>JAQFVV010000042.1:1625646-2350176 GCA_028023455.1 Epiperipatus broadwayi | reverse complement strand
TAAGAGGCTGTAATTTCTTGGCTACAAGAATGAATTCTGAAGATATTTAGCCAATCTCAGAGTAAAAGCTTTTTACGAATCTCATATATGTATTTTTAAAAATTGGTTGTGAACATTTTAAACCCATGTAATGAGTATGAATGTTTTTCCATAATAAAGCAAAAGCAGAGAATCATTTTCATGATAAAACAATCAGCATGGGTTTGGGGAGGGGTTCTAAAAAGACAAATGTCTTAATCACATTAATGAGCAAAAGATCAAATGATAACTTTATTGGGATTAATAAGTCATTACAGCATGAATTGTAATATTTTCTGTATTCAGTTTCAGAGCTGCAAAGGATTCAGTAAATGAACTATCAGAAATAAAATGCTCAAAGCCCACGTGCAATTGTCAACAACATCATCAAAATAATATAATCAGGATATAATATAGAGGATTTGAACACAGATTTTCAAACTCCCTTCAGCCACTCATTCTATCTCATACAACTGATACCCATGACCCACACACATGTGAAAAAGATAAATGATCTCCAATATATGTATTTCATATGATGAGTGCTGGTTTAGCACAAAATACGTATATTGAAGATCATTTATCTTTTTCACATGTGTGTGGTCATGTGTATCAGTTGTATGAAATAGAGTGGATGGCTGAAGCAAGCTTGAAAGTTTATGTTCAAATCCCCTATATTACATCTAGATTCCAGATATATAAGATATACTTGTATTTAAAATATTATAATTAATGTAGTATATCACAAGTACAAAAGACTTTTTTTTTTAATTATTAAAAGAAAGTTATTCTTGACAGCAGATTGATATTGTCTCCTTGACTGCTTTCAATAAATTTACATTTATTAATTTATCTAGCCTTGATCACATTTATTAACCTATCTAGCCTTGAGCTTAATTTTAATATTTAAGAAATACTGTGTTGGAGTTCAGTTTGAAAGTTATAATTGCAGTTTAAATGTTATAATTGACTATTTATTGGTCTGCATTCAGAACAGGTTATATTTACCTGTTTAATGATATTTATTTAAACTTCTTTGTGTCAATAATTTCATTCTCTGTGGTCAAGCTGCAATCTTTAGTGTCTATATAAAACATACTGGACCATAAACAAAGGTGAATTTCCATCTTTATTGTTAAAAGAAGGTTGTCTTAATAATCAAACTAAGATTGCAATTGTTTTTGACATTGGTATTGTCTAAGTGTTGATTGCTTTTAATGAATTTACATTTATAAACCTATTTGCCTTTAAGCATTATTAGCTTTATAAATACACCTGGGTCTTATTTTATGCAGTAGATAGGTTCCTCAGAAAACGCGCACAAAAGAAATTGTACAAAAATAGACTTAACTTACCTTGAAAAATGGAGGATATGTATTATAATATTCAAAAATCACATAAAAGCAAAGCAACAATGTAAAAAACAACAACATAAAATTACTTTAAAATTCACATAAAAAAAAAAGGAAACAAAATATGACTAATAAAAAATTTCAAATTTGAAAAAAATTGATACAAGACAAACTTTTTTTACTTTTTTTTTTTATTATTAACTATAGTATTTAATTTTATTCAAAACAATATATTTTTGTGCATAATTTACAGTATTTTACATTTTTTCATACATGTACAGTATTTTAATTGTTATCGCTATTTGAAGATATGCAAGTTAGAGGAAATACAACTAGTGCCAACTTCATTTTTTTTAATTGCTCTTATAGTACACTCACCCAAACTAAAATGTTTTTCAATCGCTGTTGATCCTTCCCATTTCGCTAAGCGATCTAAAATTGAAATTTTTGTTTCCAAAAAAATTCATTTTCTTGGGTGTTTTTTCCTCCCCATTAGGGTAAACTAAAAGCTTAAAATAAAAATAAGAACTTAGACTTATGATAATAAAAAGACACCTTAGTCACCACTATTGGACAAAATTTAATTAAAACTAATAAAAATTAAATTATTATTTTTATCTTTAATTTTTTAATTTTCAATTCCGTTTAAAAATCAATTTTCATTGTTTCACATCATATTAATTTCAGATCACGTTATGTAATTTTTAAATTGTTAATTATAATTAAAAATCGGATTTTAATTTTTAATTGTCAAATTTAATTGTGCCCACCGCTGTTACTCACCTTTTAAAAATAAACTTGCGGACACTAAATGATTAATTGATTACATACTCTTTTTTTAAAAAGCAAAAATAGAATGTGATTTAAAATACAAAAACAACGTTTGAACAAATTTACATTATAATCTTGTAAAATTTAATGTGTGTATATAAAATGGGGAAATCCTGATTTTAAGTAATTATGAACTTCTTTATTGCATAAAATCTATTACAGTACTATTATAAAGTGCTGAAACTATTGAAATTATTAGATGGAAGTCAAACTCCAATAATGCACTATTACTTTAAATATGATGTGTGAGTGCATGAAGTTTATAATATTTAAAGTAATAGCACATTATCGGAGCTCGACTTCTGATCTAATAATTTTTATCACATAAAAGATAACTGCATACAAAGATATTCAGAAGAAACATGAATCACATAACTTCAAAATCACATTAAAAAATCCACATAAAATGAGACTCAAGTGTATATGAAAAGTTGAGTATACAAACAAGTTTTCATACATAAAGCCTGATAAGAATATAACTCCAGTAACATATAAATAATTATATTACCTAGTATAAGATTGAATAATTAATAGATGCTAGATGATAGTGCTTAATAAATCCCCATCCATCATCCTAACATATCCCCAGACAAATGTCTAGCTTCTGGCTTTAATCAGTGAATAATTTGAATCTAGTATACTTGAATTTCTTGAATCTACAGTAGCTACTATTTACTCCTCTTTTTTTCTTTTTATTATGAAACTGTTAGCCTGAAATTTAAAAAAACCTTGACATTTTGAATCTAAGCCAATTTGTTTGCCTAGTTATATAGATCTGATAACCATTCAGTATTGATACATTTTCTCTCTATTTCTAATAAACTATAGATATCTATATTCCTTTATCAGGTTTGAATTCTGAGTAGCAAATCTATTTTCTCAATCATAATTCTGTCACCTTGTGTAAGTTAAAGTAGATGGTAGTGTTTAATAAATCCGTATCCAGTGTTATCCTATATACATATCCTCGATTAGTTTTTAGCTTATGACTTACATCAGTGAGGGATTTTGAATCTGGATCTAATAAAAGTAGATGTTTTGGATGGAATACATCAACTGACTACTCAAGCTTACAAAAGGTGTCAGAATTGGAGTAAGAGAAATAATTTTCTATTTAAAAGTCATGTATAAGCAGATGTCATGTGATGTTTCATTGATGAAACCAAAATATATAGATACTAAACTGATCTCAAAAAAATATGCAATCAAGATGGCTTAGAATATTAAGATGTTTTTGAATTTCAAGCCGATAGTCTGATAGGGGGAGGAGAAATAAATGGCATTTGCTAAACAAAAAGTGCATTAAATCCGAAAAAAAATCAACTCCCAAATTCCTTACTGTTCAAAGATATAAACCAGAAATTAGCTCGAGGATATCAGAACACTGAATCTATCGATTAATCAAGCTTAACTAGAGTAGGAGAAATTAGTTTCTACTTATAAATAAGATGTTTTGGTCAAGCTTTGGTGGTCGATAGATCAGCGCAGCTGCCTTACAAGCAGTTGTCCCGGGTTAGCGGGTTCCCTACCCGGCTGATGCTATGACACATGAAAAAAGTAAGATGTTTTGTTGATGTTAAGTAATTAGACTTTTATATAACACTGTAATATTTCTAGTCAATATATGTTTTCACGTAATCTTAATATTAATTTTAATCATTGAAACTAATGAAAGATATAAGTAAAAAAAAAAAAAAACCCTCATCAAAATAAAAATTTATTAATAAATTAGCTTAGGGGGCAACTGATAAATTTCAAGGATCACTGGTCTATCTTTGTCTCTTCTGATGCTGAACAACTTATGAACTCCAAGCAAAAAAAATAAATTCGATAACTATTTATATTTTTAATCTATTTTTGCAACTTCTGATTCTTTTACGCTATCACCTATATTTAGAAAAAAAAAAAAATTATAAATAAATTTAGAGTATTACGTACTATATTTAAAAGTGAATCAAATTTCTGTTTATGGTAATGGCTTTATTTTATTAGTTATTAATTTATTTTGTTAAATAAAGCTACTTATTTCCCAATTGAAAAAAAAAATCGAATTTATTATTTGAAACAAACTTCTATTTCATTAAATACACACCAGAGGGAAGCAAATGCTGACAAAAAAATAAATAAACGCTATCCAAAGGATTACTCATTACCATTTTTTAAAAATTAAATATAACGTTACTATAACGACGAATTCCATCACTAATTTACAATAAGCTGAAACTTAATTTTACATTTAATCTGTATAAACTTATTTTCAAGCTTTTATTTAAAAAAAGTATTGCATTATTAATTATATCAACATTTATCAATACAATCCTTGCTGCTTGATAACGCGATTGCGCATTACGAACAAATAATTTTTTTTACTTAATTACCATGAGAAAGAACATGCCTCAATAACAATTATTAAAGTTATTAGAGCAGAGAGTTACTTTGCATTTTAAATACTTTGTGTAACTGACCAATTATTCTGTAACTAATTGCCTTAAATATTATAGAAAAGTATATATAATTTAAATTTACTCACCATGACTTGAAAAAAAAGAATGTCTCTGCTCTTCTAATTTATCTTGCTTCTTTTTTCTAAAAGAGGGCATTTTAAAAAATCCAACTTTATTTCCTCCTCCTCCGCCACCCCCATCTCCTTGGGCCTATTAAAATAAAATAAAAATGTAAATATTTTAAATATTACGGAATAATTTTTTGTTATGAGCTAGATAGAAAGTAACGACAAACGAACTTTAATTACATTCTTATTTCATGGTAATAGGGCAAATATATATAAAAAAATTTTCTGGAATCAACTAACCCAGTTTCCCAGATCATTATATTTTATAACATTAATACCAATATGCATATACAGAAAATGTAGTAAGTGAAAAAGTAGTAGTTATATAAAGAAATCATGAAAGTGGAAAAAAATGGGTTACAAACATATTCATGAGGCAAAGAAACTATATAAAAAATATTAAAAAAACTGTAGAGGCCAAATAAAGAAAGACAACTAAAAGAAAAGAGTAGGTGTTCATAGTTAAGGAGTAGAACAAAGAAAAGAGACTTGGATAAAGTGATCTGTATGAGAATGCTATTTGGCAATATGCAAAATAATCAACACTCCTATCAAAAAGATGATTTTAATGGGCTGCATAATTACCTTTTCTTCATTTCTCTTGCTTTTTTAAATATTTGCCTACTATACTGTACAAGTATCTTATTTCTTACTAATATAATCAAAAATGGAAATAGAGAAAGTCCATTATGCTGTTTTTTCCATAGAAATTATAAAAGGTAATAAAAATGTCATATATTCAGCTATAACATAAAATATATATTAAAATGGTGTTTAACATTTGATAAGCTCATAAAGTCATATGCTGAAAAAAACTTTTAATATGTAATTATTAACTTAATATTTGAATACAAGTATACTTTATATACCTGGAGTTTAGATGTAATACAGTGGATTTGAACAAAGAGTTTCAAGTTCCCTTCAGCCAGATTCATTAGAAAATATGGCTTATTGTTTCAAAAATATATTTATTAATTACTTTGTGTACAGATTGGAAAGGATATATACAAAGTTAAATGAGGTTATGCTAAGTTCTGAGAATTCTTGTTTTCTTTTGAAAAGCATGGTAGTTCTTCTGTTGTACCATTATCATAAATGATCTTACTATAGGGGTTCTTTTAAAAGCAGTTTCTATGGGACTGCATTTATTGAACTTATAAGTAAAAAGTAAAACTGAAGAGGTCAATATACCTTTATTGTTTAATGACAGACAAAAATGCCCAGAAGCCTGCTTACTTCTTTCTGGTTTAGTTTTCATGTAAAATTTTTGGAATAAAAGAAATATGATTGTTGCTTGTTTATAAATATTTTTCATTTTTTATACAAACAAAAATAAATACAGATGCATACTTTTATTTATTAATTTATCTTTTAATTTCAGAAATAGAAGTTAATAAAATTAACCATAATATAAATAAAGAAAACTACAGCATCAATAATATCATTACATGTCAGTAACATATTTTTAAAATCTTGTAATAATTATAAAAGCATTAGATTTTAAAGCAGAATTTGATAGATTTGTCATAAATCCACATTTGTTCATTTACATGTTAAAAAAAAAATCTTAAAATAAAAAAGCATTCATTTTCTAAAAGAGTGTTTATATTAACATTGTTAATGACGTTTATATTACATTGTTTTTATTTACAAATCAGTTTTAAAATACTTTAAAAAGGTCAAATGTGACTTTTTAGAATATTATTTGTTTATAAAATTAAATTTAAAAAAAAATCAAAGTTTGTGGATTTTTTGGTTAAGGTCAACCTTGCAGCCTTGCCTACTGGGATGTTTCTTTGTAATCAGAGGGGACACAACATTGATACGGTATGTACTATTTGTAGAAGATTTGACGAGTCCATTGAACACATACTCTATCAATGTAAATGGTGGACTCGGTTACAGAATATTGCCCTACAGAGGATTGCAGGATACAATTCTTCAAATGTCTACCTTAATGATGCATTCAAAAGTGGAAATTTTGGCTCCATCTGCCTGGCCATTTTCATAAATTTTATCATATGGAAGATTAGATGTAAGGTATTATTTGATAGAGAGTTGGCTGGTCCTAATGAAGACATTTTCTTAAAGTTATTATATAAAGCTAAAGAAAGTGATCTAAGAAGATGCCTGCCTAGTCTTGCTGAGCAAACATGGAGTCAATTAAATATTTAGCAATGACCATGTATATTATTTATTCATGACACTTAAACTTTACACACCATGGGATTTATATGCCAAATTAGATCACCCCTGATAAGTAACATAACATAAATTTTATTTTTAATCCTGTACTCATCATCTAATTTAATAACTAATTAGTCTTTAATGTATCAGACATGATTGCAAATATGAACTCTATATTACAATGTATATTTTACTTTTTGTGCAAATAAAGATTATTTTGAAAAAAAAAAATCAAGAGCAATTTATTAAGTTTTAGTATAAAATAAAGATTTTGT
Source organism: Epiperipatus broadwayi (assembly GCA_028023455.1). Classification (NCBI taxonomy): domain Eukaryota; kingdom Metazoa; phylum Onychophora; class Udeonychophora; order Euonychophora; family Peripatidae; genus Epiperipatus; species Epiperipatus broadwayi. Next base: position 2,342,941 of record JAQFVV010000042.1, on the reverse strand, counting down.
ACAAAAGTCAAAAGTTGAACATTTTCAAAAACTCTCACCAGGGGTGCAATAGAAAATGTTAGAATTTGTAAGAGTTTGTATCTACTGTCAATAATAGTTGTTATAGATGATATTTTTATTATTTTATATAAATTATTTCTTACTAATGTAAACAAACAATAATAACAGACTCTATGCATTTACACAGTATAAACACAATTCTTTATTATTCCATACTTCCAAATGTAGTGAATGGTTCAATAATCTATTTCAAAGCTATAATATATACAGTATATAAAAATATCCTATTACAACAAATTAAATATACAAAATAAAATTTTCATACATATTAAAACTACAAAAAATTAAAATATTTTAATTTAAATGTGATTTTTTACACTTCCAACTAAACATTTTTAATTGTATTCATATGTAACTGATATCTTCTCATATCTTTATAACTTTTTTTCTTCTAAATATTATTTGCTTTTTCTTAACTCATCACGGTTATTTCAAAGCCGTTTCATTATTTTTTCATCCCTACAGAAGATATTTTAAAATTATTATTCAGAACATTTTTTCGTACATAATTTTTTGATTCTTTAATTCTCCATAACATTGATGAAGATTACATATTCCATTTCTTTAATTTAAGCTTATCATCTGTTTTGGTGAAGATCAATTAGCTTGAGATGATTAATAAAGATTATTTATTTTTTGAACACTATATCCAAAAAATAAAATCTAATTTGAACCTCATTTTTTGATATATTTGTCCATAAATTATTCATTAGTCATATTTTCTTAATTCCATCAAAACATTATGTATCTTTGATGGTTTCTGGAGCCTCATATATGTCACTTTTTATACTGTACCATCATCTGCACACTTAATATATCATTTTTAAATGAATCAAAAATATGACAATCACTTAAAAAAGTCAAGGATCTATGGTAGAATCTTTTAAGAGTCTGAATAAACCCTAATGTTATAAATGTCAACATGAGATTAAGCACTTTCATAAAGTAAAAGAAATCTAGCATTAATTGCAGGTTTCAATCTGACTTTATGTTGACATATGTTTTACTGTTATCTTATTTATTTTATTTCAATAAGAATAAGGCACATTTAGATATATTTTGTTTCTTTAAACTTTAAGACCCATTTCTTTAGGTTCTCAAACTTGCAATATAACTTTTCAAATTCTACTCTCATATCCTTTTTGATCTTTATATAACTTATTTCCTATTTTCAGTAGTAACTTAATTATATAAATAAATATTATGAATAACAACGTTTGAGCATTTTCTATACTTTACAAGTAAGATATTATGCTCAGGTTACTGCTGGAATCCACAAGTGGTGGATAATAGAATGAATTTCAGATGTGAAAATTAACTGTTAGTACCAAAAAACCCAATGGTGAGCTAAGAGTACCTTCTGATGCTTTTTGAACAAAATTGGTTCATCAAATGATAGGTATTATTTTCAGTACAAGAATCTTTCCTGCCTACCTCTTTTCCTTAATATTTTCAATCATTTAAGTTAGTATAGGGTCTGATAGTTGAAGCCTTTTTTGTCATCTACTGTGACTATAGGATTGTGTGTTTGTGTTATTACATAACTCGACATGCGGAAATTCTGAATTTTATTCCTCTTAATGAAGATTAGATGCTTCTGATCTTACTTAAATAAAAAGCTAACTCTCATTTATAATACTAAAAAATATAGCTCTAGAAAGTTTAATTATATATTTAGTTAAATCATATATATCAGAATTATTAACAAATAGTTATAAATAAGTATGGCCATCCTAATTCTAAAAATAAAAAAATACAGATGTGAGAAAGACAAAAAAAAAAAAAAAAGAGGAAAGATCAATTTTGTAATCATTACATAAACTAATCCATGAAACAAATATTTGTATTATTTGACATTTTGCAATCTTATCTTTTATAACTTATTCTGTAGCAAAGTTGTTTTTTTTTTCAACACCTTACCTAACAATACTGTATACCTTTGTTATATACTTACCAATGATATAGTTATCATGAAGGGAGGCAATGCGCATGAGCCCCTAAGTTTAGGGTTCCTTTTAATTTATATATATTCAAAAAAATATTAAAGTATATATCAAAAAGAGCCTTGTTTGAAAATGGGCTCAATATTGTCCAATGCAATAACCAATGTTGTTCTTCTTAACAAAGCTTTTAAGGTAACATTTATAATGTAAATGGAGTTTTTTATCTTTTCAATTACAACTGTATGTTCAGTACCATTCTACCATCTGCTACTGTATTTTCAAAATTTATTAGATAGAGCCTTAAATGATATTTTCCAATGCTTTTATTTTATATTGCTAAGGACTTCATACAATAAAATAATCACACACACACGCACACACTATGTTAAACTCTGCATCTGATTTTTTAAATTTTTACTTTGATTATTTGACTATATTTGTTATTAATTATTTGAAGATATTACGCTTGAAAATTTTATAAAAATTTTTTAGATGATCAAATCTCTGAACTTAAAAAATAAATTATGTTAATAAAAATGTTCACCCCTTTTATAAACAATTATTTTAGATCTTATATTCAATTAGCATTTGATTACCAAATAATAATCCTTGTAATACTATCATATATATAATCAAAGAGTATCATATATAGCACCAAAACTGATAGCAAGGAAACATTAATTTTAAATACATCATTCTACCCTGTACATAGCATGTATATTATATATTATAACTGTAGCGGTCACAGTGTAAATGCTACATAAGAAGGTTTCAAGAAAAACGCATTGTGTGTGTGTACTTACACATACCTATATATGATAGAGATGAAGAAAATACACAGTTAATAAATAAAAACAATATTTTAAGATTTGTCAGCTTAACTTGTTCCAAATTATGTTGAAATATTGATTTTTGATAGAAAAGAGTATGGTGATTTCGAATATAGAAAAAGAATTATGAATTAACAACATTTTTAGTATAACTACAATAAGAAATGCCAATAAAGAATTTTTTTTATATATAATACATAAACAAAAGAAAGCAAACTACTAATCCTTTCTTTTGGTAAAGAATACTAGATAATATTTTTCTCTGGGTTCGAGATTAGTCACCATTATGGTAGGTACTGTAGATAACGAAGAAAATAATCTACATTATGGTATATGCGGTAGATAATGAGGCAGACAGAAAACAGATACCACAAAATATATGTAAAGTGGTGGAAGCATGTCATGCTGAGAAGAATTTGCCTTGCTGCTAATTGAAATAAAAAGCTTACAAGAGAAGCTATAACCATGTTTTATTAGGAAATCTTTTAACATGAGCAGCTAGGCAAAAACAAGTTGCACATCAGTTGAAAACCCTAAGCAGTAAATGAAGCCTATGAGAAATTATAGTACCAACTCTTATAAGCTGCCAAAAAAGGAAAAGATCAGACTATGTAGATAAATCGCCAAAAACTTATATGTATTTTATATGTAATACACTAACACAAAGCTAATATAATTGTCTAAGGTGTGAAAAGAAGAAAGATATGTTTCTTGAAGAATCACATCTAAAACCTAGGAGGGAGAACACTAAAAATGGTTGAATAGTAAGATATTCAGATATTAAAAGATTAAGTTATTCCTTTTTCTAATTTAAAAGGTATTAAATTTCCAAAGATTAAAATAAATTCAATATTATGTAAGAGTCTACTGTAGGTTATCTGTGAATTACAATCATAAACTTAAATTGAAAGTAATTTAAAGGATGAGTTATGTTTCACTTCATATATATATATACACACACACACACATGTGTGGAATTATTAAAAGTAAGGACCGACATAGATAAACTGCCTGTTGAATAAAAATATCTTAATGATTTTTATATTTATACATGAAGTTGCTAAATGGGATGAAGCTAACTATCTGAATTTGTTTATTGAAAGTGGACTCAATGTTATGTGATCGACTTTTCATATGTATACATGAAATTACTGAATGGGAAAACTAAATATAAGATTAGAACTGACTGATTATGTTACGATTGATTGTGAAATTACTACACAAATATATGAATTGTTTATTATAATCATCTTAATAATTATATGTAAGATGGGGAAATTTATAGTTGAAATTTACTTAATTGGGCTACAATCAAACTGCTTACACTTATTTTATTATTTATTAATCCATTTGTTCATGTTGTTTTATATACGATTAAATGATATAATCTTCACACACATACTCCAATTCATAAAAAAAAAAAATCGGCGGCTCTGAGAACAGACAGAACACTGAGTGGTATGCTGGGGGTTACAGCAGAAATTGGTAAATGATAATGACTAGTATTTTAAACAATTCCAAGTAAATATTCTAGGTTTGAGGAGGTTTGGCATCTGGAGTTTCTATAAATAGGAATCTAAAACAAACAACATACTTTGGAGTGATTTTAATAATCAAAACCATCATCATCATTCCTTGTTGAATTCATTTTGCTAAGTTTAAACATGATGATGTCAACACATATGTGAGAGCATACATATTGATCAGTAGAGATATATGCTTGGGGAACCTTGAATATTTTATATTTATATATATATATTATTGGTTAGGATTCAAATCCAAATTACTGAGATATTACCACTACATAACATTTGTGAAAGCATTTTTGTGCATTTTTCCCAGTACAATATTAATGGTTAATCCTGAATAATTTTTTGCCTTATATCAATTATCTTCATAGTAGTAAAGATAATTCTAATATCACTTCATACATGGAAAAAACATTAGGAATATTAAATACAATCTTTCTGTATTTTTGTTGTCTGTATGATCTTAAATAGTATTAACAAAATGAGTGCCTATATTTTATAGGTATAGATCCAATGGTCTGTATTAATATAAATATACAAAAAAAAAATGCTTAGCTTAAAGAAATTAAGGATGATTATATTAAATTTTTTTATACTGGGAACAGTTTATTGTAAATGTATTATAAATTCTAGGTTGTATTTATTTCGAGAATTGTATACTATCATAATAATTGAGTCAATTTTGATTTTTTTAAAAGGTATCAATATTTTTGTCTGCACAAAAATGAAAACCAAGAATATTAAAGTTCATTTCATTTAAATACATTTTACATATCACACATATGGATGAGGTGTTTATGTGGACAATTAATTATGTAATAACACATATAAAGATTAAGATTTACTTATAATGAATTCAATAGAAAGCACAAAAATAATGTGTTTACATTATTTATTTTACTTTCTTAGGTGGGAGGGTATTATTTCAAAAGCATATATTTTTAAATAATTATTATTGAGAATTTCTTTACAAAAATATAATCTAATTGCTGTTTTCCTGAAGGTTTGTGATGATGGTGTTCTAGTTGTATTTTTACATTGGACTATTTCCATCATTTAATATGCGTGTTGAATGTCTTTTGAAAAATTTAGCTTTATTTAAATATTCCAAATACATTCAACTGTTAGTAAGAGCACATCAAACACAATGTTTTGAGAGGTATTATTCTCCCCTCTTCTTCAGGTGTTGCTGGCCTGACCAGTGACAGTATTAGCCTGGGATTTGAATCTGGATCCTTAGATTCTTGATTATTGAGGATGGCTCAGTTGGTTAAAGCTTTACCTTAAAATTCAATAATCAAGAATCAAAGGATTCAGGTTCGAATCCCATGCTAGTATTGTCATTGGTCAGGTCAGCAATACCTGAAGAAGAGGGGGAAATAATACCTCTCACAATGTTGTGCATAGACTAACCTATTTGATGTGCTATTGCTAACAGTTGAATGTATATGGAATATTTGAATAAAGTTAAATTTTTCTAAAGATATTCATTACACATATTAGATTATGGAAATAGTCCAATGGTAAAAATACAAATAATCTAATTGCACATCTAAAATACTTTTAAAATCCCCTAGAACATCGAAACATGCTCCAAAGTCATTAACAATTTTTATTAGAAGATAACCATATTTTTTTTAGTCCCTTGAAAATATGGTGTAAACTGGAGGTTATGAATCAGGACTCTATTTTGCTTGAAAGTCAAAAAATAAACCTCACAACCCACTTACTTCACCAATAACACATGGACAAATTATTATCTAAGAGATCAGTATTTATGAGTCAATAACAAAATTAATTTTCAACAGCTTCACCAGAATTTCAAATAATTTTAAAGATTCATAACTGATTGTTAAAACCTAAATATTCAGTTTGTTATGAACATTTTTCATTTAGAAGTTAGTAAACATAGAACTGTAACTAACTATAATAACTGTTGTAATTATAAATTTATTAAACGCACATTGATTACATAAGTAATATTTACCGAGGCTGTAACCTCTTTTCTTCCATAGCGTAAGCTTGTGGTTAAACACCTGTAGAGGTCCCTACTATCGCATTTTGCATGCATATTCTCGAAGTTACAGCCTCGGTAAATATTACTATAATAACTGTTGAGAAGTAAAATAATTATTTACTATGCTTAAAATAATTGATTCTTTATTGAAACTACTATTGAATCATTTAAAAACAACATCTTGAACAATGTTTAATGGATCTCCAAGCGTCACTAAGTATTTATATTATCTTTACACTAATATATTTCCCATACTAATCATCAGCATGAAAAGAAATATACTACTATGAAGAAAAGAACTTTTTTTTTTGTTTAAATTTAAAAACAAATTACTTATTTTGTAAAAAAGTAAATAAATAAAACATTTATATGCTTAATATTGTGTTAAAAAAATATTTTCTTTTAACTCTTAAGCTTAAATGAAGACGAGTAAATCTAAGATATATTAATATAGAATTATTTTTATCACAATATACATTTTGTCATATACACTTAATTTAAAAAAAAAAAAAAAGATGTTAATGTATTATAAAATAGTCATTGACATTGTGTGTGTACATATTTGATAAAGGCATGCATGAAAGATTACTTTAAAAATCCGATTATCTGTTTACTTTAAGTATCTAGTGGCCATGAATAATATTTCTGTAGTGATAATTTTCACTACACCACTTTCATGCAAAGTAGGGACTAGTTTCTATCAACTTTTAACATCTTAAAACAGGCAAAACTCACTATACATATTGCCACACACAGCAAGCTCACTCACTGACGAAGGCCACAAGCCAGAAACTAGTCTGGGATATTGAATGAGTAGGCAATAGATGGGGATTTTATGCACAAGCCTTTTGGAATCCATTGATTACTCTAACTTGCTGTGTGTGGCAATACGTATAGTGAGTTTTGCCTGTTTTGACAACAGTTATACATAAGCATAAGAAGTGGTGTTCGTGTGATGTGTATTGATTTTTAACATCTTGGAAAGGGATGCAATCATAAACCCATGACCAAAGACATGTGAAAAATATCTATGACACTCAGTATGCACATTTTGTACTGAACCAGCACTCATCAGTTAACCAAGACCACAATCTCTTAACCATGTCTTTATCATTATTCAGTCCATGAGAATAGTGTAGAGAAAATTACACTACAGAAATATTATTCATTATCGGATAATCTACAATGACTAATAAAAACTATTAATATATTTTCTACATATACTTTGAGAGGGTTTAATTACTTATTTATTTTATTTATGTATTTATTTATGAATTCATATACTTATATGCATAAAATCATATGTGTCTTGAATGTTTATAATAGTCATACGATGTCTTTATTTGATTATAAAGGGATCGCTCAAACCTAGATACAAGATAGCGATTATTATAAAGTGATTACAATTAAATAACTTCTCAAACATTTTTAGCGATTTATTATAAAAATAAATTATATATTTGCCCAAAATTTAAGCAGATGAAATGGTGATATAAAACAAACTAATGTTTTTCTGAATTTATTTACCATATATCCTTGATTATGTTCACATATACATATCCCAGAGAGTTAAATTTATTGGATATATTAATACTTGTATTTCATTTTAATTCTAATTTATACAAATAAATAATTTTATTTTTATTTATTAAATTTGACTTTGTCCTGTTTTTTTTAAAAAAATTAAGATTAAAAACTTTTTTATCATGGAGAATATAGTAAATTTATTTAGGTTACACATACATTACAACTTTGAGATATATTTTATTATGAATATTAAATGGAGATGGGTAATACATAGCTGTGATATAGTATTTAATTTAGCTAAGTGTCCAACTGGATTTTATCATCACATGCATTAAACACATGCATAATTCAAGAAGATGCATCAAAACATTTACATAGAAGATTTTATATACACTTACGGAATATATATATATGTGTGTGTTTGACATGAAACTTATAATGTTTATTGTTATAATTGAAATATAGGCTTATTGTATACCTGTATTAATATATGTAATATATAGGATATATGAGCACAGACTTTCACATGACCCACCACTCTCCACTCTATCTCATAACACTGATACACTTGAACACATATATGTTAAAATGATAAATAATCACCAATATATGTATTTCATGATAAACCAGCAATCATCAGTTGTTTTGACTAAATTCAAACTCAGATATTGTGAATCTAATAAATTATATCTTTTATTTCCACACAACATCAATGTATGTGTCCATCCATCTTAGTTTCTTCCCTTCCTTTTTTACCATTATAATATATATAACTGTCAATTAAAAAGTGAAATAATGGTATATTGAAGGGAAAAAATCCTAGAAATATATCTTTATATATAAAAGATTATTGTCACTTTCTGAAAAGACTCTGTAGTAAGTTTTATAATTATCTTTATAAGATTTAAAAGGAAATAAAATGCTGCCATGTGGGTCACAATGCCATGAATAAATATAATGGTAATATGTCAGAAAACAATAAAGAATAGAATAAATCCAACTATCTTTTCAGTTTCTGATGGTTATTGATTTCCATTCGCTAATATAATTTATAGTACATATTAAATATTAACCAGATTTAACTGCACTATTAATCATTTTGAAATTATAAATGTTCATATGGAGGGGAAATATTGAATAACATACCCTATGCTAATAATAATATGTCAACTTAATAATAATTGATCATGTATGTATATGTTCCTTTTTTGTCACAAATAATAATAATATGATTAATAACTTTGATTGTTGATGATGATGATAGTTAATCATTGTTAGTGGGCATGCTATTTTAATAAAGTAATAAGCTTATAATAATTAGACATAAATCTCATGAATATCTTTTTTGTATGCGTACACAGGCTGTTAAAACAGTAACAAAAATGTTTCCATATAATAGTGCCAACTAAGGTAAGCTCTAATAATCAATAAATGCTTAAAGATTGCTCCCAAATCCAAGGCTCCTCACTAATGAAACCATAAGTTAGAAACTAGTTAGACGATATTGAACAGAAAGACGCGGAATAGAGATTATGAAACACTAGCATAAGCTTGTGCTGGGTGGCATTATTGCTGTAGGTAGAAAATTTTGCTATTGTTTACTTAGACATACACAAATAGTAAATCCTGAATAATTCAATATTTGCATCTGTATGATTAGTATTTATATATTAAAATTTATAAAATAAAAAAATTAGGTGATAAATGAAATATCACATAACATTTAGATATATTTTTTTTAACTTGCAAAAAGATTCTAGTCCTTTAAGCTACAACTTATTAAGCTTCTTTAATAACAACAAAATAAAAAAGCACTTTTGTAATTCATTTCTGAATAATTTATGAAACTTTTCTATGTTATATATATATTTAAAAAAATGAAAGTCCAATTTTAAAAGAAGTTATGTAGTTAATAAAAATTTTACTATTATAGAATATTGTGCATGCGCTTTTTACGAGTGTTGGGAGTCAAAGTATTTAGTTATTATTAACACTCTAAAAAGTGCATGCACAATTAGCTTGACAGGCTGATCTTTAATGCATTACAATTTATAAACATGCGCTATATAAAATAAATGCTTATTATAAATAATAATTAAAGAGGAAGTCAACCTCCAATAATGCGCTACTCCTTGAATATTACAAATTTCTGCGTACTCACCTGCCAATAAGAGTTACACTAATTCTTACTGACCATGCTTATATCAGGGCTTGAATCTATTGTGTGCCTGATGTTATAATCAAATATTGAATTGTACAAGTTTAGCTAACCTATGGCAGGTGAGTGCACAGAGATTTATAATATTCAAGGAGTAGCGCATTATTAGATTCCTCTTTAATAATTACAAAATTTTCCGTGCTTTATAATAATAGATTTTTATTATAAGTAATAACAAATCAAAAGTTATTAAACAATGGTTTTATTTAAAAATAAATTATTATAGCAATATTTCCAAAAATTTTATCTAATTTATTTTTAATAGAAATTTAATCTTCATATAAATACCATATGTACTCGGCCTTGTAAAGGCCATGCTTTTTTTAATTGATTGATTTAACAAATTTTATTTTAAGATTTAATGTAAATTAAATAAAAGATTTTAAATGTGAGGATGGAAAACAAAAACTCTGTGCTTTCAGCCTGTCATTTTTGTAATAATTGGTTACTTTAACAATTTTCTTCCAAAACGTGAGCTTGTGGTTAAGACCTGTAGAGGTCCCTACAATTGCATTTTTACATGCACATTCTTGAGGTTACAGCCTTAGTAAATATTACTTAAAGATTTAATGTAAAGAAAACATCTTAATATTTTATAAATTCCCAAATTTTATTAAAGCTAAATTAAAATTTACATTTTGAAGTATACCTGTTATATTTGAAAATTAAATATTTACTGGAGCACCCTCTGAATTAAAAATGTATTTTTTTTCTACTGATTTTTCAACAGGGTCATGAACAAACGTAATAGTTTATTTTATCTTTATTAATAGTTATCATTTATTAATGTCAGAATACAAAAACACCAGCCTCTGAGCCTGTCATTTTTATAATATTTTTTAATCGGTTGCTTTAATGTAAATATGTTTTTTACTGAACATTGCTAACATTGCTGAGTATGTCATTCATCTGAACTATATTAGGTCATGAAAGCATGGAGCACTTTAATGCTGAATTACAAATCAGCATTTATGGTTATTTCTGCAGTTGGCTGGAAACCATTGAAATATATACTATAGGGGTTGTGAATTTGACATGTGACATTGGAAAACATACATTCACCAGTCAGATGACAGTGAAAATTTTATATATGATCTAAAGTACTTAATTTTGAAATTATAGGTGTAAAAAAAATTAAAGATGAATGAAAATTATCATTTTAATTCTTTAATAATTATTAATTTTTGTAACTAAATTAATCATTCATTTTTTTATTCTCCATTTTCTTTTATTTAAGAATTATTTAGGTCAATACAAGGCCAAGCCATAGTTTAAGTATGTTATCTCTCTGCAGTGACTTTGATCACAAAATTGTGCACTTGTGTGCAACCATATTTTTACCTTTTAATTTCACCTTCTTTGTGCATGTTTTCTAATTTTTTAATTTTATATCCTCTATTTTTTCTTTCTGAAGTTAATATGGCTTTACTCATTTCCACATAGCTATCAATGATGGCAAAGTGTCCATATCTCACTCCCTTTCAAATGAGTTGACAAAATAACCATGCCATATACAGAGAACTAATTTATTTGAAATAGTTATATATGTATGATGAAATACTCTATATTTTAACTTATTAAATGTAATGGCAATTTTTGGAATCTGCTTTTTATGTGAACAGGATCCAAAAAAATTCCAAAATATTTCATCTGTTTTACATTTTCAAACTGATAACTACTCAAACCAAAACTGATATAGATTTCCCCAACATTGACTGCTGGGAAAACTTATTGGTTGCACACAAAACATTAAGAATAATCAGCAGATGATCATTTGAAGTGATCAAAACAGCACAGTCATTAGAATGCTGATTATATAAACCTTAAGAAGACCACGTTCCTGATTTTGCTTTTACTTAGTTTAAATTATAAACCTTACAATCAAATCTATACCACTTCTTAATGCCTACTTCATTACTCCTTATTGAACTTATCTAAGATTACTGACATACATGATTAAAATTGTAATTAGAACTAATATATCATATATATACCTCTAGATATCAGTTTTAATGTCAAATACTTCTTTTCCAGTTAAAGCTGCGTAACATGAAAATAGTTTATCCAACTTCCGCATTTCTTTTCACTTGCATCTTGATAATACAAGTTCATTATTTTACAGAAACTGTAGCAAACAACCATTGACATTGCCTAATTATTTCAACTTTCAGCTCAAATGTTCCATATGAATTTATAAGACACTATATTAAAGCTGTATTAATAAGGTTACAATCAAATCTATACCACTTCTTAATGCCTACTTCATTACTCCTTATTGAGCTTATCTAAGATTACTGACATACATGATTAAAATTGTAATTAGAACTAATATATCATATATATACCTCTAGATATCAGTTTTAATGTCAAATACTTCTTTTCCAGTTAAAGCAGCGTAACATGAAAATAGTCCGATCTAACTTCCGCATTTCTTTTCACTTGCATCTTGATAATACAAGTTCATTATTTTACAGAAACTGTAGCAAACAACCATTGACATTGCCTAATTATTTCAACTTTCAGCTCAAATGTTCCATATGAATTTATAAGACACTATATTAAAGCTGTATTAATAAGGTTACAATCAAATCTATACCACTTCTTAATGCCTACTTCATTACTCCTTATTGAGCTTATCTAAGATTACTGACATACATGATTAAAATTGTAATTAGAACTAATATATCATATATATACCTCTAGATATCAGTTTTAATGTCAAATACTTCTTTTCCAGTTAAAGCAGCGTAACATGAAAATAGTTTATCCAACTTCCGCATTTCTTTTCACTTGCATCTTGATAATACAAGTTCATTATTTTACAGAAACTGTAGCAAACAACCATTGACATTGCCTAATTATTTCAACTTTCAGCTCAAATGTTCCATATGGATTTATAAGACACTATATTAAAGCTGTATTAATAAGGTTACATATAAACCACTAAACATTACGTGATCACTATTTCTTATGCTTGCCCATAACTGTTATTAAAACAGGCAAAATTCTTTATACAGTAGGGCCACTCAGTGCAAGCCAGAGTAATCATATGGATGAAGGTGGGTACAAATATGGAGTAGGGTTGCCAGTAAGTAAAAAATTGAATAAATAAATAAAATCTTTAATTTTTAATATAAAAAAGGAATATATACAGCATTTATTTTTTATCTAAATAGTCATACTTAACTTTTATCACATTAATATTAATAAAAACACAAAATTAATATAACTTTATTTTTCTTGCTTTAATTTCAGCAAATTTATCTATTATCTCACTTAAATGTAAGTCTTCACATAATTTCTTTTCTATTGAAAGAAATATTAGATTGGATAGTCTTTCTTGTGCCATTGTGGATCTTAAATAGTTTTTTTATTATTTTAAACTTTGACAAACTACATTCGGACTCAATAGTGGTAATCAGAATTGTTAATAAAATTCTTAAGATTATGTTCAAATTGGGAAATGCATTTTCTGTTTGGTGATTTTTTAAGGCATTCTAATGGAGACCAATCACATATGCCTTCACAAAAAATGTTATAGAATACTTTTGTTTCTTCATAGAAACCATTTTCGTTAATGTCGCCACTACTGCCATCATATTTTAGTGCTAGATGCAAATCCATACAAAATTTTCTTACTTTGTCATTTTCTTCATGTTTTAAATTTGGTATACTATATAGGAAGTCAAATAAGTTATTATGTTTCTCCAGTGGTTTGAATCTCTCCTGAAATGAAATTATACTTTGGTCTACTAAAAGTATTCCCGATAAAAGTTAATTTCAGGATCATTAACTTGAGAATCCTCTCCTTCATAATCAAAATGGTGCTTCCTTTTTCTAATTCTATTTTTCTTAAATTCTGGAGGAATATTAAATTTTTCATGTAATTTTTCAGCTTCAACTTTTGATTCTGCAAAACCAGCACTTCTGAAATGTTTCAAAAAGTTTTTCAAGCTTTAGTTTTAATCCGGCCAACAGCATGGGACTATTACGTTATAAACTACCAGCTGTTTACCTACTTTATATTAAAAACATTCAAATGATGAGACATTTGGAAATTTAGTGCACTTCATTTCAAAAATAATCTTTAGCTTTAGGTATAAGAACCCGCATCAAATATTAGTCTCAGTCTATTTTATTAGTATATAAAATATATATTGTGTTATCGATTAAAATAAGATAGATCGATTCCCCGGGTATATGTCCGGTTGACCAACCTTAGGGACGCTACTGCTGCTTGGTCATAATACTTTTTTATCTATTTATTTCAACATGCCTTGGGATTCAGAATTTAACACTCATATATACACATGGTTATCTAGTCTACAAATCATGGTGTAATGCATATGGTTTAATGCACTAGTCTGTCATATTTAACCTACTTAAATCTGGAGCACAGCTCCAAGATCTTTTTTCAGATAGCTAAATTTATAACGAGTATAGCTACCCATCTGACACTGGTTGATAATTTGATATTTAGCTAGTCTTAACTGCAGAATAAAATTTGAAGATAATACGAGATAACCATATTTAAAAATGATGTAATCTTTATAACAATATCTGATATGACTAATATTTAATATATTTTCGAATGCCATAAACTTTGCATCTTTAAAATCTAATATTTATAATTTAAAATAAATAATATTTTTTTTTTTTTACATATGTTTGCACAAAATTAAGTAAAAAAAAAAAAAATCTGTTATAAATTTTGTGTGTGTTAGATCTATTTGGAGTCCTCAATAAAGTTTAATGAACCAGCGTTATTTAATTGGAAAAAACAGTACCTCTTATTTTTTTTTTGCTTCCTTATTTATTCATCCCAACTCAAATAATAATTACTGTACAGTACTCGAAAATATTTCTGGATTAATTTAAATTAATAAAACGGGCATTACTAAAATTCAACAATGTTTTGCTGTGAAATTTCAAATGATGGGAGGTGGAAACGAATTGTTTTATAAATTAGCCATCTGCATTCCGCAAAATTAATATCATTACCATTTTTTCACTTCTATTTTCAGCAAATTACAGACTGAATTCCGTACAGTTTGAATAATCAAAAGCTGCTGCCATCTTTTGAGGAATTGGTGAAACTATTAAAAAATATGTGTAGAATTAAGGATAGGTTATAACACTTTTGCATTTTAATAAATAAAACAATTCTGGCTTTCTTAAAAATATAATATAACGATCAATAAATAAAAATAATTAATGAACTACTACTTTCCTATATCTTTAAGAGAAATTATTATAATGTATTTAATTTAAAGTGCAATTTAATCACAGTTTTTATATCATTAAAATACATAATTACTATGTATATATTTTGTAAAATGATTTTATAATAAAGTTTCTATAATCTCAACATGGTTATATAACATTTTTAAATATTTTCAAAGACTGCTTATCGAAATTACATCAGCGTAGTATAAGACATATACAATACATAGCTCTTTCTGAGAGTCTTATGAAATGATGGTTCATCACATGATCACTATCTCATACTAGCACAAAATTGTTATTAAACAAGGCAAAACTCTCCACACAGTAGTGCCAACCAGAGTAATCAATGGATGCCAGAAGGCTTGTGCATAAAATCCCTATCTAGTGCTACTCATCCAATATCCCCAGATTAGTTTTTGGCTTGTGGCATCCATTGATTACTCTGGTTGGCACAGGATGGCACTACTGTATGGAGAGTTTTGCTTTGTTTAATGATGGTTCATACAAATAGCTTGCCAGGACCAGCAACTAGAGTTTGATTTGGAGTGAAATTTGGAAAAAAATTCTTTAGGTAGATAATGTATGCCAAAGTAAATTCAGAATTAATCAGTAATTCTTCCATAACCAATCCCATTGTTAATGGCTATTTGTAAATTCTTGGGTGAAAATAAAGCTTCCAATAATGAAATAGATTGGTAAGATAATTTTAATGTGCTGATTACAAAAAAAATATTAGTGTAAAATTGTGAAACCTAGGGTTTTGCCATTATCTACTATAAAAGACAATCTACACATTATTTAATCTCAAAACTCTTCAATATTAAGGTCTAGGATTGGTAGTTTCTAAGAATTTGATAAATAGAAATTTTAACTTATTTAAACAGAATGAATTATACAGAATTCAGACATTATTAATTCAATGAGATAAGATTAGTAATTTATAATAATAATGCAATTTCAAATAGCCTTCCTTATTGTAACTAGTCGGGTTTAAACCCTAGTTACAAGGTAGAAAGGCGCACACATATGTTATATAGTTTTAAAATGAGTTTCATATAATTTTGATTTTATTTCGTTTTAGTATTTGTTTTGTTAGTGGGAGAAAATGTTTAAGATTTTATTAAAGTAAGAAATGAGGGGGTGGGGGGGGGATTTGCGTTTTGTTTTTGTAAAAGTGGTATATGTATGTATTTGCGGTGTGGATAGACAATTTTAGAAACGAACTATGAATACATTTTGGATCCAAGATAAGAGATTATTGTAAGAAAAAAAAAAAAAAGAAATATATTAAACATCGAAAATCTTATCTGGGGAATTTGAATGAAAATTAAAAAGAAGGTTGAGGTAAAAGTTTCGGAATGTTATTCCAAAATGTCCGAAGGTGAAAGTTCTTTCTGCTTATTAGCTTAACTGGCCATCTATACCACATGGTGGGGAAGAGGGGAGGACTGTGTTTAAAACAAAGAAAGAGAAAAGTGACAGGGAGAGTGAGATGTAGTTTTTTTTTAACTAGTGTCAGATTATTTTTGGTCTTCAAAGAGGAAAGAAGAAAAAGAAATATTTTCATTTTTTTTTATATATATTGAAGAAGAATAGCTAAGGCTACGGCCGAATATGAGTACAGGGGGTAAAGACTTAAGGTCGGGGATTTCTGGACCTTGCCCCGAAGAGCCATGCGGCAGTGACCGAGAACATCTACCGGAGACCTATCAACTTTTCGCAAGGGAATCGATCCGACTCGAATGAACTGAAGTGATGAACTGTCTGTATGTTTTGCTTCGGTTTCATTGTTTTTCTTCTTATTTTGATATCCCGGGATCACATCGGACAAAATTCAGTAATATGAACTTAAGATATTTTATTTTCCAAATATTATTACGTTTTCTGAAACCCTCAAGGAGAACGAACCAAGCAAAGACTTATATTTTTTTAAGATAAGCTATTTTGAAGACAACTGATTAGATTTTTATCTGTGTATCGTTCGTTTTTCTTATCCTATTGAAAATCCACACAGAATACATATATATCGTTTTATTGGGTTATGTAAATGTAAAGGTGGTAAATATATTTTTATTAAAAGCAGAAAATATTATATAAAAGATATGTTATATTAAGGTATATTCATGTGTGTGTTTTATTATTTGACTCATGGGATATAGTTCATAAATTTGACGATTGATCCAGTTTGTTTGTTGTTGCATAGAGTTTCTCCTATATTTTCCTACGTTTATTAGCCACCCGCCCTGAGTACTGAGCTAGGGAGAGGCCCTATTACTATCGATTCTTCTTTCCAGCATAATACTTATGTAAAAGTAGTTTGCGCTTGAGCAATGATTGCGCCAAAATATGCGAGAGAATCGAATTTTCTTACACTATTTGCTTATAAAGAAAAAATAATATTTTTATTTAAGAAAGAACAGAAGAACGAACAACACCCGAATAGAAGATCAAATCTAAGTTGAATAAAGATTTTTGCATCAAAAATTTGTGGTAATATATTTCTGGAGTAAATTGAGCATAAATAAAACATTGAAGTTTGGAAGGAGGGGTCTTGGGTGCTCTCAGTTCGCACAATATTCTACTAGTATTCTACAAATAACAGTTTCCAATCTTGTAGAAAATAACCAGAAGTAGGTCAATCATGTATTTAATTAATCACAGCAATTTTATTGGTCATAAGATGAGGTATTGCTTGAAGAATAATGGTATTGAAAGTTGTTGCTCTGTATATATTGGGAAATGAACAAGTCTGTATATCCCTTTGATGAAGTTGAGAAATAAGGTGGAATTATTCTAGGATGAGCATATAGAGACTACATTTGTGATCTATAACTAAATACATTTATTATTTAATTAAATGCATGTAAAATCTTACAAATTATTAATAAATTTTAAACAAACAAATTTTAAAACAAAATTTGTTTTAGATGATATTCAATAGATTCACAGTAGTTAATAGGTACAAAGCATCAGATAAGGAGAAGGCAATTAGTTTGAAACAAATTTTTTTTGCATGCTTTAAATTAATTTATAAAAATCCAAACTTATAACATTATTTATTTATATAGATACTAAAAATAGAAGTATATATTGTGTATATAAATGTTTTATATATTTAAACATTTTGAATGTTTAATTAAGGAAAGGTAATGGTGTTTTATTATTGTTATAATTTGCTGAATATGCTTTCAACATTGACGCTCGTATTTTGCCGCAGAAAGCTATGCACACTTAAATAAAATGCATATGATGTAAATGCCCTATTTACATATTTCATTTCTTTGATAAGGGAATGCAGGATTCTTTTTTGTTTATAGCATGGGGGTTATTAGTAATGAACCATGCTTTCTTGAATTTATGCTTCATTGCTAATAACCCTTATGCTATAAACGAAAAAGAATCCTGCAGTCCATTATCAAAGAAAGGGAAAATGTAAATAAGGCATTTACATAACACACACTTTATTTAAATGTTGTATTGCTTCCTGTGGCAAAATACGAGCGCTGTGATTCTGACTAGCAATTACCTTTTATAAATCCAATTTATCAAATCACTTCAAATACGTTTTAGCAAAAACCTTCTATTGTACATATGTACATGTACTCTTATGTTTTGACTGTCCTGCAGTCTTCTTCAGAACCACTTTTTAGCAAAAACCTTTTATTGTACATATATACACATACACCTATGTTTTAACTGTCCTGCAGTCTTTTTCAGAGTCAGTTTACTTTAATCAAAAAATATTAAAGTAAACTGGCTCTGAAGAAGACTGCAGGCCAGTCGAAACATAGAAAAAAAAGATTAAAATAAATTGGCTCTGAAGAAGACTACAGGCCAGTCGAAACATAGAAAAAAAAGATTAAAATAAACTGGCTCTGAAGAAGACTACAGGACAGTCAAAATATTAGTATATGTGTATATACGTACAATAAAAGGTTTTTGCTAAAAAGTGTTCGAAGTGATTTGGATAAATTGAATTTATATAAGATATTATAGCAAAAATAAAGGAAAAGGTGATTTTGGTAATATTTATGAACATTACTGTTGTTTGGTTAAACATTCAAAACATTTAAATATATAAATTACAATTAGAATAAGACAAGAGAAATCTTACAATATATTTTCATATCAAAAATTTATAATTACCTAGAAAATATATTCTTAACAACATTAATTTTCTTAAGGATGCCCACATGTCTGAGGGTACATATTAAATAAATAAAAACTTGAAAGACTATGGTTTCCATTATTATTATGATTTTTTTGCCTTGAATTTAGAAAGAGGGCAGCACAGATTCTCCTCACCCATATTTTCTGATCTACAACATACTTCATTCTAGCTCCCATACATATCGGATCTCTTTCCAAAGTCTTTTCCCAAATTCTTCTTACTCTTATTCTATTGCAATGGTAGAATTATTATTCTTACATAGTTGCAGTCATTTCTCTCTACTAATCCATATTAATAAATTCTTGTTTCTTTCATTTTATATTTAATATCTTTCATCCTAGTGCTTTTTAAAACTCTTTTTTTTTCTATCAGTCTTTCTAATAACTCTTAGTTGCTTAAAATAAATTACTTCATATATTTATATAAGTATTCATAACAATATTCTTAATAAAAGATCCACTCCATCACGGATTCTTGAAACATATGTATAAAGACATTAAAAAAACTACAATGATCCTCATTAGATGTTTTTCAAATGGGTTTATTCATATGTTTCAAAAATGCATGATGAAGTGGAGGTTTGAGTATATTTTAAAAGATATTAGACATGGAGAAAGAAATATGAAGGTGAGTTATTCCATGTGTTTATACATAATTTAATAAAAACAAACAAAGATTAATTCTAAACTGAAATTTTAAGTTTATATCTAAACTAGAGGTAATTTGTAGTTTAATAAATGATTCTTAATAATCATAAATATCTGAAATGATTAGTGTCAAAGTTGTGACTGTAGAAAATTTGATACTAAAAAATCAAATTCAAGAAGTATAATAACTAATATTTTTTCTTGCATTGTCAAATATATATAGTCTAACATTAAATCATTTATGTACTTTATGCACATTTATATACATTTGGCAATGCAATAAGAAAGATTAGTTATTATACTTCTTGATGAAGATAAATGAATACTGGAAATAGAGCATGGATAAGAAAGAAAGAAGAAATATATATATATGAGTGGATGCATGAAGAATATAAAGAACATTAAGAGATAATTAAAGCATAGTGAAACAGTGATAAAATGCATAAATAAAATTGTGATAAAATGCTTCTATCTCCATGCCTGCCATAATTCTGGCCTTATTAAAGAATGACATTTACTATTTTCAGACTTATGATTTATTTAATAAAAGATGAACATATTTCATAACTTTTGGGATCTAATTAAAATGGAGATCTCTGATTATAATTACATATTTTTATAACAGACAATAATGAACTGAATAAACAGTTTATTTCTTAGCCAAATGATAAATCTATTATTATTATATGTTAACAAATCTACATTAATTTCTGGTGATCCTATGAACAGCATTTCTTTATAATGATTTATTATCTGTTTGGTTTTTCAGAGTGATCAAACCACATTCATTAAGATGAGATGTAATCTATCCATCTCAATGCTGCTTATCCTTTGTTATTTTACCATCAATCTTTCCAAAAAATATATATCCTTTTTAAAGAAATCACTAATTTCAGTTTTATAGATTGCATGTGCTTAATTGGTAATGCACACATGTATGGACCTTTTGTGGCTGTGTTACAAGAATGGCCCAAAGAATGAAATGATACAATATTAAGTCATCTATGCTATTTATTACTGTTTCACAATGCTTTATTTACAACCCTCTTTTTCTGACAGTTTCGATTGCACCAGCAATCTTCTTCAGAATTACAACATAATACAAATATATGAATATAAATATAAGTATACATGAAATAGGATGAATGAAATGATAAAAATAATAATTTATAAGTCTGCATTGTTATTACCAAAGTGATATCTGGAATATCAAAATCTAAAATTATAATTGTTTCTACAAAATTACTGTTATAATCTACCTACTATGCATCTTATTAGATAAAATTCTAAATATTAAATTACACTGGCAGAGTGATGAGCAATAGCAAACTATCAACACCATCATTGATGAAAAAAGTATTATATGTTCATGGTATCCCTGTGTTTAGTTATCTCAGTCATAATGTACACATGTGTATTTCAGTGATTATATATCTGACATTAAATATAGCATTAATGTTAGGGGTTATTCACTCATGTTTATGTGTTACATAAGGATATTGGTGAATGTGTGTGTTCATCACACACATGCATGCATGAATAATTAATAATTGACATAAAAATTATTTTTATTTATTTTAAACAATTTCAAAAATTGCTTTCATTAGCAATGTATATGCTGGCCAAGCATACACATTCTCAATTGCTTGATAAAAATTATCAATAAATATATTCAATAATGGGTTTAATGCCTGTAAGAGTAAGGTACTTCTTCCATTAGTGGATAAGGTAGCATTATATTAGATGTAATCATTACTTTTATAGTCAGTGTATCAATGTTTATGTAATTAATCAAAATTGACTTGGGATCTTTAGTTTTGCGATAATAACTGCTGGATATTCATTTTCTGACAATAACTGAATAAACAGTCATTGACTAACTACCCAAAAATTGCTTGAACCTCAGTTTATTGGAAAGACAAATCAAAGTACTAAACATTAACTTCATATGTCAAATGTGTTGAAGCGAACCCAGGCCAGTTGCTTGGAAGGCAGCTATGCTTATCACTAGGCCACCAATGCTTGACAAACAAACACTAACTTCATTAGGTCATTTTACTTCATAATTACAATTGAGTGATTCGTTGGCTGAGAATTCACATGAAGTTTAAGCACCAGGGTTGGCAGATGTCATCCTGCCTCATGAACCTTGAGCTCAAGACTTCACAATTCTACCATTACTCTACACCATATTAAATATGAATCACTGAGTGAATCGATATTGATTTAATTGATTTTTTTTACATATTTATAATGCAAATATCTCAAGAATATTATCAAGACTAGAAAAATTAAATGTAATCATTGTTAATTCTGTAAAGATTTTTTTTTTAAAAAAGAACATTTTTACAAAACTGTTCTGCATGGTTTGGTTAAATAGAGGTGTGGAGCACAAGGGTCATGGATTGCAGTCCAGTTATGTTACTTTTGGTGTTCAAACTTCTTATGAATTCCCAAGAAATAAAGGCATTCGATGATTTATTTAATAAATAATAATTGTTTGGTCAGTTGTTGGTATCCAAGTATCTAAGTAACCACAGGATTTCCATTCCATCAACCAAAAATGAGTTTTTTTAAAAAAGTTTTTAATGTCTTGCCAAGTAAAACATTAATAGTAAGAACAAATAATTTATTTTTAAACAGATATAGTTTTAACAAGGCTGTAAACTTTAGCAATGAGCGTCTGAAAAAATCATCACTAGGGACCGATTTTTTCAGACGCTCATTGCTAAGGTTTACAGCCTTGTTAAAACTATTACTGAAATAATAGTGAGCGTTTAATAAAATTTATAATTTTAAACAGATAGTAACTCCTGTTGTTTTGATTGGATCTTTCCATAGCAGTGAAATCAATGTATTTAAAAAAAGATGTATAATTTGTCGAGACCTGGAATTCATAGGAATCTTATACAAAGGTGTACAAATCATACATTCATGAAGAAAATGGAGTGAAAATAGTGGCAGATATTTGCTGAAAAATGGACCATTTTGACAAACTCTGATTTAAGAGCCCAAGATTGATTCTGCTGAAGTCTAATTTATTTACATGAAGTTTCCATATAAGAAAAATCTTAATACCAAAGGCAGTTATATAGAAGAATAATTGAAAGTTCATTATTTTATGTTTGTTAGTAAATGTATTGTGATGATGGCATTTACTTGAATTACTAGAGTAAGATGGAGGATAGAGTAAGTTAAAAGAATAGAATAAGATCTGATGAAGACTGCATGGTACAGTCGAAACTGTAATCAATAATAAAAGTTCTTTTGCTGAAAAGTGAAACGTAAAATTTTTGAAATTCAAAATGATGGCATTTATTTAGATGTTGGTCTGTTTCCATCAATTTCAATTGTAAATGTCTTTAGAAAAATTCAAATACATTCAACAATTAGTAATAGAACCCAAGTCAGTATATATAACAGTATTTCAAGAAATATTATACCCTCTTTTTTCAGATGTTGCTGGCCTGATTAGTGCCATTATTAACATGGAAATAAAACTAGGGATCTTTACATTTGTGAATTGAATTTGATGAAATGTTCTAACCAATTAAACTATTCTGGAAAATGTAACAGTCATTAGAAATTTTATATACTTATAATGAGGAGTCTCCTAATTTATTTTTTTCTTAAGGGGTTAATGAGTGGTTTTCAAATATAAGTCAAACTAGTGTGATAATTCTGATTACACCACTAAACATCACATGATCACCATTTTTTATACTTACACAAGCTGTTTATACAGAGGCAAAACTCTCCATATAGTAGCGCCATTCAGTGCAAGCCAGAGTAATCAATGAACTCAGGAAGGTTTGTGCACAAAAACCCCTATTTCCTCACTGATGAAATCCACAAGCTAGAAATTAATCTGGGACATTGGATTAGAGTAGGCACTAGATGGGGATTTTATGCACAAACCTCCCTGCATCCATTGATTACTCTGGCTTGCAATGAGTGGCGCTACTATATGGAGAGTTTTGCCTCTGTGTGATAATTTCTGAATAGTTCTGTTGCATTTCCAAAATATGTTTGAATCGTTTTTTTATTTTTTCAATTGATTGAATATACATCTTATGATTTATAATAATTTGTGAATCAAAGGGAATAATTTGATACTGATAAAATACTGAACAAATGATGAAGGCATGTATAAAAGATTATGATCTGGGCCAACTGAAGAGTGGGGGTGGTCATTTGTATTTTTCAGATGACTTTATTAATTATACGGATATTTTATAATGAGTGATAGAATGGTCATTTTAAATATATATTTTTATTTCTCTGGAAATTAATGATGGTGTTATAATACTGAATTTCAGTTTTTAAATATTTAATATAGTAATAATCTTTTCTTTTAATAATTAATCTAAGAAATGGGGAGAACCAAATAGGAATGTATATTTTAATAATTAGAATAGACATATCTAAGATATTAGATTAAAATCTTTCAATTGCTTCACGAATGGTATCAATATTGAACAAATGGTTCCGTTTCCAATAAGTTTTATTATTTTTTCAGATCTTTTTTTTTTTAATGATTTTATTTTCTAAATTTAATTTAATAAGGGACAATTAGATTTTGTTTAGACTTATAATTTCTGGACTTATCTTTCTACGCAATAAAATTTGATACTCGATTCGACTAAATAAAGTTACAACATAAAAAAAAAAGTCATACCACTTAATCTTATGCAAAACCATTTATAAATCAAGACAGAAAACATACTTTTTTTTTAAAAAAGAAGAAGTAATAATTAGAATAAAACAATATCTTAGCATTATAAAATAGTTCATAACTGATATCATTTAAAAATATATCAAAGAATGGTGAGGAGGAGGAAGGCGTTTGTCAGAAATGCATTTGATCAATAAACATCACATGACCACCATCTCTTATGCTTGTGTATAACTGTTGTTAAAACAGGCAAAACTCACTATACGTATTGCCACACAGCAAACTAGAGTAATCAATGGATGCCAGAAGGCTTGTGCATAAAATCCCCATCTAGTGCCTACTCATCAAATATCCCCAGACTAGTTTCTGGCTTGTGGCTTTCGTCAGTGAGGAGCCTTGGATCTGAGAGCATTGCATCTAGATCTTAGGATCTAATGCAACCCTCCAGCAACCACCTTTTATCTCCATCTAACTACAAAACTATGAGTCTTAAACTGAAAACACTTTAATGTTTCCAATTCAAGCCCATCAGCTTATATTAGTTATATGGGTCTGCAGATATTGAATGAGTAGGCACTAGATGGGGATTTTATGCACAAGCTTTCTGGCATCCATTGATTACTCTAGCTTGCTGTGTGTGGCATACGTATAGTGAGTTTTGCCAGTTTTAACAATAGTTGTACACAAGCATAAGAGATGGTGGTCATGTGATGTTTATTGGCTTAAAACCAATCCTGCCTAATAGGATATTGGTGACTATGGTTATTAAAGAACCAAAGACACCAAAATGTATGGGAACTGAACTGGGTTCAGACCCATATAACTATATAAGCTGATGGGCTTGAATTGGAAACATTAAAGTGTTTTCAGTTTAAGATTCATAGTTTTGTAGTTAGATGGAGATAAAAGGTGGTTGCTGGAGGGTTGCATTAGATCTTAAGATCTAGATGCAGTGCTCTCAGATCCGAGGCTCCTCACTGACGAAGACCACAAGCCAGAAACTAGTCTGGGGATATTGGATGAGTAGGCACTAGATGGGGATTTTATGCACAAGCCTTCTGGCATCCATTGATTACTCTAACTTGCTGTGTGTGGCATATGTATAGTGAGTTTTGCCTGTTTTAAATGCATTTGATGTAATGAGTTTTGCCTGTTTTAAATGCATTTGATGTGATGCAATGTTATACGGAGTTAGGAATCTCTCAGCAACTATGCCCAGAGAAATCTGTTGGCCACTTTATCTTCCCTTTCCATTCCCGCCCTAAGTTTTCCCATATCCTGCTCCATCCCATTCCCAAAACATAATTTTCGTCAACTCCATGGCCCTTATGTCTAAATTCCCCTTATCTTTTACCAAACTCAGCATAAAAAACAATAATCCACTTTCTGTATAATCATTTTGTTTATATTTATTCTCCCACAACTTCATTATTTGTACCCTTTCTGCTTTCAGGCATTTGCATTCAATTAACAGATGCCTGATATTTTCTATGTCTTCTTAACATAACTCGCAAACTAAATCACTTACATTTTCCCATTTATGTGTATATTCCCTTGTTGCTAAAGATCACGACTTTCATCGAACCGCTGGAGCCCTCTTTATACAAATCATATCACTCTCTCCATAAGCTTCTTATAAAATTCAATTCTTGGAAAAACTTATACACTATTTATTACTGATAAAATGTTTGTGTGAGCGTAAATCATTCAACACAATTGGGTGTATGATGAAAAATCCAGAGAAATGATTTATTAATTGTAAACAGATTAAAAATCATTTTATTATTAAACTTATTGTTCACTAATGTTTATAAATTGCGTTTATAAAACAAGAAATATTAGTTTTAAAAATATATCATGGCAGTGCTACCACAAGGCAAACAACTAATGACCTTCAAATGGAAACAAAATCACCGATCGGTTAAATGATCGCAGTAAGCTGGTATTATGACAATGTACTTGATTTGATGTATTTTTAAAAACTTTAAATCAATTTTAATGATCACTATTATTATTATGTTTGAAGAAAGCCAATTTGAAAAATAACTGAAAGTTAGTTTAATTAAAGATTCAAATAAAGATAAATTAAGAATAAAAAGACAGTTACTGTCCTTATCTATTAAAAATAGACTTCGATGGTAATCATTAGTTAAAAAAAGATAATCCCCTCTCTCTATATAAAAAAAAAAAGATTACTTATAAATGACAAATCTAAAAATACAATAGTTACTCCAGAAATAATAATAAAGTATTAATTAAATAAACTAATGTAAAACAAAAAAAAAAAAGAATTTTTTAGAGGACTTTAATTCTTTACGGACTGGGTGTTATACAAGTGGAGGAATATTCAACCTGGGTATTGTTTAGCCCGAGTAACTTTAGGACTTTTTAGCAGGTCATATTCGATCTTTATTATAATTTTATGTGCCATAGGTTTTTAAACCCTATTTATATTTTTATAAAATATTTTATATGAGTGTATTTAAATTCGTTAGCTAATAATTAAAATAAAAATATTATTTTTTAATTCAAGTTGCTTATTTAATTTATTAAGGTTAATTATTTAAAGCTGTAGCGCTGAAGTAAGATAAAAGAAAACTGGTGCAGTTGTCTATAACTTGGAATGAGAGAACCATCTTCCTAATTGACCAATAAAATCAAAGCTTATGGGTGGCAAAAATGGTGGAAAATGTTAAAATATTAGAATGCCTTAGATTATTTTAACTTGTGTTCAATTCTTTTAACTTCTCCTTATTGAAATTAATTTATTCTAGTTAAGCCACTTCATCTATTGTAAAGTTGAGTAATCAATAGACAACAAATAATAGTACAACATATAACTTGTGGGCATATATTTAGGTTATTAGAGTAATTGAAGATAGCTATAAATATAATCTATTTTAAATTAATACTATTAAAACTCATCACTTTATTCCATAGATAATCAGTATAAGATAAAAAAATGTAAATTGATACCACAGCAAAGGATAAATCTTTTTTACTCCTTAATATAAACCTAAAATCTGCTAAGATAAAAAATACAAAAAGCTTACTGCAATTGTGTTTATTAATCTGAATACTTTTGCTTGTCTAATTTCATTTGTAAATATTATTTACTGTAGAGAATTAAAGACCATTTTCAAAATTTTGTTTACATAATAGAAGTTTTTTAATAACAAATATTTAGATATTTTATAATAAAATGATAAAGTGATTGTATGATTCAGTTTTGAGACTTAGACTACATAAAACCTGAAATGATTTCCATTCACTTCAAGCTTAGGATTCTTATTTTGGTTAGTTAACTTATAGGTAATATAACTCATCAACAACAGAGTTTTATGAAAATTATATAAACCAGTCAATCACCCATAAATGCATCCACATATAGAATATACTGAATCATTTTTATGTTTATTTGATATTTAGTGATGCAGACTTTTCTTCACCAAGAAAACCTTTCTTTCTAAAATACTCCAACTTTTTAACTAATTGTAGTTCTTCAACATATTTTCTGCGATATCATTCCAATGGAAGCTTTCAATATTATTTCTCTTTAAAATTGTTTAAGAAACATAAATGGGGTTTACCTCTTCAATAAAAACCATGCTCAAGTTTATTATAAAATATCCTTTTATGAAGTCATGTATTGTCCATTAGTTATATGTCCAATTGAATGAAGATATGATTTTACAATAGCAGATTCTATACTATCACATTCAGCAAATTGAAGAACACATTGATTTAATGATCTTACTATTGTACTTTTTAAATCTTGACCATTCTTCAATGAAACTTTTCTAAAGTCTCTAGATATCCAACTCTTACTTTCATATAGTAAATTAAATAAAATAATAGCTCTATATGTAGCTAAATTATTTCTCTGTTGTGAATAGAATTTATACTGCACTTCACCTTCTAAGTCATTAAACATATGGTTTATATTAAACCATCAAATATCACATGTATTAAAGCATCAAATATCACATGATCATCATTTCTTATGCTTGTTCATAACTGTTATTAATATCAAACCTGCCTAATAGGATAGTGGTGGCTATGGTTATTAAAGAAACAAAGATATCAAAATGTATGGGTACTGAACTAAGTTCAGATCTATATGACTATGTAAGCTAATGAGCTTAGATGAAAATATTATTGTATTTTCAATTTTGTTCTCATAATTTTGTAGTTAAGTAAAGATAAAAGGTGGCTGCTGGAGAGTTGCATTAGATCCTAAGATCTAAGTGCAGTGCTCTCATATCCAAAGCTCCTCACTGATGAAAATCACAAGCCAGAAACTACCCTGGGGATATTGGATGAGTATGCACTAGATAGGGATTTTATGCACAAGCCTTTGGGCATCCATTGATTACTCTGGCTTGCACTGAGTGGCACTACTGAATGGAGAGTTTTGCCTGTTTTAATATGGTTTACATTCTCAAACTAATAATCATCTATAGATTTTTTCCTATTTCTGGCTGATATTTGAATTTTTTGATCATTAATTATTAAATCAAAGTCTCTAGATGTTTCTTTCAAAACATGAAGTACATTCTGTAATTAGCCTTTTGGATGGACAAAAATAGTACAATTGCCAGCATTCTGTAAATTCAAAATCCAAGACGATGAAGTTATAGTTTTTACTTCAATCAAATTCCACCAATAAAAATGTATCACATCCCACAATTCCAAAGATCACTATCATAAGAACTGAAAATAATGTTAGAACAATTCTACATCCTTGTTTAACACCAGTTGTTATTTCAATTGCCTCAAATTTTTCATATGTAATATTAACACTTCCTTTCATTCATTACATAGAAATTGTATAATGCAAACACTTTGGAAAACAAACAACTAATTTCAAACAATGATCAATTGAGTCAAATACCTTGTTCAAATCAATAAAAGCCAATATATAAACCATCCCTACCTTGTGTGAGAGTAATGTAGTGAAAAAGACACTACAGAAATATTATATAAATACACTCGTTTGTTCACAATACTTTTTTTGTATTCATCTGACAACAAAAACCTTGTCTATAAGACTTCTCGATTCTCCAAAACCATATTATTCTGTGATTGGATAATAAATAGGCAGCACAACTAACTGTACTGATATTAACCAGAAAATAGGTATTAGGTTTTATAATCTGGAGGATTAAGATTCTAGGTTAATCTGGTCCAATCAGATAGTATTGATGTGCAGACTATACGATTGGAATAGAATATATTTCTATGGTCACTTTTTCAGTGAAATTATAGACCCTTATAAACGCACATATATACTATATGTATGTAGTTAATTTAAAAATAATTTTATTTATATACAGATTAATATATTTAGGAAAACGAAGAAATTCTTAGATTATTAGCATTTTTGCTCAACGCATTTATCGTTACCCATATGGTATAGGAATCAATAAAAAATAAAAATGCCAAAACCGAAACATCTGTTTCGACAGAGGGACCATCTCTGATATTTTAGCAAAAGGGTCATATCATGAATCACAGCCAGGAACACAGCTGCTGAAAAATGGATCTTTTTAATAAGTAGTTTATTACACAAATAAGCCAAACTATAAATCAAGAATAAATAAATAAAAACTTCTCACTTATTTCATTCATGAAATAAGTTTAAAATAATGCATTTAAATTCCAACACTCTTTCTCACAAAATGCTATTAAAATTGAAGAATTAGTTCTCTTAGGACATGTGACCATTCAATTACCAAGGATTAAGAAATGGAATTCTTCTCTGGGAATTGTGATAATGAGAAATTACTGGGTTCCTCTTATCAGGAATTAGAGGTTAAAGATTCATTAATATGCACCTGACTCACCCGGGGGTCAATGAAACACCGATGAAATCATACCTTAATCTAAAGATACCCCCTCCCCCACACACAATTAATGACTAAACAAAAGATGAAAATACACGGTATATTTATAAATCTTTAGAGAGAGATTATTTAAGGATTATCAATATATTTTTTAACATTTGAACATGATAAAAGTAGCGATGAGTGCTTTCATTTTTTATAAGCATCTAGCTATTATTTATTTATTTGTTAGAGAGGTCAAGTAAAAGCTAAAAATCAAAGCAATATCTATCAGTAGTAAAACTGATGCAAGGTGTATCCTTTACAGTTGATAAATAAATCATAATAATTTGATTAGCAATATTGTGCTGTAATAAGAAATTAACAACACTCATTATGAAAAAAATAAAAAAAGTGGAAAGGAAAAATATATACATGTAAACAAACCCTATATAAAACAGAGGAATTTACATAAAGAAGGAATGATCATGAGTTGCCAATTGCATTGGATAAGGAGATTTTGATTCTATATTATTTTTGCTATGATTAAAAATTTTGTAACATCAATACATATACTATTAGCAATTTTTAAAGTTATTTATTAAAATGTAATAGCAATGATTAGAGTTCATAGTGTACTAAAGATAAACATCACATGACCACCACTTCTTATGCTTGTGTATAACTGTTGTTAAATCAGGCAAAAACTCACTATATGAATGGCCACACACAGCAAGCTAGAGTAATCAATGGCTGCTGGAGTGTTGCATTAAATCCTAAGATCTAGGTGCAGTGCTCTCAGATCCAAGGCTCCTCACTGACGAAGGCCACAAGCCAGAAACTAGTCTGGGATTATTGGATGAATAGGCACTAGATGGGGATTTTATGCACAAGCTTTCTGGCATCGATTGATTGCTCTAGCTTGCTGTGTGTGGCAATATGTATAGTGAGTTTTGCCTGTTTTGTACTAAAGATAACATTAATAAAGTGATTCAGAAAAGTGATTACATTTTCTCCAAATACTTTTCACAATAAGGTTAGAGAAAATATTTGATGGATTAATTTAGAAAGTAAAGACAATACAAAAAAAATTACTTAAGTCTTTTAAATTTGCAGTAGCTATGGCTGTTTTCATAAATAATCCTGAATAAAATATAAAAACTAGATAAAACCAAAAAGTAGAGAAAAAAAATTAAAATTAATGTTCAATGCAATCTCACAAACAAAGACAATAAAGATTGATAATAAAAAAAAACAATTACAAATATTCCGCATGCCGCTTGATGGCTCTGTTGCTAGGCAAAAACCAATAGATATAACGTTACTTTGAGTCAGCTTTGATAGAAATAATTTAACATTAATTCACTTAAATGCTTGAAAGATTTATAATAAATGTGTTCACTAATATTTACTTTATGATTGGTATTTTTTGTACTAAAATGGGAAGCTAAAGGAGTGAAAGTAAATGGAGATTATTAAGTCATTTAGATATTGTAGATGATGCAATTATTTTTGCAAATAATGCTTTAGAGCTGAAAGTAGGAAAGTAGGACTAAAGATAAATGTTCAATGAATTTTCTCAAAATATGAAAATAAAGACTGATTATGAGGTAGAAGAAGTTAACAACAGCAAATAACTTGATCAGATTATTAATACAGATGGAAACATAATGGATGAAATTAATCATAGAATTAAATTTGGTTGGAGTTTTTTTGGCAGAAATAACTTGATACTACAAGGAAATATGCCTATGTCTTTGAAAAGGTTTTTAATAAATGTGTTTTACCAGTTCTTGCTTATGAGTCTGAGATTTGGACACTTAATAGAAGAGCAATATAGAGACTTCAGATCATTCAAAGAAGTATGGAGAGATGCATGTTAGGAGTAACAAGAAGAGATTGAAAATGCAATATATGGGTAAGAGAACATACAGGTGTTACTGACCTCATTAAAAAAATTAAAAGACTGAAGTGGAGTTGGGCTAAACATATTGCTAAAAGAGATGATAATAGATGGACGATTGAAATCTTAAACTGGATTCCAGGAGATTGTAAACGACCCAGAAAGAGATCACATGTGAGATGGATGAAATAAGAAAGTGTGCAGGGGTGATGTGGAGAAGAGAAGCTAAAGATTGGAGAATATGGATTGAACTTGGAGAGACCTTCATCCTGCAGTGGATTGACAATGATTGTTGTTTATGATGATGATGAATGAGTGTGGAAAAATTATCTTGAGGCATCACTCTATTGAAACTTAAGTAATATTTTCAGAAAAATCTTCACCAAAATGAGAGATCATAAGAGTTAACCAATTCTCAGGCTAAAATATCCCAACATTGCATTCTATGTCTCAATGTGTTATTCTAAACCAGTGGTGGCAATGTCAAAATAAATAAATCAATTTATATATTACTAAAAAAATTAAAAGACTGAAATGGAGTTGGGCTGGATATATTGCTAGAAGAGATGGGCAATTGAAATCTTAAACTGGATTCCAAGAGATTGTAAAAGACCCAGAAAGAAACCACATGTGAGATGGATGGATGAAATAAAAAAGTGTGCAGGGGTGATGTGGAGAAAAGAAGGTAAAGATCAGAGAAGATGGATTGAACTTGGAGAGACCTTCATTCTGCAGTGGATTGATAATGATTGATGATGATGATGAGACTGAATTTGATAAAAAAAACAATATCTTAAGTACAAAGCATATAGAAAAGTATAAAAAGAAATATATTTAAAAAGAACAAAGAGAGTTCAAAATTAAAATGCCTTGGTGGTAGAACAAACGTTATTGCAATTGAGAAATTTAGAAATCTGAACTGGATCTAGGTTAGATGTTACTAGAATTATAACAACTGGAATCTTAAGTTAAAAAAAAAATAGATCCTGTAAAATGAATGGATGAAATAAAGTTGTAGAAATAAAATGGTGAAGAAAAGATATGACTTCTAGGCAGTGACTGACAACAATTGATAATGGTGAATTCATCAAGTAATTTTTTCACAATTTATCATATATACCAAAATAAAAAAAAATATAATTCAGAGAACCATAAAAAGAAATCAGACAAAATACTAGAAGCATTTGTGTCCAACATTTGCCTCAAAATATTTAAACCATGTCTAAAAATAATAAGCCTTTCTTCATAGATTATCAATTGTTTAAGAAAGATCTGTAAATGCTTAGTAATATTTAAATCAGTTAATACTAAGGTCACATAAATGCATAACATTGCGAGCATCATCACTTTGAATTAGCTATATGAATTACAACAATAATATCTTATAAATTGGCAGAGTTGTCTAGAAACAATGTTCAAAACATTAGCAGTATAATGGCTACCAAAAGAATATGACAATATGGCTGCTCAATTTCTGCTAGATCCACGACCATGTTTCATAGTAGGATAGAGGTAATCAAGTTGGTGATGACACTTTATGAATACTTATTGGTTACAAAATGATTTATTTGACTATGTAAAATGCTTTCAATCACCGAATCTATTCTTTTGCATGGAATTCCAGTTTCCATTTTTACAAATAATAGTGATTTTGAATAACAATTTGTCATAAATATTGTTTTGGAAGATACTGGGATATTCAAATGTTAGTCAACATCTCAAATAATTTGTTTCATTGAAATTTGTGTTTAATGGTTCATCATCAGCATCATCATCAACCATTATCAATCCACTGCAGGATGAAGGTCTCTCCAAGTTCAATCCATCTTTTCCAATCTCTAGCATCTCTTCTCCACATCTCCCCTGCACACTGTCTTGTTTCATCCATCCATCTCACATGTGGTCTCTTTCTGGATCTTTTACAATTTCTAGGAATCCAGTTTAAAATTTCAATTATTCTTTATATTATCAATCAGTCTCTATGAGTAAGCTGTGATTTCTGACCATTTTAATAGAAAATTTTGTTTTATTTTCATTTTTACTTAGTGAATTCATAATCACTAAGATAGTTGATTTTTAAATATTAAAGAGTTTAGCAGATTTGTATATAAATATTTTATGCAAATTAGATATTAACAATGAGATCACCTTTTAAATCAGTTCGATTTTCTTTAGATATTTATATAACTATTGTTAACTCTCTTTCAGATATTTATTGTCATAAACCTTATTATGCTCATATTTACTCAATGTCTGTGCTAAATCATGCCAAAATGTAGTAAAACTATTATCAGTACTCCTAATATTTTATTTATACCTTATATAATGACATGATACTTTAAACATAGTTTATTTAAATAATTGAACTGCCCTCTACCTGTATTGTTTAATATATATAAAGTTTCATTAAAATTACAAATTTATCTAAAATTGTGGATGTTTTCCATATTAATTTCAATATTAAATTTTCACATAATATGAATAATATATACTTGAATTTAATCTAAGAGATGTAATCTATCAAAAACACAATAGTTATGAATGGATGGATGCATTTTATCAATCTTTACTACTATATAGTAATTTATTTTGAGATTACAAATTGGCAACAAAAACTTGCAACATGTCATAACAGTATAATGTTTGGACATGTGTAACAAAGCATGATTTACCACTGAGTTATTCTAAGGAAAATATAGAAATAAAGATTACTTATAAGACAATAATTTTACTTATTCAGGTTTATTAAATTAATAAAAATATGACAAATATTTTTTTCAATATATAGAAAGCCATGACCTCCACTGTATCAACCTATTCTACTTTAATTATACCCAATCTTAAAAAAAAAAATATGCAAATAAATAAAAGTACTAAAATTCATATATTTTATAAGTCTGCATTTCTTACAGTTTAAAAGCAACAATTTTCTCATTTTAGACCCCTCTCAGTAAATCTCATATTAAACCATTAAACATCATATGCACACCATTTCTTTGTTATTAAAACAGGCAAAACTCTCCATACAATAATGCCACTTGTGCAAGCTAGAGTAATCAATGGATGCCAAAAGAGTTATGCATAAATCCCTATCTAGTGCCTCCTCATCCAATATCCCCAAAATAGTTTCTAGCTTGTGGCTTTCATCAGTGAAGAGCCTTGGACCTGAGAGCCCTGCAACGATTTTGCAATCTAAGCAAGTTCAAAGTACACACACACACACACTTTGGTATAGTATAGTACTATATTTCATTTGATAAAATATTTTTAAAAAGAATTCACAAAGTATTCTCTTTAAATAATAAAATGAAAGATATTTATTTTATTGTGAAAGAGGGAAAAATAATATTCAAAAATGGGCCACATACGAACAAAAAAGAATGACCTAGAGAAATAATGAAAAAAGAAAATCAAATTTATACAACTATTGTTTGACATATGAAATGATTAAAGTTGCAATCATGTTAGAAAATAAAGTTTTGGGTGAAAACCAAAAATGCATTGAATTTTGGTTAAAAGATATAAAATGAAAAAATGTGCCTATAGAAAACCTAGTTTGTGGTTAAAAAAAACTCTAAGGCTGTGTGAAGAATATAGCCAAGGATTTAATGGATAACTCCAAATCATTCACAACAAGTAGGGAGGGGAATATATAGATTCTAAAATTGATACTGGTTTAAAAACATCAAAGTCATTGAAAGACAGCATCTGTTAATAATAAGGTTGCTATATAAATCTCTAGAAGAATTAAAAAAAATTAAGATATCCAAAAAATGTGTTTAATTACAATGAAGCTAGGTTGTTCTGGAAGAAAAATTATTGAATTGAACATGTATTTATAAAATGGGAAAGAAAGCAAAAAGTTTAAGGTATGGAATGATTAACTTTGACCCTATATGGTAATGTTGCAAATTATATGACAAACTTGGCAATTATAAAAATCTAAAAATCCCCATGTTCCCTAAAATTCAAAGACAATAAAGAAATCTGTCTACTTTACCAAAAATAAAATAAAGATATAGTACAATAGTTTATTTTATCATTATTTTTTTTTGATAGAAATGTGAATGAAGGAGAACACATACAAATGTATATGTGTTCCTTTAATTTAATTATTCACAAGTGCATTAATCTATCATTGTTCTAACATTTTGTTTATATTGTAATCTTAATTAATATATTTCCATTCTTGCTATTAAAAGGTGTGAAGGTTGCCTTGACAGCAGTTAGAGATATTGGTGGCTATATTTACTGTGAATGTTTAGGTGGTTACTGGTTGGAAACTAATTAATTAATATATGTATACTATGGATGTTAAAAAAACTGTCATATATGTGTATGCTGAAAAATACTGTACATATAGAGGAAATTACTTAAATAGTATATGCTGTATTATCATTAATTCATATCATTTACTAGGAGCCCTATATGGATTATATAAAGTTTCCACTGTATGTACATACACACAGATCTTTACAAAAGTAGTTGCTCAGAAGATTGAGATATTTAACTATCAAAGAGATTGGCTGACCTAACTATAAGCTGTAATATTTTATAAATATACTTATTAAAAACCAGTCAATCCAATCCAATATTAATAACAATCAACAATTTCAAACTGTTGTCAAGGCAACATCCTTTATATTTATATACACCTGGGTCTCGTTTTACGTGGATTTATTTAACGCGATTTTGAAGTTACACGATTCATGTTTCTTCGGAAGTCGAGCTCCGATAATGTGCTATTACTTTAAATAATAAATTTCGGGCACTTAATCATATTAAAAGTAATAGCACATTATTGGAATTCGACTTTCATCTTAGTAATTTCAATATATTCAGTGCTTTATAATAGTAAGATTTTATGCAATAATGAAATTAAAATCATGATTTCCACATTTTATGTATACACACATTAAATTTTACAAGATTATAATGTAAATTTGTTCAAACATTGTGCGTGTTAATTTCTAATCAGTTGGCAAATTATTTTCTTATTAATGATACTAATCACGAACGGGCTCTTAAATTCCAACGAGGGCTAAATGGTTGTATGTCTGGATATCACGAGTTTCATAAACAATTAATAAAATCATCATCTCAAAGATTAATTACTAATTACATTGTCACCAGAAAACCATTAACACAACATGAGAGTGAAGTTGGCGCTAGTTGTATTTCCTCTTGTGAAAAATCTGATTTTTTACCAGTTTGCAAATGAACCTGTTTATCGGCAAATAGCGATAATAATTAAAACGTATAAAAAATGTAAATTACAGTACTGTACTGTAAATTATGCATAAAAATGTATTGTTTGAATAAAATTAAATATTATAGTTTAAAAAAAAGTTGTCTTGTATCAATTTTTTTCAAATTTGAAATTTTTTATTAGTCATATTTTATTTCCTTATTTTTTTTTTGTGCGAATTTTCAAAGTAATTTTACGTTGGTGCTTTGCTTTTATGCAATTTTTAAAAAATCACAGTCCGTATCCCCCCTTTTTCAAGGTAAGTTACGTCTATTTTTGTGTGATTTCTTTTGCGCGTGTTTTCTGAGGAACCTATCTATCGTGTAAAACGAGACCCAGGTGTATACATGCTTGAATTGATGTATAGTACACATTTTGCGCATGGATATACAAGTAAAAAATATTAAATAAAAATGCCAATTATAATATATTAGTATATATATAATAAATTGAATTAGTATGCAAGAAAGAACTATGGATAAATGATAAAAGTTGATTATCAGCAATGATAGTTTTCTAATTAACTCAACATTTTAATTTTGAAACTGCATGACATAATTCAACATGTCTGCATTTTAATGATATAAAGATCTCAATAAAGTTTATACTGTAAGTCTGAAAATTAGATGATACAAAAATTGTATTGAGAAAATGATAAACAACTGATTAATCATAATATGTTATTGCTACTTTACTTCAAATTATCTTTGAGCAAAGAATTTAATATCCACATTTACATACATTTTAATTTATATTTACACACACATTATTTATGTATATATAACAACTTAAAACTTTAATATAATTGAAAATAACTATTAGATCATATGATAAAACAATACAATAAAATCTTGTACATGTTTTTTTTTCCCATGTGTCATAGCGTCAGCCAGAAAGTGAACCCGCTAACCTGGGACAACTGTCGCTGACCTCTCGACCACCAATGCTTACCCAAATCATTATTTTTTTTCGCAAATTTTTCTAAGTTGTTCTTATGGAGGATTTATTTATCATATAATATAATAATTATTTTCAATTACATTAGATTGTAAGTTATTATTTATTTACAATTAATTAATGGTAAACTATTTTCTAAAGTTATTAAAAATGAGTGCTTAATGACTCTGCCTTAGAAAATAAATGAATGCCAATATTGCATAACTGTAGTGAATATTTGAAATACAGTTAATTTCATCTTGCAAATAGAGATGTTAAATTTGTTATTAGACATCTAGTGGCTAACAGAAGAGATTACCATAAGTTGGTTAAAAATTAATAATTTGGGCATTAAAATTTGCAAGATTTTATCATGCAGTTCTTGAATACATGCTCTATTATATATGTATATTATTTATTCTCACTTATAAATATTTTCTACAGAGAACATGTTTTTAATCACATAACTTGGTTACTTTTCAAAGTAAGAATTACCCAAAAAAACTTGACTTTTTATTGTATCACAATCAAAATAAATTATGCAGGACTAAAATTTTAGTACTGACTGTAAGATTGATAAAGCCCAGAAAAAAACTTTTTCGTAACTAATAAAAATATACATAGATGCTTAAAGGAATGTTGAGTACCTAAGTGAGATGCTGAGTGCAATGTTCCATCCAATTGACTAAACAGAAGTTGTTTTTTTCTACTTTATTTCACTGAGAACTGATCTAGGAACATCTCACCTTAAGGAATCTAACCCTCTGATGCACCTTACATTGAAATAGTGGCACTAAGATTTTATCCCCAAATTTAAAAAATATAGCCATCTTTATTCTAAATAATACAGAAATCACTAATCTGCATGATTGCTTTTTGAAAAGAAAAATCATTTTGTAATATTATCACTGTAAATATTGAAATGTAGAGTAAATACTATGTTAATAAATACACATTTACAGATAAAGATTTTTAAGTAGCCCACTAAAGAAAAGGCCTTTTTAAGAACCCTTAATAAGAAACACTGAAGGGGAAAGAATTACTAATAAGATTTTCAATTGCTAGGATGTGAGGAAATGAGTATTTTTCTAAGCTCTAGATAACAACATCTGGGTAAACATTTAGCACTCAATATTGAATGGCTAGCTACATTTATTATCACCAGGATAAAATTTAAATAAATTTTCATGTTAGACCTTTCTGAGACAAAATAAAAATACAAAATATTTAATTTTAAAATTGTCAAGGATCCATATTCAGAAGTATTACAGAAATTTCATCAAAAACAAAATGCACCTTAAATAACATCCTTTATTCTCCATATAAACCATAGAATAATAGCAAAACTTTTTAAAAACAGTTGAACAATCTGCATCAAATCATATGGGATTTCTTCATGTACAATTCTTTCAAAATTATTCTAGATCTGTCTCTCTATCAGCATCCATATCTTAAGAAAATTTTAAACTTCCAACATCAGCTTTTTTTCTAGGTATGATAGTCTTTTATCACCATCTTTGACATTTAAACTCTAGTTGAATAGGTTTTTGCAATATTTTATTGACATAATTCTTAACTTGACACTTCTCTTAATCACCAAAGACCTTTACTGACAAATATATATAGATTTCATATTAGTGGATGAGTTTTTTTCTCCAAGTTTTATTATTCATATAAAAGATAGATTTTACTTTATTTTCAAATTCTGCAATTTAGTTTTAATTTTCAATTCTTTTGGACACTCATATCTGCAGCCAAATCATAATACCCAATTACATTAAGTTATTATTATGATTTTCTGTAAATAACTATAAAATATAAAAAAAATTGTGATGCAAAATATAAAAGAAGGTGGTTAAGAGACAAAGAAAAGCACCTCAATTTGTTCCAGTTCTTTTTCTTTCTTCTTGTCAGCTTCATATAATCTAACCTAATTGAAAGAAATAAATGTCACATCATAGTCTTAAAAAGCATAGCTAGAAAGAAATAAAAAATGCCCACTGAATATAGATGCATATTAGATATGCCATGCAAAAAAAAGGCAATTCAAAAAAAAAGTTTTAATTAATATTATTAAATATATATATAAAGAAAAAAAAATCAACCCATAAAATACCATCATGAAAGTAGCAGTCGTACTCTAAAACAATGTCAGAATAAACAAATTAAGATACGTGTAGAAAACAATTTCTATAAATTCTCTGAAGCACATTTCATTTATTTATTATTCTAATGTTTCAAAATTAATATATATATATATATATATAGATAGAATGCAATATTAGAAAGCTCTAGAAATAATTTTGTATTAACATTTTTGGGGAAAATATCCTGCACATAATTTTTTCTTTAAAATATAAGTATTACTACTAATTTTATGCTAATTAAGTGATGAAAGCATAAATAACTCTACCAACTAAATGATTAATAAATGAAAAGGTATACTTTCAAAAACAATCTGACCTAGAATTCTCAAAATAATTTTGATTTGTTAATGAGAAAAATAAAGCTTGATAATTCTAATTATTAAATTTTAATTTTACTACAAAATATAATCTTACAATAATGTCAAATAATATATTTATTACTGCAATATAATGTTCTGTACAAATTTTAAATAAGCAATGCATATATATTACACTAGTTTAACAACGTCGCATAAAGTAATTGATCAAACTTTTTATTTATTAAATGATAATTGCGAGATCATGAGATAGGGTTTTTAAATATTATATAAATACATTTTCATTTATTAACACTTTTTATTAGTCACTTATTTGACTAGAGATTATCTACTTAATGAATAATATTTCTGTAGTGTAATTTTCATTACAGCATTCTCATACGAGGTAGAGACTGGTTTCTATACACTTTTAGCATATTGTGGAAGGATGTACTCATAAATATATAACCAAAGACATGTAAAAAAGATGTATGATTCCCAAGATGTATATTTCATGTTGATCCAGCACTCATCAGTTGGCTCATGTCATAATCACTTATGCATACCTTAATCATTGTTTAGAATATATAGACAGCCAATTACATTTTCATTTATTTTTTAGAAAATCCTTTCCTATTCATCCCCATTCTTCCAAAATCATTACATAACAAGTAAAAGACAAAATAATGTTTAATTAAATTATGCTAATTTTATGTTTATAATTATTAACATCTGTGACAATTAAATCAAGATTATTAAAAATTAAATTCTGTCATCATTCTTATATAATTTATTATTAGTTTAATACTGGTAATTTTTAATACCATATTTTCATCTGGATGGAACCAATGTTGACAAAAGCATGCTTACAAAAGTTTAAAGAATACATAGTTTTATTATATTCTTGATCTATGCTAAATATTCAGAGTATTATTTCTTCAAAATCTGTGGGAAAATAGTTTCCTCTTCTTAATTACATATGAGAATGTATGTATATAAAAATAAACAAGATACAAATTAAATAAATTAAAATTTTTAAACTTAAATAATGTTTTATCTTAGATAAAAATTTTAAACTTTAATGTAAATATCAACAAAACTCCCTTAATTAATTACTTATATTTTTAGGTTCTTATGAATTTTCGGGTAAACCAAGATGGCATCCTGTATTTTTGATAAATATACAGTTTCAAGGGCTTACAGTCTACTGAAGATGTGATAGTTGTTAAATTACAACAAAATTAATAAATTGATTGTTAAATTAAAAAGAGTAATAAATTCCATTAAATTTCATCAATAAACTTTATTTCAATTTTTGTTTTTTACTCATATTATGACATGGGAAGTGACGAGATACTCTTAATATTGTTGTATTTTGGTTCAAATCAATGTGTTTCTTTTTGTCAGTAGATTTTTTTGGCAAATTGTCATAATGATAAAAATTTAGAGCTTTCCTATCACAGAACATGATGCAATGGACTATTTTTATAAGTATAAAATCCTGCCTTCCCAAAAAGTGTCATACTTGACACCTATGACATGAATAAAGTATAAATATTGTATTTATATATTTTTCATTTTTTATTAATAAATTAATCCAGAAAATAAAATAAAATCTGTAAATATTGTAATTAATTTTTCCACAATGATTTTTTCTAGCAGACATTTTTTTTTGTAAATATTTGTTCGGATCTTCTTATTGTAGATTTAACAAAAATATGGACTGCCATCTTGGTTTACCGGAAAACTCACAAGTATCTTTTTTCATTGATCTATTTTTTAACATTTTAAAAATGATTAATGAAAAAAGAGGAAAATTTGAAATATTTAAATGTATTTATTAGAATAATAAATTATCAACTTTTTACTTTTAAATTTTTAGCTATATACATATGTTTGACTATACTTAGATAATTAATAATCATTCATCTACACATTTTTATTGTCTAACTTTTGAAACAAACTTATTATTTGTTTATTTTCATTCATTTAAAAATAAGTAGAAATAATTTCAGCTTTTCCAATTGATAGCAAATGATTGGTTGGAAATTAGCTGAATGGATCAGTTTTAGCTTTTTGTAAATCATTGAGGTTTTTTTCTCTCTCTGAAAAACCTTTGACGAGAAGACAATATCTAATTAAAACAATTTGTGATAAAGATATATATGAGAGATGATGACCTGGCTCAACTGATGAGTGCTGGTTCAGCACGAAATGCATCTTGGGGTTATTTGTTTTTTATTGTATCTTTATTTATATGAAATTATTTATGAAATAAAAAAGAATGGAGAAATATGGAAATTGTCTATCTATAAAAAAGACATGCATGGGAGAAAGAGAAACGTAAATAGCCATGCATATTTGCTGAAAATCAGATATTTTAATCTTTAACTTGGACTAAAGTTTATATCTGTGCTAGAAAAAATCTCTAGTTTAATAAATGATTAGTAATAATCATTACGTGTTTATCAAAAAGTTGATAACATAAAAGCTGGGAATGGAGTAAATTGAGCTTGAAAATAAAAATGAGACAATTTGCACTACATAAATACTCTTCATGTAATAAAGATGTATATGAGAGATGATGACCTGGTCCCACTGTTGAGTGCTGGTTCAGCACGAAATGCATCTTGGGGGTTATTTGTATTTTATTGTATCTTTATATGAAATTACTTATGAAATAAAAAAGAATGGAGAAATACGGAAGTTGTCTATCTATAATTTAAGATATTTTTAAAATGATTTATAGTTCATCTTTTTAAAAATCTTTTCTTATAGTTACTTTAGAAGTGTGCTGAAGACTTAAGTGTACAATTACCCCAAAACTGCTTTCATCCAATCAGTACCCTAATAGGCACACTTTGGATTCTTGAAGTTTATTTTGGTTTTAGACTTCTGTCCTCTTCAAATTATTTTGAGTTAATAAGTCAATAACAATTCCATCATTAAATTGCGCACACAAAACTGGAAAAAAAATAGGCTTACAGACAGCTGCAGGAAAGTGAAAGGAATGTCGAAGGTTCTGTTAGCATTTTCTCCAAAAATCTCCAAATAAAGTACTTTGTAATTATTTACTGTAGTGTAATTAAGGGAGACAAACAATTTTTTCTAAGCTATGAATAAATAACATTCTGTCTATTAATTAATATTGAGCTTATAAACACCACAAGTTTTAACATTAAGCTATGCTAATTTCATTTATAATTGTGCTAATGGATCAGATTACATATTTAAAATAACATATTTTGAATAGCAGAAAAATAAAACAAAAAACAAATTAGAATTAATGAGAAGAGGGATTTAAATGAATCATTATACCATTATTCCAGGGTTTAAA
This sequence comes from Epiperipatus broadwayi, assembly GCA_028023455.1. NCBI lineage: Eukaryota > Metazoa > Onychophora > Udeonychophora > Euonychophora > Peripatidae > Epiperipatus > Epiperipatus broadwayi. Next base: position 2,298,406 of record JAQFVV010000042.1, on the reverse strand, counting down.
TTATCCATCCACATATGAATATAATACAAATGTGAAATTAAAAATTGACTGATACATTAATAAAACATTTTATAACAAATTATGAGTATTTACTATGCTATAATTTTATCAATCCTGTCTAATTATAGCATACTTTCGTATGTAAATGGATGATACCATTCAAGCAGCCATGATAGCAAAGTTTACTGCTCGACTTATATATCACATTTTGATGTTTAAAATAGGTTTGAAACTAGTTCAGAAAAGTAGGTCATTAGGTTGATAGTAGAATGGAAAGGGATTGGAAGGTTTCTGTTTCAATATATATATATATTGTATATTACAATATATATATATATATATATATATATATTGTGCCATTACAATTTGGTCACTAGCCAAATTTATAGTAATGTGCATGTAGGAAAATGTAAAACAAAATCATCATCACATTTTTATATAACAATAAATGAAGCTGTAGGGCATCCAAGTTCAAACCCTACAAGGTCCAGTTCTAAAAGCTTTAGATAGAAAAAGAGTGGGTCAACAATTATATGCTTTACTTGTTTGTGTGTTAATAAATCTCAAAAAGAGCAGCACACACATTTAATATTTAAATTTTCTGTTAAAAAGCAAAGTTATAACGCATACGTATAGGCAGTGTATGTGTAAGTTATTTAATTGTTTTATATTTTAAATATTAAACACTTTGACTTTCTTTAAAACTAACCTATACTTGATCAATTCTAATATCTTATTCTATGCTTCTATTTTTCTTTCTATAATTGTAATTGGGATTTAAAAGTTACAGATTTAATTAAATAATAGGGTTATAATTACTAAGCTAGCAATTATATTATTCAATGTTAGTTTATGAATGATTTGAAATAATGAAGTATGTGTGTACATTACATACAGAAATTTACATTTATTAAATATTGAAAGAAAAGGAAGGGTTAAATCTGTCAAATTATTATTATTTTTTGTACAATTTTATGTTAAAAGAGGAAATCTTTTGAATCAGATATCTATTTTTGTAGCAATTTTGTTTTTGTAAATGATTGTTTGTCACTTTGGGAGCTTAATCTGGGTGGGTCCTCTAATTTTGAAATTGTCTTATCTTAAGATCTAAAGAAGGAAGCTCAAAAATGTGAAATGTTACCTAGGTGTAAGAAAAAAAAAGGATTTTAAGTCTATTTTTTTTTTTTTGTAAAACAAAAGTGTCTGGAAAAAGGATTAAACTTTTCAGTTGAAAAATAATTTAGTTGAAAATAAATTGGAGATCTAATTAAAACGAATTTGTCCAAAAATAGCAAGTGACGCTATCTCTGATTGGTTAAGTTAGCTAAAAATTGAATATAAAAAGTGTCTGAAAAAATCAGTTGAGGAATTATTATGGTGATTATGATTCAGATTATTAGACTATTAAATTGAATGTTGAAAATATAAGAAATGACTGGCTAGAAAAATTATATGTGTGTCCATCTTTTCCGGACCATCTGGGGAAGCTGCACATCATATAGGAAAGAAAAGATGTTGTGTCTAAAATAATATTCTACACCTTTCAACTGACTAGAGAAATAAGATGTTTTTAATAGAAGGAAGAAAGCATTCACCTGAATTCGATGAAAAATGAATTAATCTACCGATAAATATTAATCATCAAGTCCAATTAATTGTTCCAGCAACTGATTTTAAACTCAAGAAAATTTATAAACGTGAAAACAACTGCTGTATTTCATCCACTAAAAGAATCATGCTTGACAGGAAGAGAAGAAAAATTGATATAATGATTTCCAAATTATCCACTAAAGTAAATAACCTCAATAGGATCCTCATCATCAAATAATTATATACTTCAAGAAAGTGATTGTTCCAAAGAACACGGAAATTGTTGCTGCCAAGTATAGACAGTATACAAGACAAGTGAACCCTTGGATTGGTAATATGACTTTTATATCTATTTTCTTTATGCAATCAGAGTATTAATAAAAATTTAGTAATAAAGTGACATATTTTATTTAAAGAACTTTTAAAGACAATTCAGATCGATGGAAACCAAGAATGTCTTAATAATAATAGCTTTAAACTACATAAATGATTATGAATGTATCAAAATTTATTTGTTTATTAATTTTACAGTTATGAAATATTAATGTGTAAAACAATTTTTTTTATGGTATTATGATTTTAGTTTTAACTAATATATTATTATTATTTTGATTTTAAATAATATTTTGTTATTATGGGATAAAACACGCACATTCATAATAATATTTTTATATGTGTATAATTGCGAGTGAATGTGAAGTAACAAGTAGTATTAGAATATTAGATTATTTTGTTTCAAGTTAAGTATAGCATTTCAGAGGTAGAAGAGAGGGAGAGAAAATAATTTAAAACTTGTTTCTAAAACTTGCTCTTTCAATTCTATTAACATTTTTTTTTAACATTCTACTTATATATTAGATTTATAAAGTATGTGTGCTAATGAGCAGATAATATTTTTTTCTTGAAATACTTTTCTCATGGAGTGAAAATCATGGTCAATGTGACATCCAACTTAATACAAAATACATTTGAAGGGAAAGGGGGAAGAACTTGAAATTAATCTGAGGATTAATGTGACATCCAACTTAATACAAAATACATTTGAAGGGAAAGGGGGAAGAACTTGAAATTAATCTGAGGATTGTTGTATAATCAATTATTATTGTTATTATTATTCATATCAATTTTCATGTTTCTCTAGAAATTTTATGTATATGTTAGAAATGCAGTAATAAATATTAGTTTGTTTTATTAAACGAGGCGTATATATTTCATTAAGTGTAGTCTTTGTTAAGTGTGATCATTTGTCATCATCAGTGGTTGAATATTAGTTATTTAAGATATAAGTAAATATGCTAAAATTAAGCAATAATTATGAATTTCTTTATAAAAATTAGTTTTATGTTTAGGCTTAGTCCTAGAGCTGTAGTTGAAACCATTGTAATTATCATTATTATTATCATTATCATCATCGTCATCATCAACGTTTTAATTAATGAGCTGTTTAAATGTTTACAGGCCATAAATAAATATTGATTTTATAATATTTAGTGATTTCTTAGTATTATTATAACCACATCCCGTCATCTATTTCATGCAAGGATGAGTGAATTGCCATCCTAAATTAGTTACATATAATCTGAGCTAGTAAACTTATAAAAATATTGAAACACATTTGTTATGCTAAGATCTAAGAAATGATTTATGTCTAATATACTCCACTTCGGTTTAAAGATGTTTTACTTTTACCTAAATATTAGTGCGTATAGTGATATGGCTCAAAAAGCAAAATCTCCCATTTTTATTAGAAATAAAGTACCAAAAAGGGAATTCAAACCCGGTACATGTGAAAGGTTATTAGATATAACCGTGTCTAGATTCAGATAATCTAGTGGCACCCTGCTAGATCATATTCACTTAGTATTTGTTTAAACATGCACTTAACATCAAACCAAGAAATGAAAGTGGATAAGATCTACTGTCTGTATACCTGAGTTATATTTTATTGAATTACTAGTGCACTCACCTCACGTGATTTCATATACCTGAGTTATAATACTTGTTATTAATAATTTGCTTATAATTATTGATAGTGGGATATCTTGAGAAATCCAACATTATTTTAAATATTATGATCTTATATATATTGCAGACAACTCAGATATGGTAATAGTTATTTGAACCATCTTTAATAGGTTACAATATATATGTTGAAGCAGATGATCTGATGCTCACAACCTGCTTCACAGCCCACATCCAATCTCCTACCACCTAACCGTATTCAAACTCATCCTTACGCACGTATATACAAAACTAATAATATATTTCTTTACCCAATAGTATAAAATAATGTAAACGTATGTGTCTTAATTTAATATTTAATCTAATAATAATATTCTCATGTGTATGCAGGCGTAAATAATAAATATATATGTATATTTTAGCGTAGGAGATTGTGATTGAATTAATAGTATATTATATATATAAGATATTATATATGATACTTATTATATTTTTCATATATAAGTTTGTAGCCAGAAATGATGCAATCTTGTTAGTAAGTCTCTTGAAAAACAATAACCCGGAAGACCCTTTAGATTAAAATAGAAGATTACAAATTAGTAATAATAGAAGAAACCCATTAGTGGAAATTGTTCACGCTAGCTTGTTTTAACATCACAAGATATATTTTAAAACAATCATTCGAGAAACTGATAACAAACTTGCATTGTTTCAAACATCTTACCAGATAAGAGTATCCGGCCAAACGATTCCAAATAAAATCTAAGTGCTTAAACTGCCTCAGGTCCAGCAGTAGTTGCCTAGTTACAAATGCAAATTAAAAATATAAATACTGCTGGATTTGAATCCACAAGGAGGGGATATCATTAAATAGCCATGCTGCTGAACATAATTCATGCCCAATGTAATTTTCACGCAGTGTGTTGTGAGTAGTAAGTTTCACCTTGTCCCTCCGTTCTAACATGCTGATCCCATGAACGAAGCTTCCGTACTCCGTACTACTGAACTTTACATATGTCTTTCCAATGAAATGAAGTGCTATCTCTAATCATCCCACTACCCTAGATCTAGTGACAATACCGATGGACTGATTCCTAGTGAAATGCTTTTCTCAATCATCAAGGTAAAGAACATAGACCGCTTATAATTCCTAAAATCCTGCCTTCTATGTAATGTGTATATTTTAAACTATATCTTTTAAATGTCTTCAAATATATATAACTCTATATAACTAATCTATGCTAAGCCTCTTATAAAATGTTTTTCTTTTATTTTATTTAAAAGCGGCCAATAATTTTTATTAACATTTTTATGTATTTATATTTTAAAGTTAATGCCAATAATATTCTAAAATCGCCAGCATATAACTTATTTTATTTTCCCCACCCATCATTTACTGGGTAAATAATTTATAATTGATAAAACCAAGTCTTATTTGGCTTGCCCATATGCTCGTGGTTTTAGAGAAATAAATTAATTATATTTTTCATGTTTACTGTTGAAAAACAGATTTGACATCTGTTTTTTCCCATTCTCCTTCCTAAATAATGCGCTATCTTTTATCTTTCAATTATATTATATATGTAAATTTCATCTTAGCTATTATGACCACCCTTTTTATTTTGCAATCAATTAATGTATTTCCACAAGGGCATAAATCAACCAAAATTGAAGTTTAATGTGTAAAACGTAATGAATAATATTAAGTAATATAATGTAAAGGGGGGAGGAGGACCTTAACCTTTTATTTTATGTTTATATGTATAATTATTACCCCTGTTTGCTTAAAGTGAAGCCATGTCATTATGCTGAATAGTTCATCATACGTGGGCAATAAATACATCCCAATAATCTTTAATTTCAGAAGTATATTTGTTTTATTAATAAGCATTTAGTGCATAAAGGCCATTCTATTTTATATATATGTTCGTGCTTCTTTATTACATGGAGGCAACTGCAAAGTCAGACCCCATCATCGTCTCAATGTCCTTGAACCAGGCTGTAAAACCACCCTGGGGACATCCTTGGTTCGTGCATGCTTTATATGGGGATCGCTCTGGAAAAACCAGCCTGATACTGACATAACTGACCACTCCTCGTCATCCACGATTCGCCTGTACCTTATTCCAGGGAATCTGAACTCTTTTCGTTCGTAAAACCGACCCTGCCAAAGTTTGCAGAGGAAATCGGTCACTTCTTAGAATTCATGAAGCACACTCCGGGATCCATAAAAGGGACCGATAATAAGCCACGATGCATGCACCACTTTTCCCTTATCTTATCATTCGCCCAGAAGTATTCATAAGCCATAATGAAATGATTTATTTAAACAAACATATATCCCTTATTTTAATATAAGTATTAATATGATAGATTTAGTATCGTTTGTGTAAATTGTTCATTACCCATCCCGTGCATTAATTATCTAAAATTCCCAGTTAACCGTCATATTAATGTAATCAAATATTATCTGTGTTAAAATTATTGTTTGAAGTAATCAAATGCTCTTTTCATTTCTGGGGGTGTGATAGCGTTCTAATAATCTATTCTAATAGCGCTAATTTACCCAAACACATACATATATTATTGGCATAGCCGCAATTATCATGTTATTGTATAAAATGATTCAAATAAATATCTATAATAATCCTGAGGCTCACGTCAGCTAAATGACCTGACATAATCATTATTAATAAATCGTAAATATATATACATCAAACTCGAATCAATGCTTTCTTTAGTTAAGATAAATATTAAATTATTTCTTAAGCTTAAATATGACTAGATGATCTCAGCTCTACACAGAATTAACATGCTCATTATTAAGTTATTCTATCCTGAGTTAGCCTTGAGTCTTTTGTGTCTCCGATGATTGATGCTGGTGGATGAGAAGTGGATTAATCGATGTCATCAGGATTGTTGCTCATAATGTTATAGATCTAGGAAATAGGCAAATAAGGCAGAGTTCATGAGTGTTCCTGACCTGTGTATCTTGCGCATGATTGGATTCGAGGTACTTTTGCCTAGATGCTAGGTCTTGTTATGTGAACATACAAATATTATCAATTCAATATGTAGAGATCATAAAGAATTTGTGTATAAAATATTTATTAAACCATTAAATATAAAGGGTTTTATACATCCATCATTCTCAGACATTGTTAAATCATAAATTAGCTGCATTTAAATGTTTTTTTTTGAATTGTAATTTATATTTGTGTAAGTGTGAGGCAGACAGAAAAATAAATAATGACAGATATATTACTGATTTAATAAGTCTGGTCTACAATAAAAGTTTGTTGTATAGACAAATTGTATTTATTTTATAATAAAGTCAGGTTTAAACAGAATGTGGAGGTAAAGAAGAAACAGATAAAAAATGAAATTCTTGAGAATATGTTGTGTCTACAAATATGAAATAGAGGGAAATAATTGGTAAAGATTTTAATGATGGTCTTAGATCGCACTCATGTTTAAGTAGGTTGATAAATAAATCAAAAGATAGTGTGGATAATGATGATAAATATGGAGTTGTATATTCAATTATTTGCTGCGAGTCTGGTTGTAATGTTATTTATTATGAGGAAACAAAAGCTAATATATTAACAAGGTTGTAGCAATATGTTTATCAATGTAAGAAATCTAAAATGAAATCTCAGGTTAATTCCGTATTTTTTAATCATGAGAAAATTAGTCGGCACGAACGTCTTTCTCAAATGATTAGTGCTACTTGCAATGAGTCTAATGATAGCGGAAATTGAATGAGATTTTGTTTATTGCTAAGTCTAAATGACATTTAATCAATGTAATGTGAGTGTTTCTTTGAGCATGCACGGAAATATTTACCATTCGGTTTAAATTGGTCGCCATGAATCTGGTACACAATACCGAAAGAGCTTGGTGAATTAGTACTTATTTATTGTTTTAAAATTATTTTCTGTGTAATATATGTATTGGATTATTATATTTTGAACAGGGTTAGTGATTTATCAATGTATTAGTGTCTTTTGTTCCATTTCATTATAATCTCATTTACATTTATTAGCGTTATATTATAATTTTCAGAATTTGTAAATGCAATATAAATACACTTTTTCTAGAAACAAGTGTGAATTAAAATGGGATTCAATTGCTAATTAAAACTAACCATCATTTAATGTTTGCTTATTTTATCTAAATTTGTTGTTTATATCAAGTATTGCCGACATTTTCAATATAAAGTACGCGCAAGGATTTTTGAATTTTATCAGATAACATTTTATGAAAAGGGCATAAGAAAAAATTCATAGCGGTTTTTTAGCGTTATTGTTATAAACGATTTTATCCAAGTATTATTGCAAAGTAAGCTGCAGTTTGGCCTAATGATTTTAATTGCAAGTGATTCACCCTATTTAAATTTATTATTTCCAAGTGTTTTCCTATTCTCAACTTGTCCATCGCAAATTGAATTTCTCAATATTGTACTCCTAAAATGCTACTCGTATTTAAACTCTAGACTTTACAAATAATTCCTAATTATAACATTCGTTTGTCTTTAATGGTTAATGTTCTAGTGGATTAATGCTTTGAGTTTCCATGGGTTGATCAATTTCAGGAAATGCTAAGGACAAAAAATTCAATGTATCATTTCAAATCTGATGTTTATTGGTTTATCTCCATATTACACTATGTAAATCAATATTTACCTTGTAAAACATTTTATACTCAATAAAGTCTCTCTTTTATAAAAAAAATTCTACAAAAAGCATTTATGTGCAAGTTTTTTCTTAGAATAATCAACAGTGAAGAATTCTATTTGATTTATACAAAACAATAATTAACACAATCAGAAAGATGCTATATATATATATTCTTTCATAGTTATTACAAAACAACTTTTACATTCTGCAATGTGTTATAGTGTTATATATAGGTGTGTGCAAATATCTAACTGTGAATACTATTGTAAATAAAGTATTTATTCCTGTAAATTCTTACTGCATAGCACTTGCATAATTATTCTTATTGCATTTACTCTAGAAAATTTACATAATTAGCATACATTGAACTTTAAATAAATTTATGCTAATTAAATTAAATATTCAGAAATCGCACAAAGAGCAGTAGAAAAGGCATTTAAATACAAGTGTGCAAAAGCTTTGTAAAATGTATGCAGAGATAAAATCTGTTTTAAGTCATCTGTGTATAAAAGTATTACACACACACACACACACACACACACACACACACACTATAAAAGATGTTCTACATAGACTATCTTCCTAGAATATAAATGTTTAGTTTCATTTATTACTGTTTTATTTGTTATGCATGCAACCCAGCTGGTATATTAGTATAACCTCAAGGTACACAGCCCACGCAACAAAATAATTACAATAAAGATAATGATTTTAATATTATAAGAAATAAAAACAAACTGAAAGTAATTGTTTAACAAAATCTGATAAGTGTGAGAATAATAAACCTTGGACAGTATGATTAAGAAGCAGTCAGATAATCATTCTGGTAAAGTAATGCATCATATTAGTTAATTATTTCTGACAATTTCCATATATGCTATCTTATACCTATTTTCTATTACAACATTGAATTTAAATTAAGTTATAAAATGAGGCTGTCAACCTTCAAACATTAAGATTTAACATTAGCTAATCAACAGTTTTCAAATATGAGACCTTCAGTTTAATAGTGTTATTAGAAAACATCATTTTTAGCATGTTACTATTGAAAGCAAGTCTAAAAATAAAAATAAAAAACTTTTAAATGAAAAAAAAGTTCCTAACATTATGATTTAAAACAGAGGTGAACAACTGCCACTTCTGCAGGCCACGTCTGACCTCTCTGTATTGCATTTTTGTAAATACAAGCTTATAAAAGTAATGTCACATTATATATGACTTGCTTTTTTGATTATGCCTAAATATAGAAAATGTATACCTGACTACACTCACTGTAAACCACAATCTCTAGGCCTATCACTCACATGTTCATACAACATTAACTTTATCTTAGTGCCATGAGAAATATAAAATTCTAATTATAAAAATTTATCATAACTTGCATAAATTTAATTATAACTACTAAAATGCCAATTTTATATTACAAAATATAAAAATATGGGAGAAATCACATCACAAATAACATTAATTTCAGGTTTTAAAGAATACTTCTATGCAGTGTCAGAGTATAATTTCCTAATTATTATTGTAGCATCAGTCGAATGAAGTTCCTTTGGGAATTAGAAAAAAATAGATGCCAAATGCCATATTTTCAATGATAATTGGACATTAATATTTGTTTTCAAATATAGACAATAAAGCTGTTTGTTTGATTTGTAATAAAATTATTTTCATTTTTAAAGAATATAATCTAAAAAGGTATTTTTCAACAAAACATTTCATAAAATATAAACTAACTATAATCGATTCCTATTTAAGTCATTAAATATTGTATTTATTTTTTAAAAAAATACATTGATAATTTGGTAATTCAAGTAATATAACATTTTTTAGATTCTGATTTTTTTTTTAGCTAAATCGTTTGATCTATTCAGTCCCTGTTATAAGACAAAAATTTTATTCGGCCCAATGATGGAAAAAGTTGCACACCTCACATTAAAAATATTCTCTTAGCTAAATTAGGGTTTTCAAAATCACTAATCAAATGGTTTAAACCATTTATACATTACCTTGTTAAATATAATCATAATATATTTTCACTCTACTCTTACTCAACTGGAATATCCTAAGATGGCATTTTGTCCCTATTATTGTTTAATATATATGTATATATTGAAATAAATATTCATATGGAGTTTATTATATAGATATGAGGAGATAATATCCATTAAATAGAGAAACACTTTAACTTTTGATGTTACAAATATAAACTATCAATTACTACTAATTGACAATTCCTGAGTCAAAGCAAGTTTTTCTCATAATAACAGTTTTGTTTGGGGTCTTTAAAACAAAAGGGATCCTCTTTTACTTTAAACCCAAGTTCTTTACGAATTTAAATTCAGAAAGATATTTATTATAGGTATGAGAAAATGAAAGAATAACATATTTCTAGACATTCTGCAAATAATATTTTTAACTTCTCCAGAGAATTGTATATATTGAATTAAATATTTATATGGATTTTATTATATAGATATGAGGAGATAATATTCATTAAATAGAGAAACACTTGCTTTGCCTTAGGAATTGTCAATTAGTAGTAAGTGCTAGTTTCTTACTAACACCAAAAGGTAAAGTGTTTCTCTATTTAATGAATATTATCTCCTCATATCTATATAATAAAATCCATATAAATATTTAATTCAACATATACAATTCTCTGGAGAAGTTAAAAATATTATCTAAGAATGTCAAGAGAGATGTTATTCTTTCACATTCTCACACCCATAGTTTTATGGGTTTAAATCCATATAAAAACTTGGGTTTAAAGTAAAAGAGGGCCCTTTTGCATTAAAAACCACCAACAAAGGGGCTACTATGAGAAGGAATTGTCAATTAGCAGTAATTGATAGTGTCTTAGTAACATCAAAAGTTAAAATGTCTCTCTATTGGAATGGATATTATCTCCTCATATCTATCTGTCTATATATATATATATATATATTTCCCTGAGATATATATATATATATATATATATCTCAGGGAAAGTATATAATATTCTCACCTTCTTGGTTATGCTGATGATTATAAAATTTTCAGACATATTAATTCCTTTTCTGATTACAGTTTACTGCAAAATAATATAGCTAATTTGACTATATGGTGTATTAATAACAAAATTATGATTAATAAAAGCCATTGCTCTGTTGGGTCCAACTAAAAAAATCTGAAATTTTACAGTTTCCTATTCATAATTTTAAAACAAGTTTTAAAAATAGTCAGAAAGATCTTGGAATTAATTTTTCCTGTAATGCCTTCTTCCACTTTCATGTTGATACCATAGTGAATAGGGCATTTAAAATAATAAGGATCATAAATAGACAAGATAAAATGTTCCATCAATCAACAAAGTATAAATTTTTCCTCTCATTGCTTCTTTTAATCTTAAAATTCGGTTCAGTTATCTGGAGTTCTCATACTAAAAGAGATATTCAAAAAATCCAATTTGTATTTGCCAAATACTCTAAATATAATCATTTTCCTAACAGTTTTAACATTTCATTGATGCAAAGAAAAAAAATCAGAGACATTACATATTTATATAAGATTATCTTCAAATTTACAAGTACCTCAGATTTCTTTCAAACATATCCTCTAATTCCTATCATTATATGGGGATCACATAGAATTCTACGGCTTTGACTTCTATTTCTTGTCATTCAGATTTCTTAGGTTTTCTCCCAATTTTTGTAAAATCAGCACATACAATAAGGATTTTATGAATAATAATATCCTTCATCTTGACTTCAATTAATTCCATGAAGCCCTAAAACTAAAATCATCATCATCATCATCATCATCAACCATTATCAATCCACTGCAGGATGAAGGTCTCTCCAAGTTTAATCCATCTTCTCCGATCTTTAGCTTCTCTTCTCCACAACATCCCTGCACATTTTCTTATTTCATCCATCCATCTCACATGTGGTCTCTTTCTGGGTCTTTTACAATCTCTTGGAATCCAGTTTAAAATTTCAATTGTCCATCTATTATCATCTCTTCTAGCAATATGTCCAGCCCAACTCCATTTCAATCTTTTAATTTTTTCAATAAGGTCAGTAACACCTGTTTGTTGTCTTACCCATACATTGCATTTCCGATCTCTTCTTGTTACTCCCAACATACATCTCTCCATACTCCTTTGAGTGGTCTGAAGTCTCTGTATTGCTCTTCTATTAAGTGTCCAAGTCTCAGATCCATAAGTAAGAACTGGTAAAACACATTTGTTAAAAACCATCCTTTTCAAACACATAGGCATATTTCCTTTTAGTATCAAGTTATTTCTACCAAAAGCACTCCAACCAAGTTTAATTCTATGATTAATTTCCTCCATTATGTTTCCATCTGTATTATTAATCTGACCAAGGTATTTATAACTGTTAACTTCTTCTAATTCTTCATAATCAATCTTTATTTTCATATTTTGAGCAAATCGATTAAACATTACTTTAGTCTTTTTAACATTTATCTTTAGTCCTACTTTTCTATTTTCATCTGCGAACTCCTGCAACATTTCCTGCAGTTATGAAGCATTATTTGCAAAAACAACTACATCATCTGCGAAATCTAAATGACTTAAATACTCTCCATTTACTTTCACTCCTTTAGTTTCCCATTTTAATCCACAAAATACTTCTTGCAGCACTGCCGTAAAGAGTTTTGGAGATATGGAATCACCTTGCCTTACACCTTTCTCAATGTTGATTTTTCCAGTATCATTATGTAATCTAATTGTTGCTGTTGCATTTTTATAAATATTCTTTAAAATATGACAATATCCTGGATCTATACCTTGATGATCCAATGCTTTAATCACTGAAGAAATGTGTATAGAATCGAATGCCTTTTCATAATCTACAAATCCAAAACATAATGACAACTCATATTCATTTGTCCTTTCTATGACTTCTCTCTATATCTGGATATGATCTATTGTACTAAAACCACTTTTAAATCCAGCTTGTTCTCTTGGTTGGTGGAAATCCAAAGTTCTCTGTAGACGAGTTGTAATTATCTTGGTAAAAATTTTATATAAAACTGATAAAAGGCTGATAGGTCTGTAATTTCTAATATCTTCTTTATCACCTTTTTAAATATTAATATTATTACTGCATTCTTCCAATCTTCTGGTACATCTTTATCATTTAGACATTTGGTATATAACTTTGCTAAAATTGTTTCAATTTCTTCACCTGCTTCTTTTAATATATCAATTATAATTCCATCATTTCCTGGAGCCTTTCCTTTCTTCATACACTTAATTGCATGTCTCACTTCTTCATTTAAAATTCTGGGCAATTCGGAAGATGTAATAGATATAGGAGGTACTTGTTCTTTATTACTATATAATTCTTGATAAAAATCTTCTACCAATTTCATGATGTCATCTCTCTTTTTAGTAATAATTCCATCTTTTTTTCTTATTGCAGATATAAATTTCCTACCAATACCAAAATGTTGTTTAACATTTTTGAGACTTTTATTTTCTTCTACAGCTTTCCTTGCTATTTCACAGTTATACTTTCTTATATCATTTTCAACTCTTTTCTGTACCATTTTACAAAATTCGAGATATTCAATTCTTTTTAATACATCATTTTTGTATATCTTCATATTCCTTCTTTTCTTCATAAATTCTCTAGTCTCAGTAGAAATTTTATTAGTCAATTGCTGCTTTTTTCTACCAGCTATGTTTGTTGCAGTTTTTAAAAGTGTATCAGTTATTTTCATATTAATTTCATTCAAATCTGAATCATGTTCAAAATCTCCTAACACTTGAAACCTATTTGTAAGTTCTAATTTAAATTCATTAGAATGTTTCTGAAGATTAGGAATATCAACTGTAAATATTGTTTTTCTTAATAATTTTTGTCTCACTAGTTTTACATTAACACGTAACTTACACCTTACTAATCGATGATCACTTCCTGTGTTAAATTTATTAAGAACATTACAATCTTGAAATATGTATTTTCTGTTAGTCAAAATATAATCCAATTCTGCTGTACCTTCATTTGGATGCTTCCATGTCCATTTCCTTTTAACATTTTTCTCAAAAAATGAATTCATAATATAAAGTTTTTCTTTTTCTGCAAACTCCACAAGTCTATGTCCTCTCTCATTTCTATTACCATAACCAGAATTACCTACAGCAATTTCATCTTTCATTTGTCTTCCAATTCTAGCATTAAAGTCTCCCATAACAATTTTAAAATGTTGTTTACTCTGATCAAAAGCCTTTTGTACATCCATATAAAAATCTTCTACTACTTCATCACTATGAGAACTTGTTGGGGCATAAACCTGAATTATTTGCATTTGGTATCTGCTATTAAGTTGTATAACTAATCTTGCCACTCTGTCCAATACACCATCAATCTCCACAATATTGTTCTTCCACTTTTTATTTATAATGAATCCTACTCCACTTGTATTTCCAATATGTGTGCCTTTATAATAGAGTATATGTCCACTTTTTAAATCAATTGTTTCTTCTCCTTTTCTTCTAACTTCACAAAGTCCAATAATGTCCCATTTAATATAAGACAGTTCTTCTAATTCTTGCAATCTTCCTTCACTTGAAAGTGATCTGCAGTTGTAAGTACCTAAATAAAAAGTCATCATCAAATGGCAGCCTGGGTCCGCAATCAGGGGATTCTTAGCACCCTCTGCCTTCGGCCACCAACCGCTGCCTTGGTTGGTGACTTTACAGCCTCCTGGGAATAAGGGCCATGCTTTATTTTTGTCTGTCATAATTGTATATATGTATTGGAAAAATATTTATCATTTACACAAACATTCATTCTGCTTTATCAGGCACTGAGAAGAAAGACCATGGTGTTTCTTGATCTTAAACTCAGAGGTAAAAAGCCAATAAACTCACCACACTGGCTAATGCATGTTGGTGAGCAACCCATCCATGTTCGTATACTATATGAATAATCACATAGTAATAACAGTTGCAACGACAAGAACGTATGGAGTGGACATTAGGAATTTGCCCTGCTCGGTTCCTTTAAGGCCTCCAAGAGGAATCAAAGGATCTCCTTTCAGTTAATAGCAAACTCCTTTCTGCAGCCAAAACTAAAATATAATCACATTTCTACCCATTTTTTTCCTCCATACTTCTATATCACTTCGTTCAATGATAGAGGTTTTTTTCTCTTATTGTTATTTAAATGTGCATTCTGTAATCGATTATGATTGTTGCTTTGCACGTTAAATAAAATTAAAATGAATTGAATTTCATGTTTTCTATTACAAAAGTTTATAATACGTCCAAAAAAAAAAAATTATCACACTATACACATTAAAAATATAGTTAAAACATTACATATAAACATCACATACTTTTATAAGATTAATGCTTTACGAGTTAAAAAAATCTTTTAAGAAAAAAATTGTTTTAGTTAATGTAGTAATGCAAACAATTTGCTCAAATCTATTTTTTTTAGTTGTGCTTTAAAAATCATCTTACCTACTCCAGATTCTAATTATCAGCTAAGAACAATAGCTAGAATTAAAATACATGATGTAATACAACAAATTACAATTGTTTAATGTATAAAAAATGGGGCTAATAGCTAAAACAACTGCTTTATATGTGAAGATCTTTTGTGGCAATTATAATGTTACATATTTAATTGTAGGCTGATGTGTAAAAGAGTTATTAAAATAATTCAAATCTTGTAAAAATAAAAGAAGTTATTTTATAAGAGATCTTTAAACATTAATTCTTATTAAGTGCATGATCAGCACATAAATACATATAATGCTTTAACCTTAATACTATGTGCCTTGAATGCTTAATTTTACCATAAGAGGGACTTCTACAAATGTTAATACAAGATTGCAACTTTCTAAAGATAAGAATGACCATCTTATCTTCAACCTACTTTCTAATTATATAGGCAAATCTAAAGCATTTAGAAGCTAGTAAGTTCTTCACTAATTAAATCCACTACCTCATTTAGAAATCAACATTTGCAAAATCTTTCGATTTATAGCAAGTTAATATTTAGATCTTATAATTAGAAATATTTCGAATCAATTTAAAGTTGTAAACATTAATTCTTATTAAGAGCATGGTCAGCACATAAGCAAAATCCTGAAAACTTCAATAATAATTATGATAAGCAGAATGTTGCAGACCAATAAATTATAACTAATATATAAAATAAAGATAATTTCAAGTAAACAGATATTTTTTCTATCATAAATTCAGAAAGCTTTGTAAAAGAGAATGTATGAAGTCACTGTAAATAATATTAAAAAAAAACTCACAATAAATTTACATTATTCATATATTTATATAAATAATAATAATATAAAACTTATTAAATAAGTATAATAAAAGTACATTAAATAAAATGCAAAAGGTCAGTAATAGAAGGCAAAATAAAAGCAAAAAGAAGATTAAAAGATATTTACTTAATTTTAAATGTACAAATAATGAAGTTTAATTTTCAGAGAAATATATGAATAAGTTTTTCATTATTATTACTTCAAGGCCAAAGTGAAAACCAAAAGAAAACAATTAACCCTGACAATAAATATTATAGTACATAAACAATGATCATGATAAACAAAGTCATTTCCAGACAGATACTTTATTATTAATCATAAAAGATAATATTATGTTTGTTCTCTTATTTTAAATCAAAATTTATTTGTAAAATTAGCCACATGACTTCAAAAAGGAATTCAAAATTAACTTAAATTCAGTATGATTCTTCACTGAAGTCTTAAATGAATGATTATGAAAATTTCTCATACCTATTTCATATGTTCTTGCAGTTGTTATCATACTGTGAACAATCACATAAAAAATAAATATAGTTGGAATGCTTATTAACATGTATGAGCCAGGAATATGCATCTATTGTTTTCTATTTATAAATTTTGGATTAAGTAAACATCTTAGGTTTTCTTCTTTCTTAAAAGCATATTGCCTAACTAACATCATTAAAATTTTCCTCAAAGACTGAATCCATATTTTCAGATGTTGACTGATGCAATGTTTAATAAAAGTTGTGACATCCAATAGCAGTGTGATCTTATCTATATTCTGCTTAGATGTTGGAAGTATGACTGACTAATCAATAATTATGACAGACACAAAAATTAAAATCCTTATTCCCTGAAGATCATAAAATCATAAGTCAAAAGCTATCTAGAGCTATAGATTATCTTCAAATAAGAAAAAGTGATATGACTTAAAAAGAATAATACATATAAACTTTTACATATCATACCAAATTACAACTTTCTTAAACAGTTTAACGATACTATTTTTTATATCAAAACTTTATTCTAACAGTTTCGACTGTCCTGCAGTCATCATCAGAGCTATTTATAATCATATTTCTTTAAAAAAAAGGAAAAGGAAAAAGAAAATTATATGACTTTCATAAGAAGTGAAAACATTCAAGATCAAGAATATAAAGAAGCAATATTTGACTAGGTGTTTTTAGAAATAGGATTGTAAAGAGCTCTGATGATGACTGCAGAACAGTCGAAACGGTTAGAATAAAGTTTTGATATAATATTGTTAAAGTGTTTAGAAAGTTATAAATGGTATATGTAAAAGTAGAAATCAATGCCCAGGAAAAGAAAGAAGAAAAAGAAAATTATATTACATATAAACTTTGTAATATTAGAAAAAAATGTCAAGAAACAATTGTCATAAAAAGTAAACATGTACAAGAACAAATGTTGACATATTATGTGAAGTAGAATTGAAATGAAAAAACATTTTGAAAATTTCTGGTATATCAGACAAATGAACAAGATAAGCTAGAATACTTATTGGAAGATTACCAAAAGCAAATAATCAAAGTTTATGTCCCAACATGTTTTCATAGTGAAAAAGCTAAAGACTTTTATAAAAATATACAGGTAAAACAAATTAAAATTATCATGGAAGATTTTATGTAACAAAGTGGAAAATGTTTGAATGATGAAAATGCGTTGAACAAATTTGAATAAAAATATAGAAATGAGAGGTGGAATAAATACTTGATTTGTGAAGAAAGAAAGCCTGTACATAATAAATTATTTTTTCTTTAAACAAACAAACAAAAACAAACTAGAAATAAATAAATCTAAAAGCAGACTTGCAATAAATAAAAATATCCTATTCAAAAAAAATGTAAACAAACAAACAATAAAATTTATAAACTTATCAAGTTTTATGAATCTGGGATATATTGGCAGCCATTTTTTACTTCCTGAATATAACATTCTCAAATCTTAAATGTATTTAATAATATTTTATCTCAGTACGGGGGGAGGGGGGTGTCTTTTTTTTTATTTTGAATAAATAAAATGTTCTCAAATCTCAAACATGAATTTATTTAATCATGTTTTTGTCACAATTCAAATACAGTTCCATAAACAAAATTCAATTTATAAAAACAATATTTATATTAAAAACAATAAAATACAAAAAAAAAATAATAAAAAAAAAAAATATTAAATAAAATTAAAAAAATTATATTATATTTTTTTTATTTTTTTTAATATTTTTTTTATTTTTTTTTTTTTTTTTTTTTTTTTTTTTTTTTTTTTTTTTTTTTTTTTTTATTATAATTTTTATTAAATTTATTTAATCATTTATTTTTATTAATATTTTTTTATATATTAAATTTTAATTTTTATTTTATTTTTTTGAATAATTTATCTTTAATATATAGTTGTCTTTTTGTAGTATTTTTATTTCTTACCTCCTTTCTGATCACCTAAGAGGCAGAAACCGCGGTCTGAGGTTGAGGGTATTTTTGAAGCTTCATAAGAGTTTGTTTTTAACTTACTCTATATATAACAGTTCCATAACATAGTTGCAAACATGTGTAGAGAATTTTTTCTTTGCATTTTCTTTTAAAAACTTTTATACCATATAAAATATGTATCATAACTTTAGCAGAATATTTTATAAAACAATGAGCAATAAATAAATAAAAAGTCACAATTACTTTCATTAAAATAGAAAATAAAAATTGATTTAATGAGAAGTCATATTCTAAAGTGGGCCATATATTATTACAAAAGAATGAATCGTCAATGAAATAAATTATAAAAAAAGAGAAGCAGATTTGTGCCTTTATTTCTTGTACTCCTGAAACAACTAAAATAAAGAACAACTTTTTAGTGAAAATGGAAAAAGCATTAAATCTATGGCTAAATGATACGAATCATAATAATGCTCCAGTTTAGAATCTCGCATATGTAAGAAAGTAAAGTCCATTATTATTATTTTTAATGAATATGATAGATTGAACACACACACACACACTATTATAATTATATATGCGATCATTCTTTCTTGATTTATTATTAAATATTTTACTATGATCTGGAATTCAATGGTTTCTGTTTTACTGTGAACTTGTTAAAAAAATAAATCAGATTAAATTTCTGAAAAGTTTGGCATGTAGATTCAATCAATGAACTATATGGCCCTTTTCATAATAATGAAATTGTAGGAATATTACTTTTTTTTTTTCAGCAATAACCAATGTTTAAAAAAACCTATTAATTTAGGTAGAACGTTAATACATTTTCTAAACATTATGACAATAAAAAATATTTATACAGAAATAAACTTACTTTAACTTTTTCTACAGCCTCTGCCATTGAGATGTGCCCTTCTCTAACCATCATCATTAGTTTCATTCGATCTTCATCACTCATAGGGATATCACAAGCATTGAAATCTAAAGGAAAAAAGTGTACAGTTAATTCAAATTTTAACAGCATTTCAAAATAACAGATTTACTAATAATTTTCACTATGCATATTAACATAAATAAAAATAATAATTGTATATATTATTACTACTGAAATACTGCAAGAGTGCTTTTATTAAAAGTAAATACATCTGTATTTGCATTAGTTCTTCATGAGTAATTTAGTGGAATTACTCAGTTGTAAAGAGAATGATTCATAATTCATTTGATGCAATGAACTGCTCTGATATTGATATGCAGTTAAAATTATATTTTCTCAAGCTTGAGATAAGAAAAAAGGGTAAAATTTTAAAATATTTTGTTAAATTATGATTTAATTAAATATTAAATTAAAATAAGATGAACAATGATCTGGGGGTGAGTTTAGGCTAAATGATACTTAATCATTTTTTCAGGTTACAAGCAGGTTTAGGATCTTTCTAATAGCTCTTTCATAGCTAACTTATGAAACCATCCAATATTGGTCAGGAAATAGGTATCTGTTATTAGTTAAATTGTAAAAATCCTAGGCTAATCTGGATATATTAAAATGAGTATAATTTGATTCAGACTTTCCCACTTGTAAGAAAGATGACATATTTGAACAGATAATCCTATAGTTTATTTTTACTTTTCTGTATAAATAAAATTAAACATCCTTATTAAAAGAGGTTGCCTTGACTACAGGTTGATATAGTTGATAGCTTAAGGGTTGATTGTTATCATTAATATACATATTTTTAAATGGTGATTACATTTTCCTAAAAGTGATTCTGGAATGTTTAAATAAAACTTCTAATCAATACTATTAAAAATAATACACAGTGTGTTTACTTTTAATCAAAATTAATGACAAGAATAACATAGCATTAAATAGTTCACTGCAAAATAATGGTTTCTCCTTCAGTGTTAAAAAATCATCAAGGATTAGATCTTAATCAACTACAGCTGTTTGAGAATTTTTTAAGATTTTCTTTTCTTGTTCAAAAGTTAAAATTACTCATATACCTGTACAGAATACTTCTGGATATCTAGACTAGATTGCTTACCATTCATTTAACTTAGAAATTTTCATTTATCTAGAGATTTTTCAATTCCATTCAGAACTTAAATCTCAACTGAAGACCATGACTGGCTAACATTCTTATTCCTGGAAAATTTTTATTGCTTTGATATTATACTTAGTAGTAAAACATATAAATCACTTATCAATTATTAAAACTTTTAAACTAATTGATTTATGAACTGATTATAAAAAGTAATTCATCAAGACAATGTCTCACCTTGCACTGAACTTCTAACTTCTCGTGTTTTAAAAGAATATGATCTCTGAATCAATCAATATATCATCCCATTCAAAAATTGAGATGAATTATATGATGGATTATTTAAAAAAGAGTTGAGTCAAATGATGTGATTTTTAGAAACAAGTCATTTTGCTTTTTCTGTCGAGAGGTCAGCGCGCCTGCCTTGCACTTGCAGGCAGTTGCCCGGGTTGCGGGTTCGCATCCCGGCCGATGCTATGACACTTAAAAAAAAAAAAAATTAAACTGAGGTAGCACAATTACTGTATATATCAAATTCTGTCCTTTCTAAGACTGTAGCAATAATTCGTGTATCTATATGTATGTGCATTTTCTGCAAGCTTTTTTGACTTTATCTTATTATTAACTACAACACATTTCCTATCAGAATACAATTGTATTTATTATCATATCTATCTCCATAACAACAGTCTAAGATTCAAATAAAGTACATTAAAATATTTACAGATCATAAACATACTTCAGATTTTTTTTCACACTGTCAGTTCATAGATAACTCATACAGCCATTACTATTGATCAATAAACAGATATATAGCTAGTAATAGTTAGAAGTTAATCTTGCTTGGTTAGAGGGGGAATTATCTTTTTCTTGTGGATGTTGAACCCATCAATTATCATTATCTTCACAAGTCATTATTATCACTTTCGACCACCATCAATCTTTTGCAGAATCAAGGCCTCTTCAAATTTAACTACTTTCTCTGATTCCTAGCCTCTCTTCTTCACATCATATCTACATACTTCCTTATTTCGTTCATTCTATCTCTTTCTAGATTTTTTACAATCTCTTGAAAACCAGACTAAGACTCCTAAAAATATGTTCAGCTCAGTTCCATTTCAATTTCTTAATTTCTTCAACACTGACAATGATAACAATTTGTTCTCTCGTCCAAAATATTTTGTCTTTATTCTTTCTTCTTACTACTAATAAACATCTCTTTACACTCCAGTATAATCAGCATATTGACATATTGATTCAACAATATTAATATTTTCTAAGTTATTTATGAACATTAGAAACAACACTGAAGAATTCCATAAATACTTTTTTGCTTGTTAGTCAAAACATTTAATACTTTTGATACAGTATATTTAATATTTAAATAATTTTTGAATAATTTAAGCAATTTTCTTCTAATTCCACAATTTTGTAACCTGTGAATAAATTGTTTGTGTTCAATTACATCAAATGCCTTATAAAAAATGTTTTCTTCATTTTATGCACTATTAATGCATTATTAATTTTATCTGCAAAACTTTCAAAAAGATACTGCTTTTTTCTTCTTCTATGAATTCATGCTGCTTTTTATTTTGGAATATCTGTGCATATATTACACAGCTAT
Source organism: Epiperipatus broadwayi (assembly GCA_028023455.1). Classification (NCBI taxonomy): domain Eukaryota; kingdom Metazoa; phylum Onychophora; class Udeonychophora; order Euonychophora; family Peripatidae; genus Epiperipatus; species Epiperipatus broadwayi. The sequence continues at coordinate 2,275,776 of JAQFVV010000042.1, read as the reverse complement.
AGATTGTAATAAAATAGATTTCATGATTATATAAATACATACAGATCGTTCTGAATTAATCATCTTGTGGGTGCTAAGTAAGCACAAAAAAACTTGGACAGGGTATGATCCACTTACAGGTTAGTAATTACTAATCTGTATTGTGTATGTATGTGTTATTATGATTCACTTACTTTTAATAACAGATTGTTGGCTAAAATAAAATATTGAATTGTCAGAAGCATAATTGTTTGGAAAAGCACGCGCGCGCGCACACACATATATATTATGGTAACAAGTGTGTGTGTGTAAAAGACTTTGTAATTAAAACACATAAGATTGTTGATAATATTATCCTGCGTGAGAGAAATGAAACATATAACTAGAGGATTAATAGTAGACTATTATTCATTTCATATTTATTAGTTAAATAATTAGAGGGATTTGAACTTAGAATTTCAAGCTCAATTTAGTCATCCATGCCATCTTATACAACTGACACAACACACACACACAAAAGATTAATGATCTCTAATATACGTATTTCGTGCTAAACCAGCACTCATCAGTTTGTGGAGATCGTCATCTCTCACACATACATACAAATTATTTTGTTATTAAACTTGTGTTAACTTCTTTGAAATTATTGACGCAGTCATGACTGGTATTCAATTATTAACTCTTGGTGCACAGCACATTTAAAGGTTATCCTGGTTTAATTTTTTTTTGATACTTTTATGAATATTTTTTTTTATAATTTTAGCAAATGAAAGAAGAATATATATAGCTCTACAACATCAAAATTATTTTTATCCTTGACTTAAAAACTGATCTTACTATAGATATTTTTAAAAATGTAGGAAATTCACTATTGACTATTATTTTATTAATTATGCATATTATAATATCCGATAATATATCAATATTATTTTTGATGTCTATCATTCTCATATTTTCTATACTTGGATTTATATTAATTGTACATTCTTTTATTATTTCATACAATTCCTCTTAATTTAAATTTCGTGTAATTATTGAAAAAAGTTGACTATTGTAACAATGACTATTATATGTTTTTGAAATATTAGTATCATTATTAGTTTTTTATTTTATTAATTCTTTCTAAAAATATGGAATTAAATGTATTTGCTTAGAAGGAAAACTTTTTTTTTTATAGCATTATAATTTACAGAATTGGATTTTCTTAATAATATTTCATTTATTTTTTTCCACGTTTTTTTTTTTTTTTGTTACCTTTATTTTCAATAATTTTTTTATTTATTTTATAAAACAATCATTTCTTTGCATAGAATTCATTTTATTTCTTAAATATCCTACGTTTAAGAAATTATGATTTTATTTTATTTTATTTTTTTACATTATCCTCTATTAATTTTAATATTTCTTTTATTTATTCAATTTACATTACACTTATTATTATTTAATCATTTGCACTCTTTATTATTTTTTAAAAATTATAATGATTTCATGTGATTTTATATATATTAAATCACTATAAGCATCATATAACCACCATTTCATCGGGTACACAATCTGTTAACCCAATAGCAATTGTCCCCGTGGAATATTGCTACTCAGTGCAAGTCATAATAGTCGATGGGTGCTAGACGGTTAATGGATCAAAATTATTATTCTAGCTTATAAATATTAATTCTTATTAAGCGCAATGTCAGCACGTAATACTTATATAAAGCTAAATGTCTTTTATCAGAGAGGAGTCTTGGATCTGAGAGCATTGCATCTAGATTTTGGAACTAATGCATCTCTCCAGCATCCACTCTTTATCCCTTTAGTTAACTACAAAGCTATGGGCCCAAACTGAAAATACAATAATGTTTTCAATTCAAGCTCATTCATTTGCATAATTATACAATGTGAACCCAGTTCAGCATCTGTATATTTTGGTGGTTTTGGATTTTTAAATAACTATTACCACCAACATTCTCTGGCTAGAATTGCCATTGAAGAACAATAACATCACATGATCAACATTTCATACACAATCTATTACCACAATAGCAAGTGGCAATATTGTATTAAAAAAGTTGCTACTGTGTTAACAGAATGTGTAAAAAATGGTGATTATCTGATATTATAGTGATTTAATGCAAATTCTGGCCAGAGGATGTCAACAGTTATTAAAATAATCAAAGATACCAAAACATATAGATGCTGAAATGGGCACAGATTGTATAACTATATAACTGAATTAGCTTGGATTGAAAACATTATTGTTTCCAGTTTGGGCTCGTAACTTCACAGTTAACTAAAAAGTTAAAAGCCGGATGTTGAAGGGATGCATTATATTCTAAGATCTAAATGCAATGCTTTCAGATCAAAGACTCCTCACGGATTAAAGCCAATAAACTAGAAATTAGTCTGGAGATATTAGATGAATAAAACTAGATAAGGATTTTGAAGCACAAACTTTCTAGCATCCAATAATTACTATGGCTTCACCTGGTAGCATATTGTAATGGAGAAAGTTGCTACTGTGATTTTTTATGTCTTTAACAATCTCTATAAATTTCTCATATATAGTATTAATGTCTTTTTTTTTTATATCATTTAAATTTTTACTTTCATCTATTTTATAATTCCAATTTTACTTACATTTATTTACATTTCATTTTTTTATATTTTTATAAATGTTTGTCAGAAAGTCTGGGATGATGCCATTTTTTCCCCATGCGTCATGGGATCAGCCGGGACTGCTAACCCAGGACAACTGCTTGTAAAGCAGACACCGCTGACCTCTCGACCACCAATGCTTGACAGTCTGGGATGATGTCATTTTATAGTTATATGTTGTATTATTTACATTATTCAATATTACTTGTTAAATATTTTTTTAAAAATTCAAACTTATTTAAACTTTTCAAATACATTCAGTATGAAAAATAAAGAATTTTAAAAAAAGAAACTTGTAAACATACATAAGTATATCAAATGTCATACTGAACCAGACAACATATGAGTTTCATGAATTAAAAACTTTAGTTCTAAACATTTAGAAGATTCTGAAATTTCTGTTCTGGAAAAAAGACTAAACTTTGCTATCATACCACTGAATATTCCTTTGTTAGATATAATGCAGCAATTGAGGAAATCAGTCAGAAACTCTTTCTACAAGAAGCAAGAGAATTATGCTGGCAAATAAAAAGAACATTTAAGATATCAACAATCCAAATCAAACATTTCCTATGATGAGATTTAAAAAACTATAAATCTCTCATATTAGATAAAAACATGATCATTCTCTTTGATGACACAGACAAAGCTACAGTTCTAATGAATAATGCTGATTATGATAGCAAAATAAGAGAATTCATCACTACGTGTTAATACAAAAAACTGACAAAAATGATACAAGCAATAACTTTAAAGCATCAGATACATTTCACTGATTCAAAAAAAAAAAGAAGTTAATATCAAATTTCAGAATTTTTTCCCCATCTTTATGGTCTACTTAAAATCCATAACAACTACATCTTTTTAAAACTAGTGCTACTTCTAGATTTTTTATCTTGTCAAAACTTATCAAGATTTCTTCTCAAGATTCTTAGTTCATTGACATACAAACCACAGTTCTTTGTTAGGAATATTATCAAGTTTTGATGTTAAAAGCTAATTGTCAATTTTTAATGTATCCCTGATCAAGTATTACCTATTGTAAAAAAGATTAAATGTTAAAAAATGGCTTACAAGCCAGAGCAATTCTCTCTTTTGATAGAGTAATGGAACTTTTAACATTCTTCATAATAATAGCATAATTTCAATACAACACAAAATTCTTTCAGAAAAATCACAAGATGGCTACAGATTCACCCTCATCATTTCTGATTAGCTGCATTTACATGGAAGAATTTCAAATTGCCGCTATAAATACTATTTCATGTCATATAAAGTCTGGTTTCACCATATTAATGATATAATTGTTGTATGACCACATAGTGAAGCACTATTACAAACATTCTGGGCACATATTAACAACATATTTCAACTAATTTCATAATAGAATCAGAAAGAGAATATGTGCAGAAATCCTATATCACAGAAATATATGTATCATACACACCGAAACACAAAACATGGAATTATAGCATTACTATTTAGAAACTAGTGATTTGGCAAAAAAAAAAAGATTTACAAAAAATGAATTCTCAATAAAAAGTTTATCCATCAGAAAACCTTAAATAGATAGCAAAAAGAAATATCAAAAAAAAAAAAAAGAAAATCACATGTATTGCAATGTTTCCACACATAACATAATAACAGGCAAATGAAGGAAAATCTGCAATCAATATAATATCAAAACAGCTTTCCAAAGTCAAGCATTTGATGCAAAATCCTAACTTCTATAATGCCTAAAAATGAAACACTTAAAAACAAAATCTGTATCTACAAAATACTGTGCGAATGCAGAATGATGTATATTGGTGAAATTGGTAACTAAAATGATTAGAAAAAAAACAAAAACTAATGATTTAGTAATGAAAAAATATATAAACAAAGTATATGTGTACCAAAGAATATACGTTTGATTGAAAAAAGGACAAATATATTGGATAAAGAGGAAAAAGTACAAAGAAAAAAATTTAAGGAAGCTTCTCACATGGAAATGCTAAATGGGATCATAAGTCAACTTAGTATGAAAATTTGTAATGTTTAAAAACCATATATGCTTTCCTCTTAAGAAAAAAAGTTGAAAAGTCAAGAGTATCCTTATACATAAGTATATAAAATTTCTATTGCCTTGAACAAAATAACTAGTTCATTAGCTGCCTGTTGCCTTTGACAAAAAAAAATCTAGTTCATTAGACTATTGTCTTAAATTAAACATTCATAAATCTAACAATCCCTTATTCAATTTCCTTGTTAGTACTTTCACTGGTCCAATCAGCAATACCTGAAGAAAAGAATATCCCAATTGAAACATTATTATATACTAATCTGTGTGCTATTATTAATAGGTGAATATATTTAAAAAGTTCAAATAAAATTTGAATTTTTCTAAAAAATGTTTAACAATTAATATTAGATGATGAAAATAGTCCAACATATAATTACAAATAGTTTCATCTTATTTCTTTTTATCATAATTCAATCAAAAAAAAAAAGCAAACATTAGAAAGTGTTTAATACATAAATAGACTATCAAATTATAATATGAATTTGAGGGTGGTTTATTGAAGTTGCAGAGTGGCTAACTTAAGAACCAAAGCTTTAAGAATCATAGCTTAACTCTGTCATTTGAATGTCATGTGATTTTACAAGCAAGAAATCATTCAATTATTTTTATTTGAAACTAAAAGACCCCCCCCCGCCGCACACAAACATGTACAAGATATATTTATAATTTTAGAGATACTTTAAAAAAAAAAAAAACTATGTTTTTTGTCAATTTTTATTTTAATATATCTTACAGAGGCAAAACTCTCCATACAGTAGCGCCACTCAGTGCAAACCTGAGTAATCAATGGATGCAGGAAGGTTACTGCATCCATTGATTACTCAGGTTTGCACTGAATGGTGCTATTGTATGGAAGGTTTTGCCTCTGTAAAAACAGATTGTGTAAGTCTAAAAAATGGTAATCATGTGATATTTGATGGTTTAATAACAATATTAATATGATACCCTTGATTTCTTAGTCTTCTATGATTAATGATTCTAATTTAAAGAAGCCACTCAACAATAATAATAAGAAATAATAGGTCTTGGCTTATTTTATGAACCATTTCTTTACAATATTTTTTTATATACAGCATATTTTTCTACTGCTCTAATTATATAATTCAAACATTTCTTATGATCATTATCAAACTTTATTTTTATAAATATATTAAGATCTATAATTATAATTCATAACATGTTTACAAAAAAAAATCATTCAAATAAGTTTATAATATATTTTCTAAAACTAAAGTAACAATTATGTTAAGGATAAGATCCAACAGCGGCTGCTCAGTAAAATTTCCTTGCATCAATTTGCCCGCAAGGGATCATCCACAATTGAGGCAGTAAGATTTGTCTTATTGATGGAGTATATAAGGACCAAAAAGACATCAGGACCTATTGTGTTGCAGGTGGACTTCGCAGCATTTGACTTTGTGGTGCCTGCAAAATTATTCTCAATTTTGGAGTGCTACAGGGTACCCAAAGTCTACATCAGAATCATAGCAAATCTCATTGGATGGCTTTTTGACCCAAGGTTTAAACCACATCTATCAATACTCCAGGGGTCACCTCTTAGCACCTTGTGTTTCATAGCCTATGTAAACCCACTATTAACAGCTATTGAGAAACATCTTCCTGGGGTATTTGTCCCAGTGCTAGAGGAGGAAGTTCATCACATATCATATGTTGATGACATTACAGTCTTCCTCCCATCACATAAATACTTTCCCAAACTATATAAACTGCTGGATGAATACTCTGAGAGATATGCGCTAAGAATAAACTCTGAGAAATCTGCTACCTGGAAGATTCATCGGTTAACAGCAATTCATTCAAGATTCTTGGGAAAACCTCAAAACTTTCTTGGATTTCCCATGATGCTGTCCAGGTCAGCTACGAGAAGAGCACTGCAAAACAGCATTCTAGAAAAAACCAAAAAGGTTGCAAGTGCCTCTCAGGGATCTACTTATCACTTCTGGGTAAGGCAGCCCTGATTAACATGTTGGTGCTTCCACAAATTAATTACTTCATGCCACTTCTTAAACCAACCAGGTCCTTTCAGAATGCAATAAACTCAGTCTGCACTGGCATCTTGTGGAAGATGAAAACAGTAACCATCAGTTTAGCCAAGATGCAGAGACCAAAAATCCTGAATGGGCTCGGGTTGCATTATCTTAACACCTTTTTCATTCAGAAATCCAATGCTTAAGGCAATGAATGCAAGATTGCCAGTGGACTCATTACAGGATGAGATTGAACCTACTGACATGCCACCACCCATACAAAGTAAGTGGGCCATGGAGCTGCTAGCATATGCCAACAAATTCTTCAAAGTTACGGCATCAATTATTGACAACAAAAACACTTACTGGCAAGTTTACAAATACATGCATGCAAACATTACTGAATTAACTACTGAGCTTGATTTATCTACCAAATTACTAATCAGGAAACTAAAATTTTGCTGCTTGGAAGCCAAACATATTGACTTTAATTTGAAAGCCTTGCCAATGAATCATTTATTGGTAAATCATAGAAATTTCTCTAAAGTAAAACCACTATGTAGCTTATGTAAAGTAGTGGATGAAACTATTGAACATATTTTTACTGCTTGCCCATTTTTGAGTCCTGCTAGACAAAATATCATAACCAGACTGCCAGCTAACATGAAGATTCTAAGAATCAGGGATGCTATAAAGAGTGGTGTCTTTGCTGCAATTAGAATGGAAATGTTCCTGCCTTATGCCATGTGGTTAACTAGGAATTATTTTGTTTTTAAGCAAGGAAGTAAAGAATTATGGGAGGTATGTAAAAAAATTATTCGTAAGGACTATGCTTAGGGATCGCTCATTAATGCCAGAAAAGCTCTTTGGAGACACTTGGGGGCAACTTAGGCCACTGGATGAAGAGCCAATCCTCAGGCATGCTAATTAAAAATTAATTCAAGATTAAAAAATGGTTCAGTTAGATGGAGAATGACAAATGATCACTATCAATCAAAATATGGATTGCATAATGATCACTGGCTCTGATCATGAAATTAATTTGTCATAATAATAACTAATGTATCAAACGGGTATATTTTTTAATTTGGAAAATTATTTACTAATGATTATTATAATAAGTGTAACAAATATAAACAAATGTATACCAACAAGATTTATATTGTAATTGTACGTGTATTTTCCTTAATAAAAATATATATATATATGATTCAATTTACCTTTTTTATTATCTTCACTTTATTAAATACTTTTCTGAAACTTTATTATTTATTTTTTTTGTATCCTTTTTTTCATATATATATATATTTAGAGTGAACTAATTGGAAAGTTTTTTAAATAAAAAAAAGATAAAGAATATAGAAAAATTAGAATATATAACAGATGAAATAGGAAAGTAACAAAAAATATTCAATAATGTAAAAACAACTAGATAATGATATGTTGAATTATATATATATATATTGAAACCATAACGAAGAAGCCGGTTGCAATCTCGGTGTAGTCATATGTCAATAATGTGGAAGTCAATTGAGATGTTGCAGTGATAATGTGGAAGAAGTGTGACTAGCCCTAAATTAACTTGCAATTCGCTATGTTTATAAGATTTTATATATTTTCACATAAGCTAAAACTATTCTATATTTTAATAAAAGATTCACATTTAATAAAATAATAAATAAATTTATCAGGGTTAATGATTAATAGGTATACTCTTAGTCTTAATTTATTCTATTAATAAAAATCTTTGCAAATATATTGTTTCTTATGATAAGAACTAATTAAGAGTAACTTAATCTATGTTTTAAAACTAAAGCTAGCAATTTTAAATATAAAATTAATTAATGTTTTATCTCAGGATTTTATAAAGTAAGAAAATAAATGCATGGATATAAAGTGTGTTTGTGCATTTTAGGATATGACAATGTAAAAGGAATTTTATGTACATCATCTTACCCAATACTTTTATATTTCAGATAGCATTAATACAATATGACATATTTAATCCAAATAGATTTTATGAGTAAGCTAACATCTCAAATATGACTTTGTATATCATGAATATGCAGTGATGATGTTTCTTTAATAGCAACAAAAGAGAAATATTAAAAAAATTATCAATTACTTTATTGCATAATATAAAATAAAGGATAAAAACGAATAGTAACAATAAGAAAATTCTGTAAAATATCTAATAAATATTAATGTTTATTTCCTAAATCTAATTTGAACTTGGAATAAGAAAAGTGTATTATTAAACAGTGTTGCAAGGATACTACCATTAAATAGAAATAAGTTTATTATTTCAAAAAATAATCCTCAATTCATATAGTGGAGGATAATAATCATCATCATAATGATCAACAATAAATGCTCTACGTGGTTCTTAATGAGTTTATGTTACTAACTAATCAATTATTAATCAACCCCATTTAATAACACTGAAGTTTTCATTCCTTAAGAAAAGCAAGTACAAATTTATCGCATTAAGCTTATTTATTTTGCCTCAAGATCTTTTCATTTGCAGGCTTAAATATTAGGAGTGCTACTCCACTAACAAAATATAACTACATCATTAGAATGCCTTGGTACATACTATATAACAGTTGAAAATTACTAACTTCTAAGAGTGATACATAAAATATTCATTACAGATCTATTCACCTAAATAAGATAATTAACTCCATTTAACTTTGAGATTGAAACTTAAAACACCATCAAATATATAACAAATGCAACTAGCACAGTTATATAAGTTTAATATTTATTTATATTTATACAACCTAAACCTAAGGTAAATCACATTTAATCCCATACAATATCATCAATAATAATACTAAATAAAAATATTATCTATACATGAGCATAGTAATATCTGAGGAAACTTTATTACATAAATAATAATAATAACTAATTACAAAAAAGCAATTATAATAAGGTACATTAAATAATCCACTGATTTATTGCACAATCCTTTTTAAATGCTTTTATTGATTATGTAAAATCTGTTTGTTTGTTAATTTTGATATTTTTCAAGTTAGAATCAAATTTTAAAATCAAGGTTTAATATATTTAAATTCAATAGAATTACTTGAAAATTGATGTATAATTAAGTTATAGCACCTTAATTCATTTAAAGATGTATCTTTTCAGCATGTCAACTAGTTTGATAGATATGGAACAGAAGGTGGGAAAAATTAAAAAAATATTCAATAATTTCACTTTTTAAAAAAAATAAATTTATTAATCAAAAAAGATTACAAATAGGATAAATCATGTATACAATAAGTAAATAACTGAAAAAAAAGTCTTTGATAATATTTATGAAAAAATTCAAAAAGTGTTAAGTACTAAATTTTGAAACAGAAAATTATTAAGACGGGAAAGCAATCTTAACCCATGTGTCCAATTATCTTTAGAATTTTCATTTAGTTTAAATAATGGTCACAAGAAGGCAGTTTATTTTTTTTCTTTTGATTTAATAATATTTTAAAATTATTTTAAACTCTTAATGTATATTTTAACTTAAAGCAGAAATATCTACTGATATATATATATATATATAGATGATAAATGTCTAGTCACTTTAAAGTATGATATAGTTTTATATTTTATATAGTTTTATAATTTTATATTTTCAATAAATGTGTCAATATTAAAAACTTAAAAATAATAGAGATAAGTTTTTTTATATTAAATGCTTTTATTGACTGTGCACTAAAAAGAAATAATATAATTGTTTCTTCAACCAAATTGAGTTTTTAGATTTAACTTGAAATAAAAGTATGAAGGGGGGGGGGGTCCAGAAATTAATTAAGTCAATCCTTATTTTTATACTGAATTATGGATTTAATTAATTTCTGGATGCACCATGCTTTTAAAAGTTAAATCTAAAACTCCAATTGTGGTTAAAGAAACAATTATTTTATTTCTTTTTTAGTGCACAGTCAATAAAATATATATAAAAAAATTCTCTCTATTATTGAAATATAATTCTTTTTGGACACAGCATAAAGATAAATAAATCCCATTTATCATTCATGTTGATTCAAGATAAGTTACATTCAACATATTAATCGATTTTAAGATTGCTTATAACTTTGAAGTTTATCATATGAATCTGTAATGCATTTCTTTAAGTTTACTAGAGACGAATTTGTAATTTATTATACAAATCAATTTAATACATTAAAAAAGATTATAATTTTATCCAAAGGATTAGTGTTCAGTATTTCTTTCAGTAAATGATTAATCCATTTATTTTTAGATCTTTAATCCATGTGGTCAACATTTCTGGTCATATATCTGATCGAACAAATAACTTATCATTCACAAACAATCATTTTCATTAATTTTTTGAATTAAAGTTGTGTTCCTTCAATCGACAATGGAGGCATATTTGAGTTGAAAAATTATTATTTAAAGTTTTTCCTTCCATAATTAAAGACAAGATAAGAGATGAAGATACCCATTTTCTTGAAGTGAAGAAAACAATTATTTTACAATATTTTAAAAATAAACATCAGCAACTTATCTGAAGGTAATAAATATAATTTTCCAATTATATCAGCTATTTATTATTACTTCCGATTGAAAAAAAACCTCGTGATTTATTATTGATTAAAACAGCATTCCATAAGTCAATTAGTCCATTTCGCCACTAACAGTTGACTGTAATAAATTAGATTTCTTAAAATAAAGAATTAATTAATGATGGTTTATCTGTGGTCATCATCTTTTCCTAATATGATGAGAAGTCCTTTTTAACCAGAAAAGGCAAAATGCTTAGCTGTTTAGCTTAGTTGATTATCAAGTAGATGGAAAACAAAATGGCTATTTAAAAATTTGAACCTGCTTAGGTTCTGTCTGCAATAAAGTTTTATGAAGACTGTAGGGATTTTCCAAATTTCAACTTTTATACCCATTTGATCAGCTGATGTCTGATTCAATATATTTCCTATTACACATTGAGGTTTTTTTGGTTTTTGTGGAAAAACTTGGAAGAGGTCATCAAGGTGATAGACATCAAGATTTTTGAATCAAGGTGGTAAAACTTTAGAAGCACTATTTAAAAATGAAAATAATAATAATTTCAGTCTTTCTCAATTGTGTTACTTTTATTTCTGGGTTTTAAAATAATATTATAAACATTTATTTAAAATAAATAAATCATGAAACTATAAAGTTCTCAGATATTTATTTCAACTAAATTTAAATTTATTTTTTTGATAAATAATATTATTTAATAAATATTCTAGCAAACGAACTCAATTTTTGCTAAATCTAAATATGTAAGCTTATATCCACAGGCACACAAAACATAAAATAGGCAAAACTTACTATACGTATTGCCACACACAGCAAGCTAGAGTAATCAGTGGATGTCAGAAGGCTTGTGCATAAAATCCCCATCTAGTGCTTACTCATTCAATATCCCCAGACTAATTTAATCAATGGATGCCAGAAGGCTTGTGCATAAAATCCTTATCTAGTTCCTACTCATCCAATATCCCCAGACTAGTTTCTAAGCTTGTGGCCTTCATCAGTATTCTAGCTTGCTGTGTGTGGTAATACGTATAGTGAATTTTGCTCGTTTTAACAATAGTTATACACAAACATAAAAGGTGGTGGTCATGTGATGTTTATTGGCTTAAAATATAAAATATAAGAACTGTTTGTTCTACACATAAATAAAAATGTAATCTGAAATATAATTGGTTTACTTTAAAATATTTTAGTGTTGCAATGTTATTTTTATAATTCTATTCTTTATTTCTGTATGAAATTAGTTGTTTATGTGTGTGAGCACCTGTTTATACAATTTGATATCTTTGTTCTTTAATAAGAATAATGACAAAATATATGCATATCTATTTCATACAGGTGTCTATCAGGAAAACTGCTTGGAAAGCCACTGAAAAATGCTTTATAAAATTATATTTTCTCTTAAGCATTAGTATGAGAGACTATTGAACATAATATTGATTATCTAAATGCTATACAACCAATGACTGTGATGAACATATTTGTTTAACTATAAAAATTAAAGTCAATAAAATTTTTATAGTTTTAAATTTATAATAATCAATTTACAGTTATACTGTAAGGTTACAATATATATAAAAGAAATAATTTGATTAAAGAAAAGAGTGAATTTTTAAGTTATTGTTATTATGGATTTTTATATAGGAATAAACTTTAATTATGATGGTGAGATGATTGCAAATGTAAGTGGAGTGGTTAGAATAATATACTAAATAGATGCACAAAGAAGAAAAAAGGTTCATAAAATAAAACGATTTATATAAAAAAAAATCCTGTTAAGAATTTACCTAATGGATTTAATGTATCACTGTACCAAGAAAAAAAAAGAAGAATACTTATTGAAGTATTGATTTAATAAAATATAATTAAACAAAAACAAAATGATAATTCATTAACGTTGTTTTACAAAGATTATTAATTAAAAATAAATAAATTTACACTTATTATTTATTGTATTTATCAAAAATGTTAATTTACTTTATATATTTCAGTCTTTCCCAATGTAATTTTTTCCTCTTTATTATTAAATGACATTTGTGTATATATTTTGTATCTTTATTGTAAATATGTAGATGATAATCTTACAAATAAGCTTGTAAATATATTTATTACTAAAAAAATAATAAAATGCAAAGTGAGAAATAAGAAAATATTTCCTTGATATAAAAAAATAATTAATCTTTGCTTACATATAAGAAAGATTTTCTAAAATTAATTAATCTTTGTTTTGGACCCAAGAAACATTTTCTAATTTTAATCAAATGATCTAATATTTATGTTTGACATAACCATTAATTACTTGCTGTAATTAAATCTACTGAGTAAACATAAAGTTTGAGATTTTAATTTGATTCTAATGATGCAATTTAAAACAATGAGTCATTAATTCATGGCAGGACAAAGACCTTTCCAACAATCAGTAAAAAACTAGTAAACATGAAAAAAACATAATTCAGCAGGCTTGTCAACTTCCAGGTAAATGAGGGTGTTATTATTTACATGATAATTTGACAGCTGGCTGAATTATTATGGATTGGCTACTAGAAAATATTTTAATGCTCATTAAAACCTGCACATTTACTTCAGTCTGAATTTGTACTTTAGTTTGTGATCTTAATATACAGATGTGCTAATTACTATAGCATTAGAATGCTAAAATGAGAAAATGCAAGTTATAATCTTCCACAACAGTTTATGTGCAATACAATCTATAGTGGTAACTGATACAAATTTTTATGGATTTTAGAATGTTATAGTTTATTCATTGTGGTTTAATGGTGTCGTAGAACCAATGTTTATACTTGAATAATATAAATCACAAATTTCTCCAATTTTTGACTGATTTTACAAAATAAAAATAAATAAATAATATTTGAGGTCATATAAAGTCTACTTGTATTAAAAAGGTGACAATAAAAAATTATTGCAGAAAACTTATTCCTGATGCCAATCTCAGCTAACCATTTAATTGTATCTAAATCACTGTGATGTATACATCGTTGTACTATAGATAAAACTTCATAATTATAATAATTTTGGACATTAATATAAATGATTCTTTCACAGAATAAACAAATATTAATTACTCAAATCCTTAAATGCATTTTAGATGCAAAGCATACTATACTCTTCAAAGACTAACATTAATAAAATATTTTTTTAAAAAAATATCTATTAATATATCGTCTTGCAATAAAAATTTACAATTCTTATTTATTCATTGCACTCCTGTGATTTATTGATGTTCATTACCCAATAAAAATGTATAAACCTGCCTTATAAAATCGTGGTTTACAAATCACAATTCAACCATTCACAATGATTCTTATAAACATTTTAGCCAACAGATGTTCAGTTTGAACTTTTTTTCCACATAAAAAATCTAATTTATAATAAATTGTCGTTCATATAGCAATTTTAATTAATTTAAAATAATAAAAAAATATTATTCAAGAATTGTTTTGCTTTTTAGAATTACATTTTCTTTCTTCAATGACTGTATGACAATCCGATTCATTTAAATAATTTACAGAAACGTTTACCTTTAGACAGAGACATTTTCATTTTCGATCTACAGATATATTTTATTTTAAATATAAGATAGATACTAAGATTCATTTGGCGTAATGGCAGAATTAACAAAAACATAAGTTTTCTAACATATTGCTGGTTTCATATAAATAAAAATAAAATTACATGCTAACATAGGATCAAAAAAAAAGGTCAGACAATACTCAACCATATATATAATTATATTACCAAATTCATCTCTTCTTTTAATTTGCTGTAATGTTTTATATAAATGCAATTTATCCCCCCCCCCCATGTTGATCACTTATGTTAGACAATAGATCACAGATATACATATACATATGACACAGACCACAAATTTACAGAAAGTTTAATTGAAATGATGTTACATACAGACAATATTAAAGAAAGGACAATAAAAGAAGAAATACTAATAAAAAAATAAAAACAAAATTTAATAAAAATTCTGGGATTAGGATGACAATAGTATAAATATAGTTCTTTAAAAAGATATTTAGAAAAAAATATATAAAGAGAAAATTACTTATAAATAAATTATAGATTTATAAAAAAATGTTTACATAGGAGTATAAACATGAATATAATTATAGATAGTACATATTACTGAAATAAAAAACATAGCATAATATTCACATCTAAAACAGTCTAACATAAAATATAAATTTATAAGAGAGAATTACATAATAATATATAATAATAGTAATAAAAGTTAAAGAATAAAATAAATATATATGTTATATATAGAGCTTGCAAATAAGCTCTTAACAAGCATTGGAATATTCCCAATGCTTGGATATCCTAGTACCTCACCGAGGAAGCCAATAGCAGAAATAGATCTGGAGATATTCTGCAAAGCTAGTTAAGAACTTATTTGAGAGCTCTATATATAACATTTATAATGAAAGCTTGTTAAATTAGATCATGTGATATATGAATTGATTTCTTTGTAATAAATATATAAATAAAAAGAAAGAATTATAGTGATTATATAGTTAATTTAAATAATATGTAACAGAGAAAGCTAGGGTATAAGATAATTATTTTTTAAAAAACATTTTTCTACTTTAAAAAAAATAAAGTAAAAGTGGGTAAGGTAACTTAAAAGATTATAATATTTATGGTTTTTAGATAGTGAAAAAAAAATTAATACAAAATATTATTAATAACAGAAGAATGAATAAGAAAATAATAGATATTATATGATTTGAAAATTGAAAAGAATATTCTTAATAAATGAATTAAGGTTGAATGGAGAATTATATAAAAATAAAATAATAAGTATTTTATTAATGTGGGGATAATAAAATTAAAGTAAATTTATAAGGAATAGAAGAAATTAGGGGATCATTAAAAATAATAAAAACAAATAATATATTTAAATTAATAGTTATTCATGAATATGTATATGTACAGTCAGGAATACACATATATAATTTATGTTTATTTTATATTTATATTGTATATTTTATTTTATATTACCTGGATTATTTTATTTGGGTTTGACTATATTTATTTCAGTTTCATTATGTTTTGTTATATTTTATGTTGTTTTTTATTATTTTATTAATAATATTGTTTACATTTTTATATTATTTATATAGTTATGTATTTTATTTTGTTCATTATATCATAGCTCCGAAGAAGACTGCAGGACAGTTGAAATGTAAGATTGTATATACATATATGTACAATAAAAAGTTTTTTTCTAAAAAATGTTCAATGTAGAGTGGGTAAATTTCATGTATATAATTAATTGTAGTGAGGAGTGCAATGTGAGACTAATTAGATTTCATATTATATATGTAAATCAATTAAAATGCAAGCAAAAATTTTAAGTGTATCTAGGCAAAATATTTAATCTTAGTCTTAACTTTTTTAAAAAAATAAACAAACACACACTCACTAATAAAGATGATAAACTCATGAATAATTTTAGCTAAACAATAAGAACTTCTAATTCAATTAAGGTTTGTTAAAAAATTATTCTTATAGTGTGAGACTGATATTATAAATATATTATTAATTGAGATGGCGCTGTATACATAATATAGAAGTCAAGTCATATCATTTAGTGTTTTTTTGCTTTTTTTTTTTTGAGATTGTAAAATAAGTTTATGCTAACTATAAGTTTATAGTTAATTTATTGAACATAAAAAGGATAGTTTGAAATAAAAAAACCTCCCTGGATTTGCATCAATTCCTTCTACTTACTGGTGCAATAACATGAAGGTGGGCACAAAATGCCACAGCAATGGATGACACGAGTAGCAAAATGTGCACATATACCCAATTAGCAAAAAAATGCAGGAGCAATCATAAAAAGTAGATAACATAGCAAATAATAGCAGCAAAAATAAAATGATATAAAGATTCCACAGCAAATGATCTAATCAAATTGGATTTGTTCACAGTAACATTGAACTATGGATTATGAAAGTCAAAAGATGCATGGAATGATGGGAAAAAAAGCTCTTTATAATACACAAATTGGAATTCTTAAATATTTATAAACAAAGATGGTGAGAAAAACAAACCTACACTAAAGTGGGCAGATTAAATCAACCACATTCCTCCATTTATGTATATATTCCCTTGTTGTTAATGCTCCTGTTTGAGTCTTCTGTTTACTTCTATATATATATTTAAACTCTTTTTACTCTCCATAATAATTGTCCATCTCTCCAACTTCCTATTTTTTATTAATGCATCTATTCTTTTATTACATTCTTTGCTGCTATAACACTCAACAATTTTCCTAACACAATCATCCCATATTTTGTACAAGTATACTGATATAAAGTCTTTATCCAAAACTTCTGCATACTAAACTATCCCCCTCACCCATTTGTTGCCTGCCCTTTACTTATAATCCAATTAAATACTATTTTGGTTATTCTCTTATTATTCATAAATTACAATCTACCAAACATTTTCATTTTACCTTTTGCAACCCTCATATGAAAACATGACCATCCCATTTCTCCTTGAATTGCTTCCTTTTCCATCCATACATCTACATCTAATGCATGTCTTCCTACTTCTCTTTGTACTTTTTCTAAGTAATCTAATACCCCTTTATTAACTCATAACATATCATTACCAAAAGTTAACCCTGCTACTGCCACTCCCTTCCATACAATTCTTGTTACATCATATTTATTATATAAAAACACTGTTAATTTATTAGTCTCTTTATTTTCTTTGCTTCATTTATCAATTTTTTCTCCCATTCACCCATGCAATTTCTCCAATTATTTAAGATGAATTTTATACCTATTCACCACATTTAACTTTATATCCACTAATAAAAATTCTTTATCTTCTCTTTCTCCAGAATTCATCATTATTTTCACCACCAAATTTAATTCACATTTCTTTACCCACCCTTGCACACACCTTCAGCATAACTTCCATATCTTCCCTATTTTCTATGCACAAAAAGATATCATCAGCAAATAAAAGACCTGATAATATATACATTCCCTTGCCATCAATTAATGGTCTACCCTTCTTCCTAGTCTTTCAATTTCTTTCTCCATTTCTCTCAAATATAACAAAAACAAAATAGGAGACATAAGGCATCCTTGCCATAATCCCACCTCATTTTTAACTCCAACTGGTTATATATTTTCTAATTGATACATATAGTAATTATTTTCATACAATCTTTTAATAAGATCCAACAAAGCTCCATTCATTCCCAAATTTATTAAACGTATCCATAATCTATTTTTATTTACTCTATCATATTTCTTCTCTATATTTATAAAAATCCCATATAACTGTCTACCTGCATCCCTACTCATATATATATAAATTGTGTAACTACAAATAAATTATATCCTATATGTCTAGCCAATATAAAACTTCCTTGCATCTCTCCCACTATATTATTTTTTTCCATTCATTTTGTGACTCTTCCAGCCACCTTATGTGCAAAAATGTTATATAACACTGACATTACTGCTATTAATCTATAATTACTTAACTTTCTATAATTTTTAACCTTTCCTTTAAATAATAGTCTTACTCTTGTATTATTCCAATTATCAGGAAATTCTGTCTTCTGTGCCATCTTATTAAAACATGATAATAGATTTAATTTTGCCCTATATTCCAAATTCATCACCATCTTTGCTGCTCATCCATCTAAAACTATTGTCTTTTCACTTTTTACTTTCTTCCCTGCCTCATTCAATTAAAATTACTATGTGCTTTTATATTTGTTATCATTGTCGTATCTTTTATATATCCATTACATACTTATTTAAGATTGCCTCTAATTCTTCTCTAGAGCTACATTCTTTTTCCTCATCATTTAGTAATACTATTTTTCTCTTCCCTACATTCTCTCTTTTAATATATTTCCAATTTTTTTTACTCCCATCTCTTCCACTTTATGAATATCCTCCAATAATTTATTATTTTTCAATCTCTCTATATAATTATTTATTTTAGCCAACTTCTTTGTTTAAAAATAGTTTTCCCATTTAATATTAATATCTTTTTCATTTTCTTTGTTTTTAATAGAACATTTCTATTCTTTATATGCTTTTCCCCTCTCTTTTACACCTATTAATTCTCACTTTTCTATTACCTTTATTCTTCTGAATATTCTTACCTAAAACCCTATTTGTCACTTTTTCCAAACTCTCCATAATTTCTTTTCCTTTTATTTTATGTTCTTCTTACTTGTTCTTATCATTCATTCTCCATCCATATCTTTCAATATCCTTTCTACTTTTATTGTTATTTTTCATCACATTACTCACTATTTCTATTATAAAGTATGATCACTATTGCATACTCTCTCTCTTCATTATCAAACACTTTAATTTTCCATACTTTATTTGTTACCCTTTTCTCAACTAATACATAATCTATTGTGTGAAATATATTACTTCTAGACCATGTATATTGTCCCTTATAAATATTTAATAAATTTCCAATGCTCAAATTCATTCTCTGACAAAAACTTTTCAAAAGCTGCCCATTCTTGTTATCCATGCCATCAATTTCTTCCCATTATATAGCCTATAACCATTATTTTTTACCCCCTTTTTTGAAACTCTGTATATCTTTAACTATGCATTCATATATACTATCGTTCTACTCCATTATAGTTTGACTATCTCCAGTGGCCATATACTATAGCCACTACCAATACTTGTCTTCATAACCCCATCTCAAACCACAAATGTTCTTGACACTTTACAGTATTTAAATATTTTATTGACATAGCTCCTATACCCCCATCCTTTTTTTCTTTATACCCTGTCATACCAAATCTTACAGTGTAGGTTTTTCTTCTCTTAGATATGTTTTCATTACTGCTAATAACTCAATCCCTTCATTTTTAACTGCTTTATTTAATTCCAGCCACTTTTCTGATCTCCCACATTACATATTCAAATATTCAATTTTAGCAATTTTTTCCTTTCCTAGTATCCTTTTATAAATTCTTTTGACTCTTTCTTCTCTATTACGTTTTTAATTAGCTTGTTTATTATTAGTTTTATAGACCCATTTCCTCTCCACATTTTATATTTAAATCATCTACCCTTTGTTTACTTCTTCTTAATCTTCACTTTTTGATAATACACTAATTTAAAACCATATTTCTCATTATAAGTTTTCTGAACTATAATATTTTTCATAAATCAAACCTCATAATGCTTCATTCCTTGTTTTGCTAAGTGCAATCCATTTTTACTATATAACTACCTCTTACTAATAAAAAAATCTTATACATCCACAAACATGATATTATTTCTCTCGCATAATTTTTTCAATCTCTCATTTATAGAACATACCTTATCTAACATATACCTATTGTCAAACCTTGGTAGTAATCAGACTACTCCTACTCTTCCTTTAATCTTTTTCAAATTACTAATCAATTCTTTATACTCATCCATTGCTATCTCTGATGGTTCTGACAAGTTATTTGTCCCTATAATAACATAAACATCTCTACTTCTTTGTTTCTTTACCTTATCTGCATTACAAATTCCTAATTCTAGCTCCAGGCAAATATGCTCTTACATATCTATTTCTATTTTCCCTTGCAATTATTCTACACATCCTCTAAGTAGTGAATCCTCTATCAAGACTATCTAATAGTTTACTCTTCCTATATACTCTGTAACATTTCTTTCATCTTTTGGACTTCCTTATCTAATTATTTCTTATTGTTTCTATTCATTAATTCCTTGATCTGTTCATGCTTCATATCTATCATTTTTACTTCTACATCCTTTATCTTTTTCTCTATATTATTTATTCTTGCCTAACTATTTCCATTGCACTACTTATTTTATCATACATATCTCTTGTCACTCCACTAAATATATACTCTATTCTATACTCCTTATCTGCATTTTCCTCCATTTCTCCTGACTTTTTCTTTAAACTATGTACATGTAGACCCCATTTTTCACCTCTTTTATCACATTTATACATGATCTACATAACCATAACCTATTCCTAGTCTTTTTTTAAGCATTTCAAATGGAAAACCTTATTACATATGATACACTCTACCAGAGCATGACTAATTTCCTTCTGACCATCATACATATATTGTGGGATACAAGTGCAATCCATATTTCCTTATTTTTCAATTCTCCTACTCTATATTTAAATTTATGATTTTTTTTTACTATTCTTCAAACCTCTTTATACAAAAGGAAAATAACTGTTCTTTTTTTTAAAAAAAATAGTGATGATAAAACATGCTCCCCCTAACCTTACACCTCAGGTGAATAGATCCCAGCTTTGGAGCACCAAGTAATGATTAATTTAACTATAAATGTCAGTAATAATCATTAGTGAATTTAATTAAGATGATAATTTTTATTAATCTTCTGTTCAATCATATATATTTTATTATGGATATAATTTCACTACGGTGTCGTAATTATAAATTTATTTAACCCACATTGATTACGTAAGTAATATTTACAAAGGCAATAAAGAGTAAGCTTGTGGTTAAGACCTGTAGAGGTCCCTACCTTCGTATTTTCAAGCGCACATGCTAAAGGTTTATTGCCTTAGTAAATATTATTGTGTTGTGTACATTTGGTATTAGAGAAATGTAAAATTTATTTTTGCATATATACTATATTTGATAGTTTTTCTTAAGCTTTTTTTTTTTTTGTTCAGAATATACTACTACTGTAAAGTGATTTCACTGCATTCTATGGAACAATCCATCTATGCAAGTTGAAAATTATAGATATATATTCATCTGATAATAGCTAAAACGTTATAAACCAATTGGCTATTATCATGTGAATTATATATATATGATGAAATATATATATCAAAATGCATATATTTATTTGTATATAAGCTAGGTCACAAGTAAGTAATACATTAATTACATGCTCAAAACTGTTTCCGGAATTAAATTGATAGTTCTATTATTAGTCACAATTGTAAATGTTACTACTACAATTGTGATTACTGCCTTTCATTATAGTTTTATTCTCTACAAATAATAATATGGTAAGAGGATCTGACAGTTATTTCTTCATTATAGTGTACAATATGCAGTAATAAAAAATAAGTTCCAATTTTGATGCAATGTTTTAAAACCACTTATTCCATTAGCCGTTAATAATTCTTACAAGTTAATCCTTGTACTGTATTAATTAAAAAGATATCAAATAAATGTGGCAAACGTGAGCTTCTAATTTGTAGAGAGAGATTTTTTCCACAACTTCCAATAATGGCAATTAGAATAGGAAACAAGATACTTTCCTAATGCAGACATCTTCATTTATTATGATTCATGAATGATTTCAGATACGTAACTATCAATTGGCAATTCACGTTTATTTCCTCTTATTTGTATTACTTTGAATTAATTTACAATAAATATTTACTTTGGCTAACTCTTGAACAGTGAAATGATTAAATGCAGGTAAATGAAAAGAGAATTCCTCTCAAAAATAACTTCTCGCGATATTTATTGAATCAAAAACGGACAAATTTTTCTTGAAAGATCACGTGATCTAAAAGTGAAACAGAATGCAGTAATACAAGTTAAAAGATAAAAAATAGAAAATTGTACTTTTAGATAAAGTAACGCAACATTGAACTAATATTTATATAAAATAGTGACATCTTAAAGAGCCAAATGACAAAATGAAATGGCTAGGCCTTTTATCATCATTTCGATTATTTTAAATATTTTCGTTTTTAAAAACAATACAAATAAAACGGTTTTAACAAAAAAATTGAACAATACAAATAAAACGGTTTTAACAAAAAAATTGATCTAAAAGATTTATATTGGATTTCTGGAAAGAAAATGTTTCTGAATCGATCACAACTGAGAAAAGATCAAAACAAAATACAGGGGCAAACACTTTTACTTCTAGATACCCTTTTAGTAGCACTTCCTGATAATGTAGTTAACAAATTAGGTTTGTGGAAGGTGAATTACTATTTCACTATATCTAAAGTTTTATCTAGTATATAAAACAGTAACTATTAAAGCATAATCAAAACTGAAAAAGTAGAAATAGCTATTATAGACATCCAATGCAGATTCATTGACTATTATTGACACAGTATGATATCAATAGTGTATTCCATAACAAGTCACATTAGTATATATGTTTTTGGAAGGAATTCACCTAACAAAGTGAAGAATTCCACCACAATTTTAACAATTGGTGGATAACTTCTATGTTGTGCTAACATTGCTTCCATTACTTGCCTATAAACTAATATTAAACACTATTACCTTTATTTTTTCAACAATTATAGATGATGGATAAATAACATCTTCATGTTAGGCATATAGAGAGGGTGTTAATCATTAATACCATGCTGAAATGCAACCTTATATCAAGATAATCTGTATCAAATGTATTCACCACATAAGTATAATTAAAGAAATATTCTTTTATATATATTTGTAAATAAGTATGTTATCATATCACACTTCCTCAATGGGTTAAACATAACAACTGGCAATGAGATGGAATTTCTTTGGAGGATGAGAAAAAATTTACTCACATCTTCCCCTAGCATTATAAATAAAGTTTAAAAAAATATATTTGCAAAAGAATTTAATCCAGTGGCTGCAATATCTATAATAGCTAAGATAGGTTCATTGGAAGAATTTGACATAAACTAACTGGAGAAAGTGGACAATAATTTCAGATATTTTCTTAATAAGGCATAGTCAAACTAGAATTAAAATTAACTAATCTTAACACATGAAGACAATGCTGAAATATGTATTGCATGTGCCTTATGATCAGGTAATACAAACATAATATCATTTCCAACTTTCTTATACACTTAACAATACTGTTTTTTACACCAAAACTTTACTCTTACAGCTTCGAGTGTCTTGCAGTCACCATCAGAGCTACAATATCCAAATATATAATCATACAATTAATACATTATATTTATATACATAATCAATAATATACATCTTAGCCTGACCATTATAAATAATCATTTTCCACAAATATAATGTATTAATTGTATGATTATATATTTGGATATTGTAGCTCTGATGATGACTGCAGAACAGTCGAAACTGTAAGAGTAAAGTTTTGGTGTAAAAAATAGTATTGTTAAGTGTATAAGAAAGTTGGAAATGTTATCATATGTAAATATAGAAATCAATACATAAGAAAGGAAGAAGAAGAAAATTGTAATACAAACATAAACTTGCTTATTTTTGCCCCAAATAACTAGTCATTTTATACAACTACAAATTAAATTTAAAAAAAAAAACCCAGAGCGATCATAAAAACACAATGAAATTTACAGCTAAATTGTGAAAACAAGCAGGTGCAAATTTCTGCATGAAATCTTATGCATCAGATTCATCAGTGACAAAGAAAGCCTGCAGAAATCTTTGGTGAGGGGCTAGTATTATGAGGGTGGTGATCAATGTAAATTAAGCATGCCAATTCAAAAAAAATCCATGCAAATTTTTGCTACACAATGGCCACATAGAACAAATCTATCATACAAAAAAAACATTTTTGCAACAATATCAACTAATAAAGGAGAATTTGAGCTTTTAGCTGCTGATAAGAATGAATTTATTTACAAAAATGAATTGCTGGCAAAGTTTCTATAGTTAAGTAACTAAGGAATTAGTAGGAAAAGATTTTATTAATAATACAGTTTTCTGGGCAAAAAAAAAAAAAATCAACATTATAGATAGTATAGGAAACAAAATAAATAAATAAAAATAAAATAGAAGTAAAAAATAATAATAATGTTGAGGAAGAGAAGAATATCAGAACGTTAAATAATAATAAAAAAACATGGAGGAAATTACAATGAATAAAAAGAATAAAACAATTTATGATAAAATATATATCTTGGTTCAGATTAGCTTTGCAGCAAAATCTTTGACATTTGGATATATTAACGCTTATAGGCACAAAGCTTATGACTCAAATGGGAAGCCTAAGATATAACTCTTACTGTCTTAATCAAAAATACCAATGCAAATAATGTAAAACCTTTTACACCAATTATTCAGTTTGTGCAAGTTATTAAAGTACATATTGTCAGTCAGATGATTTGTGGTTATAACTGATAGATATGCCAAAATGGTTGCAAAAGCATTCACTTTATTTGAATTTAACAGATTATTTTTTCCATATTATATACATAAATAAAATACAAAATACATTATGTCATTTAATGTAAACAATCTTTTTTATTAACAGATAAAAAAGTCATAGTGTATTTTTTTGATTGCTTGGATTTCATGAATAAACATAAGCATGTTATCTTGAATTCTTAATAACTTCAAACATATAATTCTTTATTTATTAAACACTAAATATATATATATATTATAACGGGATTTGCCGTTTTCCATATATATATTACACATATATGTAGTCTTGTATGATTGCGCATATGTATATATAATGATACACGTATATGCGTAATGGTTTAAAAGAATATCTATTCTTAAATTATTCCATTTTATTGCCCCAGCATATTTACGACCTCAAACACCAATCCCATATTTCTATAAGAATTATGCTGGGAGAACTGGAATACCAATATGGAAATGCCCCCGGACTAGCTCTGTTCAGGGCTGGTGGTAAAATTTACCGGCAGTAGATCTAACGCTCTCTTTTTTTATTTTTTAAAAAAAACTCATAAAATAAAAACAAAACAAAAAAAAATCATTCATTTTATATACATTTATTAGCTATGATATTTACGTATGTATAAAAAAAATATATATTATTTACTTAAGTTAAACCAGTGTCTCTTTTCTCTTTTAAATCAAAGATTCATATCAGTTTTCTTTTTTTCTTTGTTTGCTCCTTTCTCTTTTTGCCAAAACTCCCATGCACACAATTATGCTTTTATATGTATTTTGCACCGAAGATTTAATTGGACTAATTTATACACTAATAAATTCTGTAGTAAATAGTTTGACCTCTCCGGGCAAAGAAAATAAATTTTAAGTTCACAATTGTGTCAAATAAACAGTTTTCTCAAATTCGTGGAGTAAGCTTACTAAAAGTGACATACACAGATGTAATTAGAAAGAAAATATCTGGTTTCCCCGGGGAATTGATCGAATCCTCTTGGTGAAAATGGAATCTCCGGTCCTTTGTCGGTGAACGAACTTTGTTTTTTTTTTTTTTGAAGTTCGGGTTCCATGGCTAAAGTCTGTTTATTTATTTATTTTCTTTCTCTTCTGGTGATTCAATATTGTTGCTTATTGAGGCAAATTCTCCAGGCTTGACGTCCTTTCTCTGCTATTGGCAGCTGCTATACATTCGGGGGCAAAGGATTCGGATCCTCTGCACATTGAAGCCTCTACCCCAGCCTGACCATATTTTATCAAAAATGTATATCACCTTGATCGTCCGCTTTCTTCTACCTCTAAACTTATACTCCTTAATTAATTTAATTTTTCTTTAATTATCAAACTTATCTTTCTTTTCACTCTTTTTTTTAATTATATTTCCATTCACATTCCATATGCCTTTGTTAAAATGCACCACAAAAGCTTTTTACACCTATTTCTTTTCAATTAATAATTAATTAGTATTAGACATTCCACAATTTTTATAATAATTACTTCCATTGTTCTGCAAAATTAGTCTTCCATCTTGATATTTAAAGTTCTTTTGTTGACTTAATATGTATATATTTAAAAGTTTATCAAACAAAATATTTTTTATTTTTATTTTGTGAATTTTTCATTTTTTAATGGTTCAAAAACGCACTCACACATATACATAGCGATGTGTATAGCTGGGTTTGGCAAAAGAGAGAAAAAAATCAGAGCAAGTGTATAACCCCCCCATACCTCTTCTATGAGTTCTTTTTAATTAAAATAACTAAATCAATTCTGTACAATCACGCAAATGACCGTTGATTGTACATCAAACTGTAAATATTAATTTTGTTAGTAAAGTAATATATATTTTTAATAATACGTTAGTAATAAGATATATATATTTTTTAATAATGCGTTAAGTATACGAATACATATTTGTCTAATTATCGCAACAGGATTTTATTATACCTGCACTGTTGCAATCCCCCCTCCTGGAAGCCTTCAAATACGGTCTATGTATTTGAATGGCTCCTAAATATCATGAACCGTTCATACCGGCATGAGGCTTGAGGGAACGAGCATTGTATGATCCTTTTACCTCCTGCCCAGTATTCACCCAGAATGCATTATCCCCCTGACACTTAACAATAGGGAAAGGTCCCTCATACAAACTACAAAACTTCTTACAGATAAATTTCCCCGGTTCATTCACGTGGGGTTTTACCATGACTAGGTCACTCACTTTAAACCGATGAGGCATCTCCAGTGTATGTTTGTTTCTTTCCTGACTCCTTTTCAAAAGTGTATGATATGCCTGCTTTTGGTCCTCCTCCAGATTTATTGGCTTTTCCTTTGGTCCTGGTATTTTGGCCTTGATTAATTTAGGGACATGTTTCTCAAATTGGAGCCGCACGGGAGAGAACCCTGTGGATTCATTAACTGCCCGATTTATGTAGTTCAGTATTTCTGGAATCTTTTTAACCCAACCTCGGTGATTAGTTGGGATGTATATCCTAAACAACCTACCCAACTCATGCATCACCTGCTCACATGGGTTCGATTGTCGATTCCTAATTGATGTCAGTATGTGCTGGATCCCTGACTTCTGAACCCATGTTTTCCATTCTCCAGAGATAAATGGTATGCCATGATCCGATAGGATGCTTTGAGGTTTTCCTATCACTGTAAAATATTCCTTTTCAAGGAGACGTATGGTGTTTCGGGTATTTGCTTGAGTCATGGGATATGCAGCCACAAATTTACTGAATAGATCATACACCACCAACAAGTATTTTTTTTTTATTAAAGGCGGGCAATGGTCCATAATAATCTATCGCAATCATCTCACATGGCTTCTTTAGAATTATGGAGGTCATTGGGCCTGCATAATTCCTATTAGCAGGCTTAGTTTTCTGGCAAAGTTCACATTGCCTGATCATTCTCACAACAGTCCAATGCATGCCTGGCCAATAAAACTACTGTCTGAGCCACTTTTCGGTTTTCCATATCCCATAGTGTCCATATATTTGGTGGACATGAGTCACCACTGCATTCCGCATTTTCTGGAGTATTACAGGTCTCCAACTATCTGGTCCCCTTTTTGTTCTGTATTGGAGAATATCTTGGTCAAGTTTGTATCGGTTGATCCAACTTTTGGA
The DNA here is from genome assembly GCA_028023455.1 of Epiperipatus broadwayi. Classification (NCBI taxonomy): domain Eukaryota; kingdom Metazoa; phylum Onychophora; class Udeonychophora; order Euonychophora; family Peripatidae; genus Epiperipatus; species Epiperipatus broadwayi. The sequence goes on along the minus strand of JAQFVV010000042.1, from coordinate 2,247,258 downwards.
TTCATCATTTTTTTTTTTGTATTTCCTTTCAGTTGTGCAGCTATTTGACTTAACTGGGCATCCTCCCACTGACACTGGGCTAATCTCTTAAGGTCATTCTCTACCCCTTCATTAATCCTTAAGTCTATTCCTGCCACATATAAATTTTCAGCTTTAAGATGACATGATGGCAAACGCACTGGGTTACGGCTAAGAGCATCAGCTACAATGTTATCTGACCCCTTACAATGCTTTACCACATAATTATACTCTTGGAGGTATAAGCTCCACCGTAAACAACTGACTATTTGTCAGATAACTATGGTTAATAAATTCTAAACTCTTATGATCCGTAACCACAATTATTTTTGATCCCAACAACAATGTGCAGAGTTTTTGGAATGACCAAACAATGGCCAAAGCTTCCTTTTCTGTGGCAGTGTAATGCTGCTCTGGACCCTTGAGCAACCTACTTAAGAAATACAGAACTTTTACCTGACCATCCTCTTGAAACTGTGATACTGTTGCTCCCAGCCCATATCCGCTGCTGTCAGTCTGCACAACAAAGGGTTTCTCAAAATTGGGAAAAGCCAGCATTACATGTTTCATGAACCCTTGCTTCACCCTCTCGAATGCCTGGCTTTGCTTTTCACCCCACTCCCACCCTATATCTTTTCTCAGTAATCTAATTAGTGGTTCCATATGTTGAGCAAACTGCTCCTGAAAATGGTTGTAGAAGTTATACATACCCAAAAAGGATCATATCTGCTTTTTGGACCTAGGCATTGGGGAACCTTCAATGGCTGGGATTTTATCTGGGTGTGGCCAGACACCCTGCGATCCTATAAGGTGGCCCAAGAATGTAATTTCATCTTGAAATAGCACTTTTCTTTAGGTTTACCTTGATCCCTTTATTCCAACATTCCCTTAAAAACATTTCCACCTCTTTGGTATGTTCTTCCATAGTAGCTGTTGCCACCAATACATCATCCTCATACATTGTAACTATTTTCTTGACTTCAGCAGATAATACCTGATCCAAACATCGCAGTAAACCAGCCCCACTGTTAATCAGGCTGAATGGCATATGGTTAAACTGATATGAGCAGCTGTCATATCTAAAGGCAGTATACTTACGATCTTCTGGATGTAGTCTTATCTGCCAATAGCTTGCTGTCAGATCAATATGTTGAAAAAAAATTTTTTCCTTTAATCTCCCCAAGTAATTCTTGCATGGGTGGTGGTATGTTACAATCTGGGACTGTGATTTTATTCAACTGCCTCGCATCGAGACATAATCGTACAGAATTATCCTTTTTCTTGACGACGACTATCGGGTTACAATAAGCCAAAGAGCTTTTTGATATAATACCCCATTCCAACATTTGATCTATCTGCTCCTTCACCTGCTCCCTATATTGATGAGGAATTGGGTATGATTTTGCCTTAAATGGTTGTGTTTCATTTACCTGAATCCTTTGTTCGAACCCTGGGATCACGTCTGCCCTGTCTGAAAATACCTGATTGTATTCCTTCAGTATCTTTCTTAGTATTTCCTTCTCTTCTCCCCAAGCAATCTTTGCCTGGTCTATTTTTTCTGTTATCAAGTCATCATTGTATTCATCGACAACTTTCATAGCACCTATTGAACTATCCATGCTATCCATTATAAATCCAACCACCTCCCCGTTACACATGGCTTGTCTACTTTCATAGTTCAACTTGCACTTATATTTGTATAAAAAGTCAGTTCCCAATAAAACATCACAAATCAAATGTTTCATGATTAGGAATACATGGGGGCAACTTATTCCATGGATTTTGACATCCAGCCATATTTGTTTGGGTTCAACCTTGGCCTTTCTGTTGTTGGCCATTGCCACTTGTACAGCTTTCAATGGTAGAACAGGTATATTTGGTTGTTCTCTGGTGAGTTTATGATACAATCTTTCTGTTATTACAGAGACCTGACTCCCTGAATCAATAAGCACTTCTACTTTGGTCTGTCCTGCTGCTATCTTTATTTTCGGACATGTTTGGCATGCATAACTCGATACGCGGTCCTCCCATGAATGAATTAGGTTCCCCATGTGTTTTGAGTTCAGTTGCTGTCTGAATATTATGTCTTTCCTTTGGTCTATTTCCTTTTTCTCTCGAATATATCTCATTTCTGCACTTATTTCCATTTGACTCAATATCTCGTCTATTTCTTTAGATGGGTTATCTCCTCCTTCCTCTAGCATCAATCTTATTCTTATTGGCAGATTTCTGCAGACGGTCTTCACAATCTGTTTCTCTGACAAATTACATGCTTCTAATGTCCTAAATGTGGCTACTTGACACCTAAAAAAATTTAACATATTCCTCTGGTCCATCCTCTTGAAACTTCTCTCTTATCAATTGGGATCTAATGTTGCCCTGCCTTTCTTCACTCCAGAAAACTCTCTCTAGGGCTATCTTGTAATCTAAAAATGTCTGTGGTTGGTTTAGCAATGAATTCCACCAATCGATGGCCTGCCCTTCTAGATGATAAGATGCTATTATCGTTTTAACCTTGTCTGGTGTTCCATAACACACAAAGTATCTTTGCAGACTCCTAAGGTGCTCTACTGGTGTCTCTTCCTTCTTCCCTTCATATATTTTTATTTTTATCAACTCCATCCTCTTTATGTGATGTATATATATTTTTCTACATGCTAGGTTCTGAAATCCCAAACCCCCAAAGCACAGTGCTGCCCCCTTCCTGGACTTTCCTATGCCTTCAATATTTCTTAAGTATATATATTTATAATTTTACCGTGGACCGATCGATATTTCATTATGTTGTTTCGACTTACTCTTCTGTTTCACTTTTATAAAACCCCGTTTTGAAAACTAGTACAGATAGACTATTGTTATTTCAAAACCTTCGTTTCAAAGTTATTTCAAATTCAGAAATTGTCGAATGATTATAAAAGCAAAAAGTGAAAATATATTAAAAAGCATAGCTACTGTGTGGGTGTAAATTAAATATAATTCATTTCTCAAATTTCTTTTAAAACGACATTAATTTAATATATGTATACATTATTTTTATCTGGTTATAATGGATTAATTATAAAGGTTAACCACTTAAAACACTCGTTTACTTTTTTCTTTTAAAATATCTGTATTACTTTTTTTTTTTTTAAAAAATCAATCGCGAACAATAAAACATTTACGTTCGTTATTTACAAAAAAAAAAATCCATAACAAACTGAAAGTTCTTTAAAAAAAAACCAGGCTAACCTAAACTGATTACTTTATGAAATGCTTTTATCTTCTGCACTCAGTTGATATTTTTCATATAGCCTAAAAAGTTTTTTTTTTTTTTTTACTTATAAAACTCAATATTAACTATATCCAACTCTGCCAATATAACATAACTTCTGTTATTAGCTAAAATAATAATGATCTGACAAAACCGATATGTATACATTTATTTACTTTCTCAAAAAAAAAATCATGCTAAATTCTTTCATATTTTTCTTTCCCTCATTGACCTACTTCTCTTCGATGTCCTTTCATTGGGTCGCCATTATAATGGGATTTGCTGTTTTCCATATATATATTATGCATATATGTAGTCTTGTATGATTGCGTGTATGTATATATAATGATACACATATATGCGTAATGGTTTAAAAGAATATCTATTTTTAAATTATTCCATTTTATTGCCCCAGCATATTTATGAGCATCAATTTATGACCTCAAGCGCCAATCCCATATTTCTATAAGAATTATGCTGGGAGAACTGGAATACCAATATGGAAATGCCCCTGGACTAGCTCTGTTCAGGGCTGGTGGTAAAATTTACTGGCAGTAGATCTAACTCTCTCTTTTTTTTATTTTTTAAAAAAAACTCATAACATAAAAACAAAACAAAAAAAAATCATTCATTTTATATACATTTATTAGCTATGATATATTATTTACTTAATGATATATTATTTACTTAAGTTAAACCAGTGTCTCTTTTCTCTTTTAAATCAAAGATTCATATCAGTTTTCTTTTTTCTTTGTTTGCTCCTTTCTCTTTTTGCCAAAACTCCCACACACACAATTATGCTATTATATGTATTTTGCACCGAAGATTTAATTGGACTAATTTATACACTAATAAATTCAGTAGTAAATAATTTGACCTCTCCGGGCAAAGAAAATAAATTTTAAGTTCACAATTGTGTCAAATAAACAGTTTTCTCAAATTCGTGGAGTAAGCTTACTAAAAGTGACATATATAGATGTAATTAGAAAGAAAATACCTGGTTTCCCCGGGAAATTGATCGAATCCTCTTGGTGAAAATGGAATCTCCGGTCCTTTGTCGGTGAACGAACTTTGTTTTTTTTTTTCTTTGAAGTTCGGGTTCCATGGCTAAAGTCTGTTTATTTATTTATTTTCTTTCTCTTCTGGAAATTCAATATTGTTGCTTATTGAAGCGAATTCTTCGGGCTTGATGTCCTTTCTCTGCTATCGGCAGCTGCTATACATTCGGGGGCAAAGGATTCGGATCCTCTGCATATTGAAGCCTCTACCCCAGCCTGACCATATTTTATCAAAAATGTATATCACCTTGATCGTCTGCTTTCTTCTACCTCTAAACTTATACTCCTTAATTAATTTAATTTTTCTTTAATTATCAAACTTATCTTTCTTTTCACTCTTTTTTTTAATTATATTTCCATTCACATTCCATATGCCTTTGTTAAAATGCACCACAAAAGCTTTTTACACCTATTTCTTTCTAATTACTATTTAATTAGTATTAGACATTCCACGATTTTTATAATAATTACTTCCATTGTTCTGCAAATTAGTCTTCCATCTTGATATTTAAAGTTCTTTTGTTGACTTAATATGTATATATTTAAAAGTTTATCAAACAAAATATTTTTTATTTTTATTTTGTGAATTTTTCATTTTTAATGGTTCAAAAACGCACTCACACATATACATAGCGATGTGTATAGCTGGGTTTGGCAAAAGAGAGAAAAAAATCAGAGCAAGTGTATAACCCCCCCCCCCCATACCTCTTCTATGAGTTCTTTTTAATTAAAATAACTAAATCAATTCTGTACAACCACGCAAATGACCGTTGATTGTACATCAAACTGTAAATATTAATTTTGTTAGTAAAGTAATATATATTTTTAATAATACGTTAGTAATAAGATATATATATTTTTAATAATGCGTTAAGTATACGGATACGTATTTGTCTAATTATCGCAACAGGGTTAGATTATACCTGCCCTGTTGTAATATATATATACTACCTGGGTCTCCTTTTACGCAGACTTATTTAACACGATTTTTAAGTTACGTGATTCATGTTTCACTGGAAGTCAAACTCCGATAATGCGCTATTACTTTAAATAATAAATTTCGTGCACTTACATTATATTGAAAGTAATAGCACATTATTGGAATTTGACTTTATCTTAGTAATTTCAACACTTTCAGTGCTTTATAATAGTAAGATTTTATGCAATAATGAAATTAAAATCATGATTTCCACATTTTATGTATACACCCATTACATTTTACAAGATTATAATGTAAATTTGTTCAAACATTGTGCCTTTTAATTTTGCATTTTAAATCACATTCTGTTTTTGCTTTTTAAAAAAGAACGTAATCAATTATTAATCATTTAGTGTCCACAAGTTTATTTTTAAAAGGTCAGTAATAGCAGTGGGCACAATTAAATTTGACAATTAAAAATTAAAATCTGATTTTTGATTGTAATTAACAATTTAAAAATTACTTATGGCGACTTGAAATTAATGTGATGTGAAATTTGATTTTTAAACAGAATTGAAAATTAAAGACAAAAATAAGAATTTAATTTTTAGTTGTTAGTTTCATAAACAATTAATAAAATCATCATCTCAAAGATTAATTACTAATTACATTGTCACCAGAAAACCATTGTCACAACATGAGTGTGAAGTTGGCGCTAGTTGTTTGCAAATGAACGTGTTTTTCGGCAAATAGCTATAATAATTAAAATGGGTATAAAAAATGTAAATTACTGTACTGTAAATTATGCATAAAAATATATTATTTTGTATAAAATTAAATATTATAGTTAAAAAAAGTTTGTCTTGTATCAATTTTTTTCAAATTTGAAATTTTTTATTAGCCATATTTTATTTCCTTATTTATTTATTTTTTTTGTGCGAATTTTAAAGTAATTTTACATTGGTGCTTTGCTTTTACGTGAATTTTGAAAAATCACAGACCACATTCCCCCTTTTTCATTGTAAGTTACGTCTATTTATGCACGATTTCATTTGCGCATGTTTTCTGAGGAACCTATCTATCACATAAAACAAGACCCAGGTGTATATATGTTTTGTAATAGACATAACATGCATATTAGAAATGAATAATTTGAGATCATAAATTTCATATCATCTATTGGAATATCGGTATGCAATAAAAGAAATAAATGTGTGCTCATACACATGTAATATGCATATACATACATACATATATATAATGTAAATAAAATGTCCGTTAATAGAACAAAATTATAATTATAATAGAAATAATAAATATAACGGTAATAAACTATTATAAACAGTGTTTTCCTGAAGGTTTGTGATGATGGTGTTCTAGTTGTATTTTTATATTGGAAATAGTTCAATATAAAAATACAACTATTATAAAAAGTCTTTCAATCCGCAGAAGTACTTTTGGTTAATTTCTTAAACCTGCTTCAACTGCCATTAAATTCAAAAAACAAAGAAGAAGCAAATGTCATCAATTCAAATTCCCCGAATCCCATGTTTTAATGTTAGCAGCTTGTCTATTTATTAAGTGCATTATATTCCTATTTATAAAAATTGCCTCCTTCTGCAGATTGAAAGACTGTTTATAATAGTTTATTATCGTTATATTTATTATTTTTATTATGAATATATATATAAGTAATATTTAACATTTTGCTATAAAATTATTTGTATTAGCTAAAGTTTGTTCATCTTTCACTATGAAGCAAAAAAAAAAAAAACTAACAATAAAAACATAGTATCAAGAAAAAGAAAAAAAATTTAAAGTGTAAAAGCAGAAGTAAAGTAACTTTCACTATGAGGTAGAACCAAGAGTTAGATTACAATAACAAAAAAAAAAAGCCCAGGTAAGAAAGCAGCCAATCAGTGATTGGTAAACTTTTATTATTTACTCATATTTTTGTTTAATGCTTTTAAAAGTAGAATTTTAGCTTCATTATATACAGAAATTAATATTAAATGCATTTTTAGATTTTTATTTATTTTTCTTTAACAGTTGTTTTAGTGAATGTGGACATGTAAAAGATTACTCCTAGATATTTGTATTTCAATGTAAGGTACAAATGAAAGCGCGAATATTGTATAATGAATGATCTGAAACTAATTGCATTCCTTTTAGCAGACCCTATTAACTGTACATACATTCAAATTTTTATCTCTGTTATATATAGAGCTCGCAAAATAAGCTCTTAACAAGCTTTGAGAATATCCCCAACCCCCGACCAGTTTCTGCTACTGGCATTGCCAATGAGGTGCTAGGATATTTAAGCTTTAGATTAAAACTACCAGGACATGTTCAGCACTTTATCTAATTTATAATTATTAAGTAGAAAATCTGAATCTTTCAGACATCCATAAGTCTTCCAAACCAGCTATCTACCTTAAATATCCATATGGTCTGAACTAAGTTCAGACACACCATATATTAATAGCTTTAGCAATATGAAATTGCCAAAGTCTTAATAGTAAAAAATAAAATTGCAAAAAAAATCAAGTCAGATGTCACATGACCTAATTTAATTAGCTTGTATTTACAAATGTTATATATAGATCTCGCAAAATAAGCTCTTAACAAGCTTTGAGAATATCCCCAATCCTAGACCAGTTTCTGCTACTGGCATCATCAGTGAGGTGCTAGGACATTCAAGTATTAGAATAAAAATACCAGGACAAGCCCAGCACTTTATCTAATGTATAACCATTAAGTAGAAAATTTGAAATTTTCAGACATCCATGTCTTCCAATCCAGCTATCTAGCTATTAAGGCTTTGGTGATTTTATATTGCTAAAGCTATTAATATATGGTGTATCTGAACTTAGTTCAATCCCATGTGGCTATTTAAATTAGCTGGATTGGAGGACATATCGATGTGCTGGGCTTTTCCTGGTATTTTTAATCTAATACTTGAATATCCTAGAACCTCACTGATGATGGCAGTAACAGAAACCAGTTTGGGGTTGGGGATATTCTCAAAGCTTGTTAAGAGCTTATTTTGCAATCTCTATATATAACATTTGTAAATACAAGCTTATTAAATTAGGTCATGTGACATCTGACTTAAATCAATTTTTGTAATTAAATTTTTATCTCGTAAATAATACAAAAATTGTATTTTCTTTCTGTTAGCAAATGAATTGTTAATAAAATTAACAATATTTTTTTTTACAACAAATACATAATTAACTAAAATATATCTTTGATGCTCAATACTAAAAATATCACAATAATAAGCTGACACATATTAGAAATCAAAAATAAAACAATTTCATAGTTAAATTTTCATTGAACCATCAGGCCAGATGTAGCACCACATATTATGGAGAAACTAGGGTCACTGTCACTCAGCATATGTATGCATACAGGAGAGCACAAAAGAACAATGACAACATTTCAATATTCCTTGAACACAAAAAGCAAGTTGGTCATAGGTTTGAGCCCTCCAACTCCAAAATTGTGTGCACTGAAACTAACGACTGTGAAAGAAAGATAAAAGAAGCATATTTTGTCATCAACGACAATAATGCTATTAATAGATGGGACACATGCTTCACTATCTCCAGAAAATGAATGAGCTGATTAATTTACATATACATTTACATATATTACCATTTAATAATATCATAACAACTATTACTATTTTGGCTATGATTATGAGAGAAAACATCTCGAAAGCACTTAGCCTGGATTAACTCATTTTGATTGTTTGCTATTAACAGCTTCTTCAACCAGTGTTTTAAAGCGCTTGTATATACTATGGACTAAGAAAATAAAAAAGTTGAGAAGTGAATATTACTTTTATTTTAACAGAGAATGCATTAAAAACAGGAAGGATAATATTTCAGCATGAAAATAACCTATAGAAACCTCCGTCCATAAAGTTTTAATTCTTAAATTCATCTGTTACCATTGTGCTAAATCACATAAAGGAAAAATAATTAAATAGTCAGCCAGAAAGACATAAGACATTGAAGGACATAAATAATAAGTTGAGGGTTGATTCAAAAACTTATAACTCTCAAGACTGTCAGTATAGAATTGCATAAAATCACTCAAGGCACTAATATCTTTCAATTAAAATCAAATAAAATATTCAAAGTATAACTTTTAGCTTAGTATAATAATAAAAATTGTAGTATATCTGTGAATTCTTTTTTAAAATTATAATATTTTAGCTACTAAGTACGTTATTAGCTCTTACCTTCAATAGGCTTGTACACTGCCTTGCTGTGTTTAGGAGATCGATCTTTCTTCCGACTGACTCCTCTAAATAATTTTCCCAGACCACCAACTTTCTTTTTTGGCTCTATCTCATGATGCTCTATAATAAAAAAGAAAGCAACACAATGTTAGAATAAAACATTTTAATCACTTTTTATAAATAGCTCATAAATTATCTAACAAAAAACATATATACCAAAAATAAAAAGAATGCATACTGTAGCTGAAATCTGTATAAAATATTTGAAACGCCCCATAGTGTGGCTGGAATAATATAGTTATGGAGCGTTTAAAAAAAAAAAAAAAAGATATACTGTACTTTCATTCAAATATCAGCCATGGAATGCGTTATAGACAAATAAGTTCGGTGTATGCAGTGATAAAAAAATCTGAATATCGGATTTTTTAAAAAAAATTTATTGCACATGTAATATTCTTTATAGATTTTTATATTTTTTTTTTAATAAAAAAATCTGAAATTTTATAGAAAAAAATCAAGTATGCGTTATATGCGCGAAAATACAATAAATAATAAAATATGGTTTCTTCTGTTTACATTTTTTCCATGTCAGATCATAAATTAACATATACTCCAGCTAATGTATTAATTTATAAAATAGAAAACATTTTTAAATAAAAAATTATAAGCTAAATTAGCTGAATTAGATAAATAACTTAAATCTAAGTTATGATAGCCATTACAGTATATAAATTATGCATAGTAAAAATTATTTTGCGTTGTTTAACATATATAAAACTATTCTTTAACTCGTTTTATTTTAGATTTAACTTTACTGCAGGAACAGATTATTCTTTTATGGTGTCCTATTCAAAATAACACAAATTATTCTTAGAAAATCAAAAATCAAAATGTTATTGATTTTTAAAAATAATCATAATTAAAAATTGAAATGGCAAAAGCAAGTTTAAATTATAAAATAAATCAACACTATATTTCAAATTATCACCAATGTCTAAGAGCAAAGATTGGGAATTTCAATTTAAAAAAAAAATAGTAATAATCTAGAAATGAGTTTTGAGATAAATATATAAATCAATCTATGAAACAGAGAAACGTCCACACAAAATATGTTGGCCCATTATATTAGTTTTAGATTACTTTAGTAAAAATTATTGCAAAAAACTACTACTATTTTATTTAAATACAGATAAATGTATGAAAGTATAAATCTGTGCTGCACTCTTGATATATTTATTTTTAGATTATTTTATATAAAAATCTACGTTCCATTAAATTTACATCCTTAAATACACATCAATATCAAAAGTATGCCGAATCTTCAATTTATAGATTAGTTATGTGATGTGATGTAGTGCAACTTCTCCTTATATGGAGTCAGGAATCTCTCAGCAACTATGTCCAGAGAAACCTGTTAGCCACTTTGGCTCCCATTTCCATTCCCTACCCTGCTTTCCCATATTCTTCTCTATCTAGCTCCATCCCATTTCCACTACATAATCTTTGTCAACTCTATGGCCTTTATATTTAAATGCTCCTTGTCTTTTCTTAAACCCAGCATAAAAACCAATAAGCCACTCTGTATAATCACTTTGTTTATTTATTCTTCCACAACTTCATTATTTGTACCCTTTCTGCTTTCAGGCAGTTACATTCACTTAACAGATGCCTAATATTTTTTATGCCTTCCTTACACAACTTGCAGACTAAATCACCCATATTTTTCCATTTATGTATATATTCCCTTGTTGCTAAAGACCCTGTTCCAGCCTTAAACAGTAAACTACTTTCCTTTCTATTATTATAAATTAACTTGCACCCAATATTCTGTTTACTTCTATAAATATTTAAACTCTTTTTACTCTCCATACTAGTTCTCCATATCTCTATTCATTATTAATGCATCTATTCTTCTATCCCATTCCTTAACACTATAACACTTAACAATTCTGCCAACATAATCATCCCACCTTTTGTGTAAGTATACTATCATAAAGTCTATCCAAATCTTCTGCATATCACATTACCTTTCATCCATCTTGTTGCCTGTCCTTTATTCATAACCCAATAAATACTATTTTGGCTATTCTGCAATCTACCAAACATTTTCATTTTGCTTTTTGCATCTGTCATATAAAAACTTGACCATTTCATTTCTCCTTGAGTTACCTCCTTTGCTGTCCACACTTCTGCATCTAATGCATGTCTTCCTACTTCTCTTGTACTTTTTCTAAGTAATATAATACCCCTTTACTAACACATAATGCACCATTACCATATGTTAACTCTGCTACTGTCACTCCCTTTCATACAATTCTAGCTATATCATATTTATTAGATGAGAATACTGTTAATTTCTTTATCAATCCCTTTCTTTTCTTTGCTTCATTTATCTATTTTTTCTCTCATTCATCCAAGCTATTTCTCTGATTACTAAGGACAATTCCCAAATAGTTATATCTATTCACCACACTTAACTTTATATCCCCTAATAAAAATTCTTGGTCTTTTTTCTCCCCAGTATTAATAATCATTCTTTTTGATTTTTCTTCACTAAATTTAATTCCCATCTCTTTACCCACCTTTGTGTAGGTCCTTAACATAACTTCTACATCATCCATTCTTTCTGCACACACACAAAAAAACATCATCCATAAATAAAAGACCTGACAATGTATATACTCCCTTGCCACCTATTAATGGTATATCTACCCCTCTTCCTAATCTTTCTATTGCTCTCTCCATTTCTCTCAAGTACAGCAAAAACAAAATAGGTGGCACAGGGCATCCTTGCCATACTCCTACCCCATTTTTAACTTTAATATTCCCTAATTGATATGTATAGTAATTATTTTCATATAATTTCTTAATAATATCCATTAAAGCTCCATCCATTCTCAAATTTATTAAACTTACCCATAATCTATTTCTATTTACACTACCAAATGTCTTCTCTATAAAAACCATATATAATTGTCTACCTGCATTCCTACTCATACCCATAAGTTGTGTAATTACAAATAAACTATTTCCTATATGCCTACCTGATCGAAAACCTTCTTGCATTTCTTCCACTATATTTTTTTCTTCCATCCATTTTGCAATCCTTCCAACCAACATATATGAGAAAATTTTATATAGCACTAAAATTACCACTATTGGTTTATAATTGTTTAACATTCTATGATCCTTACCCTTCCCTTTAAATAGTAGCCTTACTCTTGTATTACTCCAACTATCCAGACAATCTCTCTTCTGTGCCATCTTATTAAAACAAGATAATAGTTTTAATTTTGACTTATGCCCTAAATTCATTACCATTTCTGCTGCCCATCCATCCAAACCTCTTGCCTTCCCATCTTTCAATTTCTTATCTGCCTCAGTTCATTTTCTGTAAATTGTATATTCTCATTACTATATGCTTTAATTTCTGCTATCACCCTGTTCTTCATATCTAGCATCATTTCTATATCCATTATTTCTAATTATTCTTTAGAGCTATACTCTATTCCATCATCATCTAATAATACTATTTCTCTCTCCCCTACATTCCTTCTTTTAATGTATTTCCAAAATTTTTTCCTTCCATCTCTTCCACTTTTATCGATATCTTCCAACAGTTTACTATTCAATTTCATTCTCTTTCTATAATTATTTTTCTACAACTTCTTTTTTTTCTAAATACCTTTAGCATTTAGCATTAACATCTTTTTTACTTTCTTTGTTTTTAATAGAACACTTATATTCTCTGCATGCTTTCCCCCTATATTTTACACTTCTACTAACCCTCACTTTCCTATTACTTTTATTCTTCTGAATATTTTCACCTAAAACCCTATTTGCCACTTGTTCTATTTCATCACATCAGTCCTTATACTCATTCTCAACCAACTCTTCCATGGTTTCTTTAACTTTTATTTTATACTCTTCTAATTTATTCTTATCATTAACTCTCCATTTACAACTTTCACTATCCTTTCTATTTTTCTTATTATTTTTCATCACATTACTAACCATTTCTATTATAAAGAAGTTATGATCACTATTACATACTCTCTCTTCATTATCAAACACCTTAATTTTCCATACTTTATTCATTCCCTCTTTCTCTACTAGTTAAGTGATGTGATGTGATGCACTGTGACTTCTCCTTATAAGGAGTCAGGAATCTCTCAGCAACTATGCCGAGAGAAACCTGTTAGCCACTTTGAATTCCTTTCCATTCCCCACCCCAAGTTTTCCCATATGCTTTTCTATTCCGCTCCATCCCATTTCCACAACCTAATCTTTGTCAACTCCATGGCCTTTAGATCTACTCCCCCCCCATCTTTTCCCAAATCCAGCATAAAAACCAATAAGCCACTTTCTGTATAATCACTTTGTTCATATTTATTCTTCCACAACTTCGTTATTTGTACCCTTTCTGCTTCCAGGCATTTACATTCAATTAGAGATGCCTAATATTTTCCATGACTTCCTTCCATAACCTGTAGCCTAAATCACCTATATTTCTCCATTTATGTGTATATTCCCTTGTTGCTAAATATCCTATTCAAGCTTTAAACAGTAAACTACTTTCATTACTATTATCATAAATTAACTCACACCCAATATTTTGTTCACTTCTATAAATATTTAAACTCTTTTTACTCTCAATACTAGTTCTCCACCTCTCTAACTTCCTATTCTTTATTAACGCATCTATTCTTTTATCCCATTTCTTAACACTAAAACACTCAACAATTCTCCTAACACAATCATCCCACCTTTCGTATAAGTATACTGACGCAAATTCTTTATCTATGTGATGTGATGTATTGTGGCTTCTCCTTAAACGAAGTCAAGAATATCTCAGCAATTATGCCCAGATAAACCTGTTAGCCACTTTAATTTCCATTCCCCACTCTACATTTTCCCATATTCTGCTCCATCCCATTTCCACAACATAATCTTTGTCAACTCTATAACCTTTATATCTAAATCCCCTTTATCTTTTCCCAAACCCAGCATAAAAACCAATAATTCACTTTCCGTATAATCACTTTTTCATATTCGCACAGTGTTTAAAAGCAGAAATTAAAAAGAAAATGAATGAAATGATTCAGCTGTATTAACATCATATTTTAGTGCTAATTATAAAATAAAACAATTTATTATTTTTAAGGACAAAATAGATCATGACATTTGCCATATTATTAATCTATGTTTAATTTTTATCACTTTTAATTTGGAAACAAATCCTTTCTCTATGCACATGCTTGCCATTAGAGATAAAAACATAAGCAAAAGAGTTTTCATATTTGAAAAGACTAATTGAATTTTGTCTTTCAAGATAATTTCATATAAAATAAAAAATAGAAAGTTTCGCTTTCATAATTTGATTTTTTTTTTTCTTTAAAAAAAAAGGTCAAACATAATAAATATTATACTTCATTTGTTCATAATGTTACTTTTATAATTATTATTAATGATAAAATCAACTAAATTGAACTTAATTGAAATAAACAACTAATATTAAACAATTATTTTATTCTAACCCATTTTCGTCCAATAATTATTTACCATTAGTAGTTTATTTCAATTGACTTCAAATGAGTTGAAATGATTATTAATAGCAATTATAATTTGACTTTACATAAAGATAACACAAAATAATTCATATATAAAATGAAAAAGAAACAGGTTGGAATGGGCAAGCATGAAATAATAAAATGGTCATGTGATAGTGTTTTAATGTGTAGTTGTCACATCTATTCTCCACCACACAGAACTGTCTCTATCTTTAATCACAGTATATAGCAGCTCAAAGCCCACTGATCAAAGATTGCTATTTAGACTGTTTTTGTTGTTGATCATTGTAAAAAAAATTGTGGATCATTTGTTTTTTGGTTCACTTTGGTGTAAAGATATACAGTAGACAAAAACACTCAGGGTGCTGATTACTTGTGAACTTGCCAGCTACTCAATCAATAGTAGTCTGTCCACTAGACAGGTCCAGAGAGTAATCACTACATCAGTTCATCCATTCTTCCATTCCATTCTCTTCCTTGCCCACTTCCTCAATTCCACATAACCCCTTCCATCTCATATATCATCCAATAATGTCAATCTCTTCCGTCCTTTCTTTTTATTTCCACTCACCATTCCTTCCAAAACATCTTTCATTAAACTATAATCTTTTCTTAGTATATGTCCAATCCAGTTTCTCTTTCTCTCTTTGATACTTTCAATCAATCTTCTTTCCTCATTAACTCTTTTCAAAACTTCTTCATTTGTTATTTTATTCACCCAACTGATTTTTTCCATGTCCACATCTCAAAAGCTTCCAGTCGGTTCTTAATTCTATTACTCAATGTCCATGTCTCACAACCATACATTAATACACTCCACACATAACATTTAATTAATCTTTTCCTTAATTCTCTTTCCATAGGTCCACAAAATATCTTCTTTCTTTTTACAAATGTCACCTTTGCCAATGCTATTCTTCTTTTAACTTCATCTTCACTTCTTCCATCCTCACTCAACCAACAACCCAAATATCTAAATCCCTTCACCTGCTGCACCATGTCATCATGGATTCCAATTTGCAGTCTTTTTGCATCTCTCCCTATCCATAAACACATATGGAAAGAAAAATCACATATTAGTAGCTTTTGTAAAACAATTGGTTTTATAGTATATATTTTTATATTTCTTTAATATGTAAAAAAAAATTTGCTCATTAATATTTAACATTAAGTCCATTTTAAGATAATTTGGAAATTTGGGGGAGTGCGGAGCACTATTTCAATAGCCAAAAGAAAATAGCATGCATTTATTATAAATCTATTTACCTATTACAGTTCTTATTTTAATTTCTTTGTCATTATATATATCATCAGTTTATCAATTTTCCAAGTAAGTGTTTGACAAACCAAACTCATTAATTAGGTGCAATCATTTACACCTATTATTTTATATTAAAATATGAGTCAAGATTAACATTTCTGCAATCCTTAATAAGAAGGCTTTGTAATTTTCTTTATATATTTATTATTTTCTTTAATATGTTTTATTTGTTTTATCTTTATCCCTTATTACTATTATCTGTGAGGATTTGTTTTAGTTTGATAAATAAATCAACCTATATATCACTGAAAAAATTTAAAGACCGAAGTAGAGTTGGGCTGGACATATTGCTAGAAGAGATGATAATAGATGAACAATTGAAGTCTTAAACTGGATTCCAAGAGATTGTAAAATACCCAGAAAGAGATCACATGTGAGATGGATAGATGAAATAAGAAAGTGTGCAGGGGTGACATGGAGAAGAGAAGCTAAAGATCGGAGAAAATGGATTGAACTTGGAAAGATCTTCATCCTGCAGTGGATTGAGAATGGTTGACAATGATAATGATGATATATCATTGATGACTTTTTTTTTTTAAAAAAAAGTTATTCACACACATATTAATATATATTGAAAATTTATACATTTTATTTGCCATTTATTTTTTTTGCAGTTAGCACCAAGCAGAAATACTGTTTTTAGTTGACCTGATTTAAGAGAGTTAGTCAAATTATTTTTTTAACAATACATTTACATAAATTATTTTTTAGTTAATTAGTTTATAAGACTGATTAATTACAGTGATAAAACCTGCAATTAGTATGTTTACTGTTGAAAATAGTTCACTTAAGTATAATAAATAATTACTCACACAAAAAAAGACATAACCACAGCAAATGATGAAAAAGTGATACTAAAAGACAAGTCTCCAACATACAGAAGAAAATATGACATAACATATCAATAGATATTAAACAATAATTGTAATAAAAAGTACTAAATAATAAAAACTAGACATGAAATCAACAAGACTTCCAATATATTGGGCTAAGGGTTACCATTTTTTATGAAGAATTAAACCCAATAACTAAATAAAAAAGATTTAATTTTATTGCCAAAAAAAATGGGGGGGGGGATGACAACGACTTGTTTTTACAGATAAACATTTAATTAAAATGAGATTTTTTTAGTAAGAGTTTGGTACTTGTATTATAGATAAAGACGCCATAGGATGGCGTCGTTTTCACGCTAAAACTATAAAATATGAACATTCACGGGCCATTGATTTTAATAATTTTTCTGTGCTTTTTTGTAATGCGAAAATAAAAACAACAAAATCGTCTTTTTTAAATATTATTTTTTATTAACGTATACAATTTAAATGATAATAATAAATGTAAAATAAAATCAACAAATTACAATTTGATTCCTGTTTTTTATATCGTATACTTTTTAAATTGTGTTACGGCTTTTTTTTATCAATTTTCTATCGGATATTTTTTTACTTGTGTTACGGCCTTTTTTTTTTTTTATCAATTTTCCATCGGTTACTTTTTTTACTTGTGTTACGACTTTTTTTGTTGTTGTTTAACTAAAAAATTATAACCGTAATAAAAGTAAACGTTGTTACAGTTAGATTTAGGGTTAATTTAGGGTTAGGTTTAGGGTTAGTTTTAGTTTTAGGGTTAGTTTAGAGTTAGGTTTAGGGTTAGTGTTCTGTTTGTTTGTAATGCTAAAATAAAAAAATTCAAAATCGTAAGCGTACTTGGACAGAAGAAAGAAATTCAAACTTTTTTAAACAACAAACAAATGTCTTCTTTATTTATTAAACATGTTTATAATATTTGCTTTTTATTAAATTTACAAAAAAAACCTGTACATTTAGACTTTTCTTACTGGATATTTTTCTCGTACCGCTCTTTTTTACTTCAAAAATATACAGACGATAGAATCTTCTTTGTCTCATGAATGTTACTAACAGTACGTTACTTGACACGTTACCTAATTGCAACTCAATAAAAACATAGATATTTAACATTTACCCAAATAAAAGTTCAATACAGTACATTGTAAAAAGTCTTATAATTATTGTTTTAAAATATCTGAACATTTCAATAGTTTTTTAAAAAAAAAAATCCAATGAAAACAACATTTCAATACAATTCAAATACAAACTCTCTCATCAAGCCGTAATTATTTTATAAATTGTGTGATATTCGTAAAATGTAATTGCTGCTTAGTGACATACATGTGCTGTACTGCGATGTGACATAGCGGCCTGCATTCTGTAGCACAACAAAAAAGTTGTATTATAGAAAATGCGGGTTCGAACATGTCGGCCACGGAAACAGCATTTTAATGTGTTTTGGTGCGAAAACCATGCCATAGAACGGCGTCTTTAGCTATAAGATGAGTACCAAGAGTTTCAAAAATAAGTAGACTTTTTAAGTTTTGAGAATATTATAATTAATAATGAGTATTTGAAAAGTTTGGTTTAAATATTTTTATTTCAAATGAAAATTATATTACTCCAATAGTTAGAGAATGTGATTATTATATTAAAAATTATTAAAAAAATATTTTTCTTAGTTTTTAAATTTGATAATGGGGAATCTACCAGTTAATCCAAAATAGTTTTTGATATATTTTTATTATAAGCATTCCTTTTGATTTTTTCTTAAACTTGTTAAACTTAACTATGTAACAAAGTACGTTACATAATTTATTTTATCATAAAGAAATATTTTGATTTATTATAATTTTATTAAGATTATTTAAAAAATAAGATAAACTATACAAATAGATCTATAAAAAAATGAAATCATTTTTGTGAAATAATGATTTAAAAGGTTTTAGAGGTTTTTTGAATTAATTTTATTACACCTTTTTTTAAAAAAAAAATATGAAATATTTGTATATATGTAACTTTTATTTTTCAAAAATATTTTTAGAATATTTATTAATGTTTAAAGATACTATATAAATGATTGAAACATTGCTTTAAGAAATAAATATATAAACAATTTTGAAAAAATAAATGCAATAAAAAATTAAAAGTAAATTTTCTTCAATTTCACAAATAAAAGGGTGTGATATTTTATCAATTTTTATGGGCTTCTTATGCAAAAATTATATTTTAACATTTTAAACTTAATATTTTGGGAGTTTGAACATCTGTGTTCAAATCCCCTATAATTACACCTAAACTCTAAGTATATAAATTATATTTATATTCAAATATAAATTCAGTTTGTATTCTAGCCATTCCTCTTCTATGTATTCCTATATATGATGGATCAGAGTGTTTTAAAGTCAACATGGGCTTGACAATAATATCAGCACCAACCGGGATTTGGGCATTCCATCATCAGATTTTCAATGATATGGATGGCTGAAGAGTTGGAGAGTGGAGAAGACTGATGCCTGTCCATTAAAGTTTAAAGATTAATTATCTTAATATAAACTGAGAACTGATTATATATATATAAGTGAGAGGTGGTGATCTGGACCAAGTGATGAGTGCTAGTTCAACATGAAATACAAGTGTGGTAATATATATCAGTTGTATGAGATAGAGTAGGTAATTGAAAGAAGCTTGAAAGTCTGTGTTCAAATCTCCTATAATTACATCTAAACTTTACATATATAAATTATACTTGTATTCAAATATGTATAAAAAAAATTGTGAAAGCTAAAAAAAACCAGTTTATTTTCAATTTTTTACTTTATATATGTAATACTGGATTAACAAAATGAAATGAATTTATTAAAAATTGATCTGATTTAGAAAAGAGATTAAAATCAGAGTAACTTAAATAAGCATATAATAAAAAAATATATATCCATTGATCCAGCTTTCAATAATTCATTCACTTTTAAATTACAAGAACATTATTAGTATCAACGTTATATATAAAATAAAAATATAATTTTTCCTCTAATTTTTTGTTAAAATAGGGTGAAAATTCTACAAACTGTATTGCCATATATACAAAGTTTCAACTAAATCAGAAATTGAGAAGTAGGTAAAAATTGAGTTCCAGAATTTTATTCAAACAAATTAAAAACAGAGTCAGTTAAATAAAAGTATATATTAAACTATAGAATACATTTTGCTCATATTAGATTTACTTTACTTTTGACATTATTTTGTTCAAGAATAAAAAAAAGTTTAGGAAAAAATCAAAAGAAATGCTTATATATATTAATAACCAGTAAAGCTGAATTAAAACTTCATATTTTTTTTAAAACCCCTAATGTTGGTTGAATTAACTTTTCAATTTTTTATATGAACAAATTTATTTTTATTCTTTCTTATATTTTAAATTTTTTTGAATTACTTCTTAGAAATATATCCGTACAAATAAAAATTAATGTTGAAATTATGATTTCTGCTTTGTAAATATAGAAAAAAAATATTAAATTGAAATATGTGATAAGATTTAATAAGACCAATCACTTTTGTCTTATTAGATTATTACTGCATTACTGATAAAAATATTTAATTACAAAAAGCAGATATGTTTTAATTCAGTTTGTAAAACTCAACAAATTATTGTTTAGAATACTTAAAACTAACAAAATTCTATTTAAAATTTTTAAATTCAATTTATATTTTTAAACAAATGACAAAAAAATTTTCTGCAGGCAATATGAAAGTTATTTTTAGCCAATTGCAAACATGTTATCGATTTCACCTGACTTTGCTTTTTCTAAAATCTAATACAGTATTTTTAAATAAAATCTAAATCTAATCACATTATTCTTTTAAAATAATAAATATTACACAAATATTTTGTGAAAAAAATTGTAAATATGTAAACAAACTATGGAAAATATACATTTTCAAAATCAAAACAAAAGAATGAATATGCTCACTTGCAAGCACTCTTATGTAGAAAGATCAAGAAACTACAAATACTGACATATAGTTCCAGTTTTTGTCATTGAATGAATTCAAAATTAACAAATAAACACTAAAGATAGCTGCAAAAAAATAAATTAAAGCCTAACCTACCCCCAACCCCCAGAACCACACCAAAAAAGACAGTAGCACCATCAGTGGCAATGAAATATTGCATTCAATGTTTAGAAAGGATTAACTTTAAAAGGAATAAATTGAAGTAATATTTGGAATTGGAAAAGATATCATTTAAAACAACAAAATGTGATAAAGTAGGGCAGTATTATTTTAGAGAATTTTGGCTTGACAAATTGAGAATATTAAGAAATGAAGTTAAATTATATTATTATACAAACTTAGGTTCTATAATTCTTGATACTTTCCTATGTGGATAAAAGTGTTAAGATATGCATTGTAATTTGGTTTCATTTCTAATGAAAAACAGTTGTATATAACAATAGATTTGTTTATTCATTTGTAGTATTTGAGAGCATTCTATCTTTAGGTGAATGGTATATCTTCTGTTTTTGTTAATTCCCTAATTTTGACAATCACCTTATGAATCTTCATGGGGTACAATGCATGCTTGATCAGCATTTTGGGGGTTTATTCATGGATGTTTATATATGTTGAGTGTGAACAGAATCACACTATTTATGAAAGAAAATGTAAAATTATTTTCTGTCTGTAGTGGAAATTATATATTATAACCTGATAATGTCAGAATGAATAAAGAAATTTATTCATTATAATTAAAATGGTTAAGCATTTTACTGGCTATAATTTCAAGCTTAGATTTTAGACTGTTTATAAACATCTAATAAGCATACTTTTAATTAGTATTCAAAATAGACAATTTACAATGGATTATATAAAATATAAACTAAATTATAATAAATTTTTCTCTGTAATACTTTTTTGATATGTATTAATTAGCAAAAAGTGAACTAAGCAATCAAATCAGCAAATATTTAAAAATCTCTGAAATACGTGAATTAATGACCTTCTTTCTTGTTTATTACTATAAATTTCTTGTGCCTGTGTTATTTTAGCTATGAATTCTGGATTATTCAAGTTTTAATATTTGTGAAATGTTTTCAGGTTTAGATTACTATCTGTTTAATATAATTGATATCCTCATCTCCATGCAAATGTAAAGTTTTAGTAGAAAACTAATTTTTGGCGGAGCTATTCAGTTGAAAATAGTATTTACTATTTGTAATGAAATACTCAAAAGCTTAATTGCTTAAGATCATGTGACATTTGAGCATCAAAAGCGAAAATGATTAACTTTAATTCTGGGACCTTTAGCTCTTGAGCTTACCACTTTTATCACTGCAAAATCATGCACAATGCAGTGGCCATTGAGATGTGATGAATAATTTTATTTTTTAACTGTGCAAAAGTTAATTGATTCCCTTAGGTGTGTCTTTCAAGTTATCAATGAGTGGCTGCAAGCAATAATCCTTTGCAGAACAGAGTTTCAGAACACACATACAAAATAGGAACCGTTATAGTGAGTGAGCTATAACATACGTTTATATTAAAAAGTTACTAATATTTTTGTAATTAATAATAATAATAATTGTAACAACAACAATAGTAATAATGATAATTCAATTCATTTACTATATTTAAATAATAATATTTAAACAGCATTAAACTGTCGCACATGCGCTTTGGATTTTAAATATAAAATGAATGAATACTAACACTTCAACCACATGATAAAGTCTTTGGAAAAGATAGAATGGCCATCTAAATAGTAAACAACAGCATATAACCGATTACAGGTTGCACATTAAGGTAGTAAAAGGAATAAATATAACGTACTATATATAACATAATAATAAAAAGACAACAAACGAAAAAGTAAAAAAATATAAACAAATAAAATTAATTTAAATTCATCAACAATGACATATTTAACTTAAGAATATTACAAAATTGTTTATGATCTAAATTAAAATAAATAGTATTCATAAAAGTCTGATTGTATAAAGAAAGTAGCCTGAATAAAGAAAAAAAAAGAACAGTGACATGACAAGCTTGATTATAACAGACAAAATTTAACTGAGTATCATTTTAAAAGACCTTATTATAATAGCTGAAATTATATAAGATAGAATGACTTCTTGATTTATGATTTTGTAAAGATATTTAAGATCTCTATATTTTCATCTAGAAGAAAGATGAAGAACAACTTTATGTTCCAGAAAATGTATTTGGAGAATTTATTAAACACTGATTGTAATAAACTGCATCCTTGTTTAAAGTTATGATTCTAAATGATTGAACAATATTTAATGATATAAAAAACCAATGACAAAAATAATTTGAATTTTGTATCATTACTGAAATAATAACCATACCTAAAGATGGCAGCCATGATTTTAAAAATTTGTTAACAATCATTTCTAAATGAAGGGGAAAAAGATACATTACATTACTAGAAAATAAAACTCCCAAGATTCAACATAATTAATTTTGTGAGAATTTATAAAATAAAAAATTAAAATTTCAGATTTCTTAGAATATGAAACAAGAGAACATTTACTAAAATCAACTGACATATACCAATCACTAAAGTTATCAATATCTTTTGGAAGGGGATTGCAATCAATCACTGATGTGATTCTTTTAAAGATTTTACAACCATCAGTATAGCACAGACAATCCTTAAGATCATTAATATAAATGATAAAAAACATGGATTCCTTGAGAAACACCTACATTACATTCAAAATTAGATGAAATATTGTTAAATTTGATATATGCTGTATGATTACAAAGAAAGAATTGAAACCAATAAATAAGTTTATTAGAAAAAACAATTTTATGTAATTTGTGAAAAAGAATATGGTCTACTTTATCAAAAGCTTTTGATAAATCAAAATAAACAATGTCAAGTCTGGTTAGCAAATTAGTGTCTACAGATCTATTAAAAATAAAAGTTGTGAAGAAGAAATGATTTTACTGACATCAGTAATACTTTTATTATAAACACACTTCTCAAAAATTTGAACAATAGTATGTAAAACAGAAATAGGTCTATTGTTATTAACACAATCATGGTAGCCATTCTTAGAAATTGGGATCATTTTGACACATTTAAGAACACTAGGAAAAGCATAGGAGCTAAATGATAAATTAAAAATAAAGGCAAAAGATGCTGCAATAAATTCAGCTAGACTTTTCATGGATATTCTCATTTCCTAAACTAGAATGAATTTTAAGTTACTTATGGCTACAATAATTTCATCCCTAGAAATATGATCAATCATGCAATGAACAGTAGGAGAATTACATGTTAAGGTAGTTTTTGAAGGATGTTATATAATGTAATGAATATAAGCAACACAAAATATGTGGAAAAATCATCTGCATTTAGTGTTAAATCATGGTAAGTATAGAGGATTTGAACTCAGATTTTCAAGCACCCTTCAACTATCCATGCTATCTCATACAACTGATACACATGACCACACACATGTAGAAAAGATTAATAATCACCAATATACATATTTCGTGCTAAACCAGCACTCATCAGTTGGTCCAGACTATCATCTCTCACATATATATAATCAATGCTCAGTTTATATTAAGATAGCAAATCTTCTTTACTTTAATGGACAGGCTTCAATCCACTACAACCTCCAACTTTTCAGCCATCCATATCATTGAAAATCTGATGATGAAAACTCAAATCCCATGCTGATGCTAATATTATTGCCATGCCCATGTTGACCTGAAGTCACTCTGACCCCTCATGTATAGGATAGTATCCATTAAATTCATATAAGGGGGATGGACAGGATACAAGCTTAATATGTAAATATTTGAAACCAGGCACTCTTCACAAACCTGAGAGCTAATTGTAAGTATAGAGGATTTGAACTCAGATTTTCAAGCACCCTTCAACTATATGTATTTAATGGATACTATCCTATACATGAGGGGTCAGAGTGACTTCAGGTCAACATGGGCATGGCAATAATATTAGCATCAGCATGGGATTTGAGTTTTCATCATCAGATTTTCAATGATATGGATGGCTGAAAGGTTGGAGGTTGTAGTGGATTGAAGCCTGTCCAGTAAAGTATGAAGATTTTCTATCTTAATATAAACTGAGCATTGATTTTATATATGTGAGAGATGATAGTCTGGACCAACTGATGAGTGCTGGTTTAGCACAAAATACGTATATTGGTGATTATTAATCTTTTCTACATGTGTGTGGTCATGTGTATCAGTTGTATGAGATAGTGTGGATAGTTGAAGGGTGCTTGAAAATCTGAGTTCAAATCCTCTATACTTACAATTAAGCTCCCAGGTTTGTGAAGAGTGCCTGGTTTCAAATATTTGTTAAATCATGGGTAACTTCAACTCTTTTTTTACCCAAGCCAGAGTTATTAATAAAATGCCAAAATTCTTTACAGTTAGAAGAAATATTAAACTCAATTTTTGTAATATAATTTTGTAAATCTCTTTTATAAATATATTTAGCTAAGCTTCTGAAAGTAATAAAATTATTATAAAGAAAGCTATTCTGTGTTTTAAAATAATAATAATAATAATAATAATAATAATAATAATAATAATAATAATAATAATAATAATAATAATGATGATGATGATGATGATAAAAGAAAATCATAGTGTAATCATAAACACATGATCAATGACATGTGAAAAAGATGTATGATCCCTAAGCTGCCCATTTCATGCTGATCCAGCACTTATCAGTTGTCCCACATCACAATCTCTTACATATATTTTTAATGTCTTTAATAGATAAACAAGTTGGGAGATTAAAAGCTTTAATGACCAATCTTTCAAATATTTTTTAAACAGTACAGAAAATCTAAACTTGTGGAATTTTTAAAAAAGAGAAATTATATATATATTTTTTAAAAGGGACCAACTATATTTAATTCAGCCTGTTCAGAAGCAGAAATTGCTATTGCTATTTATTTTTTAATAAAGTGACACTATTTTAAGACTAAATATAATCTAATGATTTATTGCTCTTGAGTTTATATGATGTTCAAGCACTAGAAATGACAAAGATTGGACCATAATTTATGGATTATGAATCTGCCACTATATTCAACCTCATAGAACTCTTAAGGATTGTTTATTTTAAATATACATAATCAGGTCTTTCACAAAACTATTCAAAAACTACTTGAAAAATGATCAAAATACTAAAAGTTTTTTTTTTTTTTCAAATATAAATTTATTTAGTAGATTAATTACATGTTGAAAAAGTTGGTGTTAAATAAAAGGCGCTATATTGTTGTAGCAGAAAATTGTTCATCTTACATATCAATACTGAGTGAGCCTTGTTGCTTCTTATGCACATCTTGGTTTAGATTGTTGTTTTTTTTTTGATGATATTAAGCTTGGGGCATTAAGTCTTAGGTATTTGTAGAACTGAAAATAGATTCCAGGTATCTTCATATCAAAGTTTTGATGTAAGAAATTGATCTCTATTCCTCATTTCTGTTAGTTTTTGAATGAAAAAGGTATCTTCATTCGTGTGTGGAGTAGTGAAATATTTCATTCACCTAACTGTCCATATGGCATAAGTTAAAAAACACTTTTTTACAAAAGTTGAATTCTCAAGTAGTGGCCTGACGCTCCAACCACAATCAAATGGATCACAATTTAGATTTTTCCAAAAATATTAGAGTGAAGGTATTATACCTCCCCCCCCCCCCAAACTACAGCTTTACATAATTTTCAAAATAATATTCCCAACAATGACAAATGTGAAGATAATGTAAATAAACTACAACTACTAACAAATAAAGTATATACTATATAGTTCACGTGACTTTAAAAAAGTGCAACTAAAGAAACAATAAAATTTTTTTTATTAATAATAATAACATATCAATAAATAAATATGAAAGTTCAAATGTGACCTATGCCAATTATCCTAAATTAAATAATATATAGATAAATTATTTCAAAAATATATTCTTAAAATTAAATTCCTTGGGGCGGAGGGGTAACTTTACAAAAAGCCTCCAAATATTTTTTTCCCAGTTATTCTTTCAGTTTGTTTAAATCTTTATTGTTTTTTTTTTAAAAATTTTCTTCACTCATTATATTTTGATAGGGCAAGATGTGTTTTGTATGTTTCTAAAAACGCCACCCTAGTGAATGCTGGGAAAACAATTTACACCCTAATGAAGTTGAATTAAGTTATATTTTCCAATGGTAAAAAAAAAAATATTGCACCTGTAATCAAACTTAAAAAAAGCTGCATTAATATTTGTATTAAAATTTGGCTGTTAGTAAAACATTAAAAAGTGTCACTTATAAAAACATTAGACTGCTTCCCTTATGCTCTTAATGTTAAAAAATCTTCCAGATAAATTGAATGCTACTGATTTACGCCATTTTACATTATAATATAAGGATGAACTATGCAATAACTACAATGGTCTTTAATAAACAATAATCCAGTTTTTCCACTCTAACAATTCTTTTTAGTCTCACATGGTAATATTATTCCATATTCCTCAAAACAATATTTGATTATAAAGACTGCACTAAGCACTTTAGCACTGTGGTAGAGTAAAAAACTTGAGTGTCAGGCGTTGTTAGCCGAGAGGTCATTGCATCCACCTTGCAAGCAAGTAGTTGGTTGCAGACGGTTGTGGGTTTGCATCCCAGACAATGCTATGACATATGAGAAAAAAAAACTTGAGAGTTTATTTGTAGATCAAGGCTCAACCTGTGACTTCTGATGCTTAAATGCCTCTTGATCTTTTAATTACCTAATGATGTGATAATATGCCTAAGTGACTCACCAATTTGAAAAATGACAGAATTATAAGAGAGCAATCATAAGATATACATGTATCCAAAACTAGTTCAATTAGTCTGCAACTGTGAAGCATCCGTGTAGAATAATAAATTGTATCAAAGAAATATGACAATACTGCTACCAAATCATGACATTTTCAACACCATATATCATAAAAAGAAGACAGAGTAGTTGATAGACTTCTATGAGCTGTCAAACATAAATTTTTCCACTATTTAACAAAGGATGTATGTTGATTCATGATTCTATTTATGAATTATCTAGGTCACGTGGTTGTGCAGTTACTCTCACCCCATATATAGGATAACATTATCACTACAAAATTATGAACAACAAATGGCAACTAAATCCTAAAATCTCCTTGCAAGGTGCATGATTGGATGATTTTGATAGATGATTTAGTATTTACATAATTTCTGTTAGTTTGCATTTATAAATACTATTTCTGAGAGCAAACTTTTGATTCATTTTACCAACTTTATTGAATGTAATCATCACTTTAAGACAATCTGCTCATAAAACATTAAACACTTTAGCAGTTTTGATAAATAGTTATCAACAATATAATTTCTTTTGAAGTCAGACAGGTCTGGCATTTCTTCTCGCATACTTTTCAAACAGATGTTAACATTTTGTTAGATACTCTTTATTAGCTCCATATGGCTTTATCTATGTAAAAAAAGTTGTGCTGGTATGTATTTCCACTTTTCTATACATTATGTCATATATACATAGCTGCTGCCACCAATATTTGGTCCAGTTTCTATAAATGCAAGAGTATGTGTGTGTGTGTAAAGGTCGGTGCATATAGACAATGGCTTGTTTATAACATCACTATAAATAAATAATTTAATAAAACGTGCTACTTTTTAAAAAGTAATGATGCATTTATTTAAGTTTACCACACACAATTAATGAAACAGTATGGTGCATTTAATACAAGATTTATTTATTCAATGAAATATAAAGCAGTAATATGAGTTCGTATTTCCAAGGTGATATTTCTTGAAAAGTAAGTTTGAAAAAGTTACTGGTTATCATCTACAGATGAATAATTTTTACCGGAACATAATCCCCTCCCTCTTCTCACACTTGAAGTCTTAACCTGATTATTTTGAATAATTAAACCAAGATTACCTATCCATGAACTTACAACTTAAGAAATGACACCCTTCAAATGTTCGCATGATTACAGATATTTCACAAAACATTAAACTATTCAATGTTATTTCAAAATTTTGATTAAGATTTAAAAAAAATGGTCAGTTACATGATTATTAAAAATGTTAAATTAAAATAATTATTTTAATATTTTACTATTTTTACATTAATACATTGTACAGGCTTAAACCTGCATTTATATATGTAATATAGGCGAGATTCGAACTCAGACTTTCACACGACCGACTACTTTCAGTGCCATCTCATATTGCTGACCCACCTGAACAAACACATGTTGTTATTTATCATTTCAACATGTGTGTGATCAGGTGGGTCAGCAATATGAGATGGCACTGAGAGTAGTGGGTCGTATGAAAGTCTGAGTTCGAATCCCGCTTATTTTTACATTGATAGAATAATAAGCTGATTTTTCTGATCCAACTATTACGATACAACATTCCAAAAAACTTAGGTTAATAGTAATTCAGCTAGTAAGGCACAGCTGCCTTACAAGCAGTTGTCCCTGGTTAGCGGGTTCACTTCCCGGCCGATGCTATGACACATGGGGTAAAAAACCCTCCTAAATAAATTAGAATAGACAACAACAGTAGTGTTAACTGGTCAAGTAACATAGAGTCATTAAAAAAGTTTGACCCTAATGTGTTCAATAGTTATTTTACTACAATGTTGAAAACAGCTTTGAATATTATATTCTTCAAAAGACTTTTTCTGAAAACATTAAATAAATTATAATGTTTCAAATATTCTGTTATGTGCTGGTTTATTATAAATCAAACATTTTGATTGCTTTAATAGATGATTATCAACAACCACATATCTATTGAATCAATATCCTTTAATATTTTTTTAAAAGAAAATTATATATTAAGGTATCCTTTTATATCTAGTAGATTTTCATTGTGTATTTATGAAAAAAACATATTAATAATATACTAATTAAATTAGCATACAAAATTTAAAAAAGTTGATTTTTTAAAAACCAAAAATATCTATTAATATATATATATTTAATAAATAAAATTATAATTATTACAAAAGGCATAAAATGAAAGATCATAAAAAAAAAAAACACACACACACACACAAGGAAATGAAATTCCTCCTTCCCCAAACAAGATACCCTCAAAATGCAAATAATATATATTAAATTAAATGTGAAATATCTAGAACAATAAAAAAAGAACAATAGTGATTTTAGCTGAGCTCACAATTTTACACAAGCACATTTAAATATCTGGATAGCAATATAATATATAGTTTTGTTTCCAAACTGAGAACTCAAAAATGGTCTACAATGTGCTTTTATTACAAAGGTAACCAAAATATTAAAAAAAAAGTGCAGAGATTTTCTAATGACACCCCCTCCCATACACTTAGCTCTAGTTAACATAATGCATTCTTTATGGTCATAATATGTTCTCAGTATCTTTCATATTTTAACACAGTTTAAATATGAGATTAGAAATTATTAAAGATGAATAATGTATATATAATCATTTCTTATATTTAAAACTTACAAAAATTATAGTTATCAATTATAAATAAAAACTATATATAAAGTTGCAAGAATTAAAACAAA
Organism: Epiperipatus broadwayi; assembly: GCA_028023455.1. Classification (NCBI taxonomy): domain Eukaryota; kingdom Metazoa; phylum Onychophora; class Udeonychophora; order Euonychophora; family Peripatidae; genus Epiperipatus; species Epiperipatus broadwayi. The sequence continues at coordinate 2,216,424 of JAQFVV010000042.1, read as the reverse complement.
AAGTATAGCACAAATAAATATTTGAATGAAATTTTAATTAGGCAAAATAAATTTCTCATGATTAAGAGTGTTTATATACAAAACCCATAGGAAGAAAACATTAAAAAGAAAAGTTCTGATTTAAAATATTTAAAGTTTGGGTATTCACAATGCAATAAAAAAAGATGTTATTTTTAATATATAAAAGTAATAATACAGACAAATATTATCAAATCTTCATTAATAATTATTTAAAAATCTAATTTTAAAAAATCATTTTCATTTTATTAAAGAAAATAATTTATTTTATACACATTTACATTTAAAGATGAAAATTATCAAATTTAAGTGTTTTACCGTTTTTACTTTCATAAATATAATTTAAGTAAGATATGAGAGAGGGCAGTATAAAGAATTTTTAAGTTTCAATTGACAGCTTGTAAAATTAATCTTAATACATTTTAAGTAATGTGTGGATTTCTTTTTTCTTTCAGTTGAAAGTTTGCTTTAAGTTATTATAAAATAAAGTTAGTTTAAAGATTTATTTTAAAATAAAATCTTAGTAATAACATTGACTTAATTTCCTCTGAGAATGCCTCAGAGTAGTAGAGTTGGCCATTAACTGATTTTTACAGTTTGAGTCCATAAAACAATTGATATTTCAGCAGTCTAATATTTAAAACAAATCTCATAATTTAGAGATTTATTCTTTAATATATTTATATTACTTTCAGTTTTTTTTGGTAATTTTCTCTAATTAACAACTTCAATCAAAGCAAAATATTGATTTGTGTACCTTTTTTAATTAGCATATGCAGACAGTTAGAAAAAGTCCATTTTATTTCCAGCTTTATAAAGAGTAACTTCTACAATTTTACAAAATTTCTTTTTTTCCAATTTTACATCAATATTAGGTAAGTAATAAATATTATTATTATATTTTTATTTGATTTTATAAATATTTCACAGAATAAAAGAATATAAAGTCGTACAAATACTTTTTGGCAATTATTTTCCAATCTTTTCTTTTTAACTTCGAAATATCATAAATACAAATATTTCAAAGAGTTAGAATTTCATTACATATCAATATTATAGTAGATCAAATAGTTAACCAATCTAAATAAAAATATCTATATATAATTTATCATGGCAAATATTTTATCAATCTAAAGAAAAATATCTAAATATAATTTAGTAGAGCAAATTTTTTATATTTTCATTTTTAAATATATAGATTTTGAAAAATATTATTTACTTCATAACAACAAATATTTCAAAGTATTAGAGTTTCAGTAATATATTTTTTTGTAATTTAATAACTCAAACATTTTACTTATTGAAATACAAATATCTAATTTAGTAATGCATATGTTTTACTGATACTACATTTTACACACACACACACACACACACACACACACACACACACACACACACACACACACACATATATATATATATATTGAAATATTACATTATTTTTTGATTTGTATGAAAAAATGTTAGAATTTCAACTATATAACTAGCATGCAAAAACATATATATACTATATATTATTGTTAGAATATTTTGTTGATGTTAGAATTTGAACTATATAACTAACATGTTGAGATTGTTAATAGTTTAAGAGATGATTGTTATCATTTATACTTTAGATTTGTATTCTATTTTGTATACATTGAAAATAAGTCCTCATAAGTAAGATTAATGGTTTCAGATTCTAAATAATTAATCAAAAAAATTTGGTATATTTCTTTTTATTTATTTCCTTTTAAGCGTGAAGTGAAACAAAAAAAATCATAAAGACTCCTTTGACTACTTATTTAAGATCTGAATCTGCCTATCTTATGAGCATACCCTTTAATGTTAAGGCTGATTATCATTTGCATTGAATTGTGGAAAGCTGTATGTGTGTATTTATATGTATGTTATGTTAAAATTCTCAATAAAAAAGTCTATTTGTTTAATAGGCAAAAAGATGATTGTGAAAATTTTTTTCAAAAAATATTGTAATTTTTACGCCCTTAATTACTAAAAAATGCATTATATTTTATGAGATATTCTCAAAGACGGCGCTAATACATTATGATTTTTAAAGAAGAGAAAATGATTTTTTTGTACATATATATAATGGTTAGTTTTATTACTGCATAGTCACTATTAACAACTTATCATATTTATATTTTTTAATTTTTATCTCAGCAAAAGAAGATTCAACTGGACGATTTTAAACAACCCAATTAAATATCTGCAACGTTAAAATAAAAAGGAAATCCTTATTGAGTAAGTTTTAAATAAACACACACAAACACTTATAGACCTATTTTATACATAAAATGTCATTTATTAATCAATTTAAAATTAAACAAAATGTTATTTAATATTTTTATAACAAAAGAATAATCCAGTACTCTTTTAGCATGTTGTCTTTGGAAGATATTTTTTTTGTGCAAATATAATTACCAAAAAACAATAAAAAATTTATCTTCAACATATAGCTTTTAGATCATTCAAAAATAAAACGAATAAGCATTCATTTGAACAATATCTTAAAATTTTTCAACACAATGATAATAGTTATAATTGGAAACTTTTCAATTTACACGTCTCATTTTATTTAAATGTTATATTTCATCTCTAGCTAAATAAGATCTTGTGAGATTTTGTTTTTACAATATTTTTTATAGTTTCTCACAGAATCTTTATTTAAATCCCCATTAACAGTGATTCATCTAAGTTCATTATGGAGTCAAATGTACATTCCTTCCAGAAATATGAATTTTTTCTACAGTACAGGCTTTTTCATACCTGCACTTCTATATGTAATATACAGGGGGTTTGAAACTCAGACTTTTATATGGCCTTCAACCATCCATGCTATCTCATACCGCTGATACACTTGATCACACACATGGCCGAAAAGATAAATAATCACCAATATAAGTATTTCATGCTAAAACAGCACTCATCAGTTGGTCCAGATTATCATCTCCACACACGATTCTCTGGAAAGACATTCTACGTAAAAATAATGGCAGTCTGATCCCTTGTTTAAAGCAGACCTTCATAGTCCATCAATTCTACCCCCCCCCATGTTATTTGTAATGTGTGCGTGTTTATCTTTTAATGAAAAGAACCGATCACTTATTAATATCTTTCCACACTTATATTTTCATTGACCACAAATACGACTTCATTTATTTGAATAAAGTTCTTTTAATTTTTATCAGTTGAGTCAATAGTTTTACAAACTTTTCTATAGCATGCTAAACCAATGTGTCATAACTATAGAAAGCTTTTATGTTCAGGCTAATTATCATGTTTATTAACATTTCTTGTACGAAAAAATAAACAAGTTCTAAAATTTCACATTATTGAGATTGCAATGATTTTACCTATTGAAATCTGCGTAATGCAAAAAAAATATATATACCATTTTTCACTGAGCATCTAATTTGACATTCTCTTCATGGACAGCATACTATGAATAGGAATTCTCTCTTTTTATTTTATTTTTCTTTGCACACAAGCTCCACAAAGATAGCATGACTTCATATCAATTTAGCTCTTCCAATTGTTTGCGATATCAATGACATCTAATTGCAGTCTCTTCATTTAATATTATATTACAATAGAAATATGACTTGTAGAGCTATGAATATGACCTGCACAGTTGAAAGCAGTGCTAAGTTATACTTAATTTGTAGTATTGTTAATCTTTCCTTTGTAGAGAACTATACTTTGTATTCAATTACAATAAAAATCTTTGGCCATCATCATTTGGGGGACCCCTTCCAACACAGAAAATAATAATATATAATTCTTGTAGAATAAAACATTGCATAATAATAAATAAATATAATTCACGGAGAGCAATATAGTGACTGTGATGTGATGTATTTGGCTTCTCCTTAAACGAAGTCAAGCATATCTCAGCAATTATGCCCAGATAAACCTGTTAGCTATTTTATTCTCCATTCCCCACTCTTAAGACTTCCCATATTCTGCCCCATCTCATTTCCACAACATAAACTTTGTCAACTCTATGGCCTTTATATCTAAATCCCCCTTATCTCTTTGCAAACCCAACATAAAAACTAATAACTCACTTTCTGTATAGTCACTTTGTTCATGTCTATCCTCCCATAACTTCAGTATCTGTACCCTTTCTGCTTTCAAGCATTTACATTCAGTCAACAGGTGTCTAATATTTTCTATACATTCCTTACACAATCTGCACACTAAATTATCCATGGTTTTCCATTTACATGTATATTTTCTTGTTGCTAAAGATCCCATTCGAGCCTTAACCCTTTTTCTGCCTCTTACGAGGTCTCTCGTCGACATCTGATGTCACTCTAATTCTGCTAGTTTTAATGCTAGAATATTCATTTGACAGTTATTGATTAGGTTTTTAAAAGTTCTGTAAGATGGTGCCCTCTTCCGAATTATTTTACAAGTAAAAAATAAAAAAAAAACCACATTTAAAACTAAACAAAGAAAGAACCTTGTTGGTGATTGGCTGTCAGCCAGCTCTCAGCCGAAAAAGACATTCTGATTGGCTGGAAAGAACAAAGAAACCGTCTGATCAAAGAAAATAAAGAAAAATGCTGAGATTTTCATTTCGAATGTAATTTAAGTATTAAAAAAATATAATTTGAGAAATTAAAATAGTTTTTTAATAAAATATACTAAAAAAACAAAATTATTTTCAAAAAATATTGAAGATTTTAGTAAAAATATTTAAGATTTAGCAAAAAGAAATCTTTACTTTTCCATAACATAAAATTGAAAAAAAGCGTTTGCGCCAGCACTTTTTTGTTTAGACATTCGCTTTTAAATTTGCCGAAATTGAATATTTTATAATAAATAAATAGCAATTTATTTTTGAAAGAACTTTCGTTCTCTTACATAACCTGAAAAATTAGTAATATACTTTTTATAAACGTATCTGAGTTGAATTTAATATTATAGGCGAATGTGTTTTAACAATAGGCTTTGTCTTCAGTTTGTGAGTTGGCCAATTAAAAGATTTGATTTTTACCTCATACAACCAATAATATAATTAGCGGTTAAAGGTTAAATAATAAACTACTTTCCTTACTATTATCATAAATTAACTCGCATCCAATATTCCGTTTACTTCTATATATATTTAAACTCTTCTTACCCTCCATACTAGTTCTCCATCTCTCCAACTCCCTATTTTTTATTAATGCTTCTATTCTTTTATCCCATTCCTTACACTATAACACTCAACAATCATCCTAATACAATCATCCCACCTTTTATACAAGTATACTGATATAAATTCTTTATCCAAATCTTTCGCATACAGCATTACCTTTCTCACCCATCTTGTTACCTGCCCTTTACTCATAACCCAATTCAACACTATTTTTGCTATTCTTTTACTATCCATAAACTGCAACCTACCAAACATTTTCATTTTACTTTTTGCATCTCTCATATAAAAACTTGACCATCCAATTTCTCCTTGAATTGCCTCCTTTGCTGTCCACATCTTGCATCTAATGCATGTCTTCCTACTTCCCTTTGTACTTTCTCTAAATAATCTAAAACCCTTTTACTAACACATAATGCATCAGTACCATATGTTAACCCTACTACTGCAACTCCCTTCCATACTATTCTAGCTACATCATATTTATTATATGAAAATACTGTTAGTTTCTTTACCAAACTCTTTCTTTTCTTTGCTTCATTTATCGATTTTTTCTCCCATTCATCCAAGCAATTTTCCTGATTACATAAGATGATTCCCAAATACCTATATCTATCCACCACACTTAACTTTATATCCCCCAATAAAAATTCTACATTTTCTCTTTCCCCAGTATTAACCATCATTATATTTGATTTTTCTTCACTAAATTTAATCCCCATCTCTTTACCCACCTTAGCACATGTCCTCAACATAATTTCCATATCTTCTCTTCTTTCTGCACACAAAAAGATATCATCTGCAAAAAAAAAAAGACCCGACAAAATATATATACTCCCTTGACACCTATTAATGGTATCTCTACCCCTCTTCCTAGTCTTTCTATTGCTTTCTCCATTTCATTCAAAAACAACAAAAACAAAATAGGTGACATAGGGAATCCTTGCCTTAATCCCACCCCATTTTTAACTTTAACTGATTCTATATCCCCTAACTGGTAAGTATAAAAATTATTTTCATATAATTTCTTAATAATATTTATTAAAGCTTCATCCATTCCCAAATTGGCTAACCTTACCCATAATCTATTTCTATTTACTCTATCATATGCTTTCTCTACATCTATAAAACTCATATATAATGATCTACCTGAATTCCTACTCATCTCCATAAGTTGTGTAACTACAAACAAACTATCTCCTATACGCCTATCTGTCCTAAAACCTCCTTGCATTTCCCCCACTACATTATTCTCTTCCATCCATTTTACAACTCTTCCAGCTACCATATATGAGAAAACTTTATATAAAACTGATGTTACCGCTATTGGTCTATAATTATTTAACTTTCTATGATCCTCATCCTTCCCTTTAAATAATAATCTTATTCTTGTTAATCAGAAAAACTGTCTTTTGTGCCATTTTATTAAAACATGATAATAACTTTTCTTTTGCTCTATGCCTTAAATTCATTACCACCTCTAATGCCCATCCATCTAAACCTCTCACCTTTCCACTTTTCAATCTCTTCCCTGCCTCATTCAATTCATTTTTTGTGAACCTAATATTTCCATTACTAACTGCTTTCATTTTTTCTATCACTACTTCCTTCACATCTAACATCTTTTCTATATCCATTACATATCTATTTAAGATTCTCTCTATCTCTTCTCTAGAGCTGCACTCTATTCCCTCATCATCTATTAATACTATCTCTCTTTCTCCTACATTTCTCCTTTTAATGTAATTTCAAAATTTTTTACTCCCATCTCTTCACTTTTATTAATATCCTCCAACAATTTACTATTTAACTTCATCCTCTCTCTATAATTATCCATTTTAGCCAACTTCTTCTTTTCTAAGTACTTTCTCCAATTAGCATTAATATCATTTTCACTTTCTTTGTTCTTAATAGCACCCTTATATTCTCTGCATGCTTTTTTCCTCTCTTTTATATTTTTACTAACTCTCATTTTTTTATTACTTTTATTCTTCTGCATATTCTCAACTAAAACCCTATTTGCCACTTTTTCTATTTCACCACACCAGTCCTTATACTCATCCCCATCCAACTGCTCCATGGTTTCTTCAACTTTTATTTTATATTGTTCCAACTTATTCTTATCATTCACTCACTACAGCTTATTAAGATAAAGCACCATGCAGTGGTGAGTGTGAAAACCTATAAAGTATATGCTTAAGAAACATTTTTTTTTTTTTTTAGAATCCATCTGATTCTACAAATAAACTAAAAATCTAAAATAGTATTCATGAAAGAAAAATATGAACAAAATAGCATCCCCCCCCCCTTGATATAATACAAGTTAAGATTTTTTTCAACATATTGTATTCAAAAATATATTCTAACATATATATAAAATCCAGGGAAATATTTACCCATTTTTTCTTTTTAAAAAAATGTTAAAAAATAATCAGTAGAAAAAAATAAGAAACCATTCCAATGAAACCGACGTTTGCTCATCATCATTTGTTCAGCATTAAATAAATCTATAAGGATAGTCTTGGGTACTATTAGTCTTGATATTAAGAAATCAGACTACTTGATGTAAAAAGTGGAAGTAATAATAAAAAATATATTATTTTTTAACATTTTTTTAGATAAACTGTTATTATTTTTTTTTACAAGACATGTTAATTTCTAAACAAACTAGACGTTTTTGAAATGACAGGATATATTTTAAATTTATATTCTTAAATTTTCATCTTCTGACAATAACCATTTTATTAGACTACCTAACGGAATCTTGCGATTGGCTATATTTTATTTCCACCAATTCATTTATCTAATGTATTGGGATTATATCATTGTTAAGGGGAGAGTTGCATAACTGCTCCCCAGACGGTGGAATTCTTTTTCCATTGATTGTTTTCTTTTCTTTTGTTATCAAACTTTATTAATGAACTTCTTTTTGTAAACTTCTTCCAGTATTGTACTTTTAAAATAAATTCTTCATGTGATCTTATACCAACACTGCCATTAAATATTTTTTAAAAAATGCAAAATACTCTGATCATTATAATTCCTTTACAGATTAATTTTTATAAATGAAGTCAGAGGAAGAAGCAGATTCCATCTTTGGATTTAAATTATAATTTCGGATAGAACTAAACAAAAAAAAAAAAAAATCAAACACCAGAAGAATCACATCAAAGATAATTTTGTTTTTGTAATTACATTAATATCATTTAATGTTGCGATTGCTATTTTTTAAAATTATTACTAATAAAAGTTTCAAAACAACCCTTAAAAATATATTTTTAAAAAAATGCAGATATCCCCTCTATTCATTTAATTCTTTTAGGAATTATAGTTTTAACAAGAAAAGATAAAATCCACATCTTTCAATAAATTTGGACATATATAAAAGACTTATTTTTCATACGTCAAATGCGTTGACCGGGAAGAGAACCCGGGCCAGCTGCTTGGAAGGCAGCTATGCTAACCACTACGCCAACAACGCTTGACATATATAAAAGACTTCTTTCCTTCCAAAATCAAGATGACAAACACCAGATGATTCCCAACAAAGATAATATTAAGTTTTCTAATAGACATTAGTTAACATGACTAAGAGTAGGCACTGACATTTTTGACCATTTTATTAGTGGTCTGCGAGTACAAAGCAGTAGTGCAGTCAGCATTCCTATGCAAGATTATTTAAAAAAACAGGAAATGCATTAAGCTTAATTATGCATAAAAAAATTCTATGGTGTCAAATTTACTAAAACACAGATAAGAATTCTTAGCTTTAAAGAATTTAATATATTAGGCACACACATTATTCAATGTGATGTTTACATTGATTTTCTTTAAAACAAACTTAATAATCTATAGATTACTTAAGAAAAACATAAAAATGATTTTTTTTACACAATGTTTGGAACATGTGTATATATACATTGATAATGTGTTTTAAATAATTATACGTTGTACAGAATGAACTGCACAAGATTTGAAGATAATTTATACGAGATATACTATATAATGACTGATAAACACTAATGAGATAGATATCTTTATAAGACTGATAGAGAAGATGCTATTGTATATTAAGATAAAAATTAAATGTAGTGTGACTTTTAATAAGAAAAAAATAGTCTTAATACATTAAAACATTAGAGATTAATATACCAATAAATATTTAGAGCATTTAATATTTAAATTGTATATAATTTATAATTTTTAATGCAAAAATATCATCTCTCCTATTTTAAAATTTCATTATAATAAATACAGTATGTGCCTTAAGTGTTTTATGTTATTTCTTTGCATAAATAACAAAAATTATAAATGTATAATATACAGGTAAAACCCTATTAATCCAAAATCTCTGGTTCCATGTGTTGTTTTGTGTTAGTGAATTTTTTGGTTTTTAAGTTTGGATTTTTTATCCTCTCTGCTAAGATAAAAAAAAACAAAACAGTCACAGCAATTAGGCTTATTATTTTTTTAATATTTATAAATGTGTGTACAAAATAAATGATCTAGTTTAGATAAAATTTATTTGAATGATAATAAGTTTTTAAATAATAATTTGGATTCATGGTATTCTACCTGTATGTTTTTGGTGAGCAATACCATTGATGGTGTTTAAATTTTGTCATAAAACTAGATTGCCTAGTTACTTCATCTACATTCAAACAGAGAACTTAATATGTATTCACACACACAGATATAAACCAAAAATATAAAAAACTTTATCAAGGAATCTAGAGTAGAAATCAATGGTCAATCCAATCACTCAAAATTATTATTAAGTTTTTTCAATGCTTGGTTTACTGCAGTTGACCTTTTTGTTTTCGAGTCTTATGACATATAAAGACTAAAATTACAATTAACATAATTAAAAATAAAAATCAACATTATTTATCTTTTGCAAATGAGGTAGTATTTAAAATTGTATTCTACTTATTAAAACATTTCAGTTAGTTTTTGTGGAAGAATACTATAAGCATATTGAAAGAAAACTTAATTTCCATCAGATAATATATATATTGTAATGGTCCAGATTTTCCACCAGAAGAGGGGGAACACATCTCACTATGATTGAACTTTAGGGTCTTCTGGTAGAATGCTGTGAATGATGCAATGAAGAACCTAACTTATCATTGTATCTACCTCCAATGGGCTAGCTCTAAGTTCACACATTAAATTTAGATACAATTTGGGCTAGTTCATCCATACCTCATCCCTCTTTTGGGTTCCATTGCATCTCAGTATTCAAACTCAGGGAGTATTCTGCCTTTGGCTCTCTTCAGAGATAAATTTACACTATATAACAACTATTGCACCTCTATATAGGTTCCAATTGATTCAAAGATCCATCCAAACATACTACTGCATTATTATACAAGAATAAAATGTGTGTGTGTATACATATTCGGTTATAAGTTGATGAATGAATGAATGAATGATTTTAATAAACTAGACACCAGTTTAATTTAAATCACATTAACAATGTTTATTAAATAATAACCAAAAATTCAAAACCTTTTTAACATGATAAAAAGATATAATTGTATGTGTCTAGAATGTATTTCTACCATATCAACAATTAAGCATGTGCACTATTCCAACCCTTACCATGGTAGAGATACATGAAGCTGACTAGCTAATTTACAATATTATACAAGCAGCATATGTGTAATAGCCTCATTGTCCAGTTCCAGTTATTGATGTTCCATTTTCTTTGGCGACTCCCCTATCTATGTATAGTTCCCTAGAGTTGATAGAAAGAACATCCATACAAGAATGTTATTCATTTATACTAAATATGATAAATATAAATGATTATTAGTTAACAATAAAAAAAACAAATAACACAAACTTTGTCCTGTAGTAAATGTATGTGTTTAATATGGAATATCAAAAAAATCTTACCTTATTCTATATCATAGTAATGACAATCAAATATCAAATTGCTATGGAGAACTTCAGATTTGCTCATATATAAGCATTTGAGTTGTAGGAATAAGTGGATTCATTTTATTCCTGTATAAATACTATATCTTGTATTGGAGAGGAAAGTATTCATTTATTATTAACACTCGCAAAAAGTGCATGCACAATTAGCTTGAAAGGCTGATATTTGAATGTAAAACATATATAAAAGAAAAAATACACAATGAAATCAAAACTTTCATTAACTTATCTTGATTAATGTCCATGAGTTTAGCAATAATGTGTTTTATGAATACAGACTATCTCTCTTCGGACCATTCTTCTCCAGTAAGTCATTCATCATTCAATAGAATTCCTCAGCAACATGCTTGCAATGATGTTGTTTCCATTTTCTGCAGTTGCTTTCCTTCTTGATCCATTTAGACATTTAATGTGGGACATCTTATGTTTTTTTAGGCATTATATATGTAAGTAGATTAAGTCATCTCGCTTCTATGATCAGGAAAGTAGCACTCCATTCCTATGGCAATGTTAATTTAGCCAGAATACATTGCACAGTAGTTCATGACAGATGTAATCTTTCTTGATTTGCTATTTGGCATTTAGTGGCTTATATAAAAAAAATTACTTTCATCATTTATATATATGCTGGTGATCTTCTATTTCTTTTTCCCCATGCGTGAATAATAGTGCAGTTTTTGTTTTTAAATATCAATTTAAAATCAGTTCAGTTTTTTCATTAAACACACAAATTTATCAAACTTTTCTCTATTTAAATGTCTGTTTTGATTTTTTATAGTCTTGCACTGTGAAAATTATATGGATAATATGGAATATTCAAACAAGTCATCCATCTTCTTTTATATTCGTATATTCGATCTTAAGATGTTGGATTTATAGTTATTGTGTCATTGGAAAACACAGTTGCCTAGAAATGGGCTTGACATTAGATCATCACAATGTTTACTAAGTCTAAGTTTTAATTTATGACATACAACACATTGATAATTAACTCATTGTTGGTATCTGTGTATACATAAAGGATTTCTTTAACTGGTTTTTATCTTTCATTAAATAAGAGAAATTAATTCATTGTGACAATTGTTTAATTTGTTATTAAATAATCTAAACATTTGTCGCATATATATATGTGTGTGTGTATGTTTTTTTTTTTTAAATAATAGTGAACATTCAACCCCACACTAGCTAAGCTTAGGTTTTAAATAGGTTTGATTTGGTGGTAAGGATAAATAAAGGTTGATTTTGATAGGATTGCAAGCTACTCTTACAATATATATATATAATTAGTCAGGCACACAATATTATAAGAAATGAAAGTGAAAGTTGTTTTTAAACTGATGTCATGTAAATCATACAAGGAGGGTTTGGCATACAATAATAGATTCCAAACATTAGAAAAAATTTTTTAAATTCATTTTGCTTGATGACTTGCAATTAAATGACATCACACAGTGTGAAACTCATTAAAGTATTAGATTATATATAATAGTTATTTTATAATTGTCTGAAAGTTTGTAATTATATTTTCAGTTTAACTGTTAAATATTTTTAAAAAATCAAAAATTCAAATTTTATTTATTCAAACACATTTAACTGTTAGCAATAACACCCATCAGTATAAATATTATATACTTATCCATGAAAGTCTTTCTGATTTTTTTTTTCTTTTTTAGGATAAGATGAAAACTGTCACTGGTCAGGCCAGCAACACCTGAAGGACAGAGGAGAATAATACAATTCAAAATGTTGTATTCTACACGAATTTGGATATTATTATTATCAGTTCTTAAAAAAAGAATAAATAAAGTTTAATTTTTTGTCCATTATATAAACTTAAATAAATAAATAATTTTTCTATAGAAGTATTGATGATTCAATACTGTTTACACACTCGTAATAATTTATACACGTATATATTATTTATGGATATATAACACACCATAAAATATTATTACAAGTTCACAAACACTGATAAATCATCTAGAGTTGCAGGAAAAAATTTATATCAGACAAATAATAATAAAAAATTAAAACTTTATTAAAATAGCACAAAATATCTATTAACAAATAAAAAAAAAAGGATATAAAACAACAAAGTAAATAAAAAATATAAGTCTATTATAATTTTTTAAATTTGATTGCTAGCTTTCTGTTAAATGATTTTATATAAGTTTCTATTTTTCACTAAAAGAGGTCACTATTGTCTATTTATCAGACAGACATTTTTTTTCTGCAAATTCATTTATTACATTATATTCCAGTTCACAGTTTATTTTCAAAATTTTGATAGTTTTCATAACAAATCATCTATTTTACATTACAGCAATATAAATATATTTTAGCATTCTAAAATATTTACATTCAGAAATGAGTGGTAAGATTAGTAAAAAGATATGAAATTCAATTTTTTGTCACTATAATATTACATCTGTGACAAATGTTAAGCTCAGTGACCTTGTAAAGGATTTTTTAAATTCTTATATCATTTTTTATTATATAAAATGTGAATTAATAATATTAGTAATATTTATGTACAATCTAAAGAAGTAAACAGAGAACGTCTGACAACTATTAAAAAAAAAGCAACAGCAACAACAGTAGTTACTATTGCGTCAACCAATAGCATATGCCAATGATTACAATACAACACATTGATACATATTAATTAGTTAAGAATTATTAATGAAACATAACTTATGCAATTGTGTAAAGTTAAACAACCAGTGGGAAAAAAAATCAAAAAGTAAAAAGCAATAAATAAATACAATATTTTTATCTACTGTTAATATTAAAATTTATTTTGATATTTTCTATGAATTTTTAATAATGGCGATTGTTTTTTTAAAGATATACATATATTTAAAAACAGTGCAAATTGTATTTTTGAATAAGTTTTTGTCTACTTATTTATCAATTTTCTAAATACAAACAAAACAATATTCTCAAAATAAGAGTCATAGATCACATGATCCTATTCTCTTAAGTTTGTAAGTTATAAACAATGAGGATTGCCAATTCCCTCAACAAGCTTTGTGATAAATGCTTAGCTAGAGGAAGCATTTAAAATATCTCTGTCAGGACCCCCTCCCCAAACCTCTGACCATTTGTTTCGTGAATGGTCATAGGTTTGGGGGAGGGGGTCCTGACAGATATTTTAAATGCTTTCTCTACCTAAGCATTTATCACAAAGCTTGTTGAAAAATTGGCAATCCTTATTGTTTAAAACAATATTCTATTTGTAATACATATAGGAAAAATATAGACTAGTATGAATATTTTTGCATTACTGCTGCACCAGGCTACCATATTATTTTAAGAATAACTTCCTGTTAATGCATGGATTTATTTTAAAAATTACTTTTACTATCATTTATATATATTAAAAAGATACCAGTACAAGAAAATATTACCATAAGGTGGTCGTGGAAGCAATAGGTGCACTTTATTTAAGAAAAAAAAATAAAAATAAATAAATGCTTGATTTTGTTATATTTTTATGAAAAAAAGTAAAATAAAAAAAACCTATAGAATACAATAAATATTATACAAAAAAAAAGTATAATTATTAAAAGGAAGCAATATTTCTTTTATTTACATGGCCCTATTTATATTAGAATGAGCTTTAATATATTGTAATAGTTGAACTACAAATTTTCAAGTCTTTGCACTTTCTCTTTATTTCTTTATTTACATAAATTACATGGGTGCTACCTGGTTCTAAACATCAGGAAATAAACTAACACATGTATATTTAAAACAATGTTTTATTCAATATCATAATGTAATCATTACACAGCCTCAGTAATGCTGAGCTGAGGAGTGCCAAAGCACGAAACCATGGTCAGAGGTTTTTGGGGGGGGGGATCCTGACAGAGATATTTTAAATGCTTTCTCTAGCTAAGCTTTTATCACAAAGCTTGTTGAGGAGTTGGAAATCCTCATTGTTTTATAACTTACAAGCTTAAAAGAATAGGTCATGTGACCTATGACTCTTATTTTGCCTATTTGTAGACCACGTAATCTTACATAAACAAAATAACAAATCATGTAATCATTTATTTACAAATGTGCTTATTACTTGATGTACAATTGATTTTCTTTAATAAAATTAACAAATCAATTAACAATAATTTATTTACAAAACATAATCATTTATTTCTTTAGCAAAGTCTTTTAATCATCATAGTATCAATATATTCATAAATAATATAACTTTCACTATACCTTTAATCCCGATTTCGCTAAACTAATTCTATGCATGTATAAATTCATAAATAATAAATATTAACATTTCTTTGACTCATATATCTCCTAATATGTACACATAATATATATTAAATAAGATAGATATCAAAGCTATCTTTATCACAATAATCATAAGAAATGGTATTTTTAAGATCCTATTCCTAAACATAACCGCTTATAAAATAATAAACTATAAAGGGATGGCCTTTTGGTCCTAACCCTAACTAAATAAACCTTCTATACAATAATTATAAAAGATGGACTTTTGGTCCTAAATCCAATTTAATACAACTACAATTTATACAGGGATAACTAGTTCTGAGATTGATCTCTAACTCATTAAACTGATAGACATGCATTTCCCCATACGGACACAAACATATGTAAAGTATTAAACATTGAACAAAAAACTGCATATATATATAAATCCCTCTACATAAAATCCAATTTCCAGTAATCAAGTATAAGTTTAATTATGAATAAATGAAACTAATGGAAATAATTACATTATTAACTATAGTTATTTGAGATTTAGGTAATTTATATGCGTGCATTGTATTTACTTGATTATCATTACTTCTTTACCATTTCCTCTTATTAATAACTTATATAAAATTCATAAGCTTAGCATACATATATGATCTATAATAATTATTTTACTTTTATAAAAATAATTTGAACAAGTAAAGGGAAGTTATTACAAATTCATTTTTTTTTTTAAACTGACAGTTTCTTTCAAAATAATATCTGGATAACAAGCATTATTTAAATATTCAAATTATTTAAAATAAAGTAAAAATCGGTCTTTAAATATAAAATTCACCAAAACAAAACAATAATAGTTTTTTTTTCTGACAAATATTAAAAGGCCCATTTATGGTAATAATATAGTCTTGTACTTTCTAACTGTCATTTAAATAAATGCTATTTCTTCATTTCAACTAGAATTATTCAAAGTAGCATTCAAAAGTGTTTCAGATTAGTTATAGCTAACTGTTAGTATTGTCCCCTCTTTTTATTCACAAAGCATAGTGAAAATCCCGGGATTTGAATGAAGTAATATCTCAACGACTTCAAAAAAGAAAAACTGATTTTATAAGTGTAGTAATTTACTTTCAATAAATATTTTAGTATAAAAAAAATTAATAAAAATACTCCAAAAGTTAAATTTAAATATTATAATTAATGACAATGGAAACTGTTTTAGAAATGAGTTATAGATATAAAAAAATGAATAGAGTTGCATAATTAAAATGTTTCTATAGACCGAATGAAAAGAACTGAAGAGCAAATTTTGAACTGATTAGTGTAAAGATAAAATAGTAGATATGTAAAGTGAAATTAATTAAATGCTTTTTGCAAAGGAATTTTAAGGGATGGAAAATTTCTGATAACAATTCAACTCTGAATTGTAGATTTAAGTGCTCTTTTTCTCCTTTGTGTTGGTGAAGTGCTATTGAGCTCACAAAGAGTATCATTGGTAACAAGACAACATCTGTGAGGAAATAAACTTAGATGTTTTGGAATCTGAAGGTATAAAAATATGACTAGTATTTAAAGCAGATCGTTCTGATCTTATTTTGTTTTATGTAAGCCTAAATGGCTCTTAGGTTTTAATTGGGAAACTTAAAGTTTAATTAGCATAATTGTGGAAAGTGACAATCCATTAAAAAGGACAGTATTTGTCAGACAATATTGGAAGAGTGTTTAAAGACTTTTATAACTATCTGATCATTTATTTCTCTGTATATCAATTATATTTATGCTTGTATATATATTCTAGTTTTGTTTTTATATAATCGTATAATAAAACCTTAGTACTAAATTAGTTTTAGTTATTAATTAATTGTGATTTGCCCATTCGAGAGTCGTGGGTAAATACACAACAATAAGAAGAAAAGTTACTTCTCTCTCTATTTTTTTTTTAATGTGTCAAAGCGTCAGCCAGGAAATGAACCCCGAAATAACTGCTTGTAAGGCAGCTGTGCTAACCACTCGGCCAACAACGTTTGACTACTCTTTTTTTGCACAATTATTTCAGTTTCTTTTTTTTAAAACCAAATTTGCATATCACTTTGCTAAAAATAGAAAAAGATTTTTTTTTATTGAATAATTATTAAAAAGAAGCAATATTTCTTTTATTTACATGCCTCTATTTATATTAGACGGAATTTTAATATATCTTTCAAGTTTTTATTTACATCTATACGAATTTCTTAATAACTATACATCTTTTTAGAATATAGTACTTAAAAGTATTGTTTGCAGTTATTTAAAAAGCTAAATGAGATACTTGACTACCTTCTCACTCACAATGGCCACTCAACCCTAGTATTCAGACAGAAAATCTTTATTTGGGATGCTCATAACCTGCTATTTCCCACACACAACTCTACCATTCCTTACCTCGGTGGTAACAATCAGGTGGTCACCAGGTTTTTCAGGCATCTCAAGCTGGATCCAAGGTTCCTGGACTTTCTAGTGAAAATCAACCTGAATTCACTCCAGATGAACTAGTTCCTGCACTACAGGAGATTCCTCAAGAATATAGATCCTATATGTCACAACTGCCATAGAACTTGTGAAACCTTTGATCACATGATAAATGAATGCCCAGCATATGACAAAATCAGAACTTTCATTACTCACAACTGCCACATTTCCCTGAACAAAATCTTAAATATCAAGAGCTGCTTCCTGTCCAGGGATTATGTCACTACAAGACTCTTGACCTTTATCACTTATACCATCTGGATGGCCAGATGTTTCAACAAGTTTACCATTCCTCATCCCAACCTCTGAAGACACCTTCATTTCCAAGCTGAAGAAATTTTGCCATAAGGACAGAATCATCTCATCCAGATTCTTATTTGACAACACATGGAGCCTGATTAAGCTGGATTAAACAACACCAGTGACCACATCAGAACATCTGGTTGCCTGAGTAACATGGATAATGATTATCTTTGATTTACAATTGTATCATTATTACATATGGTTTTTCAATAAAGTTATTTATAAATAAAAAGTGTTTTTAAAAAATTGCATATAAAGTATTTACCGATTATAAACAAATTGCCCAACTACCCACATAATTATTACCAGTTTGATTTTAAACTTTCATGGATAGTTTTTGAGATCAACCAAACTGTTTCCATTGATAGTTTACTTATATCAAAGATTGTGCCCATATCATCTAAGAATAAATTGATAGTGTTCAAAAATAACTAGGCAGAGTATAAATAAATTTTCCAACAGAAAATAACATGGACAATCATTTTAAAATTCTGTTCACTTTAAAATCATCTATTGTAAACTTGGATTTAGTAGGATTCTATCCGTATCCATAAACAACATTTGTCTCTATGATTTAATATCTCTTTTTTCTATTCTGAAGTAGTGTGAAAATGAGTGTACCTAAAAACATATATAAACAGTGGTCATGTGATATTTATTGGAACTTTTAGCCAAAGAGTGCAATAAGCCTGCAGTTATTATAAAACTGAAAACATCAAAATATTTAATTACTAGCTTGATATCAGATCTTTTTAATTATACAAGCAAGTTTGTTTGGATTCAAAATATTAAAGTGTTTTAGAATTTAAGATACTTGATAGTTAAAAAAGAATAAAAAACTTCTGCATGAAAAGTAAGTTGGATACAGGAAATCTAAGTCCACTAAAGGCTATATGTCAAAAATTGATCTATAATGTGGGAAGAATATCATTATATAGTAGATTTAATAGAATCTAGTATCTATTGATTACTGAAAGTTATAATAGATGGCTCTGAAGTAACATGAAGAAAATTACTACTTGAAATTTTACAATATTTATTATAAATATACAAATCATTTTCTATTTATATTAGAGTCAGAAAAATCACTCCACAAAATCACTTACCTGAATCCTAAACTCTGAATTGCAAATAACTAAAGCTAAGATGCACATTCCTATCCATTGTTATTAGAATGAAACATTATACAACATGATGCTTTATAAATAATATATTCTTTCTTCTATCTTCTTGTGATTTTGAGATTTATGAAATCATATCTGTTGTTTGATTATATAGTTTTCATGGTGAAACAATAATCCTACTATATTTATAATTGGTTTAAATTCAAGTTACATAAATTATTTTTCAGTAGATATGATTTTTTTCCAGGTAATCATCCCAAAGCTAACAAATTAATCATTCAATACAGGCTGATAAATTGGATGTAGTAATTTATAAATTTTGTGAGTCATGATTTCTCCTTCAATGTTTCTCTGTGAGGGGCTTTGGAAAGATGTCTGCTTATGGTAGACTATTTATTTAAATATTGTTACCTATGCCTTATTTACTATTTTTTTCAAAAATGAAATTTTGAGTAAATGACTCTACGTAACATGCTTGACATGTAACAATAGTTCATGGTTTAATTTATGAAAAAAATGAATGAAGAGAAAAAATAATATAGAAATGCTGTGTTCTATTATGCCAGGCTTGAAGGTGGCAGCATGAGAAATTATGCAAAAGCATATATATAAGGAAATATGCTAGCATAATAATCTGAAACATCTTTGGCTTTTACTGAAAAATTTTATTCTTACTTTTGTAATATCTAACTTCATTTTAATAAAACATTTATTTCAATGACAAAATTTTATCATTTTCATACAATATACATTTTTTTAAATTCAGCACTGATCTAATAAGAAAATAAAATTGCTACCCATCATTTTAAAAATGAAAGTATAATTTCTTAATCAAGTCTAATGTATTCAAATCATCATCAAAATTAATTATGATTAAATACTAAATGCCTACGATATCTGGTCTTTCAAAAAAATAATAATTAAAAAATAGAAATTTCTAAATGTTCACATTTTGTTTGCCCCATGTATTCAATTTCACAAAATCAATCAGTTATGATGATATAATCATACATAATTAGAAAATTAAATGGCACCAAAGCAAAAAATTAATGGTGGTAGCAATTTTATCAAGACTAAAAAAATTAACAGCAAAACTCTCCATACAGTATTGCCACCTGTGCTAAACAGAGTAATCAATGGATGCCAGAAGGCTTGTGCATAAAATCCCTATCTAATGCCTACTCATCCAATATCTCCAGACTAGTTTCTGGCTTGTGGCCTTCGTCAGTGAGAAACTAGTCTGGGGATATTGGATGAGTAGGCATTAGATAGGGATTTTATGCACAAGCCTTCTGGCATCCATTGATTACTCTGTTTAGCACAGGTGGCAATACTGTATGGAGAGTTTTGCTGTTTATCAATAATTAATGTGCTAGTATAGGAAATGTGATCATGTGACTAAAAAAATTGTAAAATGTTAAGTTTTTTTAATATTTAGTTTTGAAAAAAAAAAAAAAAGATATATGCTGAAGCTGCCTGGATATTCAATAAGAATAAATTATGGATTCACAAAATTGTAAAAAAAAAAAAAAATTAATGTTGTACTTTTATATTGGATTATTTTCATCATCTAATATGAGTATTGAATGTCTTTAGAAATATTTAACTTTATTTAAATATTCCAAATACATTCAACTGTTAGCAATACCACATCAAACAGGTTAGTATATGCACAATGCTTCAAAAGGTATTATTCTCCCCCTTTAATTCAGGTGTTGCTGGCTTGACCAGTGACAGTACTAGCACAGGATTCAAACCTGGACCTTAGATTCTTGAGTATTGAATTTTAGATAATGATGACATTCAGTACTCATATTAGATGAAGGAAATAGTCTAATATAAAAATACAACTTGAACACCATCATCACAAAACATTATGTTAATGTTAATTATACTCTTATCTGAAAGATATGAACATAAATTTTTTCTGATAAACACGAATGTTATTGTGTCAAAAATCACCCAGTTTATGTAATGACTTTAAAAAAGAAACTATTGAAAAAATGTATACTAAGCCATTTATTGCAGTTAAGAGATAATTTATATATATTCAGAAATTTAATATAAACTAAAAACATCAAAATACATTTGCATATGTATCTCTAAATTAGAGCACAGTGCAAAATACATAAATGTTCTTTTCTCTCTCTCTCTCTCTCTCTCTCTCTCTCTCTCTCTCTCAATCTACTATTACACTGACATCTCTTCAAATTTATTTACATATAATTGCATTATTCTGTATTTTGATTAATAATTTTTATTGATGCAGTAATGAGTATAATTATTAATTAAATTCCATTATAAGTATGTCTGCAGTCTATATATATCATTAGAAAATGGTGGAGTAAAGACAGTTTAGTAGATAATAAGATCTGATGAAGACTGCTAGGAACAGTTGAAACTGTAATATTAATAAATATATTTTGCTTCAAAGTGTAAAAAGAGTGGAATGTGGTTATTATATGTCATTAAAAACCAGTCAACACTTAGACAATCCCTATATTTCAAACTATTGTAAAGACAACCTCTTTTTAACAATATACATATATATTAAAGATATACATAGCATATGCAATTATTCATAGGTTTCGTTATTCTTGTAAAGGTTTAGAGCGAAATGGCAGCTACCAATAAATTTCTAATAATTTCATTTTCAAAAAAAAAAAAAAATTCTCCTAGACTAATGTGATGTCACTATATTTTATAGCAATTTTTATCATGCCTTTAAAGGTGTCATGATGTTATTAGATTATTTACTTATAAATCAAAGTTAATATAAATGTTTTTTTAAGGGAAAAAAAATATTACTTTAATACTAATTAATGTGGAAGTACTAAAACCCCCCAGCGAGCTATATGTAAACTAACCATTTATTAATGCAAATATAAAATGAGTGCACCTATACTTTAGCTAGGACCATATTTAAACATATTATTTATTGGCATATCATACTATATGTGTTAATATGTTAACAAGTACAATTCAAGCTAAAGTATAAGTGGGCTCATTTTACATTTGTCTTTATTGATGGTTAATTGACATATAATTAGCTGGGGTTTGCACTACTTCAGCATTAATTACAACTATTTGAGTGATCAAAATAATTACAACTATTTGAGCGATCAAAACGGTATACTTAATGTAATACTAATGTATATTTATATCATCATTCCTGTTTTAAAATTAGGATATATACAATTAAAGTATCAAATTAGAAAAGTTATTCATAAATATTTTTTTTGAAAATTACACATCAGTATTTTTTTTTAAAAAATGCCATCAATTTAGGACTTCAAAAAAAAAAGCTCAAACTTGTGATATTAATATTTGTGAAACTTTTACATTTATCAAAAAAAGAATCTCAGCTAGGATTTTCAAAATTTGCAAAGGAATGTTATTAGTTCACTTCATTATTTGATTCTTATATAAAATATTTGTCCTTAGTTTTTTTAAGATGATTATCATAAATACAGCTCTTAAAATCATTAAGACTAATTGCTCAAAAAGTCATGGCTAATTGCTCAAAAAGTCATGTGATGTTTGAATATCCAATGGTAGGTGAAAATACTATAGTTCTGCTCAAATGACTAAAGTGAAAATTTTTTTTTTTCGCTTTATTGGCTAAGAATAGGTTTAGAAACATTTAGCTTTTAAGGCTGTTAATTCTATCACTACACTAAACTACCCAAGGCTGTGAAAATTCTATGAATCATTACCAGTTCATAAAATTATTGGGTGGGGGGGGGGTAGAAGACAACGAATTTAGTATGCTTGAGATCTTTACCAATGACCAGTGTTTGAATTAGGGGGAAATTCACAAAGATTTACAAAAACAAAATAATAGAATAGTTTCATTAATAAAAATATTATAATAAAATAATTATTTTTCAACAGTCACATGATTATTTAAACTCTGAATGTAATAGATTAAACTTTGATTCAAGAAATATTAATTTCCAAGTTAACCACTGAATCATTTGCTTAAAATTTCAAGAACAATTACTGTACTATTATTGACTTACCCAAAATAAAAAGAATGACTGCAAATATTTAAGGAGTGTAGTATTGCTTACAAATGAGGTAAACTTGACTGCCCTCCCCTTACTATAAAAATAAAAGTAGAAAAGGACAGTTTATTTGCTATATATCTAAATGTTTATGAAAATTTAAGTTGAAGGTGAAAATTTTCATCAAATACTTTTTGGTGCTGATTTAGTATGCACTCACGGCCATTAGGTGTATATATGTTTCAAAATTTAGTTAAACTAATTCTTTTAAAAATAATTATTCAGTTACATCTATGGGGGGTGTGTGAAAATATTACTATATATATATTTACCAATTAAATTACTAATACTCTTTTAACTTTGTTAGTAAAAATATATAGTGTTGAGGCTACATTATGAAGTATATTGTTTATTTAGCTCCCTGACTGGTCTTTAGAGACCCTCAGGGCATAACAGTTGGTGCAGTCAACAGGATTTGATAGAATTGGAAACAGGATAACTTCTGCTATGAATAATAAAATATGGTGACATTAAGTTCTGCAATCCGTAAATTTGATATAACCAATATGGGCTCGTGGGAAAGTTATGTAGAACACATGGAGTACTATATGTTTATAAATAAAGTGGAAAATGAGCATCTCAAAAGTGTTGACCCTTCTCTATTTTGTAGGTCAAGACATTATACAGCTTGCAAATAGACTTACTGATCCCAAACATCTGGAGGAAATCCTATATTATGAAGTTGAAGAAATTTTAAATGGATATTTCACTTCAAGAGTAGTGCACCTAGCATTGAGAAACTGAAAACAACTACCATATGAAAAATATGTGAACTATAATTTAGTTTTAAGAAAGCTGGCTAAACACTGCAATTTTGGTTTGGAAATAAATGATGTATTATTGGAACAACTCTTCTATGGCATAAAGGATGATAATTTCCAAAAAGTATTGCTCAGAAATCCTGATCTAAGTTATAAAAGAGCTGTGAATAAATGTATCACACAGGAAGCTTTACAAAATAATACATTGGAGTTTATAGAGTCTCAACAATTGAGGACATTTTCTCTAATAAATCAAAAAGTAGTTAAACTTATTACATAACCTTGTATTGATAGAAAAGAGAAAAAGTGCTATTGTTATGTTAAAACCAGATATTTTAAATATAAGTGTAAATACAGTAATAAAACTTGTAGAAATTATGATGAAAAAGGTCATTTAGCAATGGTCTGTTATTTTAGAAAAGATAGAACTACTAATTTTATAAAACTGGACTACAAATCTGAATAAAAAGAAAATTATGAGAAGGTTAGTATAAAGAGACTAATTGAGAGAGAAATGGACCACATATTTTTAGATGCAGTTATTTGTGGTCAAACAATAGAAATGGAAGTGGCCAATAAAACCAGTCTGTCAATGATATCTCACAGAGATTGGATTAAAATTAGTAGAAAATGTAAAAAGAAGATAACACTTTAAGATATAGATGTGATGTATATAAATTTAAATGCCAATAAATTTAAATGGCAATAAAATTGATATTCAAGAAAAAGTGGTAATGCCTGTAACATTAATTTCTAATGTAAAATGGCTGGCACTTTATGTAGTAAATAAAAATTTCCATCCATTATTAGACCACTGGGTATTCATATAAATGTGAATAATAAATTGTTTAAACTCCAACACTTTAAATACTGATAATACAACTATACAAAATTGAGTGTGGGAAAAATCTAGAACTCCTTGGACTCAATTAATAAAATTAGTACCACCTACTTGTAAAAATTATGAAGTTCAAAATTGGGACAAATTCCTAATAGAATAAAAAAACATAGATACACAACTTACTTAATTGTAAATGGTCATCAGGCAAAATAATGAATAGAAGGATATAAGAGTAGTAAAACCTCCAGAATGGTGGAAGTTGAAAAGACATGTTAAACACTTTCGCTGTTGTAATGAGGATACTTTGCTAGATATTCATCTAAATAAATTTTTAGAGAAGGAATTAGAAAAAAAAAAGATGTTTTATTGTAGGGTTCAATTACTGATTCAGACCAAGTTAAAGTAATTGATGATAAACAGATAGTTAGAATGGGAGGAAAATAAAGGCAGAATTATTTCAAAAAAAGAAGAAAAGAAAGTTATTCCCAAAACTTTGAATAAACATAAAAGAAACCTACCTGACAAGTTTAAAGACATAATAATAAATTAAGTCAATATTTCTAGTTAAGGAGGAGTGAAATGTTCATGCATATAAAACTATACATGTAAGTATTTATTTTTGTAAATATGCACAGATTTCTTCATTTAAATAACATTCCCTTTATTGAAAAATTTACTCTAGAAATTCGCTGGAGAGATTGTCCCAAAATTATAAGATTAAATTAGAATTTGTATGCAAATAAACACATTAGATCATATATATATTTATCCTCTGGTATCACATGATCACATTTCCTATACTAGCACATTAATTGTTGATAAACAGAGCAAAACTCTCCATATGACTATTTAAGCTATTGAGCTTAGATTGAAAATATTTTTTGTGTTTTCAATTTCATTCTCATAGTTTAGTAGTTAAGTAGAGATAAAAGGTGGTTGCTAGAGGGTTGCATTAGATCCTAAGATCTAGATGCAGTGCTCTCAGATCCAAAGCTCCTCACTGACGAAGGCCACAAGCCAGAAACTAGTCTGGGGATATTGGATGAGTAGGCACTAGATAGGGATTTTATGCACAAGCCTTCTGGCATCCATTGATTACTCTGTTTAGCACAGGTGGCAATACTGTATGGAGAGTTTTGCTCTGTTTATCCTCTGGTAAATGAAGACAAGAGAGAAAGCAGGTAAAATGGTTAGACTGGATTAAAGTTAGTGTTGATTTGAAGTGATAGCAGATCAGCAGTAAAGAATGATCAATGGTAGACTAGTAGATCGAGTAACAGTCCTTAAGTTCTAAAATGGAGTTGGCAAGCAAGAAGCAGTTAAACCGCAAAAGACAAATTGGAAATGGAGATAGGTATAAATTGTGTGTGTTGATGTAAGCACTAATATTGCAAACATTGATAGATTTATTCTGTAAGTGAAATTAGATATGCTTATTTGTGTTTCAAGAGACATTTGATTTGAATGCACAAATAATTAATAAATGGATTGCTCCTGATGTGGAACACGACTATTTACACCCGAGGAAAATAAACAGCATATTAATGAACTATTATGTTTTTATGCTATTTTTTTTTTTACCATATTATTATTTGTTATTAAATATATCTTATTATATATACATTTCGAAGTATATTGTTTCTTTATTTAGCTCCCCGACTAATCTTTAGAGACTTTCAGGACACAGCAATATGAAATTATATCATTTTAGTTTATGGTTCCTTTGTTTGTGTGGACCTACATTCCCTTCCCTTGCAACTTAGTAGCTATGCTACAGATAATAAGAATATGTGAATCAACTTTTTCAACAGTAAATTTACGGCAGTCTAAATAGGGATTAATCATTTTCAATGAAATGTGTTACCATAAAAAAAATCACAAGGTTTGGAAAAAAGAGAGTTTAAAATACTCATTAGATTCAGCTTTTTTTTTTAAATGTGATTACTAGAATATATATGTCACTGATTATAATTTAAAAAGATGTGACAGATTTTTTCTTTATTTGAATAAATTTTGAGTCTTTTTTTAAAAAAAAAAATGTTTAGTCTAAAACGAAAGGAAAATAGAATTTGATAGATAATATGAATCCCTAATAGGGACTTATATACATAAATGAAATAATAACATAGTCTCATATATTTGTAAATATATTGCATTTTATGAGAAATAATTAATCACTACTTGCAAAAGATATTAATTCTTTTTTTCACATTGAGATATATTGTTATTTGTAAATATTTATGTTTTCGATTGTTACAAATGCAAAGGTAATCATGAAACTCAATTGACGTAGTTCCAAACAAGTTTTAGCTTTAAAGAAAAAGACATAATTAATAAAATTTAAAAAATTAAGTTTTCGATTAAACAGAGAGATGAAAGTTGAAAAACAGGCCTTTAAAAGTATGATCAAATCAAAACAAAAGTTAGAGCAGAGTATTGGCCAATCAGAAGCAACAATAGTTCAGGCATGGAATTCCGGGGAAGCAAAACAAAACAAAACAATAATAAAAAAAAAAGTTGTAAAAGATATCATAAGTAATTATAACTTTTTTTAAAAAACTTTTCACACCTTAGATACAACATATTTTATACATAGTTTATATTAACTACGTTAGTAATGCTAAAAATGTAGATACTAATTTTTAATATTAAAACATCAGCAATTAAAAAAAAAAAAAAGCAAACTAAAACAACATGTTTAGTATTTATAAAAATATTGTTACACTATCATACTTCTAACAATCACTTAATTAGAGATCGATTAATTTGCTTGGATTACCTGAATTTACAATATCATGATCTTCATCTACGTAAAATATAGAACTTCTGCGTCTCTGGGTGCCTGACATTTTGTTTAGTTTTCAAACTTTATGGACCTTCTTACCTCAACTCTCAGCTGTCACACATGATTGACATAGAGTGACTAGACTATCGGGTTAATGTATTCTTTTTTGAGGGGTGGTAGGATGTATAAACAATTTTTTTTTTAAAAAATGAAACCGCTAGAAATTTTTTTCTAATTCTGTTTTAAAATAACATTATCAAAATAAACTTTTACATGCTA
Organism: Epiperipatus broadwayi; assembly: GCA_028023455.1. Classification (NCBI taxonomy): domain Eukaryota; kingdom Metazoa; phylum Onychophora; class Udeonychophora; order Euonychophora; family Peripatidae; genus Epiperipatus; species Epiperipatus broadwayi. The sequence goes on along the minus strand of JAQFVV010000042.1, from coordinate 2,188,416 downwards.
TATTAACTTATCGTTAGTAAATAATAATATTTTATTAAATTCGGTGTCTATATGTACAATTATTTATTTTCATAGAATAAAGTTTTCTGCAACAATTATTAACTCTAAAAAGTCACTCAGTGTGTAAAGATTGGTATAATTAAACTATTAGAACATATATTTTTATTTTTGTTAATAGCAGATATAAGTTATCACTGGGCCTGTGTACGCTTGGAGACTTTTGATTTACGTCTATCTTTAGGTTTAGATTTAAATTATTATTATTATATAGGGAGTTTGAACTCAGACTTTCACACGCCTCTTATATATTACATATTAGAGTGCAGATCCTATACTATAGAAAAAAATTCCTATATTATTTGGATTATCTATTATATCATGAAATACATTTTTAATCCTCTATTAAAAATAAAAGTGTAAAATAATAGATTTCTGAGGATGATTAATTAATTTAATTTTAATAATCGAATTATTTAATTGAATTATTCAAAGCAATTATTTTTTTTACATTAGTGAAAACTATCTATAAATTTCTGCAAATAATTCTTTGAGCTGCTTGTTCAAATCCGCTGGACGAAAAACAATATGAAAGGTATTATATTTAACAATGGTTTAGTTTGGGTTTAGTAAATTTATGATAAGAAAAAATAACCTAAATATTCTTTAACTGTATATAACTTTATCTTTCTTATTGCATTGTCAAATCCATATAATATTAATATCATCTACATTCTTTATTACTTTTTACAATGCTTTTTTACTACTCGCTATTGACAGTTTCGATTGTCTCAGCAATCTTCTTCAGAACTATAACTAACACAATACAAATAAATATACATGAACATATAATTTTACATTTTATCTTATAATCATTATTTATATACCCATATATATCTTTATATAGCTCTCTATATACCTTTGTATATATTATACATTTGACTCTTTTTTATATTCTATATTTATCAATTAATACCTACGAGCAATATAAAGATATATGTGTGTGTTTAAATAATGATTATAAGATGAAACATATGTATATAAAATGTAAAATTATATGTTTTTGTATATTTGTATTCATGTATTTGTATTGCGTTTGCTATAGTTCTGAAGAAGATTGCTGGGGTAATCAAAACTGTCAATAGTGAGTAGAAAAAAAGGATTGTAAAAAGTAATAAAGAGTATAGATGATATTAATGTTAACTGTATACACTTTTGATAAAAAGAAAAAAAAACATCACACTTTTTTTTTTTGAAAATACATCATTTGTGGTAGTCTATCTTTACATAAATAATGATATTTCATATATTTAGTTGTTGCTTTGTGCAACAAATAATAAACTGAGCCTAATGAAATTGTATAGAGTCTACTATTCTATCATTGCACTAAACTGCACAGGTTCATAATGCATCCTTAAGTTTTACTTGATACTTAACACAACTTATTGTATTTCTAATTGCAAAATGGTGAATTTGCATTGCTAAATAACCAGTGCATTTGTGAATCTAATTAACAAATTATATACATAAACATTTAATCCAGAATTACGGTGCCTCTCAGGCATATTTTCAATATATGTAGCTTTGCACTTTAAATAAATCAAAGTTAACTTCTTTTTTAATGCATTGTTCCTCATAATTTTTATTTTCTGTCAAACATAATGACTTTAAACAGTTTCTACTTCTAACTATATATCCTACTATATATATATATCTTTTACATATTATAGCTACTGTCTTTGACCCCCATAGTAACTTTATACAGAGTAAATTTATATATTTTATAAATGATGTAAATTGTATGATGGGTAGGTAGTATGAAATTTAATTGATTAAAGAATGACACTTTTGAATATAGTGGCCGATATGATTTGGAGAGAGAAGTAACAAGTTTTTCTATTTCTTTTTTAAGCTTTTATTGTGTCTTCATTCTCATATTAGTAAAGTCAAATATAAATAGAAACTAAAAAAAGTAGGTTTGCCATGAAAGAAACCAAATAAGAAACTAATCTGTATAAATCACCCATGCTGAAGTCTTATTTGTCTTAAATTAAGAAAATGGATAGTTGGAAGAGTCATTAAATTAATTTTTAAAAGAAAATCAAAAGACTTTGGTTCAAGAGAACACTTTTTAAATTTGTGTAAAAGTTGATTTTTGCTATAGAAGAGTTAGGTTTATCTGATGCATTAGTATAAAATAATTCAAAAATGTTCCCATATATATGTTTTTGTTATAGTAGTGTATTAATTTTATTTTTGGTATTGGCAAAGAACTAAGCAATGATATTAAAAAAGTAGTCACTGGAGGTAATCTATCTGTAGAAGTTATTTTCATGTTTGTTCCAGTGTTGAAAATTTTTTAATAATTTATATTAGAAGGTTTATTGTCTTTTGACTATTAAAGACATTAATGGAGTGAAGTCCTAAGTCATTTAGGGCTGGAGATAAATTTAAACATTTTATAGAGCTAACTTCTGCTCTTGTCCCCCATAGTAACTCTATATTTAATTGTACTTTAATGATGACTTACATGCTTATAAAAATTAAGCCTTGTTTCACAATAATAAAAAAAAGTTAAATATTCATGAACAGATAAGATTACAACTCATCTGTTAAATGATTCCAATGGCTTGCAAAAAACAAAACACAAATTTTTTTTTAAATGAGCAGAAAACTGGTGCTGAAAAAAAGTTGGGTATTTTTATACCAAAAATAAACTAACTAATGATTCTTGTATAAAAATGAGCTTCCAACTCACCTCTGAATGAGACTATAGGAGATGAAATTAAAGGACTGCTATAAGGGGTTGAAGACTTTTTTACTCTTTCAAAAGAACTTTATTACTGTGAATATTTACATTAAAGAGAGTCAAAAGGGAAAGAAATACATTGATGGTAACTTTAGGTAGAGAAGTTAAGTGCCAAAATAGGAACTAAATTAGATGTGAAACTCGATCTGGGTCATTAGGGATAGTGATGTATGAACAGATTACAAGTTTTGTTGTATACAAATCCATTTACTTCTGTTTCTAATCACGACTCAAGCCTTTTTTCTTTTCAAAAATATACAGTACATATAGCCATATAATTCTATAATTAAAAATCACTTCTTTTCTTTTCAAAAACTTTATTTGATGTATATATATATATATATATCCACTTATTTCCAACGTTTCAACTATCTTTACTCTATAGTCATTTTCAAGGATCTAGAAAAAACATTACATTATAAACAAACTTCACATAATAAAAACAAAAACAAAAAATAAAAAACAAAAATAATCAAAAACAATATAAAGCATATAAACCCCATAAAATTTAAAAATAAATAAAATACATTAAAATCAATTAAATTAAAAACACAAAACATACACCACACTTACTTGACTCCCTTCTCAAAAAACTTTCCCTCTTTACATTTTTTATCCAAAAAACCAATTGTTACAATAAAAAACTTATTTCCTTTTTCTTTCTTGTATACTTCAAAAATGAATTTATTTCCAAAAATAATTCTTTATTCATGTCTTATCCAATTCTATTTAAAACAGGTTTATATCTTTTTATATATAAACTCTCTTTTACCATTCTTTCTTTATACAATATAACCCCCTCCAACATTTTAATCTTAAAATCTGTATGTCCAATTTCCTTACTATGTATATTTACATTAGAATTCCTATCTCTCAAATGCTGTTTCAATCTTGTCTCTAATTTGTTCTTTGTTGTACCAATATATGATACATCTTTATTCTCTTTTTTACAATCCAAACATTCTATTTTATAAATACCATTCATGTTTTCACCTAAATAGGAATGTTGAAAACATGAATGGTATTTATAAAATAGAATGTTTGGATTGTAAAAAAGAGAATAAAGATGTATCATATATTGGTACAACAAAGAACAAATTAGAGACAAGATTGAAACAGCATTTGAGAGATAGGAATTCTAATGTAAATATACATAGTAAGGAAATTGGACATACAGATTTTAAGATTAAAATGTTGGAGGGGGTTAGATTGTATAAAGAAAGAATGGTAAAAGAGAGTTTATATATAAAAAGATATAAACCTGTTTTAAATAGAATTGGATAAGACATGAATAAAGAATTATTTTTGGAAATAAATTCATTTTTGAAGTATACAAGAAAGAAAAAGGAAATAAGTTTTTTATTGTAACAATTGGTTTTTTGGATAAAAAATGTAAAGAGGGAAAGTTTTTTGAGAAGGGAGTCAAGTAAGTGTGGTGTATGTTTTGTGTTTTTAATTTAATTGATTTTAATGTATTTTATTTATTTTTAAATTTTATGGGGTTTATATGCTTTATATTGTTTTTGATTATTTTTGTTTTTTATTTTTGTTTTTATTATGTGAAGTTTGTTTATAATGTAATGTTTTTTCTAGATCCTTGAAAATGACTATAGAGTAAAGATAGTTGAAACGTTGGAAATAAGTGGATATATATATATATCAAATAAAGTTTTTAAAAAGAAAAGAAGTGATTTTTAATTATAGAATTATATGGTTTTGTTGTATACTGTATGGATTTGTAACATGAATAAGGGTCATGAAGTGTGGGTTGTTGCAGTGTTGGTTAGTTCCTTCATAGGGTTGGTTTTAGATGGTTGCTCTATTAAATTTTTCAAAAAGATGTCTTTTCCAATGTAACAGCCACCAGATGGGTGCTTGGCCATCTGCTTGTCTTTTTCTCTTAATTCCATAATGGTCTTTATCATGCAATCCTCCGGGTCAATCACCATTCTGCTTTCAAATGTCTTTTTACATCTGACTATCCAGATGGTAAAGTTCACAAAGGTGGTTAGCGGGATGTTAGAAAAATGACCTCCTTGAATAATGTTGGCAAGTGACATAATGTTGGGTTTTCCCCTTGTGATCTGCTGTTGAATAAGGCTCCTGAGGGTTTTTTAATGAACAAAAAACATTAAAAGACCCAACAATAGTACTTTTTTGTAATAGATATGCAAAAATTTCAAAGATTAATAAAGTGGACAATTAATATTTTAAAAATGAGTAATTCTGATAATAAAATTTCATTATTTCAGAGAGTGGAAAAAGATAAACTTTAACAACTTGATTAATTTAAAAAATTAAGCATAATAACAAAGCTTACAAATATAATCATATATAAAAGCTGCCTTAAATCTGCTCATTCAATGAACATCAACTTGAAGGCAATATGTCTATGAACAAGTTGTGATTTTGTAAATAGTTTGAAGCCTAAAAATATTAAAGAATGTTAAATTGCTGTATATTTTTAAGGCAATTGAAAATAAATACAGACAAATCTCATTCTTGGATACTTTAACTTTTAGTATTTCACCAAATTAAAGTGAATTTAAATTATGGCCATATTTCAAAATTTTATCTGCATGCTTTTCTTTTTTATCTAATTTTATTTAACATTCTATTGCATTTGTTTTATGCAATGTTTTTTTTTCCATTTAGTTTTTGAATTGAAGTCTTTCTATATATATTTTTATAAATTGTTCATTTGTGTTCTTTCTTATATGTTTAATATAGTATATGGTGATACTATAATCAATTTATAAATATTTTATTGATAATAGTATGCTTAATACTACAATGTTCATTATTATCCCTGCGATTATTATATTCCTACTCTATATATTTTTAGTGGTCTATCTTTCTTCTTTTAAACGTTTTGTCATTAAAATCATATTTGAATAACAACAAATAAAACACAGTTAACAATTGTAAATTAAATTCTTATAAGTTTGAATATACATTTCTTCTAAATCAATATTCGTATAGAATAAAATTATTAAAGATCATTATGTGGTTTATAATAGATTGACTAGATCTTTACGATATAAATCAGGATATGATTTTAAAAAATTCTTACAATTACATTATTTTCCAACACTTTCAAAACAAATCACAATGCCATCAGAAATTTATCATTGTCATGTACTTTCATAAATGTAACATAGGTAACACTTTTCTTCTTGTTCAGTACATGATTGTTTAAAAATAAAATTCCATTCTGCATATGCGTCATTACAGTACATCTCCTCTTCACATGCACTCAGGTGTAGTTTTGATTGAAAATGATAATTGGGATAGGATCAAATCTTAAAAATTTGGAACATTTGTTTCATTTATATTATAACTGAAACACAAGCTTATTATATACCAATGTCTATATATGTAATATATAGGGTATATGAGCACAGACTTTCACACAACCCACCACTCTCCACTCTATCTTACAACACTGATAAACTTGAACACATATATGTCGAAAAGATAGATAATCACCAATATATGTATTTTATGCTAAACCAGCAATCATCAGTTGGTCCAGATTACCATCTCTACACATACATGTTATAAGTGATAAGATATTGGTCCAGATTACCATCTCTACACATATATGTTATAAGTGCTAAGATATATATATATTAAGATAGCCAGTCCTCATACTTTAATGGATTTATGTACATATTCATAATGGATTCTAAGTATGTTGATAATAAAAGCTAAAAGAGCTCAAAAAATTTGAATTTCCAAAGTAACATGACTGCCTCAAACAATGAGTAGGATATATCCCTTTTCATTATTGAAGAGAAGGTAGGATTATTCCATCCAACAGTATATACAATTCTCAAGAATAAAGTTAAAATATAAGAGAAAATAAAAATTCTACTTCAGTGCAAATCGAATTCAGTAGAATGAGGCATAGTTAAATTGAAGAAATGAAAAAAGTTTTAAATGTATAGATTAATAATCAAACATTCCACAACACTATAACAATGAAAGCTAGAAACAAAATAGACATCAAAAGACAAAAAATCAAGTTACGAGAGATTGGATTTATAACCTTAAGAAAAAGTACAATTTACAAAATATTGCAATGGAGAGAGAAACAGCAGAAAAATTAACTACTGCAAAAATTTTTCCACCACAGTTTTAAAAAATTGTGAAAGATAATATGTATAACACAGCAGATATCCAACATTCATAAAATGGTTTCTTTAGAAGAAAATGTCATAAAACAACTTTCATGGCTAAAGAGAGAATATTGATGTCAAAAGTAGGTTAATTTTGCTGCTAAGGTTTAACACAAGTGAAAACTACAAGTGTAATCAATGACTGTTCATTTATTTATAACTTAATTTAATAAATAATCCAAGAATGCAGATGGAGTTTATTGCAAACAAAATCAAATTGTGTTATTTTTCTATGGGGTATTAATTAATGCTCTAAGTGAATAATGATTTTTGAGGTAGTGTAAATTGATACAATGTATATCACGGATTCACTGTAGTGTAAAACCAATTTGTTATGCATATAATTTTGTCTTTTGTATTTCTTTTCATGAATTCTAAAAAAGCTAATTTTATTGTCATTTACATTTTTTTAAATAGTAATTAGAAAAATAGATCATTTAAGTAAGCATTTACAAAAATGCAAATGAAATGTTGCATGAATATTATATTGAAAATATATTTTTATAAGACCCAGACATTAATTTATGCATTGCAATACATATATCACTCTAAATAACGCTAAAAGACTCCCATTAAAATTCTATTTTTTGAGATAAAAATATCATTATTAAATTCAAATGCAATGTTTGCAAATGTTTAGTACATATACAAAAATATTTTTATTTTCATCTTTAATTTATATTTTAATTGCTATGTTTCCTGATTCTCAACATCTTTATCAGTAAAGTTGTATAAATTTATACAAATAATACTTTTTTATTATAATTTTTTAGTATGTCATTAATTTTTATCAAAAATTTATATTAACTTTTATATAAAGTGCGTTTTTGTTTTTTGAAGGATTATTATATGTATTTAAGCTATTCAGATATTTGTTAAATAAACTTTTTTTATTATTATTTCTTATCAATTCCAGTAGAACATATTTTTAAGCGTCTTATATTACGATATAAACAATTAGAACAAATATGAATAATTGTGGAGGTTTTGAACATAGACTTTCAAGTACCCTTCAGCTATCGATTCTATCTCAAACAACTGATACAAATGACCATACACATATGAAAAAGGTAAATAATCTCCAAGGCTCATCAGTTGGTCCAGATCATCTCCCACATATATATATATTATAATTTTCTCGGTTTATATTAAGATAGCAAATCTTCAAACTTTAATAGAGAGGACACTCAATCCATTCCACCCTCAAACTCTTCAGCCATTCGTACCATTGAAAATTTTAATATAAATTGAGCACTGATTATATATATATATGGGAGATGATGATCTGAATTAACTGATGAGTGTTGTTTCAGCATGAAATATATATTGGAGATCATTTATCTTTTTCACATGTGTGTGGTCATGTGTATCAGTTGTATGAGATAGATTGGATAGCTAAAGAGATCTTGAAAGATGAGTTTAAATCCTCTACAATTACATCTAATTACCAAGTATATTGTTTGTATTCTAATTATAACAAATATTAATGTAAAGTTTACAATTTAGGAAAAAAAAACCAAAGTTTTAAATATAGAAGATAGAAAATGGCTTGAGGGATTAAAAAATCAATAGTATGTTCTTTAAACATAAAATAAAAAAATAGTCAATTAATAAAAATAAAACAAATCTAAATAAGAAAAATGAGAAAAAATAATAATAGAATTTAGAACTGCTAAAGTAACATGAGCATGTCAGTTAAACTTGAAAAATATATTATATTTAGAAAGATAAATAATTTAGCATCTTCATATTTAATAGAATAATTGAAACATTATTTCATAATATAAAATATAATATAGTATTTATAAAAAATGATATAATTTCTATAAATCATTAACATCTCAACAGTAAAGATCGCATTAAATAATATATTAAATAAAATTCAAAAAATATTAACAAATACTAGATATAGGGACATTTCTTTGTTACCGGAGTAATATATTTGAATTTAATAATAAATTTTTTAGTCACAAATAGCGATTTTGTTTTAAGCAAATATATACATAAATGATTTTGAAAGAAAAAAAAACTTAAGATTTGAATTTCACACAAAAAAATATGTGAATGATTGATTATTTTATGGATTTCAACATATTAACAGACAAATAGATTGTTTTACTGAACATCTTCAACAAATGGATAATAATCATAAAATTCACTGCCGAAAAAAAAAAAATCTAAATATATATATTTAAAAAAAAAAACACAATAAAAATATAATTGAAACGAAAGTATAAAAAAGAGAGAAAAAAGTGGAGGTCATGTAATAACATATAGTTTGTTTTACATACAGAGAATACCTATATGCCTTTTTAATTTAATTAAAATTTGGACAAGAATCCCAAATGCATATACCAAGTGTTATTACCTGATATATATAACACATGCATAAATAAAATGTTTCAAAACCACAGATTTAAAACAGGCAAAACTCTACATACAGTAGTATCACTCAATGTAAGCCAGAGTAATCAATGGATGCCAGAAGGCATGTGATGTTTGGTGGTTTAACATCAGATCTATTTGTTACATAGTATAAGGCTAAGTTACCAAATGAATTTGACTAATTCAAATTATTGACTTTATTTTTCAATTTCCTCTGATCTTTAGATATCAACATATCATCTGACAATTAATCTATATATTTAGGATATTTGACTAATTCACAAACTTCAGACAATTATTCTTTATATTTGACCCACTGCACTGTATTCAATTTATTTTCTTAAGATAGGCTATACATACATTTAATGTTAACAGAATACACATAAACAAATCTACTTAATAATATTAATAAATATCATTTCATTTCATAAGATTATCAGGAAATTGCAAATTGTTTAACTAATAAATTATAGATTTAGTCAAGCATTGGTGGTCAACAACAGCTGCTTTACAAGTAGTTGTCCCAGGTTAGTGGGTTCGCTTCCTGGCTGATGCTATGACACATGAGAAAAAAAATTATAGATTTATGCTTTATGCTTGTACAAATTATAATAATATTAAATAGTGCTAACACACTTATAATGTAAAGCTGTATAAATTAATAGCAATTAAAATTAAAATGGCTGATCACTTTCGAGAAAATGAATTTCTCATAATCATAGCCTGTTATGACTCATTCACTGGAATGATTTTATATGTATAATATGCAAATTTATGCAGATGAGTCAATTAGCCCATATTTTTGATATAACAAAACATGCTTCTTTACAATTAATGGTGAAGGAGTCTTCTGCTATGAAGTAAACCTCCTTTATCTTATGTTTAACATTGTGACTCTCAGTACAAACCAATTTTGTAGAGGCAGTTTCAAACTTGTGTCCAGATACTTTTTGATGTTGTGCAAAAATTGAAGTACATTCTGGGTTAGTATGTGATTTGTTATACCTGTACTTGTGTTGTGCCATCCTAGTAGCTATGGTGGCTCTGGTCTCATCGTAGTATGAGGCTTTGCATCATTATAAGTGTGTTAGCACTATTTAATATTATAAATTGTTTAACTATTTATGTGGTCCATCTTTCTAAAAATAAAATTACTGAATGCATTTTGAAATTATTTTGTAATGTATATAAAATAAGCAAAAAAAAAAAACGATTTAGAAAACTACATATAGTAATAAAAAAAAACATTTCCAAGAAAATGAAAAAACTGTCAGAGAAACTATAGACCGACATAATACATATTAGCGCATGTGCAAAATGTTACAAAGTTTTCTGGAATATCAGAGAAATTGCAGTTAATAGTAAGTAATTCATTTGCATGCTCAATTTATCATGCTAAGCAGGTAATCACAAATTTTTAAAAATTACTTGAACTAATTTTTATTTTGGTAAAGTTTAAGCCTTTTTTTTATTATTTAATTTTTACTAAATTTGAAATTTGGAATTTATTTATCAGTACAGCAATTAATTTAATATGCATGTAATTAGAGGGGTTTGAACTCAGGATTTTTCAATCTCTATTCATCCTCCATTCCATGTCAAGCAACCAATAAACATGACCACACATGCAAAAAAGATACACAATCCCCAATATATATATATATTTCATGCAGAATCAGCATTCATCAGTTGGGCCAGATCATAATCTCCTACACATATATACAATAAATGTTCATATTAAGATAGCAATTCCTCAAACTTTAATGGACAGGCTTCAATATTCTCACACTTCCAACTATTCAACCATCCATTTCATTCAAAAACTAATGATGTAACGTTCAAAGACCTTATTGTATTTGATATTGTAATCATGCTTATATTTTTGACTATATAATAGATTTTTTTTTTCATTTAAATGATTGTGATGGATGACGAATATTGCTTTTAATTCCTGTTTTGCAATTTAATGATGAACAAACAGACTGTTTAGCCAATATGCTAGGTCTTCTTGTTACATAAGATTTCAATGTAGAATGAGTAAAAAAATGATTACAAATATAAAATATAAACATAAAAATATACATGTTTTACTCAAACAAATAATTGTACAACACAGAAATAACTATATATAACAATGATTTGTAAACAATAATTATCTGTACGGTTTATTAACAAAAAAAAGTTTACGAAATTAAATTTGGAGTAAAAAGTAATATTTTAAATATAAAAAATTTATATAAGAACTATTACTAACAATAAAATAATTAAAAACATTAAAGAAATGTTAATAGTGTTTAATAAAATCACGATGTCAAAAGTAAATATGAAAATTGTAAATACAAAACAAAATTGACTAACATACTTTAAGGGGGGGGGGGGGCAGAATAATATAAAGAAGATTTAAACTTTTCATAAATCAATATTGCTACTAATACTGCTAATAAAGTATATTGTAAAATAACAGAAATGAATATTTTGAAGGAATTTTTTAAAGGATCTAACGATGACAATAATAAAATAGGAAAGAAAAATTTATAAAATGGGCAGAAAAATTTAAAAATTATTAATGTAGTGTGATACAAATTATTTAAATTTGGGTCTTTAATATATATATAAAGAATATTTTAAATTATGTTAAAAAAAAACCCAATATAAACAGAATATATATGTAATAATAGAGATAAATTTTTTTATATATATTAAATGCCTTTCTTGACTTTGCATTAAAAATAAAAAAAATAATTGTTTCATCAAACACAATTGAGGGTTTTAGTTTTAACTTAAAATAAAAGCATGAGCGCGGGGGGAAGGGCAAAAATTAATTAAGTGAATTCCTATTTTTTATAACAAGGAACTTAATATCATCACATGATCACCATTTCTTATGCTTCCACATAAGTTTGCCTGTTTTTAACCTAATATCATACTGCAACAAATTGTTGCAGAATGGATTCAAAATGAATTTGAATTTGGAAGCTTGCCAATTAAACTCATCTTTAAATTCATCAACAAAACAAGGGATCTAAGTCCAATGCTGAATTCAGAAAGGCTTCTTTTAATATCACTGAACACTGTGACTCAGTAAGAAAAAAAGGGGATATAAATATCATTAAGAATCTTTTGAAACAACACAATGGACACTAAAGGGGACTTATTTATTGTGAACATTCAATATTTAATACATAAGAATTTTTGTGTATATTGAATGGGATTACTTTTGTAAAGATGGTAAACTGATCTATGAATTTATCCATTAGTGACATTAACTTAACTGTTGCCTTTATTCAAAACAGAAAATATGTTGATGATGTATTTGTATATGCTCTTCCTTAACATAAGTTAATGTTTAATAATGTAAATAAAACCCTTAAATTCAAGTGAATGAAAGAAAATGAAGTCATTAATAAATATATTAAATTCTTAGATGTAATGTTAGAATGACAGGACAAAGCTTTTGATTATATAAATAAAGCTATTGAGTATTAAGGATTATCAATAGCCATCATTAAATATTCCATTTCACTATATAATGGTGGGTTTGAAAATCTTTTTATTTAGAAATTCAGAACTCTGCAAATTTGAAACTGAAGGGAAAAGTAAAATATTAAAATCAAAGTTGGCTATTCTAAGAATATGCATAATGAGCAAATATATAAACATAAAAATGATCCATCATCCATTAAGAAATCTTGTATTAAAATATCCTAAATTACTTATAAAAATAAAAATTTTCCTACGAATAAAAACTTTAATATAGATTTCCAATGTCACAAACCATTAAAGAGATATATTAGTATAAATAAGGAAAACTTGAAAATTTATTTGGCATATTCTGGATTTCCAGGTTAGTCAGGTCAGGTTATGGGAAAATGTACACTAGAACAGTATATATGAAAGAGCTAAAGCCAATAAAGTAGAAACTATTGTATTCTTTTTTTTTTTTAAGTGTCATAGCATTGGCCGGGACACGAACCCGCAACTTGGGCAACTGCCTGCAAGTGCAAGGCAGTCCCGCTGACCTCTCGACCACCAATGCAAGACAACTATTGTATTCTTTGAAAGTAATGTGATGATTCCAAACAAATGATACTCAAAGAGAACTATTGTCTTCTTTGAGTATCATTTGTTTGGAATCATCACATTACTTTGAATTTAAGATGCACTTTTTTTTTCCATATTTTGGATCTGTAAAAGAGGGGTGTGTCTTAAATTCAAAACAAAAATTTTAGTATCTTATTACTGTTAATCTTAATATCACTTAGATGTTGTATCTATTGCATTTTTTTTTCTATTAATTTTCATCAAATTATTATTTGCAAAATGTGTACATGTATTTAATTTTAATAGATAGATAGATAGATAGATAGATAGACAGACAGACAGACAGACAGGCAGGCAGGCAGGCAGGCAGACAGACAGACAGACAGACAGACAGATAGATAGATAGATAGATAGACAGATAGACAGATAGACAGACAGACAGATAGATAGATAGATAGATAGACAAATAGATAGATAGATAATAAAAATGTTTTTTCTCTAAAATACATTATTAAAACTTGCATCTGATATTGCTTTTGCCAATTTTTATAACTGTTATTATACTGCTTTACACAATATTTAATTTTTTTTCATTAAATCTATTACGATAAAATTAGGATGAAAGAGAAAAAAACATTGTTAAATTAAGATGAAACAAGCAAAAAACCTAGAATTTTTAAAAATTATGAGTATAGTTTATTGTATATTGTACTCACCACTGAATTTACCATTAAGATAAATAAGCTAAAGCTTGGACTTCAGCTTTCAGAGGGCCTCTAAATTTAAAAAAAGAAATTGAACAGAGAAATTTTTTTATGCTAACTTCTAAAAAAAGTGATTGAAATTTGCCTCTGGTGATCAAAGGTCGCCAAGATGGCTGCCGGTTTTCATAGCCCATTTATTTTTTAAATCATTTGAAAATGATAAGAAAAATTTGATCACTTACTAACAATATAATCTACAATTTTAATCACTATTGAATAATTAGTATGATACTATGATTATTTTGAACATTTGGATTGCTTTCAGGCAATGAATTATTTAAATCTTTAATAGCTATGGTACAATTAAGTAAAAAATGTATACTTTATTGCCAATTTAACACTGTAAAGCATTGCTTCATTTGAAAACATGACACTTGTTGTTGATACTTCAATAATTGGATAGTTTAGCTTTCAGGCAGCAAAGTTCTTGTGTGAACACATAAATCTGTGTTAAAAGAAGGGTTGGAGTTAGTATTACCTTGTGGTGCAATGCTATAGATTTTTGGTGACTTTTTTTCTAAAACTATTAAGCCTTGCTTGTAAGTACAACAGGAAAAAATGTTTTCTTTTCATATTTGAATTATATACTTAAAAAGAAAGTTTGTTCAAGTTGAAGTGGTCATAGAATTGAAAGTACATTGAAATATATTCATTCATAAAATTTTGTGATGCAAGTGAACATGAAAATTTATTTATTCTTATAAGATATTATGTAATTATTGATTTCTTTGCAATATGTTAATTTTCATAAGTTTATATTCTATATGGAATCGATAAATATTTTTCAAATTTTTTTACAAATAATATTTTACATTTAAAATTTCAAATGAAGAGGGTTGAAAGTGGCATGCAAAAAAGGTAGATTTGTTAAATATGCACTTATCTAAGCTACCTAAACTTGACACTTTTTTAAAACCAGTAACAGTATCATCTGAAATGATTCATTTGACTCAAAAGAGGAAAGTCCATTTCCATCAAGTGCTCTGATTAAAAATGAAAATGTAAGTTGCATCAATACTGAAGAAACGGCATTCAAAATAAGTGAATCAATAAACATATATTGAAATATATACTCTTATTCTTCTCCTTTACTGTGTTTGCATTTTTTCATATATTCATATATATTGCTTATAATAACTTCCCTCATATACCCTTTAATGCAAAAAATTTTTTAATAAAACATTTATTTTCCTGACAATTTCGACTGTCCAGCAGTCTTCATCAGAAAGTTCTCAATTTCCTCTTCTTTTTAAATAACTAAAATAAAGAGAGAAAAAATAAAGAAAATAAAGAAGTTTTATTAATTTTTTTTTTGCATTAAAGTGTATATGAGAGAAGTTATTGTAAGCAATATATATAAACATATATTGTGTGGGAACTGTATCCAATGAAAGATTAATAGAAGAGCCTGAAATTCAGCATCACAGAACTGAGATAAGCAATGAAATTGGATGTTGGATTTACTCTGTCTGAAGAAAATATATCATTTTGGATTAGAAAAGAATCAGAAGAATGTCAACATTGGAATGATTATTTTGTAAATTCAAAACAGACATTCAAAAAATCAAACACAATATTGGTTTCTGGAGTTTTTTTATGGTACCAAAGCAAATGGAGAAATTTAAATGTGATTGGCTTTTATAATCTCCTACAACTAGTCACGCATACTGTTTTGTTTGCAAAATGTGGTCCATTTTTACCTGTATTTGAAAATAATGGATTTAATGACTAGAAAAATCTAATATAAATTGAATCTCATGAAAAATCAGCAGATCATAAAACAGTTACATTCTCATATTTGACAAGGAAATTAAATCTAATGATTGTGCAATAGAAGATCAAGTAAAGGAACATGAAGAATATTAAAAACTAGTTTTAAAATGAGTTGTGAAGTAATAAAAACTTTAGCAGAGTGGAGCTTATTATTTCGTGAAACCAATGAAAAATTTATATCTCCTCAAAATGGAAATTACTTAGGACTGTTGGAACTTGTAGCTCAACTTGATCCTTTTTTTAGTGAGGACTATTGAACAGTTTGGAAATGCTAGATCAGAAAAAGCATTATACTTATCAAAAATATATGAGGAATGAAGTGAAATAATAAAAAATGATGTAAGAAAATCTATTTTGAATGATGTAAAAGAAAGAAGATATTTTAGTTTATCGGTTAATTCAATACCAGATCTATCAAACATCTCAGTTGATAATTAT
Source organism: Epiperipatus broadwayi (assembly GCA_028023455.1). Lineage (NCBI taxonomy): Eukaryota > Metazoa > Onychophora > Udeonychophora > Euonychophora > Peripatidae > Epiperipatus > Epiperipatus broadwayi. The sequence goes on along the minus strand of JAQFVV010000042.1, from coordinate 2,172,028 downwards.
TCTTCAATATACATCTCCTAATACTAGATATCCTGTTGAGCATTTCATTACATTTTTGCCATTAGAAGACCATACTGGAGAAAATCTAGTTAAATCAGTATTAGAGATTTGATTCTAAGAAATATTGAAGTCAGTCACATGACCATGCAGCTAATATGTGTGTAAAATATAAAAGGATACAAGCCATGATTTTGCCCCAAAATCAATAAGTAATTTTCATTCCTTGTGCTGGACATTCTTTAAATCTGGTAGCCCAAGCTGCTGTGGTTTGTTGTTTTGAAGCAGTGAATTTTGGGGATTTGCTCAGGAAATATATAACTTTTTTCCCACTACAACGAAATAACGGTCAACACTAAAATCTCATTTGGATATTTTAATCTCTGGTGGTTAAGAATCTATCAAATATATGTTGGGAAGCTCATTCCAAAGCCATTTCTGAAATTGTGCAAAATAATGATTCCATTGTTGAGGCTTTAAACAAAATATGAAACAATGAAGCTGACAGTGGTGATACTAAAAAAGAGACAAAAAAACATTGAGAACAAAACGAAAGAATTTGAGTTCATGGAATGGTATTTTGAAGCAATTTCATCAAACTTCTAAAGCTGTTCAAAACGTAATTACGTATGCAAAAATATTTTTATCTTTGTCTGATTATCTCAATAAAATAAGAGATCAATTGGATGAAATTGAAATGAGAACTAAGAAGCAACTACCTGATGTTGATTACAATACCTTGAAGAAAAGAAAAATAATAATTAAAAAATAACCAAATGATGAAAATGCTCCCAATGCACTAAAATTATTATCTCCACGAGACACTTTTAAAATAAAATCTTTTCTTCCAGTGATTAACAAACTTCAAACAAATTTGAAACTAAAATAAAAGTATATGATGATATTTCGAGAAAATTCTCATTTCATTAGAATCTTAGACAAACAAATAAAGATTAATCCAGTTTTACCCTGAAGATTTCGATCAAAGTTTGCACGAAGAAATGGTTTTATTTAATCTTTACATAAAAAATAATTATTCATAAAAACAAGACATGTCATTTCAAGATGCTTATAATATTACAGTGCAAGGCAAGATACAATCTGTATTTCCTAATGTTGAAATAGCTTTTTGAATTGTTTTGACTTTAATGATTACGATTGATTTGTTCAGGCGAATGATCTTTCAGCAAATTAAAATGAATTAAAAATGAATATCATATAACTATGAGTCAAAAAGGCCCAATTCTCTTACAATCCTGTTCAGTGAAAATGATAAACTTTGTAATTTGTCCTTTGATAATACTATTTCTAACTTTGTATCCGGAAAATTGCGTAGATAACGTTTTTAGATTTGCTTCATATTAACAAATAAACTTATTTTATATAATATTTTGTTTAATTTATATTTTACACATATTAAAGTGAAATAATTTAACAAAGACTTCTATATATTAATAACCTGTGTAAATAGATATATTTGTCTTTTTTTTTCACAATTAAAAAAAATTGGAAAAGGCGCATCAATTTTTTGTTAGCTTAGGGCCTAAAAAATTATAAATCTGGCCCTGATTGTACTACGATAAATTTGTCTCTCCTTTTTAATTCTTTGATTTAGTCACTAAATAAATATAAAATGAAAATAAATCATTAACAAATGTTTACACAAACAAAAAAAAATGCTCATAAAAAGTTTGTTATTTACATATTGATTGTATAATGTTATTCATAACTGTTTAATTTTATTGCGAGAGTTACAATGTCTTATAATCTCTATGATTTATTGATTATGTTAATTAAAAAATCACACTGTTTATTGTTAATATAATTAATGAATACTAGTATATTGTAAATATTGAACTTTAAGATGTAATTAAAAGGGATTTGAACTCATTTTCAAGCTTTTTCCAGCTATCCACTCCATTTTATGTAACCGATACACATAACCACACACGTGAAAAAGACAAATGATCTCCAATAAACGTATTTTATGCTGAACCAGCACTCATCAGTTGGTTCAAAATTATCAACTACCACACATATATACAATCAGTGCTCAATTTATATTATGATAGCAAATCTTCAAACTTTAATGGACAGACTTCAATTTTCTCCACCCTCCAACTCTTAAGCCATCTATACCATTGAAAGTCTAATGATGGAATGCTCAAACCTTTGTTGATGCCAATGTTGTTGCCATACCCATGTTCATTTAAATATACAGAGTGATGGGCAGAATTTAGGATGAATATGTAATAAATTACTATTAGTATATTGTAAATAACGAACTTTAAGATGAAATTAAAGAGGATTTGAACTCAAACTTTAAACTTTTCTTCAGCTATTCACTCCATCTTATATAACCAATACCCATGATCACACACATGTGAAAAAGATATATAATCTCCCATATAAAGTTTGCTATTTACGATATACTAGTATTGATTTATTACAGATTCAGTCTGAATTATGTCCATTTATCTGTTTATTTAAAAGGACATATTAAGGTTATACATATGAGGGGTCCGAGTGACATAAGGTCAACATGGGTATGACAATAATATTGGTATCAATGATATGAATGGCTGAAGAATTGAAGGGGGGAGAAGATTGGAGTTTGTCCATTAAAGTTTGAAGATTTGCTATCTTAGTGTAAACTGATCACTGATTATATATACATGTGTGTGGGAGGTGGTGATCTGGACCAAGTAGTGAGTGCTGTTTCATCATGAAATATGTACATCTGAAATCATTTATCTTTATCACGTGTGTGTGGTCATGTATATTAGTTGTATAAGATGGAGTTGATAGCTGAAGAAAGCTTAAAATTCTGAATTCAAATCCCCTTTAATTATTGTTAATATATAAATTTATTATTATTTTCTTTTTCTTTCATTAAAAGGTAGTATTATTGTAAGAGTAATGGAAAAATATACGCAGTTTAGAAATGTTCTGGGATGGAATGTGAAAAATTTATGTGCATGTAAATTTAAAATAAAATGGGTGAACGAATATACTCAGTGTTAAAATATTATGAGCGTAAAAAAATGAGTAAAAGAACAAGTAAAGAATCTATGTATAAGATTATATAAAAAGGATAATCTTAAGTATCTTTAGTGAATGCAATATTAAAAAAAAGAATAGTTTATCAATCGTTCCTACAATGGATACCTACCTATAAAGTTGTAGTTTAATAAACAAAAAAAAAATTGATTAATTTTTTCATTAATTATTTTACTACTTGAGTTATATTTAATCGAGTTAAAGAATTATATACAACATTGAAAGCTATATTTATAATTTAATTTCAAAATAGAAAATTCTGCTATGAAACCTTGATGATTAAGGTCATATTGTTACACCCCATGTTCATTATTATGTTTTGATTACTTTATTAATATTTATAATTGTTTAAAAATGAATTTAGTGTTTAGTTTTTTTTTTATTGATTTTTAAACTATGCATATTTTAGGGCAATGGTAGAATAATAGATTCCATCAAGCCCTTTCATGCACAAATTTTATTAATGTATTATGTAAAAATAGAATATTTGATCAAGATTAGATAGATAATAGAGATTTTTTTATATTAATATATGACTGTCAGAGCAGTGAAAATGTTTTTAAAGTAAAGAAAAAAAATATTTGAAGGAGTGTAATTTATTTAATGCTTATTAATATGATGAGTTAATTAAGAACAGGTAGATAAGATTGCATTATGTGTAGAAGTTCTATTAAAAAAAAGATTCTAAATTAGATCTCACCAAGAAACAAATATCACACAGTGTTTTTTCTGTCTGAATTGACTTTCTATAGAACTGTTTAATTAAACTACCTATCCTTATAAATGCTATTCTGTGTTCATATTTTGGAACCCACAAGCAAATTTTAACATTACTTGTATTTACCCCCCCTCCCCCTCCGAAGGTTTAGTATTATTTTCCAGGTTTGGCATTATTGCCACCATGCTCTGCAATATATATATTACTTAAATCAAAAAATCTATCAAGCATCGCAATTTTGTACAATTTTAGTATCATATTTATGAAGAACAGGGAGATATCTAGAGTTTAGTAAACATAAAATTATTTTAAAATAAAATTCGTTCCTGAATCAAATTAACAAGTTCATTATTAACTGTTCTATCTTGTGTAAAATCATAACTAAGGACTAACGGTCATCTAAATCTGTATGCTTTATTATTTTTTCATTTTCAAAAAATGTTTTGTATTTTATACATACTGATTCATAAAGGTACTGGAGTTATAATTCCAACACCTTATAATTAATAAACAGAAATATGGTTGCACAGATACAATCCCGTTATCTAATTAGTGAAGAAAGATGACTGATTGCATGAGATGTGCACAATGATCAGAGTCTTTACTAACCTAAGCTACTGAAGTCGTTAAAAAAGAATGAGAGAAAGAGCACAGAACGATAGAAAAAAATCTAGTATATAAAGTTTGATGTACTAACATCAAACATGCATATTTTTGCTGACTTAATTTTTATATCTGAAATTCCATTATCAGCCAACTTTGGATGCTGTCAAGAGCAAGGATTCTGCAATTGACATATTTATAAATACATATTAATTTTCTTCTGATACTTTAAAGAATACCCCCCCCCCCTAATCACACACAGACACCCACATACACTGTGCTAAAACACTGATAGAGAAATATTACTTGAGTTTTATAATAATAACTGATTATGTGCGAATATGATTTTATCTAAAATTAAAATTATTAAAGAATATCTTTTTAATATGCAGCTCACTACTTCTCAAGAACTTAAGTAACAGAAAACCAACAGATTTTTGTCAAAGTTCTTTTAAATTCTCTAGATTCTCATTTATCTAATATGATAAAAGACAAGTATTCAGAGAATTCTACAACTTGACTGTCGAAGACTGCTTAGAAGAATAAATCATGTTCTGGCTTTTTGCTTCCAAAAGTTCTGCTTCATTAGTGGTACAACAATGGTTGCGCGCGCACATTTATGTATATGTTTCTAGATATATAGACATTAGCTTACACACTTTTATATATATGCACAGCATATAAATAATTAAAAAATCTCAATTTAGTCAATGGAATGGAACTGCTATGCTGTATTAGTTGTCTCCTGTTGTAGCGATAAACTCATCAAAATTCCGCCCCCTGGATTTAGGATTTGGATACATATCGATACAACCTTAAAATCTTTTCAGATTCTAAACAGAATTAAGATGTGGCCAATCTATAGCCAGCTGAAACAACCAGCCAATATTGGTTGGGAAATGCATATCTACCTATTCTTTTAATTAGAGAGTGAATTAGTCGCATGAATTTTCTCAGCGGAGAACTTTTTTTTTTTTTTCAATCCATTCATCTTTCACCTATATTCTTTATTCATCTGTCTGACTATTTGCCTCTGATTATATGCCTGCATGTCTTCCTACCTGTCTATTCATCCATTTATTCATTAAATTCTTATTTTCTTACCTATCTATATATGTAATAATTAATAATATAGCAATTTTATGGAAGAATGCTGCCAATTTTCTATCTATATATCTACCTAATTGTTTATTCATCAATCTAAATATTTAATTACCTACTACCTAGTATTTACTTCTTTTCACAGCAATCTACTTACCTATCTCCCTATACACCCGTTTATCCATCCAATTATTCATTCATCCATCCACTTAATTACATATCTATTTATCTGAATGTCTGCTTTGCAGATTAAACAGTCAGTTTCACTCATTCATCTAAATATGTATTTATTTACATAATCAATGTATGATTTAATAATGTAGTAGTGAAACTTATTGACATTTCCCCCTCTAAGTTGAAGATTACCCTATAAATTTAAAATTTGTTTTAGATAACCAGCTGTAGTATAGTAAATAGTATACTAATTGACATTTATACATCTAAAAAAATTTTATCTAGAGAGTAAAACAACGGAAGAAAAATCTCAAAATATTTATCCACTAATAACTATAATCTGCTTCAACTCATTTGTGGTTGGATTCTGGAGTGATTAATGCTACTTAAAATTGTTTACTTTCTTTTACTATTTACACATATTTAAAATACAAAAAAAAACAAAAAAACATCTATATGTATAAAAATAGCAAATACATGTTGACTAATGTTTTGAGATTCTTAATAATATATACAAACAGATTACTTATGAATGAAAATTTTGAATAATTTAAAATATTCAATGAGAGCCAGAATAAAGTGAAGATATGTGTCAATAGAAACATATCACTTGAATCTGACTTTTGGGACAAGAAGAGTGGCCTGGTATCACAATAAGTTACTCTGAAATGTTAACTATGCTGGAATAAATTACATGGCAAGTATAATATATGCAACCTTTTGTTAGATTTCACATCAAGCATAAGTTTCACTGGATGCTTTTAATTTTCTTTATTCAGAGATTCCAGGCATTTGTGTTACCTTTTTAAAAATTTAGTAAACATGAGCATAGCAACTTCCTATAAGAAAAGATAAAATAAAGGGTCATCATTTTCAAAAATTCTTTTATCAAATACATGAGAAATATAATAAGATTATTAATCCTGATGTTAAAATAATGATACCTGATTTTCATTTTGAGACAGAGAAGTATTTGCTTCAAAGTACAACATTGTCTGAATTTAAATTAGACTTGTTTGCAATTTTTAAATAGAATCAATATGAATTACTGGTAGATCTTCAAGACAAAAAAATTCTAAGTGATCTACACATCCTGCTAAGAAAAAAAATCCAATACCATGTATGTGCATATTCTATCATCATTTGGGAACTAAAGAAGTAAAAGATTGCTACTTGATCCCCAATGATAAAAGGCATTATCCAGAAGCTAGTTAGAGGATATAGATTATAGAGCTACCACAGAGTTTCCATTGATCACAGAAGATTGCAATAGATGACTCTGAAAAAGAATAAACAAAGTAAATATCTATTCCCAAAAATATATTTGGAATATTTTTCTGGTATTTAAAAGTTTTACTATTTAACCCACAGGTAAACATCCTGCTATCAACTTCATGAGTAGTTACTATACATTTAGTTTTTGCAATAGTAAATAATATTTACCAATAAACATTTTTGTTCTACAAATTTCTTGTCATTTTATCATCATCATCACTCTCACCATTTTTTATTAATTGCAGGATGAAGATCTTTTCAAATTTAATCTACTTTTCTTAAATTGGTAGCTCTCTTTTTCAGAAAGCTTTCTTATTTCATCACCAATTCCACATATGGTCTCTTTCTAGCTCTTTTAACAATTTTTTGGGATCCCATTAAAAATTTTAACTACCCATCTATTATTATCTCTTTTAGTAATATGTCTATCCCAGCTCCATTTAAGTCTCTTAAATTTTTTCAATGATGTCAATGATGCCTGTCTGTTCTGACACCTGTATATTTTAATTTCAATCTCTTCTTGATACTCCTAATATAAATCTCTTCATACCTTGCTACTCTTTGCATTTATCTCATTTTAAGGGTTCAATACACTTACACATAAGTAAGAACTGGTAAATCACATCTTTTCAAAGACATTTCCTTCTAACATTAAATTACTTCTACCATAAACATTCCACTCAAGTTTAATTCTACAGTTAATTTTATCCATTATATTTTCATTGGTATTAATAATTTGATGAAGATATTTGCAGTTGATATCGTCTTCTAATTCAAGATATTTTCTGAAGCTCTCAAGTATTAGTTGCAAAAACAATCCACAAAAGTTCTGGAAATATGAAATCTTGATGTTAATATTTTAAAATGATTTACAAGTTCTATTTTAAATTCATTAAAATGTTTATGATGGTTAGAAATAACAACTGTTAATATTGTTTTCTTAATAATTTAATCTTTTTAGTTTTGCATTAGCACATATCTTACGTTTTATTAATCAATACTCACTTCCTGTGTCAATTCTATTATTACGTTTTACTAATCAATGCTCATTTCCTGTGTCAAATCTATTATGAATATTATACATATTTTTGGTTAGTCAAAATATAATGCAATTCTATTAATATCTTTACTCAGATGTTTTTGTATCCAATTCTATTTAACATTTTTTTCAAAAAAGAATACATATTATAATGGTTGTATTTTTATATTGGACTATTTCCATCATCTAATATGTGTGTTGAATGTCTTTAGAAAAGTTTAATTTTTAGTTAAATATTCCAAATGCATTCAACTGTTAGTAATATCACAGCAAACAGGTTAGTATATGCACCAACTGTTAGTAATATCACAGCAAACAAATGTTAATAATATCACAGCAAACAGGTTAGTATATGCACTAACTGTTAGTAATATCACAGCAAACAGGTTAGTATACGCACAACGTTTCGAGAGGTATTTTTCTCCCCTCTTCTTCAGGTGTTGCTGGCCTGACCAGTGACAGTACTAGCTTGGGATTCGAACCTGGGTCCTTAGATTCTTGATTATTGAAATTTAAGGTAACGCTCTAACCACCTGAGCCATCCTGCCAAAGGCAACAGTATGTAATAATTTCATATACTTATCTATGAGGTTCCTCCTGATTTCTCCACTTTTTCCTCAGAGCAAAGTTGATTAGTGATTTCCATACATTATGTATAGTCACACTAGGTTGGCTTATGGGATTTTTTACCATTGTCATGTGAGCAGCTTCTTTAAATTTTCTTCTTTGTACCTTTTCTTCTTTATCCAATATTTTTGTATTTTCCCCAATTGAACGTATGTTCATTGGTCCATACATGGTCTGCTACCTTAGACACATCTGTTTTCTCTCTTCTAATCATCAGTTTATGTTCTTGCAAGCGCTTTTGAATGGGATGGCTGGTCTCACCAATATATGTTCTTCCACATTCACATGGTATTTCATAGATGCAGTTTTTTCTTTGCAGCATTTCAAGTTTAGGCTTTGTAGATGTTAGAATTCCTTGTAGTGTGGTATGGCTCTGAAAAGCTGTTCTGATGTTATACTGATTGCAGATTTTCCTTAATTTGTCTGCTATTTTTGGAATGTATGGATACACTACAGTACCAATAATTGTCTTTTCTCTTGATGGTTCTTTTTGTTGTCTGTTTAATGTTTTCTTAATAACAGCTGATGGATAACCATTTTTCTTAAAAGTTTGTTCTATATAGATCTTTTCTTTTTCCAAATCACCAGTTTCTGAACAAACTTCTTTTGCTCTGTTCCACAGTGATAGTATAACTCCATGTTTTGTGTTTCTGGTGTGATTAGATGTATAGGCTAGGTATTTTCCTGTATGTGTAGGTTTTCGGAAAACTGTAGTTTTGATTTTGCCATGAAGGAGTCTTGTCACAAGAACATCTAAGAATGCCAATTTTTGTTCTTGTTCTGGTTCTATTGTAAATTTAATTGAAGGGGATATGTTGTTGATGTGTGTCCAGAAAGTTTGTAGCAATGCCTCACCATGTGGCCATACAACAAATGTATCATCCACATAGCGAAGCCAAACTTTAGGTGGATAAGGGGTAGTTTTTATGGCTGTGGTTTCAAGTTCTTCCATGTAAATATTGCTAATCAGGGGAGACAATGGTGAGCCCATAGCCATTCCTTGATTTTGTTGGAAGAACTCTGTGTTATATTGAAAGTAGGTTGTTTATCCATACATTCCAAAAATAGCAGAAAAATTAAGGAAAATCTGCAATCAGGATAACATCAGAACAGCTTTTCAGAGCCATACCACACTATGAGGAATTCTAACATCTACAAAGCCTAAACTTGAAATGCTGCAAAGAAAAAACTGCATCTATGAAATACCATGTGAATGTGGAAGAACATATATTGGTGAGACCAGCCGTCCCATTCAAAAGCGCTTGCAAGAACATAAACTGATGATTAGAAGAGAGAAAACAGATGTGTCTAAGGTAGCAGACCATGTATGGACCAATGAACATACGTTCAATTGGGAAAATACAAAAATATTGGATAAAGAAGAAAAGGTACAAAGAAGAAAATTTAAAGAAGCTGCTCACATGACAATGGCAAAAAATCCCATAAGCCAACCTAGTGTGACTATACATAATGTATGGAAATCACTAATCAACTTTGCTCTGAGGAAAAAGTGGAGAAATCAGGAGGAACCTCATAGATAAGTATATGAAATTACTACATACTGTTGCCTTTGGCAGGATGGCTCAGTTGGTTAGAGCGTTACCTTAAATTTCAATAATCAAGAATCTAAGGACCCAGGTTCTAATCCCATGCTAGTACTGTCACTGGTCAGGCCAGCAACACCTGAAGAAGAGGGGAGAAAAATACCTCTCGAAACGTTGTGCATATACTAACCTGTTTGCTGTGATATTACTAACAATTAGTGCATATACTAACCTGTTTGCTGTGATATTATTAACATTTGTTTGCTGTGATATTACTAACAGTTGGTGCATATACTAACCTGTTTGCTGTGATATTACTAACAGTTGAATGCATTTGGAATATTTAACTAAAAATTAAACTTTTCTAAAGACATTCAACACACATATTAGATGATGGAAATAGTCCAATATAAAAATACAGCTAGAACACCATCATCACAAACCTTCAAAAAAACAATATTATAATGGCTTTCTTTTTTTGAAAACTCCACGTCTGCATTCTCTCCTTTCTGTCACCATAACCACATTTACCCATAACACTTATCTTTGAATCATTTACCAATTCTACAATTAAAGTCTATCATGAATTTTAAAATAACTAATGTTTCTTATTGCATAGCCAAATGTATATCATATAATACTAAATCATCCATGCACTTTACTATTTTTACACAATGCTTTATTTACTACCCTCTTTTACAGTTTCGATTGCCCAGCAATCTTCTTCAGAACTGTTATATCTCCTAACTTCAACTGGTAAATAAATTTGTATTTAGCCATTGAATTTAGGAGATATAAAAGTTCCTGAAGAATATTGCTGGGGCAATCAAAACTGTAAACTGAATTTGAATTTAGTAGATGAAGTTTGGAGATATAAAAGTTCTGAAGAAAATGGCTGGGGCAATCGAAACGGTAAAAGAGGGTGGTAAATAAAGCATTGTGTAACAGTAATAAAGTGCATGGATGATTTAGTATTATATGATAAATTTTAAAATGTTGTTTAGAACAAAAACTTTTTATATATCCATATAAAATCCTCTACTTCTTAATCAGGAAAATAACTTGTTGAAACATAGATCTGATTTATCTGCATTTAATTGTATCTTCCATTACTTTGAGTTACTAATCTTGCTACTCTATTTGATATACCACCAATTTCCACAACACTGTTCTTCCACTTTTTATTTATAATGAATCCCAACCAACTTGTGCTTCTGATGATATTTATGTCTTTGTAATAAAATACATGTCCTTTATCACATTCTCTTTTAATATTACAAAATCCCACAAAATTCCATTCAATATTTAAACAATCCTTCCAATTTCTGATATCTTATTGAAAGTGATCTGCAGTTGTAGATGTTAATGGGTGACAGACAGGATTCACAATTAGGGGATTTTCAACACCCTTCTACTTCATTTACCTTGGCTGGTGATTTTATAGCCTCTTGGGAATAAGAGCCATAATTTAGTTTTGTCTGTCATACCTTCACCCTGCCTTAAAAAAAAACTCAACTGATAAATCATTTAAAAACTATCACAAGTGGGAATACAAAATATGGTGTTTCTTGATTATAAAATTCAGATCTAAAAAGACAGTAAATTCACCATCCCATCCATATTTGTTTACAAATAAGCACACTGTAAGAGCCAGCTTCAGTCAAGAGTGCATGAACTGGACATTAAAAATTTATCGTTGAATTATTTTAAGGCCTCAAAGAGGGATCTACAAATCTTTCAGTATACCTCAAGTTCATTTCTGTACTCTTAACTATTTACTTTTTTTAAAAAATACATGAGATTTTTTTTTTGTTTTCTCACTTTAGACACTTTTTCATTCCTATAATCTAATCATATAGCTCTTATGAGACATAAAAATCTTTAGCTGATAATATCCTATGTCTATAAGACCCAAATTCTCTCTTCCTCATTTAAAACTTTTAAACTGATGCTTATGATGCCCCCCTCCCTCCACCAATTAAAATTATAGAACTTTCAATTAAGAATAATATATAGCTTATCATCTTTCAATAAACATTGAAATTGCAATTTGCAAAGAAAGATCCACTTTCCTATTCAGTAATCAACCCATTTAAAACACTTATTAGTTATAGTAGGAAAAATAGGAAATATGAACTAACAGCTAATCAGATAAATATTCATTCTTCAATGCAGTTTGAATTCCTGATTATTATTCAAGAACTACAAAACTATAATGTGTCCACATCTGTCATGTACTTTAAAAATAGAAAGATATCCCATTGATTTATGGTAATTTTTTAATTCTTCCTCCAAAGAGTTCTCTTCTAATTATTTACTATAGCAATCCACTTTTAACAAAGATGGAATGTGATCTCCAGGAATTCAAATTTTATTGGTCAAATGTAATGATATAAATGCAAGCTCAAAACTGAAACTTTCAGAATGGTTTCCCAGCTGAGTAGTAGAAAACTCAGCTCAAATTAAATAAATGGAACTGCCAATAAACATCACATGACCACCACTGAACTGTTTTCAGACCCATATGACTATATGAGCTAATGGGCTTGGATTGAAAACATTAAGGTGTTTGCAGTTTAAGACTCATAGTTTTGTAATTAAGTGGAGATAAAAGGTGGTTGATGGAGGGTTGCATTAGATCCTAGGATCTACGTGCAGTGCTCTCAGATCCAAGGCTCCTCACTGACGAAGGCCACAAGCCAGAAACTAGTCTGGGGATATTGGATGAGTAGGCACTAGATGGGGATTTTATGCACAAGCCTTCTGGCATCCATTAATTACTCTAGCTTGCTGTGTGTAGCAATATGTATAGTGAGTTTTGCCTGTTTTAAATAGAACTGTTAAGCACTCATATGCCAATAAGATGTTTTGAAAATTGTATAATTTTTCAAGCAATTTATTATTTAGGTACTTCATTTTTAATAATTATTCTAGACATGTATTATTTATGGATGATCTCTTCTTTCTCCTCTCTAAAAAGCTACTTTGACAATTAAATCAAAGAGTTCTAGCAGTTTAATAATGATAAATGTTCTGTTTGGAGAATTATGTCTTGGTTTAATAATTTCCATTTACTTTTATATTTCTACTCACCTATCTTTTGATCTCCTAAAAGTTAACATTAAAACTATATAATAAAAATTTTTTGAAAAAATAATAAACTCTCTTTTCTAAATGCATCTTTCCATTTACACTAAAGTTTCTCTGTTCAATACTCTCATTTCCCTAAAAATCAATACCTCAGTTATAAAATATATCAACTCTTTTATTAAAAAAGTTAATTTGCTTTATACTTAATTGATTTGGAATAAAAATTGTCACCATTTTAATCAGAAAAATTCAATCGAATACTAAATTCTTTGATCTGCTACTCTGTTGTATTCCTATTTTCCATTTACAAAGATTAGATAACATAATATTTTTATTCCAGAACTATTTTTTAGAAATGCAAACAATAATTTGTTCCACAGACATCTTACCAATTCCATGTAACAAATGCAGTTAAGTTCTCAGTTATACATATTAGTATTATAACATTCTCATTTTCCAACAAATTGATACTGAGATGCTTATGTGTTGTCCCACTCATCAATTATTTATTCATTGCTTAACAATTATATGGTTTGAACATTGCATTTTTTAAAAATTAAAATATTTGGACTTGTTGGATAAAAATTCATCTTGATAGTCCTCCTACCATCATTTTCTTACTAGTTCTTTTAAAACTTTATCTTTTTATTGCATTCCAAATCCATATAATATTAATAACATTTATATTCTTTATTACAATGCTTTTTTTGCAACCTAATATGGCAGGTTCGATTGCCCCAGCAATCTTCTTCAGAACTTCTACTTATATCTCCAACAGTTTCGATTGCTCCAGTAATCTTCTTCAAAAGAAGTTCTGAAGAAGATTGCTGGAGCAATCAAAACTATCATATTAGGTTGTAAAAAAAAACATTGTAAAAGTAATAAGGAACATAGATGATATTAATATTATAATTCTTTTATAGTATATAGATACACGATCCTTGTGTGATTGAGATAAGAAAACTTTAAACTATTTCCTATTTCATTATACAAGATTATAAAATATAGAAATATAATTATCTCTATCACATCATTACATCAGGTGGGTCAGCAATGTGAGATGGCATGGAGAGCTGAGGGTCATGTGAAAGTCTGCGTTCGAATCCCTTATATATATATCATTAACCTAGTAATCAACAATGAGAGGGAGTTCTTTTCATATTTTAAAGCGAAAACCTTCATTCTACTTTCAATGTGATTTCTAAAATACCATTTAGATTTTAATCCTACTTTTCTTAAACTTCAGTTCCTCTTCTTTAATAAATAGAGTTAGGAATTAGGCTCTTTCCCACCTGATATTTAGTAGCCCACTTTGAGTTTCGCTCATTTCAAATTAGTAGACAGATAAATCTAGAAACTGTTTGTTTTTAATGTTGTTTTTTTCTTAAAACTATATTACATAAATTTTTTATGAACAAATTTTAAAAAAATGATTTAAATTTTATCTTTTTTACTTTTGCAATTACTACTAGAAATGTATTCTTAAAATATATTAAATAAAAAATCCTGCACTATACTAACACAATCTACTTGTATTGTTGTACTTTTTAGTGTGATTGCAATTTTTCTATTATCATTGTTTTCTATTTTTCATTTGTTGTATTGTTGGTTTTTTTTTTATATATTATATAATTAAATGCTATATATCTCGTAAATAATTTGCATCACCAATGCCAAAATGTATTGTACTTTTATTTTATTATTCCTTTCCCATTTTGTGTAATTTATATCATATCAAATAATAACTGAAACACACAGGCTTATACATATCATATAGCTGTGTCTATATATATATATATATATAGGGTATATGAGCACATACTTTCACACGACCCACCACTCTCCACTCTATCTCATAATACTGATACACTCGAACACATATATGTTGAAAAGATAAATAATCACCAATATCCGTATTTCCTGCTAAACCAGCAATCATCAGTTGGTGCAGATTACCATCTCTACACATATATGCTATAAGGTGCTCATATATATATATATTAAGATAGCCAATCCTCATACTTTAATGGACAGACTTCAATCTACTCCACACTCCAACTCTTCAACCATCCACCCATCCAATTGAAAATCTGATGATGGAATGCTCAAAGGCCACCCTGAGGCCAAGATTCTTGTCACACCCATGTTGATATAAGGTCAATCTGACCCCTCATGTAGAGGACATATCTGAGCACTTATAGCATATATGTGTAGAGATGGTAATCTGGACCAACTGATGATTGCAGGTTTAGTATGAAATATGTATATTGGTGATTATTTAGCTTTTCAACATATATGTGTTCGAGTGTATCAGTATTATGAGATAGAGTGGAGAGTGGTGGGTCGTGTGAAAGTCTGTGCTATATATTACAAACAAGAAGAGATCGAAAACGCAATGTATGGGTAAGACAACAAACAGGTGTTACTGACCTTATTGAAAAAATTAAAAGATTGAAATGGAGTTGGGCTGAACATATTGCTAGAAGAAATGATAATAGATGGACAATTGACATTTTAAACTGGATTGCAAGAGATTGTAAAAGACCCAGAAAGAGACCACATGTGAGATGGATGGATGAAATAAGAAAATGTGCAGGGGTGTTGTGGAAAAGAGAAGCTAAAGAGCGGAGAAGATGGATTAAACTTGGAGAGACCTTCATCCTGCAGTGGATTGATAATGGTTGATGATGATGATGATATATTACATATCAAATAACTAAATAAAGAATTACGAAATTATTTTCTTGCCTAAAGTTTAATTTAAATATTAAAATGATTTAAATATATAACACAAACTTTTAATATTAAATTCTACTTCATAATCAGAATTTGAAGATATCATTCTTATTGGCAAATATAACTACAGTATAAAATCAATAGAACTCGTATAGTGACGTAAACAAATATAACATGACGTTTTTGTTCATATTTTACTAAATACAATTATTAGAAAAATATTTGTATTGCTTTTAACTGTTTTTCTTTTTCTCACATAAATTATATTTTATATGACAATTAATAAAGTTTATTTCAGACTTTATACGAATAACATAAAAAAATTTATCGCGTTTAAAAAAAAAAATACGTTGTAGTCTAGCGCCATCTTTGGAAAAATATATAAAGCATTTTCGAGATTTATGAATATTGATGAAATAATCTTTAAATAGCGCACTATAGACACCCTTTAAATAATCCACGTTTGAGCACAGACTTTTTAAAAGCTCCTTAAAGAGGAAGAGTCACGAATCTACATATATGCTAATATTCTAATGCAGATGCATTTCAAATATTATTTAGAGCAAAATGACATAAAATAATAGAAATATATTTTCTAACAATATTAAAATTAATTTTTTTAAAATAGTTTTTATTATATTTCTTATCCAAGTCATTGTTTCATTTATTTTGCATACATCCATAAATTTTTATCTTATAATAAATTTTAATAAACTTAAAGTGATTTTGAGTAATTAAAAATATAATTTAATTTTTCTTAAAAAATTTGCAATATCTAATGAAATCTCAGTTTCATCTATGAAAAGAAACTAATACAAATATGCGGCTATAAAAAATGAAATCAATTCAAGTACAGGAAAAGATATTTTAGAATTCAGAAAATTCCATCAACATATCTACTACTAACTGACGAACAAACAATTTCAGTGAAACAGACAGTAGGCATAGTATATCCGAACACAAAACATCCAAACTTTAGGACGCACTTTATTAAAGTTTTGTTGAATTATTCAATAAATACAAATGCTGGATTCAATTGAACATAAAATTGTTTGTAGGAGATTAAAACGTTAGGCTACAAATTTAACATATCACAATAATTAATTCATCACCAGTGATACTTATCTTCTAACTCCAGAAGTGATAACAAAAGTAATGATTAAAATCAACAGAAACTGTATGGTAGTGTGAGCAACAATCTTACAATTTCTTGTTATTTATCTGTCAGGTATTAGAATCTAAATTTTTTACTATAATCCATCTAGTGACTATCTTTTATTCTTATCCTTCTTTCACGCTGATGGACTGAACATTCACAAACAGTCTAAGATTTTAAAATCAAGCCTGCATAGTTATACAGTTACAATTCTAGATTGTCATTATAAATCTTAGCAATCTCAACTTTAGGTAAATTACAGCTAGATCTTTGACTCTTCAGACAAAAGGTGATACAAAAATAAAAAGTATATTGCAAACTCTTTTATAGTAATACTGTAAAATTAGTTGGCCACATTGTATTTAAAAGTGCAGTCATCTATTATAACAGCTTCATTTGTGTTTATTTTTACACATATAAAGTATTGCTTGTCGATAATTGTAATAAAACCAGTTCTAAAAAACAATTAAGTCACCCCCCACTCCCATCTTAAAAATCACTAAAAACAATAAAGTCAATTACTCAAGGCTTTAATAGGTTTATAAAATGTAGATGATAACAATCAACCTTTAAGCTATCAACAATCTCATTCTGTTATCAAGGCAACAAACCTTTATTGTTAAAGGAGGTTGCCTTGACTATCATTGATAGCTTAAGGGTTGATTGTTATCCAAGATCACTATTCATTAAAAAATAATTCTATTGAAAACAAAAAAGCAATAAATTAAATTTGAGTCTTATTGATAAAACGGTTTATACTAAAGCTTTCCAAGAAAAATATAATGATTACCAGTAAAAACTATGGGCTAAACATCAAAAGGTAAGCACAATCCACACAAACTGCAAATGAAATTACATCAAAAAACATTTGTAAAGTTGTCTCTATTTTGAAGAAATAGTTTTAGTCTTCATGGGATCCCTCCCACAAATTCAAGCTTTTCATTCATTTACCTTATAGACATTATATTGGATTAACTTAAACTGAATATTGTGAAACAAAGGTGCTAATTTGAATAAGCTTAATTTATATTTCTTCTATTGGTGATAGCTTTCTACTATATAAATTCATTAAGAATTATATTATACATAATGAATGAAAATTTCTATACCCACCATTAACTAAATAACCGTATAATGTAAAAATTCAACAGTGATTTTTAAAATATGGCATATTTTAAGAATGAACTAATATATAAGTGACCCCCACATTTGAAACTATTTAGTTTTCAGTAATTTGTTCAATTTTGATGGGAAAGAATTTATGAAGCATTCCTATGCAATTTCGCATTGACTAAAGTATGTCTACTTTAAGCCTGATAGATGAGCATCAAGTTCTAATGAATTGAAATATAATACATCTTATAAAAACTGATCCCTATTAAATAATGATATATCAAATGGTTTCTGAAGAAAATTATATAAAAGATTTGATAAATGTGAATCTTAAATTATGATCTTCAAAAAGTAATGGTTGCAATTGTTATTGTAGTGAGCAGTAAATCCCGATACAAGATCCATAAACTGGTCCAATTTAAGATGTCTTACTGACAAGTTCAAATAGACTGATAGCAATTTAAGTTTTAAGCATTAGATCCTAAGATCTAGGTGCAATGCTCTCAGATCCAAGTTTCCTCACTGACGAAGGCCACAAGCCAGAAACTAGTCTGGGAATATTGGATAGGCACTAGATGGGGATTTTATGCACAAGCCTTCTGGCATTCACTGATTACTCTAGCTTGCTGTGTGTGGCAATACGTATAGTGAGTTTTGCCTGTTTTAACAGCAATTTAAGTTGTAAGATTTGTTCACTTTATTAATATATAGAAGTTACTCTCATAATAAAAAGGCGAATATATAACCGACATTCTGGATTACATTAAATTTCACCTATCTTTTGACTTAAGACATTCCATTATAACATTCTTATAAATTTATCTAAATATTACAAAATATTTAGAACACGTTTTTTGTTGTTCACCAAAAATCTCTGTTTTCTTTGCAAATAACAGGATCACCATCTCTTACAGATAATATCATGTGCAATAGGGATCAGCCAATATTCAAATTTCCCTATATAATTCTCAGGTCACTTTGGAAGTGATCCTCTTAATTTATCCAGAATCCCAACTAGTTCAGTAAAAGTTTGGCTAACTTACCCATTAGCAGAAAAAAATCTCATGTTAGATTAACAATAAATTATATATTAACAAAACTAACCTTTGATTGTATGGATTGCATTATTAACATGAGCACTGATGAGAAAGAATTAATTTTTGATGACTTAGATACATACTTTATAGGCAAAACAAAAATGAAAGTCTATTTGGAAAATTCATAGTAACTCTATATAACCTCTTAAAAGACTTTAAGATATTTGTAAACCTTTAATTAAAAATGTTTTCCTGCAACCATTATGTGGTTGATTGTATTACTGGATCAGACGTGAGTTAACAATTGGTTTACTTACAAAGATTATGATGGTAATACGACTGAATTTAAATTCAAAAAAAAATTAAGCGCAAATATTGTGCTTTTTGCAAGCATGCTTGGTGAACAGAGATCCATATTTGATGAGATTGATTTGCAATGCTTTTACTATTACTTCGATTATAAATTTATTTAACGCACATTGAACGTAAGTAATATTTACTAAGGCAATAAACCTCAAGAATGTGCGCTTGAAAATGTGAAGGTAGGAACCTCTACAGGTCTTAACCACAAGCTTATGCTTGGGAAGAAAAGAGGGGAACCTTTCTTTACTTCAACCTACTTTCTATATAAATAGGTGAAGCTGAAGCAGTTAGATCTGAGAATGTGAAGCTATTCAATACTTTACTGATTAAGTCCATAATTCCTATTAAACATTAGTACACACAAATCTGGAGCTTAATTGTAAGTATAAAGGATTTGAACTCAGATTTTCAAGCAACCTTTAACTATCCACACTATATCTTTTCTACATATGTGTGGTCATGTGTATCAGTTGTATGAGATAGTGCGGATAGTTAAAGGTTGCTTGAAAATCTATTTTACTTCAATTACACCTGGGTCTCGTTTTACACGATAGATTCTTCAGAAAACACGCGCAATCGAAATCGTGCAAAAATAGACAACTTATATTGAAAAAGGGGGGATATGGTCTATGGTTTTTCAAAATTCGTGTAAAAGCAAAGCACCAATGTAAAATTACTTTAAAATTCGTGCAAAAAAAAAAAAAAAAAAAATAAGAAAATAAAATATGACTAATAAAAAATTTCAAATTTGAAAAAAATTGATACAAGACAAACTTTTTTTAACTGTAATATTTAATTTTATTCAAAATAATATATCTTTATGCATAATTTAAATTTACATTTTTTTATACACGTTTTAATTATTATCGTTATTTGCCGAAAAACACGTTCATTTGCAAACTGGTAAAAAATCAGATTCTTGCAAGAGGAAATACAACTAGCACCAAGTTCACTCTCATGTTGTGTTAATGGTTTTCTGTTGACAATGTAATTAGTAATTAATCTTTGAGACAATGATTTTATTAATTGTTTATGAACTTAGACTTATGATAATAAAAAGACATTTATTCACCACTGCTGGGAAAAATTTAATTAAAACTAACAACTAAAAATTAAATTCTTATTTTTGTCTTTAATTTTTTAATTTTTAATTCCATTTAAAAATCAAACTTCGTTTTACATCACATTAATTTCAAGTCGCAGTAAGTAGTTTTTAAATTGTTAATTACAATTAAAAATCAGATTTTAATTTTTAATTGTCAAATTTAATTGTGCCCACTGCTATTACTCACCTTTTAAAAATAAAATTGCAGACACTAAATGATTAATAATTGATTACGTTCTTTTTTAAAAAGCAAAAACAGAATGTCATTTAAAATGCAAAATTAACACACACAATGTTTGAGCAAATTTACATTATAATCTTGTAAAATTTAATGTGTGTATACATAAAATGTGGAAATCATGATTTTAATTTCATTATTGCATAAAATCTTACTATTATAAAGCATTAAAAATATTAAAATTACTAAGATGAAAGTTGAATTCCAATAATGTGCTATTACT
Organism: Epiperipatus broadwayi; assembly: GCA_028023455.1. Taxonomy (NCBI): domain Eukaryota; kingdom Metazoa; phylum Onychophora; class Udeonychophora; order Euonychophora; family Peripatidae; genus Epiperipatus; species Epiperipatus broadwayi. The sequence continues at coordinate 2,150,829 of JAQFVV010000042.1, read as the reverse complement.
TTCAATATAACGTAAGTGCGCGAAATTTATTATTTAAGGTAATAGCGCATTATCGGAGTTCGACTTCCGGTGAAACATGAATCACGTAACTTCAAAATCATGTTAAATAAGTCCGCGTAAAGAGACCCAGGTGTATAAGAATTCTGAATCCATGATTTAAAAACTTTAGATTAACAGGAATCAAACTTGTATCATTTTTAAATGGGTGTGAAAAAGTCCTGATTTAATCTGGAATTTCTTCAGTTATTTGTCCCTCCTTCCAGCACCATTCTCAATTTGAACCCCAGGTCATGGTTTTGGAAGTTTTCCTACTGTGACCTAATTATTTTGTGAAACTTATATAAATTTTAAAAGTAAATTTTAAAAAATGTATAAAAGTATATAATCAATTATTTGCTAAGTTTATGCTCAGCTATAGCAAGTTAGATATATTCTGTGATAAGCTTAATTTGCACTCAACTTAGAAAAGATGAATAAATATGGTTATTTCTAATACGTGTATACTATTATTAATAGGAAAATAATAATGAATTATTTATAACAGCTATATAAATCTCAAGAATAATATTACACATAAAAAGTCTTTTTCAACACCTGTTTTGGTGTCCTTTTCAAATGTTGCTAATCTATTTGATGCTAACAAACTATTTCAGATATAAAACCATCTAGTGTTCAGTAATGAAATTAAAACAACCAATAACAATATAAATCATTAAAATAGATTAAAACCATCATATAGATATTCCAGCAATTAGAAAGTAATTGACTTTATCATATCAATATATTAAATAAATATTACATGATATAAGTACAAAAAAGGAATTATATATAAAATTACATGTGAAATTTATAAAATGATTTGCTTTGGGCATACTGGAAAACAAAAGAGCCAAAGAACACAATAATGCAATTAATAGAAGAGATAATAAATCTGCATTATACATTCATTACTTGAAATATGGGCACAGAATAGATGCTACAAAAAGTATTAAAACTTTAAATTATATCAAAGATTCAATAAGAAGACAAATATATGAAACATACTATATTTAAAATAATTTGAATAATTGTATGAATATTTAAAAGACTTCTATACATTTGGTTAACAATTGGTTAATTAAAAATGAATGGAAACTTATATAAAATGATATATATATATAATTGTAAAAAATGCATGTAATATTTGTTTAATGTATTGTTATCATATAGTCACTTATTTTGTAATTACTGGATTTATATATGAGAATTTTGATTTATTTTAATGATTTATATTGTTATTGCTTGTTTTAATTCCATTATTGAACACTAGATGGTTTTATGTTTGAAATAGTTCATTAACATTAAATAGATTAGTAACATTTGAAAAGGCATCAAACCAGGTGTTGAAAAAGGTTTTTTATGTGTAATATTATTACTGAGATTTATATAGCTGTTATAAAGAATTCATTATTATTTTCTGACTATTAGTTTATGGAAGACAGCATAAAGATTTTTATTCTTTTCCAATTTTGATGATATTATTAATTGGAATTGTATGCATTCAAATATCTTTTTTTGTGGGTGTGTTATACTTTGAATCAAGTGACATGATATTACAAAAACATACAAATTACCATTCCTGTAGCACATACATTAATAAAAAAGTTAATTTGTAAAAAATCTGGCAAATTCCAAATGCTATATGAATGCATGTAATATAAATAATTCACAAAGCAATCTTGTCTGAATACATTGCTAGGACAAATTGTAAGCAGATTCTAAAGAAAAATTTTAAACAAATTTGCAAATACATTTACCCTTTTGTACACCTGGGTCTCTTTTTACGCAGACTTATTTAACATGATTTTGAAGTTACGTGATTCGTATTTCACCGGAAATTGAACTCCAATAATGTGCTATTACTTTAAATAATAAATTTCGTGCACTTATGTTATATTGAAAGTAATAGCACATTATTGGAATTCGACTTTCATCTTAGTAATTTCAATATTTTCAGTGCTTTATAATAGTAAGATTTTATGCAATAATGAAATTAAAATCATAATTTTCACATTTTATAAATACACACATTAAATTTTAAAGATTATAATGTAAATTTGTTCAAACATTGTGCGTGTTAATTTTGCATTTTAAATCACATTCTGTTTTTGCTTTTTTAAAAAAAATGTAATCAATTATTAATCATTTAGTGTTTGCAAGTTTATTTTTAACAAGTCAGTAATAGCAGTGGGCACAATTAAATTTGACAACTAAAATCTGATTTTTAATTGTAATTAACAATTTAAAAATTACGGCAAAATTTGATTTTTAAACGGAATTTAAAATTAAAGACAAAAATAAGAATTTAATTTTTAGTTGTTAGTTTCATAAACAATTAATAAAATCATCATCTCGGAGATTAATTACTAATTATGTTGTCACCAGAAAACCACTGACACAACATGAGTATGAAGTTGATGCTAGTTGTTTGCAAACGAATGTGTTTTTCAGCAAATAGCTATAATAATTAAAACGTGTATAAAAAATGTAAATTACTGTACTGTAAATTATGCATAAAAATATATTATTTTGAATAAAATTAAATATTATAGTTAAAAAAAGTTTGTCTTGTATCAATTTTTTTCAAATTTGAAATTTTTTATTAGTCATATTTTATTTCCTTATTTTTTTTTTGTGTGAATTTTAAAGTAATTTTACGTTGGTGCTTTGCTTTTACGCGAATTTTGAAAAATCACAGACCGCATCCCCCCATTTTCAATGTAAGTTACGTCTATTTTTGCGCGATTTCGTTTGCGAGTGTTTTCTGAGGAACCTATCTATTGTGTAAAACGAGACCCAGGTGTATATCAATATATTAATAAAAAAACAAAATACTTTTAATTCTATGCTAAAAATCAATTTCCATTAATTTGATTTAAAACAAAAGAAATATCAGCAGTTTCTAATATCAAATCATTATTTTTTTAATAGGATTTAAAAAAAAGAAAAACCACATGATATATAATTTTTCCACTCATCTGCGTAATCTAGAAACAATGAAATTACAAGTCTGTGTTATAAGTTTGTTTTCAACAACAAATAAAATATGGTGATGATGTCTAATGACAAACTCCAATTCTTTTAGTTGACATAAAAAAAAATATTAGATCAATTTTATTATTTGATTTCTGTAAAGAAATTAAACAAATTTTTAAAACCATACAAATTTCTCAAATGTCTTCATAACTCACAAAAAAAAAAAAAAAAGAAATTATGATAATAAAACTAAAATTTATTTTCCAAACAAATGAAATTGTTAAAATTTACAAGGCAATGGTTTCCAATGCCAGATTTTAAATATTACATCAACCAAGATTAAAAGAAAAAGCATATGGTAAGAGTTTAATATCCATAAAATCATTTTTTAAAAAAGTTAAACTTATTCTTCAGTTTTGTGAAATTTAACAACTTTTTTATGCAGTATTCTCACAAATGAGACAAATTTCTGATTCTACTTAAAAAATTTATTTTCACTAACAAATATATGACTTTTTTCTACAGTACAGGCTTTTTCATACCTGCACTACAATATGTAATATATAGGGGGTTTGAACTCAGACTTTCACCTGACCCTCAACTATCCCCACTATCATTTAATTAGCATAAACTTTATTCAGAAGCAGATTTTTATGTTAGATTGACAAATTATTACATAAGCCAAGATTAAAAGAAAAAAAAGTGATCATATACACATTACACAATTTTATAAAGAATTTAAACTTATCCTTAAGCTGTATAATAATAAAAAAAAAGCAAGTCATATATAACGACATTACTTTTATAAACTTGTATTTACAAAAATATAAGACCAACTGGTTTCGAGCTTATGGCTCACGTCATTGGAGAGCTAGAATATTCGGACATTAGATCTAAAATATCAACTCAAAATCCAGCACTTATTTCATACGTAATATTTAAGTAGAAACTCTGAAAATTTTGGACATGAAAATGTCTTAAAATCCAGCTATCTAACTTAAATAGCTATATGGGACTGAACTAAATTCAGATCTACCATATTTTAATAGCCTCAGCATAGCCAAAGTCTTAAAGGTAAAATTATAATAATCAAAAAAGCAAGTCATATATAACGTGACATTACTTTTATAAGCTTGTATTTACAAAAATGTAATACAGAAAGTGTACTAATAACTCAAACAAGCTCTTAATTTATAAGTGCGATATGAGAAAATATTTAAAATCTCTATCCAGAACCTTTCCATCTCTAGACCAACTGGTTTCGAGCTTATGGCTCACATCAGTGGAGAGCTAGAATATTCAGACACTAGATCTAAAATATCAATTCAAAACCCAGTGCTTATTTCATATGCAATATTTAAGTAGAAACTCAGAAATTTTGGGACATGAAAATGTCTTTAAATCCAGCTATCTAACTTAAATAGCTATATGGGACTGAACTAAATTTAGATCTACCATATTTTAATAGCCTTAGTATAGCCAAAGCCTTAAAGGTAAATTTTCTATACAGTAATTTTTAAAGCTAAAAAAAAAATAATAATTCTGCAGTAAAAATTAATTTCCAAAAGAAAAAAAATCAACAGAATGTGTTTACATATGATAGCCGTTGAATGAATGTAATACGATATAGTCAATAAAACCCCATACAAAATTACAGAACTAATTCAACGTATAAATATGCTTTCAAAATACATTTCCTATTCATAAAAAAGTTGAACTGTTGAAAAGCCATGTTAGTTTATTTATTGTTTATTCCAATTCTGAATTAAAAAATAAAACCAAAAATTTGAAATCTATGCTAAATATTCATTTTCAAAATGTAAACTAAAAACCATTTTTGTGAAGTAGTCATTTTAGTTTTTACAAAAAGCATCCTAAGAACTTTCAACTTTATTACAAACATTTTACCACTTTCAAATACAATATTTCAAATAAATGTAAAAAAATATTACGTTTAAAAGCGATACAGGTGATTTTTTAAAATTTTATTTATATGTCAAAGCGTTGACCGGAAGCAAACCCGAGCCAGCTGTTTGGAAAGCAACTATGCTAACTGCTAGGCCACCAATGCTTGACAAACTCAATTTCTCTCTCTTTTCATTTTTCATATAAATAAAGATACAATAAAAGACAAATGACCCCCAAGATGCATTTCATGCTGAACCAGCACTCATCAGTTGGCCCAGGTCACCATCTTCCATATATATCTTTATTACATAAAGTGTGTATGTATGGCGATTTTTTACATTTTATTTTTCAACCGCCAAACTTACTCCACTCACAACCTCGTTTTCATTCACCTTTGCTAAACATTACTGCATTTATCATTAATCATTCATTAAATTAGAGTTTTTCTCTAACGCATATATTTACTTTAATGCAAGTTAAAGATTAATATATCTTATTTTACAATATATAAAAATGGCACCACTTTTATTGCAATACTATATTTGAAAAGAAAAAAAAAGTAGTAAACCTAAGTAATGAATTTAAATTTAGTTACTTTATTTTTTGCTAAACTAATTTTTAGAAGAATATTCACTAGGAAATTACAATTAAACACGCTAATACATTACATTTCAATAAAACACTTTCTATTTTGTTGATTTAATTTCTGGTTTGTATTTGAGTGCTTTCCTGCATTTCTAAAAAAATTTCCGTATCTAAACTCAAATTTGAAACCAGGTTCTCCGATAAATGTTAATCTACCTCTAACACTAATATAAAAAAAAATACTGGAAAGAATGACAACTCATATAATTTTTTTACTTACTTGATCATATTGTTCTGAATTGTCAGATTCTTTGCATCATAAAATTTGCTGTCTAGCAGATGATGACGTAAATACAATATTATCTACAATAATACATATTATTACAACAAATCTGGCGTGGAAAAATATTTTACAATTGCATTTTTTATTTTATGATCAGTTTATTAATATTAGTTAAGCAAACCATATTAATTTGTTGCTATTAATAATAGTTAAATACCCATTTACTGACCAATATTGGATGACTACTAATGAGTCAGATATTTGAAAAAATAGCAAATCAATGCTGGGTTATTAGTTATAAATCAGTTATCTAAAAATTAGCCCTATAATACTAATAGACTATGACTACAATTATCCAAGCTGAATTCTTAATTCCAGCCCATAAACCTGAGTGACAGACATAATCACTACTATAACATAAAGAAAAGCTTTTGAAAAAAAAAAAAAAACATTCTCCTCTATTTCTCTTTTTACTAAGTTTTATGTTTTCTTGTATCTTATTTCAAAAATAAATAAAATAGAAAAGTTATAAATATGTTTGTCTTGAATTCATATTTTTATATTTTCCTTTTCTTGGTTAAAAAAAGTTTTTTCAAAGTAGAAGATAATATCTTTTATTTTACTTCTAATAAAAACAGTTAAACAATAGATTATATCCTACAATGTTTGTTGAAGTACTTTAAAATTTTATTTTTGGTCAATTTCCTTTTTATTATGTAATTCTCGTTTTTTAAATCCTTATATTTGTAATATTTACTGTCCAATATATTATAAGATTTTTTCTTTTTTCTGTAAGGAGCATTAAGTTTAATGTTAAACAAACCAAATGGGGATTAGCAATCTTCAGACTTATTTTAAATGAGATAGAAGTACTGTACTTATAATTTTTATCTTACACATACATTTTAATCACATAAGTAAAGACATCTAAAAAAAGCAATTGACCTCAAATATGTATTTCATGCTGAATCATCACTCATCAGTTGGCCCAGGTCACAACCTCTCACATACATTCATTATTCTTACCTAGTAATTATCAATATCAAATATAATTTATTGTGAAAGTGTCAAATTTATTGCATTTATAGCAGTAATAATAGATGTGTCCTATATGGTTAAACACACTGGCAAAAGATTACTTTTTGGAGTAAAGATCCTCAGATTGATTGCAGTTCTGACACTTTTGATGCTCAAAGTTCTTATAAAATTCTGACTGTTTGTTTATATTAGATGTATGTTTCTTTAATTAAAATTTAAGGTGTATCATCTCAGCTAAAAAGGATATGATAATTTGTAAATTAAATAAATATTTATAATAAGCATTAAGGTATTTATATGAAGAAGATAGAGTCATAGTTATAGGGGTTCAAAGTTTGACACCTTCATAATAAATTTAATAAAAACATTACTTAAATACTTTAAAAGAAGATGCAAATATAGTTTAATATCTGGAGCTAAAAAAAAAATCAAAAAATTATATATTATTATGATATTTAACTAAAACAATGTGATTAAAAAAATATATTGATTTTATTAACTTATAGAGGGGGGAAATGTTTAAAAAAAAATACAGATTTTTCAATTCTTTTAATGAAAAGTTTATAGACTTCAATAAGATCAAAACCTCAATTAATTTCTAATGATGTCTTTGATATACTGTTCAAATTCTGAAGGAACAATATAATTGTTCATATATAGTAATTAAATTTTTTTCAATAATTCTAAAAATTTCAGTATTTTTTTAAGCAGTCAACATATGACCATCTGCAGCAACAGCCCAGAACCTATTTTTTAAAAGATTTTACAATATTTAATAAACAGACAATTCTAGGGATTGTATTACAGAGACATAGTTGTGAGAGAGAAAAAGAGGATAGATAAGTTGACTAATAAAAAAAATTATGGAAAATAAATAAAGCATTCTGGAGTTATATAAATATAAAAATTAAATAAATAGTAGGAGGTTTAGATATCAAGAAAAGAAACCAAAATTTAAAAAAAGGATTTGGATTGTGGATGCAGTTTATATAGACATGGGAAAAAAGTATTAAATATTTATTTTTGTGGCATTAGATACTTATATAAAGAATGGATAAAATTTGAAAGTAAAAAAAAATAAAAGAGATAGAGATTTATAGTTTTTTTGCTTAGGTCTTTATACAGAAATTTGGGAATATGAAGATAAGCTAGTTATTTTATATTTCAAACTTAAATTTTCTGTTCTTTTTACTATTTTTTCACTTTGAGATTTCTTTTTTTTTTGATAAAATATGAACCATCTTTCAAATTCTGCTCCTATGGCTCATGGCTATAATTATTACAGTATATGCACCTAGGAGAATAATTTTTAAAAATACATATACATTATTTTTACCATTACAAATAAAAATAGTTAAGCAAACTAAATTGATAAGTAAAATTTATATGATATAAATCTTAATTTAGTGAGAAAATAATTCATTGCTCTTCACTCTAGAGGCCCATTTTTGTAAAAGACTTCTTCGTACTTATGCTGTGTTTGTTAAAAGTATATTAAAATCTTTCAAGACATTATGCTTATAATACAGATAATTCTAGATATAAATTGTAGCATAAGTGTAAGTACCAGAGATGAACATTTATATTAGATTGCTGAATGTTAAATGGTTGCTGATATGATAAAAAGATTAGAAGTATTATGACTGAAATACAATTAATGAATGCATGCTTGATGGAAAAAAATATGCAGAAGCAACATTCTTTACAAGTGTAATAACTATAACTTTTTTTTATTTAATTAACACTTTGCAAGCAATATTCTTCAATAAATTTAATTTTTTTCATTAGTGCTGGATTATATATACTTTTAAAACCTTTTCAGTTCAAAACAATGAGGATTTCCAATTCCTCAACAAACTTTGTGATAACTTAAAAGCTTAAGAGAATAGGGTCATGTGATCTATGACTCTTATTTTGACTATTTATAGTCTCTGCCTTAAGTTTTATGCAATGTTATATTGATAAGACTACTAATATATGGTATGGCTGAAGATCTATCAGCCCCATATAGCTATTTGAGTTGGATAGCTGGGTTTGAAGACATGTAGGTGTCTGAAAATTTCAGATTTTCCACTCAATAGATAACTTTTAGATAAATGCTGGCTTTGGGTTGGTATTTTTAGATCTAGGGTCTGAACCTATCCTAGAACCTCTCTGAGGAGTGCCAAAGCATGAAACCAGGGTCAGGGATTTGGGGGGGTCATGGCAAAGATATTTTAAATGCTTTCTCTGGTTAAGCATTTATCGCAAAGCTTGTTGAGGAATTGGCAATCCTCATTGTTTATAACTTACAAGCTTAACTACTTCCGGTTTCTCGGCGACGATTGCGCTCGTTAATGTTCGTTTGTTGAAGTTCGTTTTTCTGTTTGAAATTACGGAAAAACTATAAGGACTACGCATGCGCCTATACCATAATTCTCTTCGTTGTTTTTTCCTCTTTTCGTAGGTAGTCGCCATTTTTCTGTAAGTTAAAAAATAAAATTTTTATTAATTTTTTTGTGAATAAGGTCAATTTTTTTAAAAATTTTTTTTCACAATTTGTTAGATTAACGGAAACAAAAGTACGCAAAATAAATGAACGGGACATGATGGCCTCTGATACGGATTATTCCAGCGTGATGAATTTTCCCATCTAAGCCCTTTGACTCCAAAATAGTGTTAGTTGTGTGATCTTGAAGAATATTTTTCTCATCAGAAGAAGAAACTCCTTTACCAGCCAAAAAGAAAAACTATAGTGCTTTTCTGGATGATATCAATACACCACCCGTCAACAATGTTCCCAACAATATCAATCCCACCCTTCATCTAGTAACAGTAATCTGTGTCCAACTAACCTCAAACCTGTGAATGTAGAGAATTTTACTAAAACTCCAGGTTTGAAGTTTTCTATAGTAGGTAAGTATTCAATTTTAGATTTTTTTAATGTTATTTGATAAAAACTTTTATCAACTATTATCGGAGAAATACTAATAAATATGCCACTCAAGAAAAATGACACTGATTTTTACTCTGTGATAGGTAGCACATATGAAAGGTAATGTTTTTATTATTGTTTTTTTTTGTTGGTTTGTTTTAGCGACCAACACAATGATGAATGGTTGACACACTGATTCAAGACTATTTACAATTTAATTCCTCTCTAGCAAATTGATTGTATATAATGCAGTAATTTTTTCTTTTTTACTAATTTTTTTTTACTAACATGTTTTCATTGTTTTTGTTTTACTAATTTAGTTTTTATTTGTTGTTTTATTAACTTGTTTTTTTACTAACTTCATTTTATACTTTATAGGCATATGACTGCCTGATTGCCTTCCTTATTAGAATTTTGTTTCAGCTTCATTACTGATTACTTTTTCCAATTGGTAAACAAGATCTGGCATGATGAAATATTTTGCATATTTATATTAGCATATATGAACAGGTATGCTTCTCTGGAAGACGTATCTTGGAAGAGGTAGAATATAAACATTTTTTTATATAAATATCTGCCATAGAACCTTTTTAGTAATCATTGTCTGCCTCTTGAAATGAGAAATTTGTAAATTGTTTTCTGTATTGGCAATGATTATTCAGTATGATGATGATGATGTTATAAACAAGGTTGGTTTATCCAAAGTCTAAAATCAAAATAGTCATCTTGTTTAACAGCTTTTTGAGTTTTCCCATAACCATTAACAGAACTTTCATGATTCATACATATACACCACTTTTATAATATACCTGTACTATGATGATGATGATGACATTTTATTTTTTATTGTATTTATAATGGTAAGTAATAATTTTCCACTTCCTTCATTATTTTTATATTCTGTTAGAATTTTAATTTTTTTATTTTTTATCTTTTATTAGGGAGAACTCTTTTCTTCCAGGCGCCTTGACAATTTGCAACAGTTGGGGTAGAAGATAAAAATGAAGAACTCTTATAGGAACATTTTCGGACATTGTAAGCTATGGATTATCTCAGGTAAGACTTATTATATATCTTTAGAAAGATTTTTTGTGAGGAATACAAAGAAATTATCACTGAAGATGTAATTTGCATTTTAGTTAATGTTAATTTCCATATTATGAACAATCAATAAAATAATAATTATTTCGGTTGTGAAAATTTCTTTTTTTCCTTATTTTTTATATAGTTATCACTATTTATTTTATGCTTATTGTTTTCCTTAGTTTTTCTAGTTTCTAGAAATGTAATTGTTTTTGCTCTAACATAATTCAAACTGAAGTTATTGTGAAAATTGTGTATCAGGCCAGTATTTTAAAAAGTTCAAAATGGCGGCTTGAAGCTGAAGTAGCTATGACTCTTATAAACTGGCAAAACTCTCCATACAGTAGTGCTGTTGGAGGGTTGCATTATATCCTAAGCTAGAAACTAGTCTGGAGATATTGGATGAGTAGGCACTAAATAGGAATTTTATACACAAACCTTTATGCATCCATTGATTACTCTGGCTTGCACTGAGTGGCACTACTGTTATGAAGAGTTTTGCCTGTTTTAACAGCTTGAGAAAGCATAAAAAATGATGATCATGTGATGTTTAGTGGTTTAGAAGTTTGGAAACTAAGCCTTTCTGACTACTTGCAATTTTTTTTTTAGAAATTAATAATAAAAAAAGTTTATTTTCATTTATATTCACCAAGAATAAAAATTATTATACATATCCGATTAGTTTTTGTAATACTTAAAAGTTTATATTTTTGAAATATTAATTTATAACTCAATTATTATAAATATGTAAGAATGTTGTTTATTTTTGAATAATAAAAAACAAAATTCTTTCTCTTTATTCTGCAACATGTAAATTTGTAAACAAACTATTTTTGAATCTTCAGAGTAATTTTATCAGATGCGCAATTTTTCATCAGTCAATAACACATCTTTTTTTTTTAAAGCATTATTTTATATTTATCACAAATTGAATAAAAATGCTTATTATCATATAGCTTTTCCCCCTTTTCTATGATCAAAAAAGAAATAAAAGAAAATGATTTTAAATTAGATTTCTTTGGGGATATCTAATTAGTGGTTGAATTTTCATGGAAATAAAAGTTTCAGATTTTATAATTTCAGTATAATTATATATGAGTATATAAAATACAATGAAAAAACATTTTATTGTGTTAAATTACAAATAAAACTTGTTAAGTAAAACTAATGATCAAAGTTAATTAGATAAAATAGGAACATTAGGCTTATGGTATCATTTAATTTTACAATTTTTAAAGCAATAACTATCTGGAATTGTGGAAAACTATAAAAGTACAGTGCGTTGGTGGTCAAGTGGTTAGCACAGCTGCCTTACAAGCAATTGTCCCGGGTTCGCTTTCCAGCAGATGCTTTGACACATGAAAAAAAATACTATAAGTTCAATACTTTAAAATTTGGCATTTGTAATAACTAAACAAACTATTCTAAGGTCATTTAAATGTTCCTTACTACCCAAATTTATTATTTTAGCAAGATTTAGGATTTACTTAAGCAATATGTTTTATTTAATCATGCATAAATACAAAAAAACCATAATACTGTAAATAAATTTAAAAAACAATACATTGAAATAAATGCTTATAGATTAAATATACAAACTAATTAAGCCAACTGTTGTTTAATGACAGTCGCCAGATGTTTGCATAATATTTTTAATATTTTACTTTAGTAAATTAATATTCTTACTTATATTTTACCAAATTAAAATTATTTCCTAGAAATATAAGTTTAAAATTAAAAATTATTCTTAAAAATAATATTTCATCTTGTCAAATATAGAAAAAAAAACCAATAAATTGAATAATGTCTTTTGTTATTCACGTTGCCAGTAGAAATGTATTTGAAATGAAATAGAATTTATTTCAACTATAATACTCAAATGGATTTTTGTAAAGAGTGCATGAAGTTATAAAATCTTGTTTTAAAATGTAAAATCTCATTACATTTATTTAAGAAATGACAAAAAATAACTGTTATGGTATTTACAGAGGTGTTCATTTTTCAGCCAATCAAAACATCTTGTTTTATATTATTACATTTCTCTTGGCTTGTATTCAATAAAAAAACAAATATTTTCAAATAAAATCTGAATCTAGTTATCATATTCTTTCAAAAAAATAAATATTTTAAATATTTTTCAAAAATAATCATAAATATGTAAACAAACTATGGAAAATATATGACTTTCATTTTCATGATTCAAATTAAAGATGAGCTCTCACAAACACAGTGATTTCTGTGAGAACAAAGAAGTTGCCAATAAAGGTATTTTATATGTGATGTTAATGTGACACACTATAACTTCTCCTTATAGGGAGTCAGTGAACTCTCAGCAACTATGTCCAGAAAAACATGTTAGCCACTTTACCTTCCCTTTCCATTCCCCACCCTATATTTTCTCATATTCTGCTCCATCCCATTTCCACATCATAATCTTTTTCAACTCCATAGCCTTTATATCTGAATCCCTCTCATTTATTCCCAGGCATTTACATTTAATTAACAGATGCCTAATATTTTCTATGCCTTCATTACACAAATTGCAGACTGAATCACCCACATTTCCCCATTTACATGTATAATATCCTGTTGCTAAAGATCCCTTTTAAGTCTTAAACAGTAAACTACTTTCCTTGCTATTATCATAAATTAACTCGCACCCAATATTCTGTTTACTTCTATATATATTTAAACTCTTTTTACTCTTCATACTAGTTCTTTATCTCTCCAATTCCCTATTCTTTATTAATGCATCTATTCTTCTATCCCATTTCTTACCACTATAATGCTCAACAATTCTCCTAACACAATCATCTCACCTTTTGTACAAGTATACTTACATAAATTCTTTATCCAAATCTTCTGCATACCACTACCTTTTTCACCCATTGTGCTACCTGCCCTTTATTCATAACCCAGTTAAATTTTATTTGGCTATTCTTTTATTATCCATAAGCTGCAATCTACTGAACACTTTCATTTTGATTTTCAGATCTCTCATATAAAAACTTGTCTATCCCATTTCTTCTTGAATTGCCACCTTTGCCATTGACACATCTGCATCTAATCCATGTCTTCCTACTTCTCTTTGGGCTTTTTCTGAATAATCTAATACCTCTTTACTAACACATAACACATCATTCCCATATGTTAACCCTGCTATCATCACTCCCTTCCATACACTTCTAGCTATGTCATATTTCTTATAAGAAAACACTGTTAATTTCTTTATCAATCCCTTTCTTTTCTTTGCTTCATTTATCAATTTTTTCTCCCATTCATCCAAGCAATTTCTCTGATTACATAAGATGATTCCCAAATAGTTATATTTATTCACCACACTTAACTTTATAGCTCCCAATAAAAATTCTTTGTCTTCTCTTTCCCCAGTATTAATCACCATTACTTTTGATTTTTCTTCACTAGACATAATCCCTATCTTTTTACCCACCCTTGTGCTGTCCTCAGCATAACTTCCATGTATTCCCTTCTTTCTGCACACAAAAAGACATCAGTCGCAAATAAAAAACCCCGATAATGTATATACTCCCTTCCCACCTATTAATGGTATCTCTATCCCTTTTCCTAGTCTTTCTATTGCTCTCTCCATTTCTCTCAAATACAACAAAAACAAAATAGGTGATATAGGACATCCTTGCCTTAGTCCCACCCCATTTTTAACTTTAACTGATTCTCTATTCCTTAATTGATTAATATAGTAATTATTTTCATATAATTTCTTAATAATATTTATTAAAGCTCAATCCATTCCCAAATTTACTAAACTTACCCATAATCTATTTCTATTTACTCTATCATACACCTTCTCTATATCTATAAAAGCCATATATAACTGTCTACCTGTATACCTACTTATATCTATAAGTTGTATAACTACAAATAAACTATCTCCTATAAGCCTATCTTGCATTTTTCCCACTATATTATTCTCTTCCATCCATTTTGCAACCATTCCAGGCATCATATACGAAAAAACTTTAGATAAAACTGATGTTACAGCTATTGGTCTATAATTGTTTAACCTTCTATGATCCTTACCCTTTCCTTTAAATAGTAGCCTTACTCTTGTATTACTCCAACTACCCGGAAAATCTCTCTTTTGTGCCATTTTATTAAAATATGATAACACTTTTACTTTTGCCTTACTCCCTAAATTCATTACCATTTCTGCTGCCCATCCATATAAACCTCTTGCCTTATCACTTTTCAATTTCTTCCCTGCTTCATTCAGTTCATTTTCTGTAAACCTAATATTCCCATTACTATATGCTTTCATGTTTGCTATCACTCTGTCATTTACATCTAACATCTTTTCTATACCCATTAAATATTTATTTAATATAATCTCTAATTCTTCTCTAGAGCTATTTCTTATTCCCTCATCATCTAATAATACTATCTTTCTCTTTCCTACATTCCTTCTTTTAATGTATTTCCAAAATTTTTTACTCCTGTCTCTTCCACTTTTATTAATATCCTCCAACAATTTACTATTCAATTTCATTCTCTCTCTATAATTATCTATTTTAGCCAATTTCTTTTTTTCTAAGTACTTTTCCCATTTAACATTAATATCTTTTTCACTTTCTTTGTTCTTAATAGTACACTTATATTTTCTGCATGCCTTTTCCCTCTCTTTTACACTCTTACTAACTCTCACATTTTAATTACTTTTATTCTTCTGAATATTCTAATCTAAAACTCTATTTTCCATTTTCTCTATTTCCCCACACCAGTCCTTATACTCACCCCCAACCAATTCTTCCATGATTTCTTCAACTTTTATTTTATACTCTTCTAACTTACTCTTATCATTCATTCTCCATCCACATCTTTCACTATCATTTCTACTTTTATTTCTATTTTCCATCACATTATTAACTATTTATATTATAAAGAAGTTATGATCACTATTACACACTCTCTCTTCATTAACAAACACTTTAATTTTTCGTACTTTATTCATTCTTTCTTTCTCTACTAATACATAATAATCTATTGTGTGGAAAATATTATTTCTAGACCATGTATATGTCCCTCATAAATATTTGATAAATTTCCAATGCTCAAATTCACTCTCTGACAAAAATTCTTCAAAAGCTGTCCATTCTTATCACCTACATCATCAATTTCTTCAATATGCCCATTCACATCCCCTATAATCATTATTCTCTTTCTCTTTTCTTTGAAACTCTGTATATCTTTAACTAGGCACTTATATATGCTACTAATCCACTCCATGTGACTATCTCCAGTAGCTATATACACTATAGTCATCATCCATTCTTGTCTTCATAATCTTATCTCAAATAACAAATGTTCTTGATATTTAACAGTATTTAAATATTTTTTAACATAACTCCTAAACCTCCACCCCCTTTTCTTTTCTATTTATACCATGCCATAGCAAGTCTTCCAGAGTAGGTTCTTTTTCTTCTCTTAGATGTATTTCCACTGCTGCTAATACCTCAAGCTCTTCATTTTTAATTGTCTTGTTTAATTCCAGCCATTTTCTGGTCTCCTACCACCTTGCATATTCAAATACCCAATTTTAACAATTTCTTCTTTCCTAACTATTCTGTTATAAATTCTTTTGACTCTTTCTTCTCCATTACTTTTATAAATAATTTGCTTAACATTAATTTTACAAACCCATTCTCTCTCCACGTCTACATTTATATCTAAATCAGCTATACTTTGTTTATTTCTTACATCCCATCCATTCTTTTTTTTTATATATAACACTGTATTTTAACCCCCCACCTCCTTTATAAGTTTCCCGAATTATGCCCTGCATGATAATGATATCTAGAGATTATTTTTGAAATTAATAAATCAATGTCAAATGAATGCAAAACTAGCAAACAAATATTACAGATAGATACAAGAGAGTGAATGCAAGCTGCGTGATGGAAACACCATTATACCACATTGAAAAAACCACTTAACTAGACTGATGTAAGCATTACATTTCTATTTTGACTTTTAAAGAGTTTACTCAACTCATCTACCCAATTCTTGCTTTTATTTCTCCTAGTAAAAAAACATAATGGAAAGAAATCATAGCTAAATAAGCTAACATGTTAGCAACAGAATGAACATTTTTCCTTAAATAAATAAAAACAGAGAAAGGAAGAACCTAATCTCTTAAGAACTATTGATAGAAAAAATATGTAACTGTATATTTAATCCATATTAAAATTAATATTTATCACACTAATTAATATTTGTTTGCATTTATAATAGCAAAAAAGATTTTTAAAGATAGGGAAGGTTTATATTGAGGGAGTATGCAAAAAAATATTGTTGAATTATTAAAATCATTAATATGAGGTTAAGATTAATGATATTCAAGCAAGAGCATGCTATTCGATAAAATAAAACCATGGATTCTTCTCTGACATCTCAAGAAATACTCAGTAGGCAAATTAGTAATGTATATTTCCAGAACACCATGTGGATAAAAGGTGCCTTTGTGCAAGTTAAATTCCAGTGCCCTCAATACTATGAGATAAAATTTGCAAATTAAACAAAATTCTATAAAATTTTATTTAAAGAAGATATAGAAACAGCAAAACATCAAAAAATTACAGTTATTTATATTATTTACATCTTTATCTTTTTATTTCTACTTAACTCTCCTGGCTTTGGTGCTGCATAAAAACTTCTAGAAATTTTCTTTTCACATGGTAAATAATAATAATAGGATTCTGAAAACTTGCAACTAAACTCATCTTTAGGAAAATCTTCACTAATTATCTGACTAATAAAAATTTCAATTAATTTTTATGTTTATAATTTTTGGTCAAATACCTGGATCATTAACATTAAAATTTAATGTAAAATCAGAAGTTTCATATTTTTTTACTTTCAAAATCATAACTACCTTCAACTTCTTTCTCTGTTTTAAGATGCAAATAACTTGACATTTTGTCTAATTGTGACTTTGACTGGTGATATTGGAACAAACGAATATAAATCTTTCATATGTAGAATAAGAAATACACTCAGAACACAATGGTTCAATAACAAGGAGAGTAATTTAATATTAGTTTAATACTAACACTTAATTATATATACAATGAAATTAATATATATATATATTTGGAATTGAAAATGCACTTATATAAGAAATTACAGTGATATACATATAAAAAAAACATGAAACCACACACCCACATATAATCTTATATAAGTAATTCTATTTCTAGTTTGCCTACATGATGTTATATGGCTTACTATTTGCAGCTAGGGGCTGATTCTCTAGCATATGATGCCCTATGGCATGTTATTTTGCCCTTAATAGCTGGATGATCTCACAGTTCTGTCTTCCATCATAAAGAGAAAACATTATTTTTTGTTTTTCTCTATTCAATACATATCAATTTGTCTGCACTATCTTTTCTGAAATGCAATAGTTATAACAAAGCTAATGTGATTCTTAGATTTCAATAGCTGTAATTAAATCAACTTTAACTTGCATATCAATTAGTTTGTTAAAAGTAGGTCTTGCTTCTTTTAAAACTCAATTAATTACTTTTGATTTAAAATAGATAAAACTCTCCATACAGTAGTGCCACTCAGTGCAAGCCAGAGTAATCAATGGATGCCAGAAGGCTTGTGCATAAAATCCCTATCTAGTGGCTACTGGCTTTTATGCACAAGCTTTCTGGCATCCACTGATTACTCTGGCTTGCACTGAGTGGCATTACTGTATGGAGAATTTTGCCCATTTTAATAACAGTGGCAAGCATAAGAAATGGTGATCATGTGATACTTTTGATTCAATTCAGAGTCTCTCATTCATAATTTATTTACATTTTCTATTAACAAAGATTCTCTTATATTCTTTAAATCATAAAGTACATAAACTACTTTATTATATAATTTTTATAAGCTTATTTCACTATTGCATATATTATACTTTACTATATACAAATTAAACAGTCCAACATTTTAAATTTCCATACTTTGTTTATCCGATTCATCTTTAGAAGCCATTTGCACTCTATTTTCTTTAATGTTAACTTATGTTATGTAACTATACAAAAAATCAAACACTTAGTTTGTTCCATTATATAACAAATGTTTTACACCTTAAATATTTTGGTGCATAATATCTTTTTTAAAAATTTATGTGTTTTTTACTATTTCTGTTTTTCTTGAATTTAAACTGCCTGCAATATAAAACTATAATTTTTGGATACATATGGGTAATATTATGGATTGATTACAAGGTTTTAGCTAGTTAACAAACTTCACGTCAGTCCAAATTTAAGGTAAAATAGATTAGTAAAACATATAAAAAAATATATCAGTACAAAAAAAAATTTCAAGATAGCAAAACCCTAGAATCTCATAAAAAAAAAAAAATAAATAAATCCATTCATCACCCACCCCACCCCATCCCTTTAGCTTTTAAAAAAGTAAGAGATAAGGATTTCCCCCTCCCACCTTTATAATAATTGGTTAACCAGGCCCAGCCATCAAAAAACCCCTCCCAGACCCCCCCCCCCCCCCCCCCCACGAGGGTGGTGTCTTTTCAGCCCCCCCAAGAGAGGGGGGGGGTAGAATCTCATATTTTATAGTTAGGACACTCTATTACTGTGATATACCATACATACCATAGTAGTATCTATGAAATGTGAATAATAAAATTAATTATCTATTATATAACAGTTGTCTGTATGCATTATATAATTAATGTATTTATTATGAGACAATATTTTTTAAACAGGTTTATTTTTAAATAAATTATTAGTAGTAATGTGTCATTTTTAAAATTTAAATTATGATATTTAAATAAAAGATATTTCCTTAAAAGGAATTGATTATTACAACAGGTTTTATAGTGGTAGCCCACTTCTGAACTCTAAAATACCAATATTACTGTTCAGTTTAGCACAGTAATAGAGTGCATAACATGTGGCATATTTTGAGCAATTGTCACAAGACTAAGTAAAAAAGTAATCCTTTTATATTTAAATAAAAATATTTACAATCAGAATGTATTTCTAACAGTGGAGTGATTTGGTAATTAACCATTTTTATTTACATTATAATTTTTTTTTTGATTATCATGGTGAGATGGTGCCCCCTAGATGAGATGCCTTTGTTGGCTGATCTTGCATACCCATATGTGGTAGTTCTGTTCATTTAATATATTTCTATAACTATCACAGTAATTACCACAGAGCTGTTCACATAATAAAGTAAGATAGACAGACTCACCAAGGTGTGCATGACATTATAATGCATTGAATGGTTTTTAATCCTGAGTTTAACACCAAAAAATAGTACTATTATTTTCCAGAAGCTTAATTATACCTGAATCATTGGTTGTTTTTTTAAACAGGATGTATGAATGTGATTGTGTGTGTATGTGTGAATTCATTCTAAATATTTTCCATTTATGATAAGACATGCAAAGGAAACTATGAGCCTCAATCCCCAGAAGTTGTAAACTTGTCAAATAATACATTAATTGATAACTAAAGCTATGACAAAACTAAAAATTATAATTATTTCACATTTTGACAATCTCATCCTGTTACTAATTATGAACCTTTTCGATTGTTGATTCATTGAGTCCTAAAATTGTGATTTTGAATGGTGTGATGTCTAGAAAATCAAACTGATAACAAATGATCATTCACAATATTCTGTTTAATATCAATCTTGTCTATCAATGAAAATCAAATTATTTTTAATTACTTTTGACCCAACTAATAGAAATATTTTCACTTGATCTAAAATTCTTCAATCCAGTTCACTTCTATTGTTACCATTATCTTATCAGCTATAAAAGTTCCTTCTTTTTCAGAGAAACTCCAGGAATGAAATGCCCATGTGATTTTAATTTACTTTGTCATTTAGATTGGCATCAAGATGGAGCAATACCTTAGTTCTTTCAGAATTATAACTTTATTGTGGATTTTCAGCATAATATATGGATACCCACTTAGAGTGTGAAACAAGAGTATAATTCTTCCAAAATCAACAAAGTAGCACTATTTTGTGAACATTCCCTTAAGTGGAAGAGATGGGAGTAAAAAATTTTGGAATTACACTAAAAGGAGAAATGTAGGGGGGGGAGATAATATTACTAGATGATGAGAAAATAGAGTGTAGCTCTAGAGAAGAATTAGAGAGAATCTTAAATAGATATGTAATGGATTTAGAAAAGATGTTAGATGTGAAGGACAGAGTGATAGAAAACATGAAAGCATATAGTAATGGGAATATTAGGTTTACAGAAAATGAACTGAATGAGGCAGGGAAAAAATTGAAAATTGGAGATTTAGATGGATGGGCAGCAGAGATGGTAATCATTTTAGAGCATAGGGAAAAAATGAAGCTATTATCATGTTTTAATAAGATGGCACAGAAGAGTTTTTCTGGGTAGTTGGAGTAATACAAGAGGAAGATTATTATTTAAAGGAAAGGGTAAGGATCATAGAATGTTAAACAATTATAGACCAATAGTGGTAACATCAGTTTTATATAAAGCTTTCTCATATACTGGAAGAGTTGCAAAATGGATGGAAAAAAATAAAGTAGTGAGGAAAATGCAAGGAGGTTTTAGATTAGATAGGTGTATAGGAGATAGTTTATTTGTAGTTGCACAACTTATGGATATGAGTAGCAATTCAGGTAGACAGTTATATATGAGTTTTATAGATATAGAGAAGGAATATGATAGAGTAAATAGAAAGAGATTATGGATAAGTTTAGAAAATTTAAAAATGGATGACGCTTTAGTGGATATTATTAAGAAATTATATGAAAATAATTACTATACATATCAATTAAGGGATATAGAATCAGTTAAAGTTAAAAAATGGGGTGGGACTAAGGCAAGGATGTCTATGTCACCTATTTTGTTTTTGTTGTATTTGAGAGAAATGGAGAGAGTAATAGAGAATGAGGGATAGAGATATCATTAATAGGTGGCAAGGGAGTATATACTTTGTGGGATCTTTTTTTTGCAGATGATGTCTTTTTGTGTGCAGAAAGAAGAGAAGATATGAAAGTTATGCTGAGAACATGCACAAGGGTGAGTAAGAGATGGGATTAAATTTAGTGAAGAAAAATCAAATATAATGATGATTAATACTAGGGAAAAAGAAGATGAAGAATGTTTATTGGGGGATATAAAGTTAAGGTGGTGAATAAATATAGTTATTTAGGAATCATCTTAAGTTTTCAGAAAAATTGCTTGGATGAATGGGAGAAAAAAAAAGATAAATGAAGCAAAGAAAAAAAGGAATTAACAGTGTTTTCATATAATAAATATGATGTAGCTAGCAATGGATGGAAGGGAGTTGCAATAGCAGGGTTAACATATGGCAATGATGCATTATTTGTTAGTAAAGGGGTATTATATTATTTAGAAAAAGTACAAAGGGAAGACATGCAGTAGGTGCAGATGTGTGGATAGCAAAGGAGGCAATTCAAGGAGAAATTGGATAGTCAAGTTTTTATATGAGAGATACAAAAAGCAAAAGAAAACGATTGGTAGATTGTAGTTTGTGGATAATAAAAGAATAGCCAGAATAGTATTTAATTGGGTTATGAGTAAAGGGCAGATAACAAGATGGGGAAGAAAGACAATGTGGTATGCATCAAGATTTGGAGAAAGAATTTATATCAAACTTGTACAAAAGATGGTATGATTGTGTTAGGAGGATTGTTGAGGATTATAGTAAGAAGGAATGGGATAGAATAATAGATGCATTAATAAAAAATAGGAAATGAGAGAGATGGAGAACTAGCATGGAGAGTAAAAGAGTTTAATTATATATAGAAGTAAACAGAACATTGGGTGTGAATTAATTTATGATAATAACAAGAAAAGTAGTTTACTATTTAAGGCTTGAACAGAATCTTTAGCAACAAGGGAATATACATGTAAATAGAAAAATATGGGTGATTTAGTCTGCAAATTGTGTAAGGAAGGCATAGAAAACATTAGGCATCTGTTAATTCAGTGTAAATGCTTGAAAACAGAAAGGGTACAAATAATGAAGTTACGAAAGAATAAATTTGAACAAAGTGATTATGCAGAAAGTGGGTTATTGGTTTTTATGCTAGGTTTGGGAAAAGATAAGAGGGGTTTAAATATAAAGACCATGGAGTTGACAAAGATTATGTTGTGGAAATAGGATGGAGCAGATTATGGGAAAACTTAGATTTGGGAATGAAAAGGGAAGGTAAAATGGCTAACAGGTTTCTCTGGGCATAGTTGCTGAGAGATTTCATACTCTGTATAAGGAGAAGTCACAATGCATCACATCACATCACATATACACTGCTTGTGTTACGAGAATTGTTGAGTGTTATAGTGGTAAGGAATGGGATAGAAGAATAGATGCATTAATAAAGAATAGGGAGTTGGAAAGATGGAGAACTAGTATGGAGAGTAAAAAGAGTTTAAATATATATAGAAATAAATGGAATATTGGTTGCGAGTTCATTTATGATAATAACAAGGAAAATAGTTTACTATTTAAGGCTCGAATGGGATCTTTAGAAGCAAGGGAATATATACATAAATAGAAAAATATGGGTGATTTAGTTTGCAAGTTGTGTAAGGAAGATATAGAAAATATTAGACATCTGTTAATTGAATGTAAATGCCTGAAAGTAGAAAGGATACAAATAATAAAGCTGTGGAAGAAAAAATATAAGGAATGTGATTATACAGAAAGTGGGTTATTGATTTTTATGCTGGGTTTGGTAAAAGATAAGGGTGATTTAGATATAAAAGCCATGGAGTTGACAAAGATTATGTTGTGGAAATGGAATGGAGCAGGATATGGGAAAACTTAGAGTGGGGAATGGAAAGAGAAGGTAAAGTAGCTAACTGGTTTCTCTGGACATAGTTGCTGACAGTTTCCTGACTCCGTATAAGAAGTCACAGTGTATCACATCACATTATGTTTATTTACAATGGAATAGTGGATAAATAGTGGGTGATTTAAAGTTTGTTCTACCATTTTATATGGGGAGAGATTTCTTTTATATCCAATTAGGCTATTATAAATATTAATAATAAGACATTTAAGAAATGTATCAAAACAAAGAAAAAACAAAACAAAATAGGAATAAAAATAATAAAGATTTTAAATGTTAGATAAAACAATATGGTTTTTAGTATGAGACAATATGTACATCCAATTAGTAAAAAAAAATAGACATAAATACAGCACTTTGTATTTGCTAATATATACTTAATTGTGAACACATAAATAAGTTAGAATACAAATTTCTCTTACCAGATTGTGAAATTTGTGTGTGTATATATATATACACACACACACACCAAAGGATTTAACTTAAATGATTACTGACACTTCAAATAGCATTTGACAAATCTAATTATATTCTAGTAGTGCGACGATTTTTTTCATTAAACTACTGAACAATATAACAAATAATTCTGATAGAAAAAGCTACCTCTTTTATTAAAATTTAAGAATGTATGAACATTGAGGTTTAAAAAACATCCTGAACTATCGCAGCTTTTCAAATAACTGAAAGGGTTTTCCTCCCATCCACCCACTAATTAAAACACAATATATAAACTTAGAATGTGTCAGCTGTTTTATATATATATTAAACTACATATTATAGACTGATTTAGCATGTGTTTATGTCAGTCTAAATTAATTTATTTAAAAATTCATTCACACAACATGAATTTAAAGAACTACAAAAAGGTAATTTGGAGACTTGACAAAATTTTTTTCGGGCATGCATATATAAAGTAAATTTGAATAGCTTCAAAGTTTCCTAAATCTTGAAAAACATAATCGAAATTTAATTAGATTTATTTCTTTTACTTCTTTGGTATTACGCTTCAAAGCAAACACAATATATCATTAGAATAATAATTATGCATTTTTAAAATAACTTATTTCATTATAACATTTCTTTAGAATGTATATAAAAAGTATTATATTGCACACACATATATAATTCAAAAATATGTAATGAATACATACACATTTATGGATTTTTCTTCATATGAGTGTTAACATCTTTATGTAGAAAATCTTTTTTGTTTTATATGATACTCATCTGATCAACACAAGTTAACGTGGAATCATTATCCAATTACTGACCAATAGTGAGATGGTTAACTAGATTAACTATGTTCTGGCTCTGTTAACTCATATGTGATCTGCAAAAAATCTTCATATTCATACAGTCTGTATAAAAGATGTTTAACCATATATAAAATTTACTTGTAAAAATTTCTATTCCTACTAAAGATATTTAGTAACTGAAACACACAGGCTTATTATATATCTATGTCTATATATGTAATATATAGGGCATATGAACACAGACTTTCACCTAACCCACCACTCTCCACATTATCTCATAACACTGATACACTTGAACACATATATGTTGAAAAGATAAATAATCAGCAATATACGTATTTCATGCTTAACCAGAAATCATCAGTTGGTCCAGATTACCATCTCTACACTACACATATATGCTATAAGGGCTCAGATATATATTAAGATAGCCAAAACCTCATACTTTAATGGATGGATGGTTGAAGAGTTGGAGTGTGGGGTGGATTGAAGCCTGTCCATTAAAGTATGAGGTTGGCTATCTTAATATATATCTGAGCAATTATAGCATATATGTGTAGAGAGGGTAAACTGGACCAACTGATGACTGCTGGTTTAGCATGAAATACGTTTATTGGTGATTATTTATCTTTTCAACATATATGTGTTCAAGTGTATCAGTGTTATGAGATAGTGTGGAGAGTGATAGGTCATGTGAAAGTCTGTGCTCATATACCCTATATATTACATATAAAGACATTTAAATTATTTTTAAAATATGGAATAAAAAGTAATAGTAATAATGACATAATACCAGCATCTGTTTTCTTTAATTTTGATGAATATAAATAGGAAATCTTTAATTAATAGCTAAAGTGCAAATGTTAAAATTCATGAATCTTGAGATATTACCCTATGATATTCACTTCCATGAAATATAAAAGATTTTTAGTTTAAAATCGTTATGCAAATAACTGAAAGTATTTTGCATTAAATAATGGCTATAAGTAATATTTATTATCAATGATTATACTGTATTTTATTATTACTAAATTACTACTTATAAATAAGGCAATTAGCAAAATCAAATATGTTTGTCTGTAGCAATATTTCTTTATAACACAGGCATGAAGTCTTAAAAAATAGCTTGTTTGAGAGCTGGATTACTATCCTGCAAACAATAAAGTTTACTTCAGAAACAGGGGTATATTTTAGTTCTATTTTTATATTGGACTATTTCCACCATCTAATATGTGTATTTAATGTCTTTAGAAAAATTTAACTTTATTTAAATATTCCAAATACATTCAACTGTTAGTAATAGCACATCAAACAGGTTAGTATATGCACAATGTTTCAAAAGGTATTCTTCTCCCCACTTTTTCAGGTGTTGCTGGCATGACCAGTGACAGTACTAGCATGGGATTCAAACTTGGGTCCTTAGATTATTGAGTATTGAATTTTAAGGTAATGCTCTAACCAACTGAGCCATCCTAAGAGCAAAGGTGAATGATGGTTTCCATACATTATGTATAATCACACTATGTTGGCTTATGGGATTTTTTGCCATTGTCATGTGAGCAGCTTCTTTAAATTTTCTTCTTTGTATCTTTTCTTATCTATCCAATATTTTTGTATTTTCCTAATTGAACATATGTTCATTGGCACATACATGTTTTGCTGCCTTAGATCCATCTATTTACTCTCATTTAATCATCAGTTTGGGTTCTTGCAAGTGCTTTTCAAAGGAATGACTGGTCTCACCAATATATGTTCTTCCACATTCACATTGTATTTCATAGATGCAGTTTTTTCATCATTTTAAGAACACAAACTGATGATTAGAAGAGAGAAAACAGATCTGTCTAAGGCAGCAGAACATGTATGTGTACTTGAAATGATGAAAAGAAAAAACTATCTATGAAATACCATTTTATGTGTAAAAACATATATATATATATTGGTAAGAGCAGTCATCCCATTGAAAAGTGCTTGCAAGAACACAAACTGATGATTAGAAGAGAAAAAACAGATGTGTCTAAGGTAGCAGACCATGTATGTGCCAATGAACATATGTTCAATTGGAATAATACAAAAATATTGGATAGAGAAGAAAACATACAAAGAAGAAAATTTAAAGAAGCTGCTCACATGCCAATGGCAAAAAATACCATAAGCCAACCTAGTGTGACTATACATAATGTATGGAAAACACTAATCAACTTTGCTCTTAGGAAAAAGTGGAGAAATCAGGAGGAACTTCATAGATAAGTATATGAAATTTCTACTTAATATTAGATGATGGAATTAGTTCAATATATAAATACAATTAATAATGTTTGTATTTCAGTAAATAACCAATGGAGATTCAAGGGGTTAAAGAGAAAAAAAAAGGATTTGAAACAAAAGTACCAAAATACTTTTATTAATTAAACATAAAGTTTACAATTTTTTTTAAAAAGAAAATATAAAGCACATAGATTAAAATTGTAGTAATTTTTGTAAAGTTGTAAAGGAAGGCATCTAAAAATAATTTTAAAAAGGCAGTTCAACTCTATCAGTTGAAGTTGGAATGATTCCCACATCCTATTATTATTTTATTGTGGAATTTTTACTTTGAAGTAAATATTAATCTATTGAAAAAAATAGGAAGTCTAAAAAAAAAACTGTTTTAATTACTTAAATTTCAGACACTAAAATAAAAAATAAAAGTAACACCAAAATTCATGTAATGTGCTTGACAAACAAATTTATATGTTATTTTTCTAAATTGTTGAATGTAAAATATATATTGACAAGACAAGAACTCTAGACAGTAAAACAATATCCCTACTGTCTTGTTTGTAATCATATAATTTTTATATCCAGTTGAATGTTTTAAAGCCCACTTGTTGTTGGGTATAAAAAGGTCTTTATAAGATAGAGATTTTCATAACCATCTGCCATATTTAAAACTTGGCTTTGAGTTCAGGATGATTGCAACTTTAGAATTTTTTCAATCACAAGCAAGTTTAGAATTTTATTTCAAATAGAGAATAAACTACAAAGCTAAGAATGGTTGATAAATGGATGTCTAGCTAATTATAATGAGAAAGTAAGTGATACAGATTCAATTTAAGTTGATCAGATGTTAGTGTAGGGGTGGGCAATTGTTTTGGCTCAGGGACTGCAGAGGTTGGTAGAGGGCCGCATCGGGGGCCACTTTGTGGAAGCGAAGATTAATGAAGGGCTGCACTTTTTTCATGACACAATAAACACACTGCTTTATTCCCTGTATTACAAAGAAATATTTGTTTGTCCATTCTTCATTAAACACATGACATTCATCATCGATTTTACATTTTTTCAGAGGGTTCATGATTTCACTAAAGTTGGAAATGTATATATTTGCTAATGCAAAAATAAAATTGAAATTAACCAGATCAACTGGAAAAGCATTGCACATCATATCTACACTGCACATGTGAATTGACATGGTCATCCTAGTGGAAAATATGAGATGAATCTTCGGTCGTGCACAGGAAGGAAATCTCAGTTCAAGGTGGATTTTTCTGATTGTCTTGGCAGGCCACATAAAAACTCTTAGCAGGCCACATGTGGCCCTCAGGCTGCTATTTGCCTACCTCTGTATTAGTGTAATAATTTTGTAAATGTATATGACTTTAATATGACACTATTTTCTCTTTTGGCAGGAGAGATTATATTACATGGGTATTCAAACCATGGCATAGTATTAACTTTTTACAAAGTATTTAAACAATGTATATTTTAATCATTTAAAATAGTAATTCAAATAAAAAGAAATCACTAAACATCACATGATTACAACTTCTTATGCTAGCATATAACTGTTATTAAAACAGGCAAAACTCTCCATACAGTAGTGCCACTCAGTGCCAACCAGAGTAATCAATGGATTACTAGATGGAGATTTTATGCACAAGCCTTCTTACATCCATTGATTACTCTCATTGGCACTGAGTGGCACTATTGTATGGAGAGTTTTGCCTGTTTTAAAAAGAAATCATATAATTTTTTTATGTTATTTATATTATAAAAATTGTAACTTCAATATCTTTAATATAATGAAAATGAAATAATAATTAAAAATGACATATTAAAAGATTTCACAGCCTTTATAAATGTAAACTTTGAAAGTTTTATGGAAGTTTCCATTATTTACTTAGACAAACTTCAGCTATGATGTAATTAAGCAAAAATCCAATTAAAATTGATAAAAAACCATGTGATAATAGTTTTTTTTGTCTAACTTATTTTTAAATAAAAATATCATGGAACAAAGAAGTCCAAATACATTATCAATAATTTACAAGAATTATTCTCAAAAAGTCATTTAAATAAACCTGTAAATAATACCCATTTATATAACAAAAAGAAAGCATTATTTACAGGTACATTTAAATTATTATGGGTTTATTTAAATGATACTTTGAAGATTTTGCTTGCAAATCATACTAGTAATGCATTCAGACTTGTTTGTTCCATGAAATAGATTTGAATTCTTAGTGTTACCTATTTTGATAAGTTAAGTTGAGAGACTGCAAAACCTCTCGTGCTCATTACTATAACAGCCAATCAGATCGTAAATATAAGACAGAGAGTTTAACAAGAATAGGGTGGTCCACCCTATTCTTTACTTGGTTTTCTATATATCCAAGCCAGTCTAAAGTACTAGATCTGAAAGTGTGAATTAAGTGTGAAGATATTTAATATTCATGCTTACAGATCTAAGTACTTTAGACTGGCTTGGATATATAGAAAGACAAGTAAAGAATAGAATGGACTGCCCTATTCTTGTTAAACTCTCTGTCTTGTATTAATGATCTGATTGGCTGTTATAGTAATGAGCACGAGAGGTTTCAATACTGTTTGCGCATTATAAAAATAAATACTATTTTGATAAGCTGTAATACATGGAATTTCAAATATGTTAAACATAAAAATTAACAGGTTTAACTCAGAGACTCACTTTTTCATGTCAATGATAGTTGAACAATTAGACAGACAACATTTCTGTTTAATTACAATGTTCTTTTATATGATGAATAAATCAATCATCAAAACTTGGAAGGATTAAAAATTTTGATAGTAATGATTTTTGTAACTTATTAATCAAGTTAGCTTTTAGTTTCAACTAAGAATTAAAATAATTGTAATAATCCTATGCTAAATTTCAGATATCAAATATGCATTGCTAATATATAATCTTATACACAGAGGAACTAAGTCTGAATATTCAGCCATTAACAGCAATTCACAATTTGTGAGCTTATTAAAATAATTTGCATCTTGATTATTATTTGAAATTGTAAGCTGATTTGATTAATAAGTTACAAAAACTGCCACTAGTTTAAAGTTTCACCTCTTTCAAATGTAAATGATTAATTTATCCACTATATATAAGAAAGGGTAGTTAGATAAAAAATGGTTACTGCTTTCTAACTGACAAATTAACATTGATATGAGAAATTAAGAATTATTTACAAGTTTATCATAATGACTCCGAGTTTGATTTATGAATGGTTGTTATGGCAACTTGCTTAGCTATAATTAATCTATGTACAAGATTATATATAATAATTTATTTATGGGTTTATTAAAATTATTTGAATGTATAACTTGATATATTATATGTATATATCGCAAGTATTTTATGATCATTACATAAATGATAATCTTTCAGAAATATTTATATTAATATATAAATTATAGTTTGCAAATATTTTACATGCAATAATATTTTGTCAGTATATATACACACATACACAAAAAATTATTACATTTTAAAATATTTTTATAAATACATCTAAATAATTAAACATTATCATTTGCATAATGGCCTGCAAAAAAGTTTCAGTATCTAGTCAATCTAGCTCATCTCTAAATCTATATACACTTGTAATAAGCAGATAAACGCAAATTGAAGAGGTGTGAGAACCAATCATAATGTGTAAAAGGTTCATTATTCAGTTCCACCACATACAAAAAAAAACAAAACAAATCACTCTGTATATTTCAGATAACAAAACCTTTAGCTTTTTCATAATGAAGCCAATCTTCCATACGAATATATAGCTGCTCAGCTTATATTAATAACTAATAATGTTAAAATGCAAATATTTGGCTTGCAGTCATTTTTTATCATTTGGATAATTTTCAAATAGAGTCGGAAGATGGCTGTTACATGAAATGCATACATAATCCAGAGATGAAATGTATACATAATCCGGAGTGATTTGTCTATTTCTTGGGTATTATAACTGAACACGACTGTTTAATACACAGTGATTGGAATTGATCTCTCTCCAGATTTACATACATAACATTCATCAGCTACTTGCTCAAACATATGAAGAAATAATATATATGCTAGGAAAGATGTCCAGACAACTGACATATATCTATATGGGACTTAAACTCATATTTTTAAACTCCCTACAGCTGTGCACTCCATCTTATACAACCGATACACATGATCGTATACAATGTGAAAAATATAAATGATCTCCAATATACGTATTTCATGCTGAACCAGCACTCATCAGTTGATCCAGATTATTATCTCCCACACACATATATAAAATATATTAAACTTTAATGAACAAGCTTCAATCTTCTTCAGTCTCCAACTCTTCAGCCATCCATATCATTGAAAATCCGATGATAAAACCCTCAAGGTCCTTGTGCAGAGCATTTATCTTTTTTACATGTTTGTGGTCACGTACATCGGTTGTATAAGATGGAGTACAATGCTGTAGGGAGCTTAAAGGTCAGAGTTCAAGTTTATTCTATTATATTGTTTAGTATAGACAGTATCTTATATTTGAATATTATATATATAACATCAGTATTTATTAAAGCATCTGGCTTCAAAATTAATATGCCTTAGATTTAAAAAAAGAAACAGTGAGATAGACAGTCAAGAATTAAGCAATTAAATCTAAATCCCACTGCGCATCATCATCAACAAGATGGAAAAATAATTTCTACACATATACATTTATAAACAACAAAACTGAGCACTTTATTAATAAATTTTTAATGTTGATTCGATGGCTTCTCATTTATTGTAATTATTATCATCATCAATTTTTTTCAATCATTATTTAAAGTGACAATCTTTCATCATTGACTTTTTAACGAATTATTAATCTTTTTATTCAAATATATATATATTATCTGTGGGAGCTTTACGTGATAATTAGAAAAAAAAAAGTAACCTGGGGTTTTAAATGCCTAAATTAGCCATTAACCTTGATCTACTTTCTAATCTGATTTGATTTTTTTTTTTGATTTTTAACTAGTTTTTATAAAATAATGTCTGTCTAGAATTGTTTTATTTTTCATTTAATCTTTTTTCTTTAAGTGTCATAGCATCGGCCGGGACGCGAACCCGCAACCCGGGCAACTGCCTGCAAGTGCAAGGCAGTCGCGCTGACCTCTCGACCACCAATGCAAGACTAAGACATTGCAGTCTACTTATTTTGCCCGAATGGGCGGAGATTTTCTAGTTTTCTTTTGGTTTTTAGAAAGCATCAACATTCTGCTTACTTTCTCTAAACAGAATCTGCAGTTTAACATTAACTTTTTCTGAGCTGATACAGTTTTACTTCTAATCCGTAAAATGATTTTTCTGATCAGCACCAAAGCTATTATTATAAACATATACTTAACATTTATATTAATTTATTTATCATCACCATCATCAACCATTATCAATCCACTGCAGGATAAAGGTCTCTCCAAGTTCAATCCATCTTATCCGATCTTTAGCTTCTTTTCTCCACATCACCCCTGCACATTTTCTTATTTCATCCATCTATCTCACATGTGGTCTCTTTCCGGGTCTTTTAAAATCTCTTGGAATCCAGTTTAAGACTTCAATTGTACATCTATTATCATCACTTCTAGCAATATGTCCAGCC
Source organism: Epiperipatus broadwayi (assembly GCA_028023455.1). NCBI lineage: Eukaryota > Metazoa > Onychophora > Udeonychophora > Euonychophora > Peripatidae > Epiperipatus > Epiperipatus broadwayi. Next base: position 2,117,946 of record JAQFVV010000042.1, on the reverse strand, counting down.
CAACTTCACTTCAATCTTTTAATTTTTTCAATTTTAATTTTTTTTTTTAATTTTAATTTTTTGCAATACTTCTTGCAGCAGCTCTAAAACATTATTTGCAAAAACAACTACATCATCTGCAAAATCTAAATGACTTAAATAATCTCCATTTACTTTCACTCCTTTAGCTTCCCCTTTTAATCCATAAAATATTACATAATAAAAATTTATTCTCAACTTTAATACTGAAGATTCTAATCGCTTATTAATTAATCAAATTCTATTCTTCTCCTCTTCCAAATTGTTATATACATTTTTGCAATTCTTAAAAAAATTTTTAACGTTATTCATAAATCTAAGATTTGCTAATAACTTTACAGTTGCTGAATTGTACAAATCGATAATTTTAACATTTGACTATATGAATCAGTGCTTCTGGTTTTCATAGATTATCAGGTTGCTGAAACATGATGAACACTATTCAATATGTGATTTTAATGGATACATTACTCTATGTACATCTTTGATTGCTCTATAGATTTCTTGATTTTGGAAAGTACATATAGATTTCTTGATTTTGGAAAGTAATGATGAATTTTTTATGCAAGGCATTGGAAATCCTGGAGATTTGCACTATGATTTTAAATTTAGCAATTATTATGACATTGGATTGTTAACAGTTATACCTCATCATATGGATTGTGCTTCTAGTTTTATCATTTGATTTTTACCAATAGTTAAGAATCTCTTGGATTAAGGCTTCTAGTTTTTTTATAAGTTGTCTGGAATCTGAAACATGATGGGGAAAACTCAAGTTCCCAAAACGTTCAACTGTGATTTGAACAATGGATTGGGACTACTGTGTCACTCATCTTTGCAGTCTTAAGGACTGAGTCTGTTGTTTGAAGAGTTCCCAGGGCTTGCTTCCTGATCTTGGAGGGGGGTCTGGGATGTGGGTGTATTAGGTTCTAGTATGGCTTCAGATGAGAGAATCTGGAACTTGGTAAGATTCCTGGGGCCTGAACTCTGGTTCTTATGGGAAAGGCTGGGATGTGAGTGCTATGGGGATTAGTACAGGTTTTATCTTTCTCATCTTCAGGGCAGTGGAGATGACATGATGCATTGTGGTTTTAATCTCTTTGTTCTCTATGTGATTCATAGGTTGGTTATTAGATTATGTGATAATCTGTAGATGGCATATGATGTAAGCATGTGAGATTTACATTTTAGATTAGTGCTGCAGCATTGCTTGTCTTGGCTGTGAAGATAAGAGAATATAATGCTTGGGTGAATCAGGGCAGAGAGTTCTACTATGGTTTAAACTTCAAATCAGGGCTGCTGGGTCACTCATCTCTGCCATCTGGATGGCAGGTCTGGTGCTTGGAAAGTCTCACAAGCCTGGGTTTTGGAGGGGATCTGGGTGCTGTGGGGATTAGTAAGGAAATTGGATGAGAGAGTCTGAGCTTTGAAAATACCCAAGGCCTGGTTCCTAGTCCTTAGCAGGGGGGCTGGGATGTGGATGCTGCGGTGATTAGTGTGGGTTTTCACTTTCTTATCTTCTGGATGGTGGGGATGATGTGATTTTTGATAGCTGTGATCTATCTAGTTGCCATTAAGGTCAGGGGTTACTTAGTAAACTATGAGAGAAGCTATGGATGGCAAGATATATGCATATAGAATTCAAGGTTTTTCTGTTCACTTGGTAAATCAAGTTCTGCATAGTAAATCATAGTTTGAATCTTGTATATCACTACATATAACATGTAAATTCAAAAATTAATATTATGTTAATGAATCATATTTTGAAGGAAAAAAACTTTACAGTTTGAATAACTTTGTAATAATGAATAATAAAAAAATATAATATTGATATTATGTTTAAAATTTAAATAAAAACAGTATGCTTTCACAGCATTTTTAATATGATGAGGACACTTTCATTAGTTTTTTTTAAGCTTTAGAAATATATAATGGATCATTAAAAGTAATATTATGAGCAGTAGTTTAGGAAGTCAAATGAGGTTCTAGCTCCAAAGTAAAATGCTGAGAATAATACTTTACTCAGCTGATAAATGATCTGCAAACATTTTTCTCTTGAATTTTCAATTCTATCACTATAGTAAATTATACTTTTTTTTTTTAAAAAAAAAGAACTTGATATAAATATATACCCTTGATTTCATGCAAGAGTAGAAGACTCTGAAGTCAATTTCCATGTATCCCAACCCATCTCTGTCATTTCCCCTTCTTGAACTATTTATTAACTCTTGGACAATATACCATCTGATCATTTATTTAATATATATAATTAGTTTTCCCCCATTTTACAGTTGTTTTCTAGAAGCAAAATATTAAATTTATCATGCATTGCCAGCTTTTTGCGTTCCCTTCCATATTCATGTACAGTGAAGCCACATTATATGCTATATTTTATTTCAAGCCCTTTTGCATACACCATGCATAGCATATAATAGTTCATGATTTGTTGATAAAGTTTGATTAGAATAAAATATGTATAGTTTAATTGAGCTGCAAATATATGTTACTTTTCGATATATATATAATATATGCTTTTTTACATATATAAATTAAAATTATAGTATAAACAAAATTTAAAAAAAAATAACAATGTAGTCATAATAATAAATTGAAGAGACACATTTACATATATTTTTAATTCATGAAAAAAATAAGAAAAAGAAAGAAAAGTTACTGTATCATATTTTTTATTTCTTAAATAAAGTAAATAGTAAAATGACTGACTTTCATCACAATATTATACCTTGGGTGATATCTTTCCTTAGATAACTTTTTTCTTTTATAGATACATAATATATTAATCTCGTTATCAAGAGACTATTAGCTCTCTAATCGTTTTGATATTTTCAAGTCAATATCAACTTTAAATATGTTTTAAAATTTAGTAAAACTTTTAGCATTACTATTGGAAAAGATTTTATTATGCAAAAAGCTAACATATCAAATTCAGTAAGAATAATAAAGTAGGAACAAAATGTATTAATCATAAATTGATGACATTTTATCAATGAAGCTGATCATTTATGATATTCCAAGATGAAAAATGGTTGGCAGAATTTAAAATTTATTTACAAATTTTGCTTTTAAACATGATCATGTATAGAGCTCCTGGCTGCTTGAGTTTTGTAAAATGTATTAAATTTGTGAATTTTAATGTTTTTCTTGTTTGATTATTTACATATTTATTTATTATACTTTTTTATGGACAGCATATAATTGAACTCATGCACTTTGGTATAGCATAGTTTTTAGTTTTACTATACATTATATTCATTCCCATTTAACAATCCTCTAATATTTTTATGATTATTAGTTTTCAACAAAAGATTTATTATCAGTCAGATATTCTTTAAATCTTCCTTTTTTTCAAAAAGTTATCATCTAATTGTGTTAAAAAATTAAACAGTAAGGTGAGAGACCATAGCAGTATGGACACATTTTCTGTCAGTAATGATGTTTATATCATACTGCAATTATATATTTGATTTGCATTCAGCACATATAACACTCAATCTAACTTATAGTAGTTTTTTCATTTTTTTTATATGTCAAAGTGTTGATTGGGAAGCAAACCCATGAACCTGGGCCAGCTGCTTGGAAGGCAGCTATGCTAACCGCTCATTTATCATCCAATAGTGAATAATCAGCAAGATTGGTTATGCATCAATTATCTGGAAGAAAATTTCTAAATCTGCTTGTGATCTGAAAAAAAAAATCTTCAAATTACATGGCAATGGATTCAAATCCAGGTTATGATTATTGTAGGAACTAATATTACATTATGAGACAATTCTATTTAAACAAATCCTGAGTACATGAAATAAACAAATCATATTTATTTACCATTTATTTAAATAACACTTTACCAGAACAAAAAAAAGTCATATAAAAATCAAGTTTTAATTTTGGGTTAAAACAAAATTCTCATATTTTTATATATATAAACACACGCACAAAAATACTTTTGTCAAGCGTTGTTAGCCAAGAGGACATCGCAACCTTTTGTAAGCAAGTAGTTGGTTGTGGGTTCACCTCCTGGACGATGCTATGACATATGAGAAAAAAAATATCTTTTTTAAAAATCAAATCAAATCATGTGTGTATAGCATTTACACATAGACATAAAATTGTATATATACTAAGTTAGAATCATTTTGCATCTGCTTGGATGAAATAATTATTAAATTTTTCAAGCTGTCAAAAATTAATTGTAAAACAAATGACATTTATATGTGGTTGTTACATACTGAAATCGTAAATTTTAAATAAAAACTACAAACTATAGAGTTATTTAACACTTAGAACATGTTGTAGAAAATATGATCCAGTAAAAAAAAATATGACTTTAAATTAAAATAATGTGATAATATTATATATCATGTTATTTAATCAACTTGATCCTTGACAAGTTATATTCTTTGTAAACAATTCAATCACCCTCAGTAGCAATAATCAGTCAACATTCAAACAATCTCAATATTATAACAATCAACAATCTCAACCTGTTGTCAAGACAACCTCTTTTTAACAATAAAGGTGGATATATTCTTCTAAGTTAAGTACTTTCTATTTAAGTAATTATAAAATGAATAACTCCACACATAAAACATCCATTAAAATATTATATTACAATATATATAATAGAAATTCATATAACATTAGAATACTAGTAAAAAACAAAATTTTATTAAAGTTTTTTCACAATTTAGTTTCATCTATTACTAAATACACCTTCTCAAGTAAAATTCAACTTAACATACAACATAGATATACAAAACAAAATAGCCTTTAACATCAAAGTATATCTTCATGAGATTGATAATCTTAGATGCAAAAAATTTTTATCATCAAAGTTTTTTTACTCTTCTTTTCAATTCACTTTTCATAAAACATGATTGTCAAATAATATTTTAGAATGTGTATTCAGTTCATGAATATACAAAGCTGAGTTAAATGCTACTCTTAGGAACTTTAATTCTTTCATTAAGTCTTAATTTACTCTGATCTATATAATTTTTATGGCAACTATAAGGTATCTTATAAACTATCCCAGGAATAGATTTGGAATCAACTGACTGTTTTGAACTATTTAGTAATGAATTTAAACTCAGGTCTGGAATTCTTGTAGTTGCATAAAATGTCTTAATGAAAGAATTAAAAGCCATAAGAGTAGAGTAAAAAATAGACATCACAACTCAGCTTTGTATATTCATCAACTGAATACAGGTCATAAAATATTATTTGACAATAAAGAGATGATCTTTTATGAAAAAATGAATTGAAAAGAAAAGTAAAAGAAACTTTGATGATAAATTTTTTTGAATCTGAGGTTATCAATCTCCTGAAGACATCCTTTGATGTTAAAGAAAGATGGTTTTTGAAGTGAACAATGGGAAGGCTATTTTGTATTGTATATATATGTTGCATGTTTAGTTGAATTTCACTTGAAAAGATGTATTTGTTAATTGGATGAAACCATGGTTGTGGAAGAATTTTAGTAAAATTTTGTTTTTGACTAATATTGAAATGTTATATGAATTTCTATTTTATTTATAATTACTTGTATAGAATTAGGCAGTATATATATTAATAATCAGTGATAGGGAATTGAAGTCAGTCACTGTATTTTGATTTTTGAATTTTTAAAAACAAATTATTTTTTTGCTTGACATTTCACATTCTTAGAAGACCTAAACCATGTATTCGATCGCCATCCAGTACAATGCAATATAGAAAGCAAAAGAAGCATCACAGAAATAACTGCATTTTATTCAAACACTTTTTTCTTTTTATATGCATGCCATAGCTATCCCACACACCTCTTCCCAAATATTTATACTATTTGATATCATAAACGGATTCCTGAAACCATGAATAATAGCAAATTCAATACAATGTATGTGTTTGATATATATATATTGTACTATTTTCTGGTAGATTATGTCTTATTGTATGCATTATAAAGTGCAATTAATCAAACTATTTAAAAAAGAATATTCCATTCATGTATGAGTTTGGATATTTCAAAAAAATAGTTATATTTCCTGATTAACTGACCTAATATTTATTACAATTCAAATTTCTGGCGAAGTTAATTTAATTTGTTTAAGAGGGCACTAGAGTTTGTAGACCCACTAAGTCTTGTTGCATAGATTCGCAGAAAATAACTAAAAGTAAAATCGCAATTTTGATTCCTTGTCACTTTAAACTTTGATATGAATTTTACCTGGGCTTAACTATTAAACAAGCATATTGGCAAAGGTAATTAATACAATTCTCACACAATTATTTAACAATAAATCTAATAAACTAAAAAAAAACTAAAATTAAGAACATACAATGGAAGGTTTACATTAATGATTAAAGTTTTAATAAAATATTTTAAATACTTAAACATTTATTAAAATTATTTATAAACTGGCAAGAACACACACACAATCAGATAACAATATTAATAACTAATTTCAAGCAGTTCACTTTGAAGAATAAAATAGCATAAGTCTCTCCTTTCTTTAGTCTAAATTAGAAGTTTATCATTTAAGTTTAATTTGCAAATATATTTATTCAAACATGAGTTATGATATGGCAAATAACTTATCAGTAAATTCCTTGGGTTTATGTAATTTATTGATTATTGTACTATGCTTGGTCTCTTTACAAAGAGTTCCATAGTAATTAACTATGACTTCATTCTGGTAACATTTTTATATTTCTGATCCATACTTAGGTAAGGCTAGACTTGAAGAAGCTTTTGGTGACCTCTGTGAGAGGTGCTTTGGTTTCTACGCACATCTAGTGACTAGGCTCAACATAGTAGTTCTGGATGGAAGCATTTTATTATGACTTTGAAATTGCTGCACACAAGAAACAGCCACAAAAACACAGGAAAAGACCCTTCTCTAAACTTGACTGCTTCTTTTATACCTATGACCAATTTGAAATTGCTGCACATATCTTTTTTTTTCATATGTCAAATGTGTTGACTGGGAAGCAAATCCGGGCCAGCTGCTTGGAAGGCAGGTATGCTAACCACTAGGCTACCAACGCTTGACTACACATATCTTTTTATCCTTTGTTTTATTATCAAAATACAAGTATAATCTTCTATATTCCTTTTTGCTTTTGAGATACAAAGTTCTTTATATATATAAATTCCTTGGGTGCCATCTTTAATTAGCATTATAAGGGCATTACTTTGATTTTAATCACTTATTTTGTCTATCGAGTTAGCAATCTGTATGTGTTTCCATTCTTTTCAATTTTCAAATTAAATAGATAATATCAAACACAAATAACTTTCATTGTACATATCTAAAAAAAATAAATTATATTAAGTAATAAAAAAAAACCTAAATTACATCTATTGAGCAATTTTTTTTAAACTTTACTTCTTTTAGCTTCTCAATATATTTATTTAAATTAAAGTCAAAACAGGTTACATAATTTGTTAGATCAGGGAATTTTCTCCCTCTTTGCTTGGTTGGTGTCTGGATAGTTTTATATGGCATTATTAGACTGTTCTGTAATCTTATATAGATCCCAGCTATCTTGAAACTTGTTTGGTCAGGTCATAATTTCATCTCTCTTTTTTATTTTGTTTACTATATTTTGAAAATGTTGTTCTTCATTTTGATTTGGAAGGTTGAAGATTTTATGATATTTTACCATCCAAAAAGCCATATTAATAAACAAACTCAATTGCATTGTTGCAAATTGTTTTATATTAATGCTTCTTCTTAAAGAAATAATTGTGTAAAAGTCAGTTTTTGAATTATGGTAGATAATTTTTTTTTGATTTAAATAAACACATGCAATTCATGATCAAGAGATCAAAGGTCTCTTCATGGTTGTTGCGTAGTTGACATATTGAATTCAAATTAGATATTCCTCTTTTGTGTTTAAGGAACCAGTTGGTTGGAATGGAGTTCATATTAATTTTTATGGAAAAGTCCAAGTACTTTGGTTCCATATCCCGAAATTTGAAAATCTTAGTAATTTTTTGATTGGCGATATTTAGCATTCTTTCTATTGGTATCAATTTGGGGAATAACAAGTCATAAGCATTCCAAATTTTTAATTTATTTGTGAAGGCTTGTTCTGAAGGCAATAGGACTTTCTTTAGATTGTTTATACAAGTATCTAGCCAGTTAGATCTTTGAGGGGTTGGGCAATCCATTGGGACTACCGGATTGAGTATGGTTTGATAATCTATTTGACTAATTAGGTTTCTCAATATACTGTGAGCTTTTTGTATTTCATATGCTCTGATAGATTGGAATGACATGCCATTGAATTTTCTTGGCCATTGCATAGTCTTGACACTAAATGCAGCCTTTTTGCCTTTCCAAAATAGTCTAGCAGCTAAAGCATTAATTTTTTTCTTGAAGCTTTTGGTTATTTTGATTGTAGGAAAACAATAGTTGATCTTTGCCATAATTTTCATGTTCAACAGGGCTACCTTGCCCTGAAGGGAAAGGTAGAGCAAGGACACATTTTTGGTTAATCTATCCATGGCATTGATTATTGACTGTTGCACTTTTCTGGACATTTGTGTCAATGATTTGTCTATTGCAAATTCCAGGAATTTTTGAGGTAGGGCTTTAAATTTGGAATTTATTTTCTTTCATAATGTTATTTTCCATGTGGCAGATTTCAGGATGTTTATCTGCAGTCCTGAGTAATATATATACTCTATATAAATGATACAATGTATACATATATTTAATATATGCATATATTATATTTCTGGAGTTTATGTAAAATTATAGGGGATTTGAACCCAGACTCAAAAGTGCACTTCAGATATCTAATCTATATCATACAACTGATACACATGCCCACCCACATGTGAGAAAGATAAATGATCTCCAATATATGTATTTCATGCTGAACCAGCTGGCACTCATCAGTTTATCCAGCATGAAATACATATATTGGAGATTATTATCTTTCTTACATTGTGTAGTCATTATCTGTCAGCTTTATGAGATAGATTGGATAGCTGAAAGGAGCTTGAAAGTTTGGGTTCAAATTCTCTATAATTACATCTAAACTCCTGGGTTAAGTACACCTGTATTTAAATATTATAGATTCAGCTTGTATTCTGCCTATCCCTTTTCTATGTATTTAAATGGAAAAGGTCTTATACATGAGGGGTCAGAATGACTTAAGGTCAACATGGGCATGATAACAATATTGGCATCATCAAGAGATTTGGATGCTCCATCATCAGATTTTCAATGTCATGAAAGTCTGAAGAATTGAATGGTGGAAAGATTGAAGCCTGTCCATTAAAGTTTGAAGATTTGCTATCTTAATATAAACTGATCACTGGTTATATATGTGTGTGGAAGATGATGATCTGGACCAACTGATGAGTGCTGATTCAACATGAAATACATATACTGGAGATAATTTATCTTTCTCACATGTGTGTGTGTCCATGTGAACAGAAAAAAAAATTCTTATACAGAAATAAAATGCAGACCCTGAACCACTAAGGTATCAAAACACCCGATCATTCCTAATGCGGCAGCTTAACTTATTTAATATTCAAGCATAAATAAAAATGTCTATAATTGACAAATTTTTAAAATTATTTTTTATAGTAAAAAAAACCACATAATTAATTTGTATTTCTTTATTCATCTTTTAGTTCTTCTAGAGTATTAATAGTAATCTCTGAAGTTATTTTAAAAAAATACTGATTTACATCAAAAGAAAGCTAATAAATATTTATAAATATGCATATTCAAATCTTTTTTTTTTTCTTAAAAAAAACCCACAAAAACGCTGATCACAACAACAAAAAAAAAATATTACTTTTAATTTTAATTAGTTAAAATCAACAAACAACAAAGAAAGTGAAAAAGAAAGAATTAAAAAGTAATAACTTAAATAATTATTAATCAGTAAAAATTATCATAATAAAATTCTACTAATGCATATAATTTTAAATAAAATAATAGTTGAATAATGAGTTGTTCATGAGATCATGTGACATTAAACCTCTGAAACTGAGAGCTCAATTTCACTGGAGGAAAGGAATCACAATAAGTTTACTTTATCTTATTAGTATTGTCCTACACATTTTAAGATCTCATCAGGTATTATGATATATCAAAGCCCATTGCAGCACAAACACCTGCACAAAAGAATCACTACTTAATAGGCTTGCAAACTGCTGGACTTAAAAGTTTTTATTTTTTATCTCACCATCTAAGTAAAAAGATATCTATTTTGTGATTATTGGATAGCTATCTAGTATAGTTAAGAGTCATTTACCTGAAACAAAAATTTTAATTTTGCAGGTAAACCCCATTCATGACCATAACAGATGAATACATGAACCATTATGATACCATGGTGATCATAAAGTTTATGATTGAGATGCTAGAATGTTAAGAAAGTTGGACATATTAACAAACTATCTCTCATAGTGATCAAATGTTATTACTTTAATATAAAATCATTATATATATATATATATATATAAATATCATTATATATATATATATATATTGCATAGTCTCTATTTGCTTTCAGTCAAAATGACATTCTTGTAGGGAGGGGGGAATTAAGTGAGGATTAACCACTACAACTGAGAGGTTAAAGGAGTTTCCAATGCTATAACTATTCAATGGTTTTAAAAACTGAAGTACCATTTTACAGTTCATTTTCATAATTTCTTTTTTTATGGTGACAATATTTACAAAAAAATGTATCATAATTCTCTTGTTTAAGATCAGTTAACTTTTCTAATGCTTTTCAATGGTAGGACTTAAATATCATTAAAACAAGCATGTATTTACTGTTTTGATATATATATTCTCAAATGTCAAATGCGTTGACCAGGAAACAAACCCGGGCCAGATGCTTGGAAGACAGCTATGCTAACCACTAGGCCACCAACCCTTGACTACTAGAGAACATAAAATTGTAAATGTAAAATTAAAATTAGTGTGTTTAATTTATATTTTTATCTACAAAATGATCATGAATATGCAATTATTATTATAACATTTTCTTTGTATTTTTTGATTTTCTTTTCTTATTCATTCAACATGGCCTACTTATAAAAAAATTAAAAAAAAACATTTATTTGTTAGTTGTAATACAGGGACATTTAATAATCTTGATTCCCAATCTTTTCAGATTAATAATTTTTGCACATCAAGAAAATACATAATAATAATTCAGTGCAAATCAAATAATAGTGATTAATATTTAATATTTGTGACTATAAGTTTGTAATTTGTAGTATAGTTAAACAATCAATTTTTATAATCAGTCCAGTATATTTATAATAATAATCAGCCATTAAGCTAATGAACATGTGCTTTGTGGATTTTTAACTATAAATGAATACTCTCACTTCCAAACACAAAATAAAGACTTTGTGAAAATATAGAATGAATCCATCTATCCTTCCTACCCAAACGTTTATGTATGGGCAAATCTTAAACATTTAAAAATGTGAGCATAAAGATGTTAAGCAATCACTTTAAATTACCTTTACTATGCCTGAATGAATGACACATGCAGAATTTACTAGAATTTACGATATGTCATTCTTAGTTGAAATTAAACATATGTAAATGAGATATTTATTTTATATAGCCCAATGTTTTTATAAACTGTAGTAGTAATAATCAGCCATTAAGCTAATGCACATACGTTTTGTGGATATTTAACTATAAATGGATACTCTCACTTCTAGTAAATTTCACAAGTGTCATTCAGAAGGTAATTTAAAGTGATTGCTTAACATATTAACACTCTCATTCCCAAATGCTTAAGATTTTCCCATACATAAACATATGGGTAGAAAGAATAGATGGATTCATTCTATCTTTTCACAAAGGCTTTATCTTGTGCTTGGAAATGAAAGTATTCATTTATAGTTAAAAATCCACAAAGCACATGTGCATTAGCTTAATGGCTGATTATTACTATTACAGTTTATAAAAACATTGCACTATATAAAATAAATATCTCATTTATATATTTATAATAATAAAAACATTAATTTTTATTTCTCATTGTTAGACTAAACATACATGTTCAATAAATCACAATGGGATATTTATTTTAATAATTTAATTCTCTATATTAAACAAATTTATATCAATATACAGGCAATGCTCTACTTTCATACTTAATTGGTTCCTGAAATGTGAATGAAAGTTACAAAAGTAGTGCAATGTAAAAAAAAACCAAAAACATCACAAATGATTTTCAAAATATTTATTTTTTATTGATTAGTATGTATAATTTTCTTTATACATTTGTCATGTTTATGAATTAATAAAGGCAATTTTTTTTCATCAAAACAGAAATTTAAACAATTCAAAATACAGCAAAACTCTCCATATAGTAGTGCCATCTTGTGCTAACAAGAGTAATCAATGGATGCCAGAAGGCTTGTGCATAAAATCCCTATCTAGTGCCTACTCATCCAATATCCCCAGACTAGTTTCTGGCTTGTGGCCTTCATCAGTGAGGAGCCTTGGATCTGAGAGCACTGCACCTAGATCTTAGGATCTAATGCAACCCTCCAGCACCAACCTTTTAACTCTATTTAACTACAAAACTATGAGAATGAAATTGAAAACACTATTAATATTTTCAACCCAAGCTCAATAGCTTATATAGTCATATGGGTCTGAACTCAATTCAGTACCCATACATTTTGGTGTCTTTGGCTCTTTAACAACCATAGCCACCACTATCCTATTAGGCACTAGATAGGGATTTTATGCACAAGCCTTCTGGCATCCATTGATTGCTCTTGTTAGCACAAGGTGGCACTACTATATGGAGAGTTTTGCTGTATTTTGAATTGTTTAATAACAATTATTGTGCTAGTATGAGATAGTGATCATGTGATGTTTAGTGGTTTAAAACAGAAATTTACAAATGTAACAAACAAAAATTTAAAACACTACAATTTATAAACATCTGCACTTAAATGCTATCCTAAGATTCTAAAGCTATTATAAATGTGTAGTCATTGAAGTTTAGTGCTTTCAAGAGTGGAGTGTGTCCTCATATGCATTCATTAATAGCTCTTCTTAGGTAGTGCTCAAGTGCAGATATTTATCAATCGAAACATGTACATAAAGTGATAGCATACATCCTAATATAAATTGACAAACACAGCTTATCAACACATGCACTAATTCAAGACATCCCTGTTCAAGACTGAACCTGTGATGCTGAAAATGGATAAGATTAGTGTTAGAGAAGTGGGGAGAGATTAATGATTAATAAGGAGGAATCACTACATGTAAGTATATGTGTCTTGCTGTATATCGATAAAAATTGAAAATACAAAATAGCAAATTGTACAAACAATGTGCAAAAGTACAGAACTGCCTATACCATCTTTATAGTTAAAATCATTAAAATTAGTGACTAAATTTTACTGTTTCATTTTCTTATTGTAGAACACTTAGTAACTTATTTAGCAATTAGGGTTTTTTGTCTTTAGTTTTTTCCAGTAATATTCGGAGTGATTTAGTAATTAAGGGCCCTCCCCACCCTATTTTAAGATCAATAGAAAATTTAAAGATTTTACTTATTTTTTAGGGGCGAAAATGAAAATCATGAATTCAATAAACCAATAGGACAAACTACAAAAGACAAACAGAATCATGATCTTATAACAAGTGAACAGACTTACTGAAATGATATTTTCACTTCACCATTCTCACCAAGGCAGGGACTGGTTTCTATCTGTTTTTAACACCTAGTGGAGGAGGGTAATCATAAACATATGACAACAATACAGAAAAGATGTATGATTCCCAAGATGCAACATTTCATGCTGAACTATCATTCATCAGTTGGCCCAAATCACAATCTCTTATACATATCTTTAAGGACTAATTGATGAGTGCTGGGTTCAGCATGAAATGTGAATCTTAGGGATTATAGATCTTTTTCACATTTTGCATCCTTCCTCAACATGTTAAAAGCAGATAAAAAACAGTCCCCTACCTTGTATGAGAGTGGTCTAGTGAAAATTACACTACATAAATATATTAAGTGAATAATCTCTAATCTAACAAATGACTGATAAAAATTATTAATTATTGAAACCATGTTTTTTAAAATTTTATTTTAAAATATGCGTGTAATAATTTAATTACTGTATTTTATTTAATATATATATATATATCAAATGGACATGTACTCAATTAAAAAAATGTTAATAAATGAATGAAAAAGTAATATCAAATTAAGGTGTGTTGTTCCTTTATATTTGATCTTAATAGTTTTATTTAAAGGTGTAGGTGGATAATTCTGTTCTTTATAATTAATTGTTGACTCTTTTGAAAAGGGACTTTTTATAAAATTTTCTATAATGTTTGGCTTGAATTATAAAATCAGAACAAATATTTTTAGTGCATAAACTGAAAACTATTGAGTATTTTATTAAAAAAATTACATTTAAAATGAACCAAATGTAATTTAGCAAAATCAGAGTATGGATAAATTTATACAATAAAAGTATGGTCAATTGCTTGAGAAATTGACATTGGAGCACAAGTAATAGATAAATTCCTATTCAACTGATAAAGATGGGTTTTAATATTATTCAGATTGAATTACATTCTTATAAACCCTCAATTCTTGATTGTGCCAATTTATCTATTCTGCTGAACAATTAGAATTGGTTTGATTACATTTTTTTTTTAGTTTAAAAATGTAAATAAATTTGGAGGGATGCCAGATTTAATCATTGTGAATATATTTTTTACTATGGCTGCGTACTACTTGCATAATTGCTCTGTGGTATACATGCGTTTGTCAGATGCCTTGTGCACTGCTAACAACACATTCGAATATAATAATTTCAAGATATGTATTAATAATTCTAAATATTAATTCTCTTTTCTTTAATTAAGTAATTGTTAAACTCGTTGTAATAAAATATTATGAAAAGGTAGAGGTTGAAATTCAAGATTTTTATAAAGCACGAAGCTTGCCTTTCGGCAGACACTGCCAGACATATATTAATATTGTATACATTTGACCGACTTGTAATAAAAGAAAAAAACGATATACAAAATAAAATCTGCTTTGATCTTTTTGACCCCTTCTTGGGTAAAGGAAGAATAATTCCAAAAATTAAATGACAATTTGTAAAAAGTATAAAATCTCTTTATACCTCAGTCTTTTTTTTCCCGTTTTTTCCAAATATTAGATAGTTAATAATAATAAAAAACGCGTTTAAAAAAAAAAAGAATTTCTATTTACGAATTTTAATTAGAAGTTTTAGTGGTTGGCACACACACTATATTATTTTTAATTCTTTTGTACAATTTTATTCAATTTTTTAGTTAACGCCATTCGTTTGTAAACATGACTGGTGGCTAATTTTTAGCTAGCTATGATGTAAAATATTTGCATTATTTTATAAATATTGAAATAATAGTCGTTTCAACATAAATGAATATCATTATTATTTTTTTGAAAAAAAAAATTAGTATTATATAATGTTGAATAATTAAAATAAGAATAAAATACACGCAGATAAAGGCAAATTATAAATCAAATGTTTGAGAGCAAATATAAAATAAATTTTTCAAGTTTCCATTTTAAAATCTATTTTAAAAGCATTTAAAATTAATTTCATTCTCTATTTTAAAATAAATTTAAATTCTTTTTTAGAGAGTAGCGACTTTCACTTTACGATTTGCACAATAGAGACGAAATATGATTGAAAATAATATTCTGAACAATTTGAAAAAAAAAAAAGGACTTGAGATATAAAATTTAAAGGACAATAATGTAAGAGTTGAAAAGTAAGCCATACATTTTTATGTTAATTAAATGAATGGTCAATTGAATATTGAAAAATGTAAAATGGGGCACATTTGACGCGCATGTAATAAAATATTGTGCAAATTTCTTTACATACAACAAAATAATTTAATCCAGAATATTGAAGATAAACTATCTTGAGGTCTTTAATCTAGAATACAGAAGATATATAAACTATCTTAAGGTCTGTGATTTTTTCAAACAGAAAGTTCGGTCAGTAGGGTCCTTAGAATCACTAAATGATTATTACATATGCCAATAAGTATCTGTTTTCTTAGTTGATATAATTATACTCTAGTACCCTATGTGTTTTTAAGAACAGATAGAATTATGGACACAAATAGGCTCAAGGATAAAAGTTCAAAGCAAGTAATCACTTAACTATTTTATTATAATAGAAGACTAGTGATATAATTAAAATTGGAATATAAACAAACATAAAATCATAGAAACTATAAATTGATAATTGCTGACTTAAGTCAGATCTATACAGCTATACAAGTTATCAGCTAAATTTAAAATCTTAAGTTTCTTGAATTTTTAAATACTAGATTTGAATAGTCAGTAGTTCCTACCATCAGGAGAAAGCATTCTGATTTAATTAATATTCAATAATATTTATTTTTGTTTACATTATGGGTTCTAAAAATGGAATAATGGTGTCACTACTTACTACAAAGTTTTAACTTTTAATTAATTTATCAGGATTAAGTAATATATAATTTTGAGAAATTTATACTTTTATGTAATAATTAGGAATTTGATCTAGAGATCAAAATTCTACCTTTGCAACATGCTTAGCATTTTCATTATTTTCATATTTAATTATGGCATAAATTAATATATCAGATTTAATAAAAAAATACATTCTTAATATTTATATTCTAATTTTTAACTTATTTCAACGCTAATAGAGCATTATGTTTTCCTGAAGGTTTGTGATGATGGTGTTCTAGTTGTATTTTTATATTGGACTATTTCCATCATCTCACACGAGTATTGAATGTCTTTAGAAAAATTTAACTTTATTTAAATATTCCAAATATGTTCAACTGTTAGTAATAGCACATCAAACAGTTAGTATTTGCACAATGTTTTGAGAGGTAATATTCTCCCCTCTTCTTCAGGTATTGCTGGCCTGACCAATAACAGTACTAGCATGGGATTTGAACCTGGACCCTTAGATTGTTGAATATTGCATTTTAAGGTAATGCTCTAACCAACTGAATCAATTTCCTCATGACAAAATCAAAACTACAGTTTACTGAAAACCCACACATATAGGAAAACACCTAGCCTATATTTCCAATCACACCAAGAGCACAAAACATGGAGATATACTATCACTATTGAACAGAGCAAAAGAAGTTTGTTCAGAAACCAGCAATTTGGAAAAAGAAAAGATCTATATAAAACAAACTCTTATGAAAAATGGTTATCCATCAGCTGTTATTAAGAAAATGTTAAATAGACAACAAAAAGAACCATCAAGAGAAAAGACAATTATTGGTACTGCAGTGTACTCATACATTCCAAAAATAGCACACAAATTAAGGAAATCTGCAATCAGTATAACATCAGAACAGCTTTCCAGAGCATACCACACTATGAGGAATTCTAACAACTACAAAGCCTAAACTTGAAATGCTAAAAAGAAAGAACTGCATCTATGACATACCATGTAAATGTGGAAAAATATATATTGGTGAGACCAGTAATTCCATTGGAAAGTGCTTGCAAGAACACAAACTGATGATTAGAAGAGAAAAAACAGATGTGTCTAAGGTAGCAGACCATGTATGTGCCAATGAATGTATGTTCAATTGGGAAAATACAAAAATATTGGATAGAGAAGAAAAGATACAAAAAAGAAAATTTAAAGAAGCTGCTGACAATGGCAAAAAATCCCATAAGCCAACCTAGTGTGACTATACATAATGTATGGAAAACACTAATCAATTTTGCTCTTAGGAAAAAGTGGAAAAATCAGGAGGAACCTCATAGATAAGTATATGAAATTTCTACTGACTGTTGCCTTTGGCAGATGGCTCAGTTGATTAGAGCATTACCTTAAGATTCAATACTCAAGAATCTAAAGGTCCAGGTTCGAATCCCATGCTAATATTGTTACTGGTCAGGCTAGTAACACCTGTAGAAGAGGGGAAAATAATACCTCTTGAAATGTTGTGCATATACTAACTGTTTGATGTGTTATTACTAACAGTTGAATGTATTTGGAGTATTTAAATAAAGTTAAATTTTTCTAAAGACATTCAATACTCATATTACATGATGGAAATAGTTCAATATAAAAATACAACTAAAAGAGCATTAGTTTATCATATATTTTAAATTGTCAAAGAACCACATCTGTTCATTTTTCTTTTCAAATCATTACTTTCTTCACAAATAATATTAATTATTTCTGACTCAAACCATAGCCAGTCTAAATTTTATGATTAAGAAGTATACAATTATAATACCGAGCTTGTCTTGATTCTATCATAAATATATCATTAAAAACCAGTCAACACTTAGTTAGTCCCAATATCAAAAACAATTAGCAATTTCAAATTGTTATCAAGGCAACCTCCTTTTAACAATAAAGGTGAATATATATATATATATTGTATTATTCTAGAACCCAGATTCACTGTAGTCAAACTGATTTACTCAAATAAGTAATTCTTTCAAAACATTACATTGATTAATTTGAACATCTGACTTTTCCAGCCTATCTTAGATGATCTTTAACATTTTGTTGCATTTGAAAAAGTTTTTATTTATTTTAATATCATTTTGGCATATCTTTTAAATAGATATTTGTTCTAGGTATAAAAAGTGCTAAAACCCATCCCACTTTGTATTATATTCTTTATATGTTTATTAAATTTTTCTATATATTTATGTAGGATCTCTTTTTATATCCAATTAATTTTTTTATCCTGGTTATGTTTACAAAGGATATCATTTTTTTTAATAAAAAAAAAAGAAGAAATTAACCATGCCAGATTATGCTCCTTAAGAATCAAAGACCTATGACTAGTATACTATTGAATATGAATATATTGAGATGATTATGTGTCTCATGGCATACAATAACATAGTAGTGTGTACTTATATATATATAATTAAAAGGAAAAGTAGAAATAAACACAGACAAAAAAATTTTTGCAGATATTTTCTACATTACATTGAAGTAACAGTTAAAGATTAAATAATTTTGAATTAAAAAAAATATTATAAATTAAATATTTAAAAAGGTCTAATTAATATTTTATTAATTCTGATTTTCAAATTAAAACAAGCATGTTTACTATTTTGATTAGATTACATTTTTAATTAAAGCTTGTATAACATATTTTAATCCTACAAAGTTGTTTTTGAAAGTAAGATAAACTGAAAAGGGTCATTAACTTTTTTTAATCAAGATAGGGAAAACTTGCTTTTAATACTGTTTTTTTTTGTTTTCCACCCTGATTATAAAAAGGTTGGAAAAAAGATTAGGGGGAGTTTTTTTTAGAGTTTTTAAACTTTTACAGTAGTAGAGTTACTAAACATCACATGATCACTATCTCATACTAGCACAATAATTGTTATTAAACAATTCAAAATACAGCAAAACTCTCCATATAGTAGTGCCATCTAGTAGAGTTACTATGAAAATATAACTAAAGGCAAGACAGTGTAAATCCAACTGCTGTTACCAGTTCACAATGGTAGAGTTTAAATTCATGTGGGTCATATCCCATATGTATGTGTGTATTAGATGGCATAAAGACTAAAGGGATCCCATTGCAGACCAGTTATCTGATTATCTCGTTCACCACAGATGACAATAAGCCAGTCTATTGTTTAGAAGGGCCCAGCTTATATAGAGAATCATCAGCTTACTGAAGTAGTTTATATTATACTGTTTTATCTATATACAGAGAGGCATAGATAAAGATACTGCATCACATATATAAAGTACAGTTGGTGAGTAGTGTTATATAGATTAAGAATGATATTTTAAATAATTTGTTGAAAATGACATTTAAAATCTCTAATTTTAAAAGTAAAACAAGTAAATAATTTAGGCTTGATTTATAAGTCTAAAAGCAAAGGATTGATTCAATGATGATTTTATTCTGAAAAAAAAAAGCAAACTCCAAAAATCTTTTTAGATTGGAAAACAAAAGAAACTGCTGGAGTATTTTTTAAGGTGTATACAAATAATTAAGAGTAACCTTTTTTTTTTAAAAAAAAAAAAACTTATGAAGGACTGTCAGAAATGTGATATTACTTGATTTTTTTTTTAAAAAAGAACTTTTTTTTACCATTAGAAGTAATGAATTAATAGTTTTAATTCATACTATCTATTTATATATATATACACACATATCTGTGAAAATGAATTGAATGTTTTTATAAGTCGATGACAATTCAAACATGTTAATTTAAATTATTATACAGCACATCTGAGTGCTTATATATGTGTGAATTTTATGTGTATTGTCAACATGGAATTAATTGAGAAAATATAATACTTTCAATAAGTTTATTATTTTGACAAATTAAAATATCATGCGATATAAACATCAGTGTTTGCACATATTTGCATGTGCACACACATATATGTTAAATCAATAACTAATTATGTATTATAAAAATGAATTTCATTTATAGGTTTATGACAATTCAAATATGTTCATAAGTTACAGCACCATACATCTGTGTGTTTATATATGTGTGTTTTATGTAAAATTATTGAAACATATTTGTAAATTACAATGTAATAGTGGATTTCTTTTTGTATTAATCAAAATCAAAAGGTTTAATATATATGTACAGCCATTAATCTCATTTTATTGCTATTAATAAATTGATATTTCATTTTTAAAGTTATTACAGTAAATTTATTCAATCACAGAATAGGTTTAAAATATTATATGTTTATATTATGTATCTTGTTCACAGTAACAATTATAAAGCTTTTGTTCACTGAGCTGGATTCATGCATAATGGTCTATTATATAAAATGGATTTATATTATGTTTATGAACATCCAGTTAATGATAATCTGGTTGGCACAAAGGGAATATCCTTTAAAGTCTATGCACTACATTTTATTTAAATTATTTGAAAATTAAGTTTATAGTTGACCTGTATACGAATGATACTAAGTGGCTAGGGCATTGATGATGATTAGCATGTTTTAGTATATCAGCATTATTTTTTTAATTATATTGTTATGGATTAGTACATAAGTATGTGCATCCAAATTATGATTTAAATGATCTGCCCCAAGCTGGCAAGGGCTAAATAATTAGCCTGTTCTATAATAGACCATTTCAAATCAGGTTAATAATTAGAAAACTCTTCAAGTGATGGCAGAAATATTCTGTATTTTTCTGGATTCTCAAATAAAGATCATAGAATGGATATGATTTTTCTTGTACATTGATAAGGTAGATATTTCTTAAAACAATAAATAACTGTTTTTTAAAGTAACAAATGACATAGGTGGATGTCATGCTAGAGCACTATTTGCACACACCCAAGGATGCTGACTAAAGTAGATAAATTGCTTTTAACCCTCCATTTTCAGCATTTCTCATCTGGTTTATCCCTGCAGGATTTCCAGAGATGACTGATTTGAAGACCTGATTTGAAAAAGACCTCTAAAGTTTGTCTCACTAGGTTTTTTAAATTAATCGAAACAAAATGTTTCCTGAATATTCTTCAATTAAAATTTTATAACAAATTTCTAATTAAAAGTATTAATAGAAATTTGTTTTTACTGATAATGTCATTTAATCCCATCATCTAAATCTTTACTAAAATGGATTTTTCTTAAAATTTCTCCCCCCCCCTCTCACTTATCATTTCAATAATTATATTGAGTAGTTTTGTACATGTTTTTAGCAAATCAAAACTTTTTATGTAAGGATAAATTAGCACCAAAAGAAAACATTTAACAAATAAAATTAAGAGTTGGGTTAAAATTAAACAAAAAAGAATATTTTTATTTTAGTAAAACAGATATAAATCTTTTATCTAAGTTTCAATAAGTTTAGCAAAAGAAAAATTGCCTAAATTTATGCATCTAATATAACTATTCTTTTTTTTAAAAAAATATTTTAATCAGATATGATTATTACCTGCTACTTATTTAATATATTTATTCAATATTTAAGCAATGCAGGCTAAGCTGATATTAGAAAACTAAAATAAAGAATTTATTATATTTAAATGCAGTTTTGGTGGTCCATTTACAGCCACATGTACACAATAAAAATTTGTTATTTACTTAAAAATGAAGCAAATATATGTAGAAACATATATTTAGCTTCAATATATGATAGGTGCTGTGTTATGCCTCCTATTTGTTACAGCATAAAATATAAGAGTAGTCATATTACGAATTCTCTGGGAGTTCAAACTGAGCTGTCAGAGTGATTATCAATAAGTAATCTCTCTAATCTAATACTAATCAGTTAATATACATTAATCCTTTAAAGAGTTATTATTTAGTAACTATAAATTTACTTATTTTGGCATGTTTGGGGCATTATAATGGTGCTGAAATTGTTATATCTTTGTTATTTCAAGTCTATTTATAACTTTGGATTACAATGTGCAGTTTTATTTTATTATAAAATCATTTAAAAATTATTAGTTGAAAATAAACTGAAGATATTAGCAATAGATAGACCTTTAGGAAATTACAATATATAATTGGTAGTCAAGTATTTACCTTGCTATGATGTCATTACCCTGAAGGCATACTATTCTAATCTTCCAATCTTTAAGATAATATCACCTAGTGATTTGCAGACAGAGTTAATTGCTAAAATTTGTCTGCATATCACATGGAGACCTTATGTCAAAGTCCGCAAGATTTTGGTTTTACTTTTTTTTAAAAAAACAACAACAACAAATTTAGAACTTATTTACGGTTTTTTTGGTTCCGCTTGAAATGGTATTCATACCATTTCACCTACTATGTTTCATCATAGTTAGTATCTTTTCCATCAGTTCGAACCCTCACAGTCCATGTATATAATCAGAAAAAATTATTTTGATATGTAATAGCGTATATTTACATGTATGTGCGGATATGTGCACACATTTAATATATTAATGTCTGTATGCATATAATGTATACACAGTTATAAATTTAAAATTAATAAAATGATATAATTAAATTAAGTTGTGTGAACATTATTATATGTATGTAACCACTTACATATATATATGCAAGAAAAGACAATGCAATAGATTTAAAGAAGCATTACAACTCTTTTAAATTAATAATATAAATTTGAAATATTCTCGGTTAAAAACTCTTTATTTAAATGCATTGGTATAAAAATTTCAATTCCTGGGATAGTGTCACACACATACACAATAAAATATTTACAAACTTAAACTCTTTTAAAAAAAGTTATCTGTTTTTAGAAAAAAAAATCAAATCTCGCGGGTCATGACAACGTTCATGTAATCTTCTGACAACGCTTACCGGCAGAAACAATATTGAGCGTAATGACATCATAGCAAGGTAAATACTTGACTACCATATAATTTGCATAAGAAAGAAGTCAGGTCTGCTTTTTTCATTTCAATAGAAATGACAATTTCTCATTGGGGGATTGCTTATCCTGAAGGCAAAAGCCAAAAATTTTATTCAAAAATAAAAATTATAATTTTCAGCAATTTGTTTACATATTAAAGATGATTTTTGCAATATTTTTGTAAAATACTTATTTTAAAACAAAAACCTATGTGATTATAATTAAATTTTATTTGAAAATATTTTTGAAAAGGCAAGTCAAAAGAAATGGTTACAGCAGAGCAAAAGCATTTCATCCTAGTGAATAATGTTCCCTTCTGGTGATGGTGAAGACATTACTGGTGTTATATGCTTACAAAGTCATTGTTAATAGGCAGTAACAGAATGTTTAATTTTAACATATATAGTTTGTCTTTAATTTATAATTAACCCTAAATTTCTTTCGAATTTAGAAAATGGAATTCAAATATCTAATATTTCATTTTACTAACTTTTTGAATAGATAAAATTACACCCAATATTCAAGGCACTATTTTGTAGTTAAGAATTCCATTTACTATTTAATTTTTCTATTTTACAAAGCTCAAGTATTAACTTTTAGAATGTCTATCATTTGAATGCTTACATTTTTTATAAATCATGTAAATGTTATCAATATATGATTAGAAAAAAGTGTTAATTGTAAAAATAAAATATTCAAATATGAGAAAATCTCACAAAAACTTTTTAAAATGAGGATTAGATTTTAAAACAATTAAGCAAAAACAAATTCTAGAATTAATTCTACAATCAAAGTGCATTACACATAAAAAAAACCCCACTTTATTTTAGACAATTTTTCTTCTTTTTACATTAAAAGTGAGATTTACGTCAAAATCAGAAATAGATTCAATAAAATATTTGTATTTAAATAAATATATTTTTTTATATTTGACTTTATATAATTTATATTTCAAAATGTCAAAAAACAGTATTTAATTAATCATTATTTAAATCATTCCACACTTTTTAAATTAAATAATTGTCTATGTAAATTTTGTCAGTATTCATTTTGTCCTTTTTAAAAGCATTTAAATATATATGTAAACATGCCCTAGGTTGTGTATCATGGGACCAATCAGTCTCAATATATGGATGTAATCAGGATTATTCAATGAAATTGTATTGGGATTTATTAGATTTTTATTTTTATTTTCAAAGTTAATCACACACTACTTAATTATCTTTTGGATGAGATAGTATTTTTCTTCATTATCATTTTTAGGGGCTTAATATTATTTAAATTATTATAAAAATTTATTTAAACTTAGAATAAATGATTAACAATCATATAACTTTAGTTCTAATGCCATCACGTAAAAGTGTAAAATAATAATGATCTTAATCCTTTTTTGTTACAATATATTCCAAATCTATTTAATCAGTAATATATATCAGTGCCTATTTTATATGAGATGCCATTAAGATATAATATTAAATATTTTAGTCGTAAAATTATAAAAGTATTTTTATATGAGCACAAAAAATAGATATCAATCTTAATTAGTCTCAAATGCAAAATATTTTAATAATAATTAATTTACTCAAAAATATTTTGCATTTGAAAGTAATTAAGACTGATATCTATTAACACCCAATTAACAAATATTGTTTTATCTGAAATACTAGTTCATTACCACAATTTAGTAATAATTAAACTAAATTAATAACAAACAAATTGTATATGCAGTTAAGTGTTAGTTAAAAATGATAATGTGGATTAGAATTATTTCTCATATACTTCTAACATATATTTTTTTTTGCAAATTTTGGTTTTGACTTTTTTCTCTTGTAAATAAAATTTATATAGTAATATAATAGTAATTATATTCCCTCTTAGTTTGATACAAGTTTCTATTTCTCACAATAATTCAACTATAAATAGAATTATTATATTATAAAAGCATTTAATGAAAAAAATATAAAGACATATTAAATTTCCCTGTTCATTTCATATGAATGGTATGCATATAACTGAATAATGTTTTGCAATTCAAATAATTCTTCTTACACTTTTTTCAGCAAAAACTTATTATTATTATTATTGCAATATTGTATATGAAGATAGCATAAATAAAGGAAAGGAAGAAGAAAAGTAGTGTAAGCTTGTGGTTAAGACCTGTAGAGGTCACTACCTTTGCATTTTCACGTACATATTCTCAAGGTTTACAGCCTTAGTAAATGTTGTTCATTAAAAAGCCAAATTTTCACAATATAGATTGTTTGGTAATTCTTTTGACACCAATTACTTTGATATCCTATAAATACATGAAGAACTAGTTTATTTTCTACTTAGATAAATGTATAATGATTAAGAAGTTTATTATTGCCTGGGCATTTATTGTTTTTAATATAGAAGTATTCATTTTATAAATGACATTTAATGCTGATTCGTTTGGTAGATAACTAATCCATGAGACAGTAATGTTCCTTGGAATCTTCTTTAAACTTAAGCAATGATTTTTAATATCAAACAATTATTTTGATTTCATATTTCCAAAAAAAAAAAAGTTTTTAAAATCAAACTGTTCCATTATACATTCTTTCTTTAGAACTTTGTTGCTAATGAAATATACCTATCTCCTTAGATATTGGACGTAAGTATATGTAAATATTTTTCAGTTTGTATTTTCATTATTTTTTATATTATTATAGGATATCAACATTTATCAAAAAACGAAACAAAAAAAAGCCTGTTAAATCAATACATATTAAATTTTAAATTCACTGGGTTTTTTTTCCTTGTAATATTATAAATAACTAAGTATTTATAAGCAACTACCCAAACTTGTGTTTATATGTATAAATGCAACTTTCAATTGTTCTCACATATGCAGATAAAAAACATTCAAACTTTTAGGCAATTCTAGTTTAAAAAAATATGAGCTATAAGTTAGGAATTATAAAGAGTTAAAAATGAGATTTATTGTATATGTATGCTTGATATTTATCCAATCTTGAGCATATACATTTTTTAAATAAAATTATCGGTATCCTTATTAGTTATCTTGTCATATTGTGTATAATAAATTGAAAAATATGCTTGTCAAGTGTTGTTAGCGAGAGGTCATCGCAGCTACCTTGCAAGCAAGTAGTTGGTTGCAGACGGTTGTGGGTTCATGTTCCGGCCGATGCTATGACATATGAAAAAAAAATGCTTGATAAATATTTGGAATCAACTAAATCTTTCATATTTATGACAAGCAACTCTGTGTATTTATATATATTGAAATAATAATTTATTAAATTTTAAATGAAGATTTCTTAATGATTAATTGTGAATAATAAAATGTAATATACCTGCTTTGTACAGTAACTTTGCAGAAGTTACATTTGAAAAAAGGTACTGGTTGATTAGACATGCACGATGCTTGATGGCTTGTTTATGTGCTAAAACACATAAAAATGCCATTTACATGGCCTGAAGTTTATGCCTATAGAACAGTGATGTTCATATTAGCCATTGCAGGCTATATTGTGTTGCACACAAATATTATGGCTCGCTGATGTGCTTCACGATACTATGCAAATGTGCACATTTCACAGATTTCTATCATATCATGTGAGGTTATATGGAATTCAACTGACCATAACTCTTGTAATCTGCATTCAAAATAATGATCTTACACCCTATCTGATGTAGTATTACATAATTAATACTTGTAAGCCCATCACCATGCTTCCCTACACAGCTTCAAAAGTGAAAAAAATTGCAAAAGTGTAGGGACAAGCACAATTTCACAGAATTTATGTCAAAAGGTACATTTATGTGAGAACAGATATGAGACAAATTAAATGGTTGAGATTGCATGTTGTTTTGGAAATCAGAATCTTAATTTGATCAGACAAAACACAAAAAAGATGTTCCTTTTGATCTGATGAATGTAAGATTAATTTTATTCTGTAAAGGAAGGCTGACATAAATAAATCAATTCTAACTATTTATTAAATTTTATTACATCAACTTAGGTAGATTTTTCAGATAATCTTGCTGAATTAGTTAAAGGCTAAAAATTTATAATGATAATTAGTGTGAGCACCCTAATGCAATTTGAATGTTTAAAAGTTCAATTTAATGTAAACAATTTTTTTTAAAATTTACATTACTCAGGTGACAATTGATTTTATAACCTGCGACTATATGTCTCCAGTCTAGCATTATACTAAACTGAAAAGAGCAATAAATCCTAATAATAACTCTTAAAAATACCAAACCAACATACAGTATATTTATTTAAAGTTTTGCTAAAAAATTTAGTTAGTTTTTATGATTTCTGAAAGGATAAGGAATGAAATTTTCATTGGGAATTTTGAATTCAATTTCACCATTATTCTTAATTTAGTTTTTGATGTATTTGATATATAATTTAGTGTTCACATGTAATTTTGTTAAAAAAGTTATTATGATTAAAAACAACTTCGTACAATCTTGATTAGATTAGATTTTGAGTGACAACAAACAAATTTATCAAGCTTAGGAATAACAGCTACATCACAGATAAAGATTTGAATGCTTTCTCTTATAGCATTTATCATAAAATAAATAAATAAAAATAATAATAAAATAAGCTTGTTTAGAAATATTTGCTCTTTATTTATATATCTAATATATAAATAACCAAGTGTGTATATGATGTAAAATAAACATTGAAACGAGCATTCAAATCTGATCCCCTAACATCCCCATGTAGATTTTATAAAAATGTCAGTGATCAAAAGATGAAACAAAGATAATAGCAGCAAAAATAATTATTTAAATAAAAATCATAAAAGTAAAATATCAAATGTAACATATATAAAGTATTAATAAATAGCATTTTACTGCATGGGTCAAAATTCCAGAAACTAACATAAAAAATAAAATTGTAAGCTATAGAGATATATGTATGAAAATTATATATATAAAGAATTAAAAATGAATACATTAAATAATAAATGGCTGTACAAAGAATAACAAAAGAGAAAAAAAATACTGATTGGACTAGCAAAAACAGTAAACAAAAGAAATTTCTAAAATAGCACAGAATAACAGAACTTTAAAAAAAAGTCTAAAAATACATGAAAAAAGGATAGGGGATGAATTTCAGATATCAAAAAATTGTAAATAATTAATAAGCATTGCCAAATTAAATACAAATAAAGTCCTTTTTTCCTTCCATTCTATGTGCATTTTCTTTGTGATATTTTTACCAATAATGATGAAAAATTTAGTACACAGTAAATACATAGCAGTGATCTATGAACCAGTTATTGGTCCTATTTAAAATAGAAGTTTTCCTCTGCAAATAATTTTATTTTGAAACAAAAAATTTCTTGTTCACAAAATTTGAAAATATAGGCTAAAAAAATCATCCCTGAAAATGCTAGTTCTGAATTCATATCAAATGAATTGCCTATTAAAGCAGTAAAAGTAATTGAAATCAGAAAAATGATGGTTGTGGTAAAGAAATAAGAAATGTAATTAATAAAATTGATTTTTTTAAAAATATTGTAATGGTCAGCAGGGAAGTTGTAAATGATCATCCTCAAATTTAACTTTAATTTTAATTACATTAAATTAATTTTAAATTAAATTAAATTGTTTAATTAAAATTAAATAAATTAGTTTAATTTAATTAAAATTAAATTATTTAATTAAAATTAATTTGATTACAATTAATTATTTTATTCAATTCAATTTAAAATTAATAATTTAAAGTGATTAAATTAATTTCATATTAATAATAAAATTAAATTGTGTCAAAGAGCTTTATTGAAACCCTTAGAGTAAGATATAAACAAAAGAAAAATAGGTATGAGGTTTTCCACATGCAAGATGTGATAAAACTTAAAAATCTATGTATAACAAAAAATATATACAATTTTAAAAGCTGTTCACCATTTTGTGATTTCTTCATGGGATTTACATCTTTTTTGTACATTACTGCATTTATGTCTTTTTTGCTTTTAATTATCCAGTTACCATTTTATAATACTGTCATGATATACATTCGAGAAGTCACATTAGTATCCATATATCTGAATAAATGTTAGTTGATGAGATTTTCTCATCCCTTATCTATAATATCCACTTTGTTCCTTAATACCTTCTTGTACCTGAATCCTACATAAATGTACATCTGATATCATAATGCAAATAGCATAAATGTTCTATCTTTATTGTGAGCATAAATACCTTTTAAAAATATATGTAAAAGTGTATGTATGTTGAAATTTTTATTTTTAAATATTTTGGGTATATCTCACCAGATATTATTAAAGATTAGGCATGTGATTGTGTTTCTAATTCTCTGACATATGATAGTGCATTTTTTTATATTTATAGAAATGAAGGGGGTAAAGTGCTTCAAGATTTAATTTCAGGAGAAAATTGTAGTATTTTGGTTCTAATGACCAATATTTAAATTTTTTAGTCACATTGGTTATGTTTAAAAAGTGATTGTTATTATCATTTAATGGAAAAGCACAGATTGAATATGCTTTCCAGTTAAATATTTTATTCTCAGGAGGGGATATACTAGATTGGGGTTGTTTAATAAAGAAATTAACTTATTTGAGTAATTTCATATTGGTGGCAGTGTGTCTGTGAGTGTAACATAAAAAAGTATTTCTATATATGGAAATATCCTTGCACATGAGAAATAAGATTGGGTTTTTTTGAATTTGGAAAATTTTAATAGAATCATAAACCCAAGCCATTTTGAAGTAGAGGTATTCAGAGATATTGATGCCATTTTTCCCCATAACAATTTCCTACACAATGAGTAAATTTTAGGTGAAAAAGATTTTATGTATATCATTATAGGTGTATAGTATGTGATCCATGACATTATTAGGAGATTGAATAGGAACAAATTGGCATAGAACAATAAATAATTTGAGTTAATTATATTCTCAACTTTATTAATTAGTTTTCTTGCATCATATCAGAAATACTCAAATGAAAGAAAATATCACAAACAAACTATGCTTTCCTTTGAAATATTGCTCATTATCACATCCTAAGTATACAGACCATGCATTAGATTTTTCAAAATTGAACTCTAGTTTATATTTGTTTCAGTAATTGGTCAGAATTCTTATGATTTTTGCTGTCTTTTTGTTGGCAGAAATGTTATGTGATCCAAGTATGCAATACATAAAACCTTTGCCTTCATTCCAATCATTTCATTTTCAAATATAAAATGTAAATAAAAGAGCACTTAATAGTGAACATTGGGGAATTGAGTTATGGAATGAATGATGTTGAGTGCTTTACACTAAAAGTTATTTAAATTTCTCAACTCAGAAAATTCATAATTAAATAGATTAATGATCTGGGTATAGATGTTTCTGCTAATACATTAGAATATCAATTGGGTCATATCAAATATGGATTTAACATCCAGATGAACTACAGTTGGTCCATATTTTTTTATTGTTTCTATGTTGATTACTGTTTTAAACAAATATGCTGCCTGCCCAGTTAATGAGCCTTTTTTGTCAATGGGTTTTTGACAGTAATGGCAAAAGATAAAGTTCAATTCTATCTTTAATCACCAATCCAAGATCTTAATACCAAATGGATTCATTGATATAGGTCTGAGGTAATTTAATAAGATATAATTTTCTTCTTAACAAATGGAACCAGAGAAATGGAATAAAGTCCATGTATATGATAGATTCTTTTTGTTAGGAAGTTAACTAATTTTGTAAAATATTTTGCTGAGAATTTACTTGAATGTCTGTATACAAAACAAGGTATTCTATGTATCCTTGGATGACATGAGTTTGGTACTGAAGTGAGGCTTTCTTCAAACTCTCTAGGTACAAAAATTATAGTTTTCTGGTGGTCCTAGAATGTCTTGTGTATGTTTAAATTTTTTCTCATTCTAGTAAATTAATTTTTATCATATGAATAAAGTAACTCTAGTATGTTGTTTCCTGAAATTATTTGCCTTCTACTTTACTTGCTGTTGAAACACAATTTAGTGGAGTTTGAACCAGTGACCATTGAATGCATTTAAACTACATGTGAGTTTTACTCAGATATATTTTTCTCTTTTTTGCTAACAGGTAATCTTTGAGTGAATTGCAAATTAATGAAGATACTTTCATCAGAGCTATTACTTTTGTATGGCCTTCTGATATTCATAATACTAAGTGTAATTCTCTTGCGCAATTCATCTGCAAATGCAAAAGATTTTGAAAGGGTGGCTAATTTCTTGTCATTATATCTATTGCATATGAGATTATGTTCACAAATGCAATCCATGTTGTGCAGAGTCCATAATGATATGTATATTTTTGAGAAGAAGATATTCTCTATTCTACCCTGGGAGAAATACCCTAATGATTTTATCTCTTGTGATCACAGGTCTATATGTGATATCATTTTAAAGATAATCTATCACAGCGCATTTATATGAAAAAAAAAACCCAAGTTTTTGAGTGATGGGTTAAAGATGAGTATCTGCATTATTTAAAAAGATAGAGTTCTCTGGAAAAATCTCTTCTCAAGACATGAGGGAATACCAACAAATGTAACCATTTTATTACAAACTTATTATATTTCATGTTGAAGTCTTATGGTATGTAATAAAGTTGCAAATTTAGTGTTTAATGTTTGTATTAGTCTATTAAATATTATTTATTTTACCTGGCAGAATGTACTTGTATGCTATGTTCATGTTACTCTTTTGTGGTGCAGTGTAACAATTAACTCAAACAGGTTTTGTTTATCACAATTGCTGTTCCAGCCAAAAGAGAGAATGCTACTCTGGAGAATAATGAATATCCTTGATGGATCTGTTTATGATTTGTTATACATCTTAGTTTCCAGCCATCCAATTATGTGAGGATAATAATATGAATCTATTCTAGGTAGTTTTTTCCTACAGAGTTTAATTCTCTGACATTAATAGACTCTATTTTTATTAACATTATGTCTTATTTAGTATATAGATATAAATAAATACAAGAATTATAAATATGTATTTTATGTTAAATGATTAGTTCTATCTAAGAATATTAAGCCCTCATATAACAATATTAGAGATTTACCATAAACAATTCAGACAATATTCACTTATTTCTTTTATATAGACTGGTTTCTTATGTGATGTATCACCCGCACCTTAATGTTGAGAGTTTATATATGACATTTTAACTTTTTTAACATAGGCCAGAGGCTGTGGTATATCCTCTTCACTTATTCATGGGATTTAAAAATAACTTCTTTTTCTTTTATGTGTGACCGATGGTTTGCATTTGGCAATCAAATCATTTATGCATTTAACCTCATTTACATAATAAATTACATTCATATATAGGTAAGAGTGGTCTTCTGAAAGCATGTTTCCTACATTATAAAAGTCTTGAATTTCAATTTTTACTTTTTTATAATGTTAGATTACAATGAGTTTATAAGAATTACATTAATTAAGGAAAAGAGAATTAAATATTTAGAATTACTGATTAGATTAAAATAAAACCTATAAGCAATATAACTATTTGAAGATAGAGTTCAGCAACAGGCAACAAAAAAAAAAAATTGAAAAGCTGGGAATATTTGACTGATGACGTGAGATTACTCCATGCTTTATTGAACAGAGGATAGGATGAATTTTTTACTAATTTTTAAATAGATAATTTTTAAAAACTATCCAATAAATAAGGAATTAAAGTTTGAAGATCATTGAATATATAAAAATATTTGTTGTTTAATACATTTGTCTGTACCATATAGTAGAGTTCAAATTTAAGCAAAGCTTGGAAATTTTTTCAGGTAAATAATTTTCGAGCAAGTCATTCAATATTGGTTAACAAATGAGCATCTAGATATTTTTAGCCACAAGACCAAGATAATATAGGTTGGTGAGATGTTTATGCAGTGATCAGATGATACCACTAATGAAAAAGATATCATATGTCTATAAGCACTAAGCCTTTGATTTACTCTTTTTGCTTTAATAAATATACAACTCAAAAAGATCTTGATATCATATTTAGACAGTGCATTAAAATAAATTTAAAATGATTAATTGCTATCCTTATTATAATATACATTGAATTTTACATTTTATTTTTTGCTTATTAGATATATTGATAATATAAGGTAGGGTATTCAAAAGTTTATCTACAAATTTAAATTTTAATAACATAGGATGTTCAAACTTACTATGAACAATATTGTATTTCATATTCCAGTGGGTTTGGATTGTGAGCTAATATAGTCTTCACAAGTTATGTATAATGCAACACTATCTTGTTTAAATTTTTTAGTCTTTATATATTTAGTATAATATGCATTCATCTTTAAGTTGCACATATTGTATCCAGGTTTGTCTAGCCTTTGTAACTCTAGATAAACCATATATATTATATTCATTTGTGATCTGTAATTTATTTATCTTGCACTTCATATCATGTTGGGTTTGCTTTATTTATAATCTTCACATGAGGTTGAAATTATTATCTCTGTAGGCTTTATTTGAAGAGCCACTACAGTCTGGACAAGTATTCGTATACAATGCCATTTTGGTTAATCTTGTTAACCTTTCCTTATTTAGTGTAATATGTTTCAATTTCTTGTAAATTATACATGCAAATCGTCCACACTATGTAAATCTGGACTAACTATTTGTACTATACTCGATTGAGACTTGTATTTCTGTATAACCTTCCATATTTGATTTATAGTGTAAATAAAGTTTATTTTGGAAGTAAAATACTAATTATTGAAATTAAAATCTTTTGAACATAACTACTATGAAAATTACTAGTTATGTAAATAATTAATTAAAGACCAAAAAACATATAACAATATCTAATAATGTTAACTTACACTGGCTATAGAAGTCAGCAGTAGATTGGAAATTAGCTGGCATTCCAACAAATCTATTTCCATTTAAACACTTTTAACATTCAGTTTATTAAATTTATAAAAAATAGCATATGTATGATGATAAATTCTATACCTGAAGATAAGTGCAATAACTAGATAAGAGAATCCTATGAACATATGATGAGATCTGATCATCATCAGGGATAGTTAGTCATTGGTTACCATCTTCTTAGAGATGCATTATACATAAATTTTAATAAATCTTTATATCATTAAGATGCAGTACATCCATGGTTCAAACTGATTTTCAGTCTTAAAAAAAACATTTAACAGTTGCTCCTTAGTAATTTCTCAATGGAAAAGCATTAGATCAGATGACCAAAACAGAAACAAAAATGTCTCTTCTATTGATTCTCTACTAATTTGAAAAATTAACGTAAAAAATTGCGACAAATTAAATTTTAAATACTTATTACAGCTTTTAATATTTACACATCTTAAATCATTAAAATTTACATATATTTAATTTAAAAGTGTGTGTATGTATATATATATATGTAATATACAAATCAATATATATATATATCAAAATACAGTACAATTTATATAAATTATATTCTTTTAGAAGTACTTTCGACTATACACTTTGTAGTCTTTATCAACTATATAACGTTGAATAATCAAAACGAGACAACCCTTAACAATACCCATAGTTAAATTCAGATTTCCCACAATTCTGTTATCTGAATTTAACTATGGGTATTGTTAAGGGTTGTCTCGTTTTGATTATTCAACGTTATATAGTTGATAAAGACTACAAAATGTATAGTCGAAAGTACTTCTAAAAGAATATAATTTATATAAATTGTACTGTATTTTGATATATATATATATATTGATTTGTATATTACATATATTGTGAAACGAATACAGATATCAAACTTTATTTATTACATATATATATATTTAACATAGATGCACTTGTTATTAACTTGTGCACTTCTCCCCTAATAACCATACATGAATTAACCAGGTATAAAAGTTGAATGAACCTATGAGCAATACAGAAACAGGAATATCTAACTGTTTTGTGGAATAGGATATTGGTTCATCAAAGAGTAATTCCAAAATAACACTTTTTCAGCTTTTCTCTTTTCATTTTCTTTTATTATATTGGCTTCAGTCATGAAATGTAAAACTGTCTATCAGAAGTCTTTCTCGTTAATTTTAACTTTCTGCACTAATTGTGACAATAAAATTGTGGGTTTGAACACAGTTCCATCTTTTAATTATATGCACAACAATTCTGTTTATAATCTTTTTGCTAATTATTATTATTTTCTTTGAAATGAAAATTGAATAATCTAGGGTTAAACAATAAACAACTCATAGCAAAATCGAAAAATTGGTTCTTAGAACCAAAATACATTGACTTTCTGCTAAAGATCAACTTCTCCTCCCTGCCAACAAATCATTTTCTGGTGTGGAAAAGAGGGTTTAGCAAGCGTGGCGCTCGATATTAGAGAAGTTTTAGTCATTCAAAAGGCTATAAAGAGTGGCATATTCTCGAAAATCAGAATCACCATTATTCTAACCTTTGCAATCTGGATATCCAGATGCAAGTGTATATTTGAAAATACTAATCGCGGTGTCTGCAACATCTATATCAAATTACTCAAGCGGCTCAGGAACAGAGATAGATTGCTGTTTCCGGATTGGCTTTTCCATAAAACCTGGGCTAAGGTCATCCTCCCGGAGGAGTGAAGAGGGCAATGGCCACCAGTCTCGGACCACAGCAAGTTCCTATAGAGTGAATGCTTTGCAACAGCGTAAAAAGAATATAGCTATGTATAGATAAACATGTTCAATTGTATCTAATAAATTTTAATTTATTTTAATAAAAAAAAATGAAAATAGCATTTTCCTTTACTCTGGTTGCAGATAATCTGTTTGGTCAATTAAATGAAATTATTGACCTCTGTGGTTGGGACAGCAGTAGAGTGGCCGACTCTGGCGCTCAAAATAAACTGATGGCAACTCACTTCAGCGCCCAAACTTCTTATAAACTTCATAGCAATAAACCAGTCAATTACTTTTTTATATTTATTTTATGAAACCTTTGTGATAAACCTGTCAGCTGACCTCCCCAACGAATGACTATAGGATTGTTTTTCTTACAATAGTTCAAACGCGTGCCGTTTATTTTCTATGCATATGTTATTAATCTTATTCATTATTGTAGTAGCTATAACAGTGTAAAGATTTAATAAAACTAAATTTCGAGAGAAAAAAACAATATTGAAAAAAAAAAAAAAAGAATATCGCAAGATTCGGTAATAGTTTCTAGAGGAACTGCAATTAAAAAGATAGCAACCAATTAGACATTTTTTTAAAAACAAGTTAAACCTGGAGATGAAGAAAATAAAGATCTTTCAGCCATAAGCTTTCTTGCATCTCAGAAGAGTTTTACAAAGTTGTTAGAACTAATTGTTCATTTTATTTTCAAGGAGAAGAAGCGTCTTCAAAGTCTTTTGAAATAAAGCTTAAGGAAAAAAAAACTATTCAAGATCTTACGGAGATTAATCGTTTCCAGAGTTGTAACAAAAGAATTAGTTTTAATAGCTCTATTA
Source organism: Epiperipatus broadwayi (assembly GCA_028023455.1). Taxonomy (NCBI): domain Eukaryota; kingdom Metazoa; phylum Onychophora; class Udeonychophora; order Euonychophora; family Peripatidae; genus Epiperipatus; species Epiperipatus broadwayi. The sequence goes on along the minus strand of JAQFVV010000042.1, from coordinate 2,081,048 downwards.
AGTAATGTTAAAGATAAAGAATAACTTATGAAAATATAATTTTTACTTTTTCAAAAAGATCAGCAATATTTGAATTTGCACTATTTAATAATAAAATTGAAATATGTCACAACTTAAATGAGCATTTAGACATTTATAATTAACGTAATCAAAACAATGGTTGGTGGTCGAGAGGTCAGCACAGTCGCCTTAAGCAGTTGTCGCGGGTTCGTTTCCTGGCCGATGCTATGACACATGAAAAAAAAAAGATTAAAAAAAAAACAAATTTCTTAAAAAAAACATTTATTTTGAAGATCCCAATAAAAATAAATTATATTTTGTTTTAGACTAAAATAACCCCCAATCGCTGTGGAAAATAATATGACATTCGAGTACCGGAAGTAAAAGGCTGAACTTCGATATAGAAACCTTTACCTCAAATATCTATATTACTGAACTAACTGTATATGGCAGTGATGGCGAACCTTTTTAAGATTAAACATTTACAAACAATATTTATCGCATTACTGACATGCTGAACAATTTTTAATAGGGAAGAAATAGTAGAAAATGAATTATTATAAAATTTTATTGAGATATTTTTAAAAATTACCATTGTCAAAAACAAATTTTTAAATGACATTTTTGCTTTTGTACATTGTAATATAGATGGATCAACCATTCATTCTACTTCAGAATCTCTCTTTTATAAAATTAATTTCTAAAAATAAGGACTTACATACATAAGTAAAAAAAAAAAAAGATAATATATTTTGATCACTAATGTTTTTAAACAACCAAAAAGTTTCAATGATATCACAAATTTTTAGTATTCCTTCTTCAATATTTCCTTTAATTACACCCAATAATCGTTCATTTTCAGTCATTTCCAAATCATATGCAAAATCAGAAAATTTTATCTCCGTTTAGAACTGGAATGAAATCAATTATGTGCAATCCAAATTTAACCACTAGAGAATTTTTAAGTTGGGTTTGTCTAAAGATATTAGGTCTGAATATAAAATAAATGTTGATGTTCCTTCCAATTGCCTGAACTGCATAAATCTTTTGTCAAGCATTGGTGGTCGAGAGGTCAGAAACAGCTGCTTTACAAGCAGTTGTTCCAGGTTAGCGGGTTCGCTTCCTGGCTGATGCTATGACACATGAGAAAAAAAAACTGCATAAATCTTAAGTTAAAAAAAAAAACGTTGATCATTGATTGAATTATACTAAAAAAAATCTTGTACCGGTTTATCTTGATTTGGTTTCTGTGAGATTCTATATCCATATTTTGTTTTTGTTTTTTTGATTTAGAAAATATTTATAAATTTTTTTTTTTATTTAGAAAATATTTATAGATATTAGATATAACATCATGTTTAAAATTTTATCGTTTAGCTCTAAATGCCTTGATTAGATCAAAGACAACAAAGACTGTTTTAATAACACCTTACAGGTTAACATTTAATTCATTTAAGTGGAAGCAGAAATTAGTAAAAACCACTGACTCTGAAAGCCATTGGACATTTCATTTAAGTGGAAGCAGAAATTAGTGAAAACCACTGACTCTGAAAGCTATTGGACATTCATTAACTGTTCAATGACATTCTTATTTATGCAAAGAAGGAGGGGGGGGTAATTCCCTCTAAGCAATCAACAAATCTTTAAAGAACTTTTCCATGACTTATGTACAGTAAACCATTTTATGATTAATTTACCTCATTCAATTCTAGGCATTTTTGTTTATTTAAAGTTCCAGCGGTTATAAAATTGATTGTGTTACAAAGCTCATATTTTCCAGTATCTTGAAATCAGCCTTGGCACACAAAACATGCTGATGTAAAATACAATGAAAATCCAGAATTGCATTCTCAAAACTTTGATAAGTGAATTGACAAATCCATTTTCCTGTCTATTCATACTGTGAGCATCATCAGTTGTTTCTTTTTCAGTAATTGCATCTACAGTTGCTTTGCAAATATATATTCCTTTTGTTGTTATTCCTAATGATGATAAACTGATTAATTCTTCATCAATATTGTTCTAACCCAATAACAAATAAAAACAATTAAAAGAACTGATTTAGTTATTATTCTTCACATATAAATCATGTTAAATTAAATGTAAAAGATTTTATACATCCATCATTGAATGTTCCTTTGAATTATAAAATGGCTGGATTCAAGGGTTTTTTGCATCGGAATTTGCATGTTTGTAAATGTGAAGCAGATAGAAAAAGGAATATTGAGGATTATATTGATGACTTTATAGATTTGGGATACAAAAAAACTATATTACACAGACAGTTGAGTTTGTTTTATAACAATGAGAAATCTAAACATAAAATGGATGTAAATAATAAAATGGTCAAAATGTGGTTTTCTTTAGCTTATGTGCCATCTATAAGTAAGAAATTAAAAAATATAATTGGTAAAGATTATAATATAGGTTTCCATTCAATGGATGGTGTGGAAGAAATGAATAGATATGAAGTGGTTTATTCCATTGCCTGCAAAGAAATTGGTTGTAATGCTATTTATTATGGGGAAATGAAGGCAAATGTTTTAACGTGATTACAACATCATGTTTATCAGTATAAAAAGTCTAAAAGTGATTTACAGGTTAATATCAATTCATAACACAATCACCCTACATTATACATGCTATCTTTGAAACACACATTTGTTTTCACTTGAATTTTATTCTTCTTTTAGATTTTTGAAGATAATTAGTATTTTGCTTACAATAACTCCCCTCATATACACTTTAAGGCATTTTTTTTAATGATTCTTTTATTTTCCTAACAGTTTCAATTGTCCTGCAGTCTTCATCAGAGCAATCTTAATCCCCTACCTTTTTTTGTATTAAAGTGTATATGACGGGAATTATTGTAAGCCGTATATAATGCAAAGAAAGTAAAAGGAGAAAAATAAGAATATATTTCTAAGATAATTAGTACTAATATTTTGTTATGAATAATTATTTCTATTTTGTTTCTTTCTGATTTTTGTTATAAAATATATTATTTTTATTTTTTTAAATCTGACTTCATGTTTGTTTAAATTTAATTAATATTATAAAACATGTTTGATGCTCATTATTCTAAACTGACTTGCTTTGCTTTACACACATATAAGAATTAACAAAATCCCACTTTTCTTTTTGTTTGCCGTAATATCATATAAATACAATTTATCCAAACTTCAAACACTTTTTAGCAAACTTTATTTGTATATACACCTACATTTCGACTGACCTGCAGTTTTCTTCAGTGCAATTTTAAGTAATATTTATATGAATGAGTTTGATAAAAATATAACAGAAAATAAAAATGCTCCTTTGTTTTTTAACAGATATGTAGACAATTATTGAATGATTTTTAATAAAAGCCAAAGACAAGCTGGTTTATTAATGATATTAATAAAATAGAAGAGAATATAAAATTTACAGTTGAGAAGGAAGAGAATAATAAAATTGCATATCTGGATATAATGTTTCAAAAGAAATTGATAGATAAAAAATAGTGTATTGAGACAAGTGTTTATAAAAAGAATAATATTGGTAACAAAATAACAAATTGGTTTTCCAACATTGATAGGAAATATAAAATTAGTTGTATATATTCAAGAATATACAGAGCTGCAATGTATTGTTCAAGGAAAGAAGATTATAATATACAAAAAGATTTAATAATCAATGAATTAAAAATAAATGGTTTCCCTGTATATATAATTAAAAGAAGTATTGGAAAAATAGAGTATAAGATAAATAGAAATGAAAAGAGTGAAGGAAAAAAGAAAGGTGAAAATAGATATATAGGAATAAAAACAAATAATAATATCATAGTGAATAAGTTTAACAAAATTATAAAGAAGATTAATAAAAGATACAAAAATATAATTAATACAAAAATAGTTAATAAAAAAAGAGAAAACATATTAAATTTGATAGATAACAAATACATAGGATATAATAAAGATAATAAAGAAATAATTAATGGAGTATATGTGATAAAATGCAAACAATGTCTAGACAGTGGGATTGATAAAATATGTGGGAGAAACAAAAAATTCTATAAAAACAAGATTAAAACAACATATGGCAGATAATAAATCACTAATATATATACATACAAAAGAAACAGGACACAAATTTACACAAAGTTCAATAAAAATGAAGTTATATATGAAAAGTATTAAAGAAAGAAAAATAAAAGAAGCTATATTAATAAGAAAGATAAAACCAGAATTTAATAGAGATTCTGGGATTAGGATGAGATTGGTATAGTTATAGTTATTAAATAAGATATATAGAGGTAAATATGTAAAGAGATAATTGTTTATAAATAAGTTGGGGATGATAAAAAATGGTTAGGTTAAATAGGAGTATAAATTTGGGTATATTTATAGATATTAAATAATAAAAAATAATAATAAATTAATAAACTTAGCATAATATTTACATATAAAACAGTATAAAAAATATAAAAAAAATTATGAGTTATATAAAAATAATGATAAAAGTTAAAGTATATAAAATAAAAAAATATATATGTAAATAAAGTTGTAGGGAATATATATATATAAACATATAAAGAAGTATAATATAAATTTATGAGTATTATATAATAATAATAATAATAATAATAAAAGTTAAAGTGTAAAAAATAAAAAAAATATATATATAAATAAAGAGTTGTAGGGGATATATATTTAGTTTAAATAATATGTAATAGAGGGAGCTAGGGTATAAGATAATTTTTTGAAAAAAAACGATTTTTCATTTTTTTATTTAGAAGATCAGAATAACCTTAGTAAGTGTAAGATTATAAAGTTTATAGGTTTTAAATATTCAGCAATAATAAATATAAAATATTAATTTTAAAAGAAGAATGAGTAAGAAAATAATATATATGATTTAAAATTAAAAGAATTTTAGTTACTAATCATAAAGTTTAAGTTTATGAAGAATACAGATAATTAGTAGATTGTTAATAATAATAAAATAGATAATATTTATATTAATAGTTGTCCTTGAATGTATATATGTATAAAATTGAGAATACACATGTATAATTTATATTTATTTTTTATTTATGTAGTACATTTTATTTTATATTAATTGTTTTATTTGGGTTTGATTATTTATTTCAATTTTTTAATATATATATTTTATGTTGTTTTTAGTTTTTTATTGTTTAAAAAAAATTATGATGTTATTATATAGTTATGTTTTTTTTTTGTTTATTATATCATAGCTCTGAAGAAGACTGCAGGTCAGTTGAAACGTAGGTGTATATACAAATAAAGTTTTGCTAAAAAGTGTTTGAAGTTTGGATAAATTGTATTTACACATATAAGAACTTTGAGATATTTGTTCTATTGTGGAGAATGAGTGGAGAAGAGGTAATACAATTGTTACAGAGTATTTAATTTAGCCAGACACCTGAACACATTTCATAGTGATATACGGAGAACACACACATACTTCAAGATACATTCACATAATATATAGACGACTTAATACACTATTATGATATATATATATACATTTGACCTTGGTTATAATTTTAATTATTATTATTTGGACTCAATTCAAACTCAGGCATTGTGAGTATATTAAACATTTAATTAGATTTAAATTCAGTTTGGATGTAATAAAATGTACCCTTTGCTTCCTCACTGCATCAATATCTGCATTCATGCCATACTTTTCATTACATGACCAATCATCCATATGGTCATAGATGTCATGATAGAGCACAAGCCATGCTGGTATTGTATTTCATTCATCATTGTATATACATCTCACTATTACTATAAAGTATATGTTTAAAGATATTCATTAAGATGAAAATATTACTCTTATATACTGTTGATCATAGAACAGATTTGTCCAAAATACAGCTGTGGGCCATATGTGGCCCATGATGAAGGTATATGTGGCTTGCCTAAAGATCTTGATACTGTGATTAACACCAACTGCAGACATCGAAACTGATATAAATGAAACCAGATTATTACAAAATTCTTGTTAAAATGACATAAATAATTACTGTTTCTTATCTACTGTTTCAAAATTTTTTTTTATAAATACCATAACTTTTCTTTTTTTTTAGATATTTTTGAAATGCTTGCTAAATATAACTAATGTTAGGATTCTCTAATAGTATAATATATGCACCGAATTTATTACCTTTTAAGTGATCCTCATATAATTATTTTTTTAAGTAGTCCTTGAATTATTTAAGATTGGATAGCGTTATGACATTAATGTTTATGTATATATGTAAAGTATATGTTATTTATTCGTTATAACATCAAACATCAATCAACATATCCATATATTATTTACAGCAATAAAATTTTAATGTTTTTGGTGGCTGTTTTGATTACATGATAATGTTTTAAACATATTTCTTAATTAAGACACCAGAAATAAAACAGGACTAAATTTATCACAGAAGAAAAAAAACGAAGAATGAAGATGTAATTTATATATTGTATTTTTTTTTTTTTAAAAAAAATACTACACAATATATAACTCTAAAATAGAAATTATATTTAATAGGTAGTTTTTAATAGGATTAATAAATTTAAAATATGGCATTCTTTATTTATCTCAGTTGTAAAGTAGCCTATTTTCTTATGCATTGATTCACCAATGGAGTGTTTTTATTGACTGTAAAGGAAAATATTATTAGAAAATATTTTGTTTTTATAAAACCAATCTAAAAGGGCAGGGATGGGCAAATAGTGACCCATGTGCTGCCATTTGGCCTGCTAAGAGTTTTTTGTGACCCACCAAGACAGAAAAATATGCCTTGAACCAAGATTTCCTTCCCATGCATGACCAAAAATTTGTCTCATATTTTCCATTAGGACAGCCATGATATGATGCATAGTGCTTTTCCAGTTGATCTGGTTAATTTCAATTTTGTCTCTACAACAGTAAATATATAAATTTCCAACTTTAGTGAAACCATGAATCCTCTGAAAAAATGTAAAATCAGTGATGAATGTTCTATGTTTAATGAAGAATGGACAAGCAGATATTTATTTGGCAATACAGGGAATAAAGCAATGTGTTTATTATGTTAGGAAAAAAAGGTGCAACCCTCCACTAACCTCCACTTCCATAAAGTGGCCCCCAAGTCAAAACAATTGTCCATCCCTGTAATAGAGTAAATTTTCACTTATTAAAAAAAATATATAAATTTTTTAAATATAAAAATTTATATAAAGAGTTCTGTTCTATTCAAGCAATTTATCTTTAGACTACTTGATTTCTAAGATTGCAGACTTTTAAAGAGTTGTTGTTCCATTTTCTAGTTATAGGTAACATGACTATCCACAATTTAGGTACTATTATGAGTAATGTTTGGTTCATCTCTTGTAGCATCACTTTATCTTGAAATGATTTTTAACATAAAATAAGACTAATAGATTGAAAAACTATATATTCTGATATTTCTAAAGTGGGCATAATTAATAAATATTTTAAGACTATTTATTGAACTAAATCATTTCATTTTTTTTTTTAGATGGCAGCCAATCATTTGACACACTACAAATAAAGTTTGATTAAAATAATCTACATTATCTATTGATTAAATTGAAAAAAAAAAGCATCACGTTCACAATTCACATTATCACAAGTTGTTTAATTAAATAAAAAATCATCATCATCATCAAACATTATCAATCCACTGCAGGATGAAGGTCTCTCTAAGTTCAATCAATCTTCTTCAATCTTTAGCTTCTCTTCTTCATATCATCCCTGCACTCTTTCTTATTTCATCCATCCATCTCAAATGTGGTCTCTTTCTGGGTCTTAAATATTGAATATTTTAATGTTTTTATTTAAAGGGATAAAATATCTAATCTGCTTTTTCAATAAAGAATTTATTTTCACACATGGCACTATAAAATCCTTAGTTTGCTTAGTGCTTTACAAATTTCCAGATTCATCTGAATTTAAATACCAGGTTTATGCATGGTAATAGATCACTATTTTACAAGAATAAAAATTAATATAAGTTTGAATATGTAAATAGTTTTATTTAAAATGCTTTATAAAAAACATAATGCAAATAATGCATATTTTTTTAATGCAAAATAGAATAAAAAACTATAAAAAATATACATAATGATGTATCATTATTTACAATAAAACCAAAATAAATTCTAACATTACATCCATATTTTCAAAACATAGAAAAATATTTGGTCACCGTTTAATCCTAAATAACTACAAAAAAAGTTTGCAGCAAACATAATAACAGGAAATGGAAAATCTAAAACAACGTCTAATTTATAGTAAAATTTAATAATTAAATCTACAGTATCCAATTGAGCATATTTTGAAATGCACACTATTAAGCATATGCGTTAATTGAGCGTAACATTTGCATTTAGAAAAGGTGCTTAGCATTAAAATTATATTTAATGCTATTAATATTTTTTTCATGTAAGAATCATTGTCATAATTGCATATAGTTCATTAGATTGTTTGCATATGTATAGTGCATAGAATAATAATTACAAATAAGTTCTACATATATATTATAAAATAAATGCACAGTATAAAATAAATGTATTGTGGTGTTATATGTCTTACAAAAAAGATATTTTATAAATAATTATTAATCTAGTTATTTCAGGATTAGTTAAGGTTTTTACTTCATTACAAGAAAAAGATAATCTGATTGCCAAAGAAGTCATTAAATAGCTTACTTTTCTAACAAAATCTAATTTGCACTATAAGAGAGCTTTCAATCATTTCACCTGAGTCTTAATGACACCTGTCACAAAAATTTACTGATAGAGACATGATCCTAAAAACCTGTCTTCAGATTTGTATTTTTTTTTTTTAAAAAAAAGAAGTCTGTGACCATATTATTAAAGTTGGCTAAAGTCAATCTGTAAGCCTGGCTTGACCATGCACTACTGAAGTCTCCTAATAAGTTTTTAATGAAGATATCTGATATGCTTGACCAGAAAAAGATTTTTTTTGTCAGGATTCAAAAACAGTTGCGAGGATTCTTGAAGGCAGGTAGGTGTTAAAACAATCCAATACTTTTAATTTTGACTAGAGGTGATTCAATATTTACTTTTACACTTTGGTTACACTAAAAGAAATATAAGCAACATTAAAATATTACGTTCACACACATACATATATGATATTTAAAAATTACACTTTCCAAACCTTTAATCTATCTGATTATTGAAAATCAAAAATGAGATGAGAGTATATACGTTTTTCCGTGTGGAAACAAAATCTCATTTTATTGTATATTATAGAATATTTCAAAATTTTTATGACTTTACAAGATATTGATTAAAATAAGTATCATTTTCCCACAATAAACTATTTATAACTTAAAATAATTAATGAAGATTTTTTTCTTATATGTACGATATGTCAATAAATATAAAGTCATGGTGGCGATATTGGGGAGCTATGTGGGACTTAACCAAATATGAATGGATGCAATTGGTTGAAATGCATCTTAAAGGCCAGTAGCATGGACTAGCTTTTATCAATGCCTAATATCATTTGTTTGAAATGTAAAAATGATATTGATCATAATATCTAGATAATGTAAGAATATGAAATGAGTGAAAAAAAAATGATTAAAATGAAGATAACAATGCAGAAATATGCATATTTAAACTTTATTAAAGGCTAAATGAAATACTATACTTTCTTATCTAATAAGAGAATAGTTAATAATGATTTAAGTATTTATTGAAAAGTGATTGTCAAGAATGCTTCTGAAAAATATGCAAAATGCATAGTAAATTTATGCATTTTTAAATTAATAACACTGTTAACATTCAATATGTTTATTTCATAAACAATCAATGTAAGGCATCAAACCCATCTTCTCAAGTTGGCTTGACCCTAATCCCTGCCCCAATATCACTGTTTTATTTATATCTAGATAAATTACATCGAATTGAAATTATTGCCTCCCCTTCTCAAAACCCTCTGACCACTAGATATTGCCATATTGACTTATTATAGCAATATCTAGAGTGAAGAAATGAAAACAATAATTTACATTAATTTAGACTTGTAAAAAGAAAAGTAATAAATTCAAAGCTATAGGGTGTTGCATTTGAATATTTATGTGGAGTTTTATTGATTATAATTTTTAATGTATTTATTCATCATCATTATATCAACCTCTTAAAAAGTCTACTGTAAACAAAAGGCCTCTATAAAAGTTCCCCACAAAAACAAAAACAAATGGTATTCACTAAATTTATGTACCAGATTGGTGAGCATTTTAAATATATATAAATTTGATCACTATTTAAATATTGACTTAAAAATGAAGGTTTGGTTTATCATAGCAGCTCGATAAATGTGGTTTACAGCATTTAAAAATGTGTAAGGTATTGTATTTAATTATGGTTGTTTATTATTATTATTACCACCATCATCATTATTGTTATTTATTATAAAGCCTCTGACCTAGACTTCAAGTCTTGGATATAGCTAAAAAAAATTCATAAAGTCAAAATTTTTAACTTTTATCTAAAGCATTGAATGAACTAAATTAAGGCTTAGAAAGTATAATTAATTTTTTGTATATATGGATTTCAGTTATCTTGAAAAAAAAAATCACAAAATCTTTACTAATGTAAAGGTAAACCACACTTTTTCTGTCTCATTATGTAGGTTTTTAAGGATTCAAAAAACATAATTATAAAATAAAATATATTTTATATTTATTACTAATATCATTTACTTTCAATATTATTTTTATAATGCTTTAAATAATTATACCATACTACTGATGCTTTCAATTGTCCCAGCAAACTTCTTCAGAACTTGTTTTGAAAATATAAGAAGTTCTGAAGAAGATTATTGGGGCAGTCAAAACCATCAATAGTGACTTATAATTATATGAAGCATTGTAAAAGTAATAATGAAAGTAAATGATATTAATATGGATTTGGTAATGCAATAAAAATATATTTATTATTAAAAATATCATTCAAAAAATGAAAATATATTTTAAACAAAACAAATTATTTTCAGAAATAAATAACTTGACATATGGAAACAAAAACAAAACAGTAAATTCATTAACATTAAAATCCAAGTTTGTGAAGTAATATTACAGATCAGATCTTAGAAGTAGAACCAATATCTTACTGCTCTGTGTTATTATGGGTCATACAATACTGCGATTGCGAGAGTTAAGGAAGCCCAGACTTTTTTAAATTAATCAATCTGTAGCCAATTTATATAGCTACCAATAATCATCTAGCAATTATTAATTAAGGAATAAAGAAAAACAAATTACAAGACTCTAAAAGCATTAATAATAATTAACTGTCTTGCATTGGTGGTCGAGAGGTCAGCGCGACTGCATTGCTGCCCGGGTTGCGGGTTCGCTCCCGGCCGATGCTATGGCACTTAAGGAAAAAAATAATAATAATTAACTACAAAATGGTATAACTCTTCTTAAAACTTGTAAAAGAGTGCTAGTTAAAACTTTGCTCTGCAAAAGTATTTTTTTCTTTTGTAATAATTACACATCTATATTACAAAAGACAAAAGTGATAAAAAGCCTCATTCATTCATCACTGTTTGTGGAATCATGACTTGAGTAATTATAAAAAAAAATAATAACAGTCTTCGCAGTTTCATAAAATAAAAACCTCAGAGTCAGAAGGTTACATTTCACAATGCACCCCCCCCCCCAAAAAAAAAAGAACAACAGCGATAAATAAACAAATAAAATATGCTTAACTGATTTAAAAATATGTTGGCTATTTCCCTGTAGTTACAGACTATTTTCAACATTATTTAAACTTAAAAGAAAATGCTATATATAATATAAAATATTGTGGATGAAAACTGCTCTTTGCATATGCTCTATAAGGTTCTTTAAAAAACACAACATGCAGTGACTGTGCTTAAATTTAGGGCTTATTCTTATTGCAAACCAGATTTTTAAATTGGCATATACTTGCACAAGTTCAGATTATATCACACAGGGAAGTGAAAGTAGCTCATTCTAAACTATCTGTGACACTAAACTTTATTAGTTGATATATATGATAAATTAATTCAGAACTTGATTAAGTTTTTTTATAGATTAAACCAGTGATGAAACTTCAAATTTAAGACATTGAGATAAAAATTGAAATTAGAAATGTAAATAATTTTTAAATAATTTTGAAAGTGATTAGAATTTAACCATGATATTTTTTTTAATTTAATCCAAGAAAATCTTTAAATGCATGAGATCAAAAGTGTCCTCCCCTCCCGCTTCACATATAATGTGCTAAACTCATTATAAGTCTAGAAGATAATTTTTTTTTAAATTATAAAAAGTAGGAATAAAAGTCTTTTATAAAAATAATAATATAATGTTATGTGGGAAACCATTGATTATAATATTATTACTTACAGGCACTATAGTCTGTTATATCTTGAAAGCCTTGGCTAACTGAATCCACACCAGTTTAGATTTTAACATGGCTGAATAGGACAATTGGGAGTTACTGTTTTTCAAGCCTGGAGAGTGTTGATCTCCATTTCTATCTTATGGGCTGAAGACCCTCAGCCACTACAGTGACAGATGACATTCCCATAACAGAACTGCCATGCTGATGTTTCATCTTGGAGAGATGCTGCCTATCCTAAGAACAAATATTGCTGCTGCCATATCTGCAACCAAAAATGATGCTACCCAAAGACATGTTTCAAACAACAAGTTGTAGGTAAAGTTCCTAAGACCACTGCAAAGAGCTCTAAAATGAACTTTAATTTCTAAATCTAACACTATAGCTACTATATAAAGTTAAATGAACATTCAAAGTCAATTCTCAGCTCTAAAATCTTTTGGCTAATTTAATTGTAAAGTCACCAATTAATAGTTGCCTAATCCTCCATAAATTTGATATATGTAAAACCTTTAATTTATGTTACTAAAATGTAATATTAATAATCATATTATTGGTCATAATCTATCTTTTGTTTTCGTGGTTGCGATGATGTCTATGCTATTTTATACATTTTAGTTATTAATATTTTGTTTTTAATATGTGTGATAATATGCCAAATGTCACTTGAAACAGTAAGCATATTAATTGTAATAAGTTTGGGCTGAAGATCTTATTTCTATCTTCGATCTAATAAATCTAGTATAATGTTTAGTCTGCCTCAGTTTCAAAATTAGATTAATTAATGATAATATTTGATCACCTTGTGATTGTCATAATAATCCAAATTGATTTAAATTTATCTTTAATAAATAGTTATTTCAATTTGATAATATTATAATTATAAAATATGATTTTAAATGTAATTTTACCTGATAATGGAATTCTGCCATAGATTTATTATTAAGGTATATTTTGTAGTTCATCATTAATTCTAATCCCTTAAAAATATCTTCCACTATTAAGATCTGGTTGATAATACAGATCAATTGTTTATTAAATGGAATTGCTAGTTTATTAATTTAGTCTCTTTTTATTATTGCATCAATTTGGATGTTTATGAATTGGCATTTGTTAGCAATGCAAATATTAGCTAATTATTTTAAGGCACAATTAATTATTTAAACATATTTGTTATTTTGCCTTTGTCTATTTCAGGTGTGTATTTATGATATATGTATAGTTATATCCTTGTCTTGTTAACTTTCATGGACCAACAGCAGAGACTATCTCATTTATTGGTTGCCTGCATAAAGGTGGACATAGGTCACACCCAGGAGCCAAACTGTTCAAGTAAGAGCATCAAACCCATTACTGAGATAAGGGCCCAAGACTGTCGAGTAGCTTAACCAATTTCTAAACCTCTTGTATTTTAATTAATTCATTAGCAAGCCTTTTGGTTTAAAGGTATCTCACATGTTATATGTGGAAATAATTGCTTACCCATACCCCATTAGTAAAGTTTAGTAACATGCCTATAGCGAACCATAGGTAATGCTAATTTAGGCCATTCTCCCTTAGTATAATATATATATATATATATTCATGACTTATTCAAAACCATGAGAATCTCTGGTGAAATAAATTTTGATTTGCATCATTCTCCAGCTTTATAATTGTGCTTGAACCTTAATTAGCCTAAAGTAAACAACTGCAATGTTAATGCTGTAAAATATATGTCTCCAGCTATCATTATCATCTTGTCATTTGGAAAACCATGAAGAAGAAGTAATTATTATTATTTGGCATATTAAATTGTCATAGGCATTAATTTTTCATGAGGCATGAGAGTTAATGGATACACTTAAATAATATCAATGACACCATATTTCTCTCCATGAACTTAATTTTATTGTATAATGTTTGATCATGTTAAAATAGTTGTATTTTGATTTTCGATTGAGTGTAACCTATTTTTTGTTTTCATTATTATTAATTATAATAAACTTATTTAAATTTACCACATCGCCATTATCATTTTTACCGTATTCCAATCCAATTAAATTATTGATTAAATAAGTTTAATATATATTTTAATTAGAATATTGATCTAGCCTCTTTTATTAGTTAACTTTAGCCCATTTTTGTATTGCATGTGCAGTAGGATTATGAGTCTCATTTCTCACCCTGTTTGGAGATGGATCGCAAATTAAAACAAGGCCTGTGTATAATCTCAGAAATGTCATTCATAGGGTGTTGAATCATGGAGCACTGGTAAATAGGTTGGGATCTGGAACTCTCATATCCCATTTCGATTGGGTTTCATATATTTTACCTGTATTTGGGTTTTGTTACATGAATGTACAAATCTGACTATTATAACAGATATCAGTTATCTACGTACAAGCAGTGACAAAAGATTAACAAGCTACTCTCATTCATGAAGGGAATGAATATATGCATTAGCAAGAGAAAAGACATCAACACCAATTGCTAAATTAACAGCTGATTTCAAGCAGTGTGAAACTAAATAAATATGCAAGGCATAAATATAATAATAGCAATAATAATAATATATAAATGGTTACTCACACATACTCTCACATGTATAATAAAACATTTATATAATTAATTAAAGTGTGTGACTCACAAAACATGATGATATAGCAAAACTTCATATTATAATTTGTACACTATTTAAATTTCATATACTGACCTATATCAAGTATAAAAGCTGTTTTACCCAGCACACCAATTTCATATATCATATCAAATACAAAACCAAAGAACTTTTAATAATTATTAAAATATTTACCTATATATATTTTAGAAGGGAAAAAACCTTTTACATACATTTTCTCTTACCCAATCCATGTGCAGCAAATACTCATAAATATCCTCTTAATACCATATAAAACATTAAAGAAATAATCATCAGTATAAAAATTATAATTATCTAATACCAAGGACAAATTTTAAATTTATAAGCACACATATATATATATGCTAGAATCTTTTACCCATTAAATTAACCAAAGGATTTAAAATCCTTCCCATAATGAGAATTAATCCCTTTTTAACGAGTCTATTTTGTTGTCATCTTATCTGAATACTATGACAGTCTTTTATAATGGTGACCAAAAAGAAACACATAAACATATCATATTTCACATTAGAAATTCCTTAAATATTGTCTGTGGCTACAATACATTCATTAACAATGTGTTGGTGAGGTCAGGAGCAGATTAATGAATAGCGAAATGATTCTGTTATAAGTTTTTCATTATTTAATTAATCTTTAAGCATAAAATGAATTTCAACTACTTTTTCTTTAGTTGAGTGGCAAAAATAAACCAACATTTAACAAGTAGATTATTTCTGGATACAAGATTAATAATAATAAAGATGATATCTTTTATTAAAATTGGCTAAAATATAAAAAATATCAAGTAAGTTTTTTTTTAAAGGTTTTTAAAAGAGTCCATTTTAATAACTTTTTCTGTTAGATTTATAAAAAAACATTTTGAAAATATCAAATTTTTTGTTGTTTTTAAAGTTGATTGAAACTTGAAAATAATTCAAAATAAGTGTCATAGATCTCATGACCCTATTCTCTTAAACTTGTAAGTTATAAACAATGAGGATTGCCAATTCTTCAACAAGCTTTGTGATAAATGCTTAACCAGAGCCAGCATTTAAAATATCTGTCAGGAACCCCTCCCAAACCCCTGACCATGGTCTCATGCATTGGCACTCCTCAGAGAGATGCCAGGGTAGATTCAGACACTAGATATAAAAATACCAACCCAAAGCCAAGCACTTATCTAAAAGTTATCTATTGAGTGGAAAATCTGAAATTTTCAGACACCTACATGTCTTCAAACCCAAATATCCAACTCAAATAGCTATATGGGGCTGATAGATCTTCAGCCATACCAAGTATTAGTAATCTTGAAAATAATTCATCTTTTACTTTTACTTTAAAACAGAACAAATATAGAGCTTTACAATTTTATTCATAATGAGAAAAACTGCAAATCTTTTAATAACAATATAACTCATTTGTTTTAAAGATACAATTTTTGAAGTCATAATCAATAAATTAATTGCTAGTTAAATTTGATGTTAGTTTCAAAGTATATATATAATAAATTTTAGAATTAATGAGTATTAACCAAAAGTTCAAATCAACTAATAATTTTACGATAAGGTAAAATGCATACTCATCTCCTGATGTTCTATTAGCTTCCAATAATTTTTTAAATCCAACATTTTTATCATTTTTTAAAAATAATGTGAAATTATCATTCTTTTGTGATCATCATCAAATACATGGCTTAACATATACTGTAGAAAGAGCAATACAAGGATAACTATTTTCATCTCACTACTTCATCCTTATAAATTAACTTGAAAAAAAAGATAAAAATACAAGTGAAAATTACTTACTTTTCTTTCCTTCTTTTTTTAATTTTAATACCCAATTTTTTTTACTGCAACACTAATTTTTTTAAAATTTCTCCTTTTTATACACACAAGTGCATGGATATTTTTACTGCATTATATCCATGTGATATTCTATTGTCGAATCAAATTTAAAATAGTAGAGACGGGACATTCAGCACTAGTGTAAAACCTCGAGCTTTCTAATTAAAGAAAACTATTAAATTATGTGATTGTCTGGACTTGTCACATAATTATCTTTAAGAAAGTTATTTAACTTAATAAAAATAATACATTTATTTTAAAACACAGTCTTTATTAATTAAATATCTTTTTATTTAAAACATTTATTATCATTATTTTGTTAAAAGTTCTTTCTTAATATTATTAAAATTATTATTATTTAATTCTGTTCTAAAATATTTTTATTCTTAAAATAATTAATACTTTTATTAATTCCCAGTCTTTAAATACATGTACTTATATATTATACTTACATATGTATTTTAGGAAATAATAACCTACTTTTAAATAATAATAACAATAATAATAATTCAATAAAATAAAATTAAACTAGCTAACAAATTTATCAAATCCAAAACTCTATTTTCACTCAAGGACTATCTAATTAATCAATATTTTATTAAATATTATTTTTAAAGGCATTTTATTTCTAAACAAATCAAATAAAATTTAACATATTTAATAAACTATAATTAACAAATAACTATATTAATTTTTCTAGTATAACTATTTTAAAACAGTAGACATAAGTTAATATTTACTTCAGTTTAGACTGTTAAATAAAAATTTTGGGCATCTACCAACAAACTAAATAATATTTTTAAAATGATTATTAACAAGCATATTTAACTAACTGTTTTATTGACAATGGTAACATTTAATTAACACCTACATAACTTAATTAAAACAATGTTAATTGAGAACAAGATTAGTTTTATTTAAGAAAAAAATTATTATTATTAGTTATATTTAACCCACAAAGGGCTTAAATATATGGTTAAAAAATATATATACAAAATGGATCTCAAATAAGCTCACACATACAATTTATTACAATTTTATTTACAAGTATTTATAAATACATACAAATAATTTTTATTAATAACTCATATTTTAAAAAATTCAAGTATTTTGTGAAAAAAATTAAGTATTTTCTTAATATATATAAATGAATCTTTAACCAGAATAACAAAGGTAATTAATTTATCAAAACTCACTGAAAATCCAAATTTAAAACAGCCAAAACTCTCCATACAGTAGTGCCACTCAGTGCAAGCCAGAGTAATCAATGGATGCCTGAAGGCTCGTGCATAAAATCCCTATCTAGTGCCTACTCATCTGTTTTAATAAGTTATGAGCAAGCATAAGAAATGGTAATCATGCCAATCCAAATTTCATACAAGAAATAAGCAATTATTTTTTATGTTAAAAAAATTTAGCTAATTTTTCATAGAATCAAAATATACCATAAACTTTAAAATTATTATTAAAAAAACAGAAATAATTAATAAACAAATGCTTAACTAAACATATTATTAATTAAATATACAAAGCTATGTGTAAATATAATTTATATATTGTTTATTAATAAACACAATATATCAAGATGTTTTTAATAATATTTGTGTGGCATCAATATTGGAGAAAATGGATGTCAGCATTTCAGTCAAATTTAATATTAATTAAAATTGAAATAAAGCAAGTTAAAACAATTTTAAAAAAATTAAGTTAATATAATGTATATTTCCTAATTTACTTTTTGCACATTTTATGGGATTGTATGATTTTAAAAAAATTATTTATGATTATGTGAAATTGAAATTTTAATAAAAAATATGGCATTGAATCACCTCTGTAAATAAAAATACAATTTATTATAAATATATCTTAAAATAAATATTATAAAATATTTAATTTATAAAATTTAAGATTATATATATATGCTTATAGTTGAAACAGTTGTTTTAAACTTAAAGCAGAACTAATTGTATGTTTTATATTACATCTTCTAACTAAATCAGTTATTCAGTATCAAAATTTTTCACAACTTACCCAATTTAGGCCAATCAAACTGAAGGTCATATGTACATTCTTATTTGAAATTATCAATAAGTTAGAAAAATTGAATTAGTAATCCCTTCAAGTTTTTGAAGACGTGTCAGCAATCACTGTAACATCTGCTATCCTACCTTCTCAGCATTTATTTTATTTACTAGTAAATTCTAAACGCAATGAATGTTTTTTTTTTCTTTCCAATTCAGTCTGTTTTTATTCTTTGATTTCTCAGATATAGGTCTTTTTATTTTTTCATTTTATTTTTAAATTAAAATCGTAGAAAAGATGAAAAATATTTATTAGGTTATTTGACACCCCCCCCCGTCTTTCTTGCCATTCAATTTTTTTAAAAACATTATAAAAGGCAAAATGACTAATATTTCATTTTTTAATTTTAAAGATTAAAGATCTTTTTATTATTATTAAAATACAAAAAAAATGAATAATTTATAATAATTGTAAAGTATTTTTATTTTAAATGATAGATTTTTATTTTTTAATGAGTTTTATTGTGTTTTTTATTTATTTTAAATTATGTACAATAAGTGCTCTCTGGATGCATTTATATGTATAAACAATATTGATTTATCTTTTTTTTAAAAAAAAAAAAAGAAAATAAAACGAAAGAAGATAATTAATATAACTATCTTCGATATTCTTATTTGAATACTTTCAAAATTATGTAGCTAAATGCCTTCTATATTATACTTTAATTATAAAATTTGCGTTTGGTCTTATATAAATTAAAACAGGCAAAACTCACTATACGTATTGCCGCACACAGCAAGCTAGAGTAATCAATGGATGCCAAAAGACTTGTGCATAAAATCCCCATCTAGTGCCTACTCATCCAATATCCCCAGACTAGTTTCTGGCTTGTGGTTTTTGTCAGTGAGGCAGCTCCTCACTGACGAAGGCCACAAGTCAGAAACTAGCTTCACTGATGAAGGCCACAAGCCAGAAACTAGTCTGGGGATATTGGATGAGTAGGCAATAGATGAGGATTTTATGCACAAGCCTTTTGGAATCCATTGATTACTCTAGCTTGCTGTGTGTGGCAATACGTATAGTGAGTTTTACCTGTTTTAACAAGAGTTATAAGCAAGCATAAGAAATGGTGATCATGTGATGTTTAATGGCTTATATAAATTGTTATATAGAAATAGATCTACTATTTTTAAAGGCACATTTTCGATGGGTGGCCATATGAAGTAAAAAAGAAATTGCCCAGGAGTTCATAAGAAGTTTCAGCACTAAAAATAACAAAGCTAGGCTGCGACCCATGATACCACAAATTTCAGAGTCTACCAATCCATTAAATCATGTATAGCAAAATGAATAATTTATGGCCCTATTGCTAAGGACTTCATAAAAAGTTCAAGCATTGAAAGTGGCAAAGCCAAGCTATAGCCCATGAATACTAAACATGGAGAGGGGTACAGGAAGTGAATGAACAACAACAGATTTATACTATGATAAAGAATTTCTTATGAGAGATAAAACCTGTTTACATTATAAAAATGATCTTAGAGATATTTTTTAAAAGACAAGGATTTATTGCATTTGTTGAGATAATATACATTTAGAAAAGATGTTGAAATCGAGCTCCAAAAATTAAGTTTTGGGAAAGGTCAAATGAACAGAGTCGGAAATAGCTTATTATATTTTTGTGGTTCACAAATAGGTTTGCATAATGTTTTTCTGAAGGTTTGTGATGATGGTGTTCTAGCTGTATTTTTATATTGGACTATTTCCATCATCTAATATGTGTGTTGAATGTCTTTAGAAAAGTTTAATTTTAGTTAAATATTCCAAATGCATTCAACTGTTAGTAATATCACAGCAAACAGGTTAGTATATGCACTAATTGTTAGTAATATCACAGCAAACAGGTTAGTATATGCACCAACTGTTAGTAATATCACAACAAACAATTGTTAGTAATATCACAGCAAACAGGTTACTAACCTGTTTGCTGTGATATACTAACCTGTTTGCTGGGATATTACTAACAATTGTTTGCTGTGATATTACTAACAGTTGGTGCATATACTAACCTGTTTGCTGTGATATTACTAACAGTTAGTGCATATACTAACCTGTTTGCTGTGATATTACTAACAGTTGAATGCATTTGGAATATTTAACTAAAATTAAACTTTTCTAAAGACATTCAACACACATATTAGATGATGGAAATAGTCCAATATAAAAATACAGTTTTGCATAATCATTATAAATTTATCTTAAACTTTTTTTGGCTTTCCCTGCTTTTTTATTTTCTTAATAATGAGTAGATATAATGAATGGATAATTAACATATATATATATATATATATATATATATAATATATATATATATATATATATATATATATATATATATATATATATATATATATAATATATATATATATAAGCTAATACTGCCTCCAATACCTTCTAGCTATATAAAATTGTGTGTTACATATTTTGAAGAATTCTTGGTATTTTAAGATTGACACATTAGTCTTGGATTCAAACTTAGAGTAAATCTGGATTTTTTTTCATAGACAGCCGAGGATTTCCCAAGCACACTCAAAAGTTTCCGAGTATTTGATTAATAAATCCAACTTAGCTTAACCAACTAATACTCAAGGGCTGAATATTCATTATTATTTTTTTAAAAAATTCTATTTTTATTATAAATGTATACATATCAAGTAAAAAAAAAAACTTCATATTTAAAATGAAAACTAATTACATTTAAAAAAAACATTGATGTATTTTGTTATTATTTTTCTTACAAAATTCATACAACATAATTACTTAAATTTATTACAACATAGGAAACAGGTCTTCATTGATGATTGTGAATATGCATTTCACTTGGGTCATAGTGGCTCCCATGAGCTAAAAGATCCATGTGTCCATATTATAAATCATAATTTTTTTTTGGCAGATATTTTGAGTCTTCCTACTATTATTCACAATACCATTGAATACAACAATTGGTTTTATATCTTAATAGCCAATAGATCTTAGATGTGGTAATGCAGCTTTTATTGTCTTTTTATCATCTATCAAAAATCTTTTACCAGAATTTTGCTTAGTGGGTTATTGAAGAGAATTAAATTAACATGTAGAAAAGTTTGTTTCTCTTCAAATTGGGTCAAAGGACCATTGTGAGTCTTGTAGAGAAAGTTATAGCTGGAAAGCCACCTTACTCAAATTGTATGCCCATATGAGGCAAAAATTCATCCAATAATAAGATGAATGAATTTCTAGTTGGCATCATGACTGAATTTCGGATATATCACCATTAATAAATCTTTATATGACATTTGAGTTATATTAAATCTGTTCATGTGATCTCATTTCTAAATAAGCTAGTCCCCATCTCACCAAGCAAGATATTTAGCCCAATTTTATCAAATCAGATGGCTAACAGTCATGGAAGTTGATATTCTTTATGATCTAACTATTCTTAAAAGAATAATAAAGATTTACAACAACTGGATCATTCAATGAGTACCAATTAAATGATAATTATCCTTAATCATTGATGAAGTAGGCATCATATGCTGCCATCACTTTATAAGGCAGCAAATTCCAGGATCTCTCAAGTAGACAGGTTATTGAGCAGAAAGTTATGATCTCTAAATCATAGCAGTATGAAAGAAAGTTTATTAATAACAGAGTGAAGCTTCAGATCATATGATATAAAATCCAGGGCCAGTAAAAAAAAAGATAGAATAATATTAAATGATTATTTTATACAGTATGTTTGACAGTGGTAAGTCATCAATGATGCTTAACCAGTCCTATCACTAAAATATCAATCAAATGTACAAATGTTTATTTCTTCTGTAGTAGAAGGTCCTATTTTTCTCTATAACTACTGAAGATTCAATCTGAGGCATATTATGTATCCTGTAAGAACATGCTGTGCATTGCACATGTGGAATAATTGGTTTCATATTAAACCACAATTGTAGAATGGGATTGCAAGCCCAGGCATTAAATGAAATTCAATAGTAGGCAAATTAGCCTTTTTTCATTCATGAAATTCAAGATGGCTAAAGCCATGTGTTATTATTAATGTACAGAAAAAATCAAAAATTATCTCAATGTAATATTTATTTTATTAACACAGTTATATTTCATCAAGAATTTATATTTTCATAAATTAGTATAACAAAAGTAAAAAACGAATATTATGGAAATTAATGGTAATCAGAATGGAAAGATTAGTTATTCAATTTAATGGAAGACACCAAATGCAAATAATTCATATTTGTGCCTAATTTGTTCTCATAGAAATTTTTTATAGATGTATAAAATGCTTTTGATCAGATGAAGCAATATTTTAAAATTATTATGGGATATCAATGCTAGATTTGGTAAATGATTGAAAAATGAAAGTACTCTGGTTAAATTTGATTAATAAGAGAGGGCACAGACTTGAGGAATTTGCAGAAAAAGAAAAACTACTTCTTATGAATTATTTGATAAAAATGCATCCAAATGAAGATACATCAGAATTGGATTATATTTTGACTAACAGAATATACCTAATGCAAAGCCATACTGTTCTTAATAGATTCAACACAAGTGATCATCAATTAATGAGATGTAAGATATGTTAATGCAAAACTGGAGAGATTATTAAAAAATGTCACTATTCCTAACCTTCAAAATACTACAAAAAATTTAAATTAGAATTTGCTAATTGCTTTAAAGTATTGCCAAACTTTAAAGAGAACTCTAATTTAATTGAAATAAATAAGAAAATAACTGATAGTGTAATAAGAATTATAACAAAGATAGCTGGTACAAAAGCAGCAATTTAACAATAAATTCAACTAAAACAAAAGAATATATAAAAAAAATATTTAAAAATAAAAATGATTTATTAAAAAGAATTGAATATCTACAGTTGGGAAAAATGGTAGAAGAGTGAATTAGCAAAAAGAACTGCTAAAAAAATAAAAATGTCAAAAGTATAAAACAACATATTGGTTATGGTAAAAATAGTCATTTCAGTAATAAATAGAAAAATGAAACTATTATTAAAAAAGAAATGATATCATGAAATGTGTGAAAGAGTTCTATAAAGAATTATATAGTAATAAAAATAAGAAAACAGAGTTGTATAAAGAACTATATAGTAATAAAAAGCAAGAAAACAAAACAACTACTATATTTACTACATCTTCTGAATTTCTAAATACCTTAAATAAAGTGATGAAATATGCAATTAAATCTACAAAGAAGTGAAAAATTCCAGGAAATGATGAAATTATTATTGATATTTTAAGAGAAGCAGATGAGAAAATATAATTTTTTTTGTTAAAATTATAGTCCACTTGTATAAATGATATTTAGGAAAGATGATAAAGAAGATACTAAAAAGTACAGAGTTATCAGACTTTTATCAATTCTAAACAAAATCTTTACCAAGATAATTTCATCTTATCTACAGTGAACTTTGGAAGTTAAAAGAAGAAGATTTAAAAGTGATTTTAATATGGTGGATCATATCAAAACACTGCATAGAAGTTATAAAAAGGACCAGTGAATATGCTATCATTATGTTTTGGATGTGTAAATTATAAAAAATACATTTGATTTTATAAATATTTCCATACCAATTAGATACCAAGACCATCATTGTCAGATTCTGAAGAGTATTTATTAAAATGCAACAGCTATGTTTAGATTGCATAGTAATACTAAGAAGATTATTATCAAGAAGGGTATACAATATGGTGATATACTATCTCCAAAACTTTTTACAAGTTTTTTATGAAATATTTTAGGGATTAAAATGGAAAGCTATGGGAATAAAAATACACAGAAATCATGTATGTCATTATTAAATAAAAATCATAATTTACACAATGTTAGGTGGTTTTAAATGTAAATCACATGATAAAAGTTCAAGCTTATATAAAACATAGAATCTACAATCTGTTGCCAAGGCAACTTCTATAAGTAAAAATGAATTCTATCTTTCTTGTCTAAGGATTACTATCTAAATAAAAAATGATTAGTAGTGGATTTTAAAAATGGTTATTTATTAATCACTTTCAAAACAGATTATATATGCCTGTTTAATGGAGTTGATTTAACTTATAGCAAGATAGAAATCTCATTCTGTTGCAGTCATGGGCCAGCATTATTTCCCACATTAAGATCTTGGTCCAGAATGTAAAGTTGAATCCATGTTTTACTTTATAGACATTGCAATTATTCAAACAGAAGTCAATCTCCGATAATGCCCTACTTCTTAAATATTATAAATTTCCACGCACTTGCCTGCTGGTAAGAGTTTAAAAAACTTAAGTGAATCGCTTAAGTTTAGGGATTCACTTAAGTTTAGGGCATACATTCTATATATGCCAATTCTTACAGACCATGCTTAAATCAGGGCTTGAGTCTATTGTGGGCCTGATGTTATAATCAATTATATAAATATTGTACAAATCTATTTAACCCATCACAGGAGAAAAGCAGTTAACCACCTAAGATTAGACAAACATGACTTATAAATGTAAATCTATTATTATAAAGCACTGAAAATTTTGAAATTATTCAAACAGAAGTCAGTCTCCGATAATAGATTTGTACAATTGAATATTTGATTATAAGATCAGGCACACAATAGACTCAATCCCTGATTTAAGCATGGTCTGTAAGAGTTGGTGTATAGAGAATGTACGCTCTAAACTTAAGTGATTCACCTTTTTAAAGTGACGAGTGCGTGGAAATTTATAATATTTAAGAAATAGCGCATTATCGGAGATTGACTTCCGTTTGAATAATTTCAAAGTTTTCAGCCTTTATAATAATAGATTTACATTTACAGAGATTTCCTAAAGTATATTGTAGATTCTATGGTTTATGTAAGCTTAAGCTGTTATCATGTGATTAATATTTAAAACTATCTAGCTTTGAGTATATCAAGATTTATTATCCAAAAATATATTTGGAAAGTAACAAAATTAAATTGGTCTATTTGCTATCTGCCCCAAATTTGAACGGTGTCTTTATTTAAATTAAATGCAAACCGTAGGCTCAGCCACGAAGAGATTGAGTACCGTCCTTATCAATTTTGATGTAGTAGACTTGATTAGTAATAATGTTGATGAAGTCCATTACATCATAACTATGCTTTATTGACAGCATATATTGACAATCATTTAACTGATCGGATTTTTAAATTTAATTAACGTAATGGACTGGCTGTGAGGAAAAAAAATAGGCTGCCTGGAAATCTTTCAGCATGGGAAAAAAAATCCAAGTTTTATCTAAATTTAACGTTATTCATTCTTTTCTATTTAAATGTGCCGATTGGTGTAATTCATTTAAAAAAAGCCTTTTCCTTTTTAAAAAATATTTTTATTTAACTTCCTTTAATCAAATCGTTAACGATTTAAATAAAATATTTATTGAATAAAAAAAAAAAGATAGAAAATCTAACAGTAAAATTAAGATAAAAAAAATAAAAGTGAAATAAATTTCCTTCTATTAAGGGTTAAAGTTGACAGAAAACAGAAGTAGGTCAAAATTTGCTTCAAGTCATTTGCTCACTAGTTAAGTTAAAGAGGCCCAATAGCCATTGTCACAAATGGACCAATCATCAATTCTTACTTGTGAACCTGCAATCTTTTAAGAAATAAAATCAAGATTACTTCCTTTCTACTTTATAACGGTAACATCTCGCTTTATTTCAAATTCTCAAATGAATTTATTTTTTCTGTCCATACAATTCATACCAAGAATAGTTCGTCTCCCCAAAAGAGAAAATACATATGAAAGTGGAAGAAATCTGGTACTAACAAGATTCAATCAGAAACTGAAAATTTCTAAACACCAAAAGAAGGACAAAATCCTGCGAACAGCAACTGTTTCCAATGATAAATATTGATTGTTTATCTAAATGAAGAATAACATTTTTTTTGTGTGTGTTAAAAAAATCCTTTCTGTTACATGCAAAATATTAGCATAATAAGTCAGTTGTGTAAATTACATGCAAACTGACACATGCTGCCACCATAGGTCAAAATATCGAACTTAATATTCAATTTGTAAAAGAAAATATTATTTAAAAGTATAATATGGTAATTTATTATGTATGCACATATTTTAAATATAAGCAAACATATTGGACTTTTAGAATATTATAAATATTTTAATATATATATCAAACAAATATTATAAATGTTTTTAAAATATATATAAGAGTTAGTTAAAATAGTGGGAACATTTTTTCTGTTTAAACCATAATTGTTTAATTAGTAGCGAAATATTAAACCACTTTAATAATTATAATAAAAAGTTCTATTTTGGAGATATGAGGGGAGGATAATAAGTCCTTACTTGTTTTTATGAATGATCCACATAGACTCAATAATATTTACATCATTAGATTGGAAAAGCTGTAGAATACATTACCAATGCTAACAAATTTCTCAAATCAAAATTTGATTATTTTGGATTTTAAAAAGCTGAATTTGTGATATCATCCAAAAAATGATTGAATTAAAGCATTATCATTACAGAAAACAACAACAATGATGATTGAAAAATTTGTTACATCATTGGTTAAATTTTGTTTCCAAATATTCAAATAGTATACATTATTTCTGGCCAAATTCTGACAATACCTTCACTTTCTTTCATAGACTGGAGAAGGTAAACTGATTAATAGACCATTTCAGACAATAGATTAAAAAAACTGAAATAATGGTCCATCAGACGAATATATTTCCTCTCACTCACTATCAAATTCTTACATTTGCAGAACCTTGCTCCTATATTGTATCGTTGGCATAAGAAAATAATAGCTTTTAATTAGAAGCTGAATTATAAATGTTTTGTTTTAAAGCTCTTGGAAGATTGCTTTGGTATACATCGGAACATTCAGATGTGTATTGATTTCTACAGTGATTTGTTTTTTTGAGGTTTTTATGCTTTTGGCCACAGTCATTCTTAGTGACAATGATTCTATTTCAGTAAGCATTGATATCTGGTTACAGTAACTACAAACAGGTTCATTCTTTCATCTCAAGTGTATAAAGTCATCATTTATGGGGTTTTAAAATTTTGAACATTAAACAATTGAATGGTTTGAATACCAGTCTTCCATTTAATACTTTTATAACTTTTACACATGTCAGATGTGATATTGTAGCTCATAAAATAAATACTTTATATTAATTCCTTTGAAGTTTATCACTAAAATAAATAAAAAAAAAATGTTATTGTTACATTAGAATACTTTCCACTTCTCCTTATTTGCATTGATTAATTATACATATATAATATACCATATACTCCTTAATAAACACTTTTCAATGCAATTTCAACATATGATTTATTTCTTTTTGCTTACAGTTTCAACTGCTCTGCAGTCATCATCAGAGCTCTTTTAAATTTTACTACCTACTCCATATGTTGAAATTGCATTGTAAAGTGTTTATTAAGGAGTATATGGTATATTATACATTAGCATTACATACATTATTGACAATATAATGGTAATAAGGTAAACATTTTGGTTATTTTGATCACTCTTGAATATTAATAACAATACATTATTAGTTTAAAAATAATAGAAAATGTATAAAAAATATTCTCTTTCATTTTTATTTTAAATTATTTGCTTTCAAATACAAAAAAAAAAAAAATGCATGTAAAAATTTTAGACTCAAAATTTTATATAGCATTTTTTAATGTTTTTGTTGAGTGTTACTTATAATCATTAAGTCATTCTTTTATCATGAAGGAGTACGACTCAAGTTACTGTATCTGTAATTGTTTTCTGCTATAACATGTTTAAATTATTGTGCATGACTATTGTTCCAAAATGTAATCATTCATATTAGAGACTATGCATTTTATATTTTTACGTTATTGATACAGTTAATGTGATAGTACAGTGACGAGCCCCGGAGCTAGCTAAAGATTTCTATGTCAAAATTCAAATTGTCACTTTTGATGCATGAACATCACATGACCTCCCATTTAAATAATCATTCAAATATTTTTTATAATATTGCTCTATCAAATAAATAAGTAATATATATTAAGGCTATAACCTTAAGACTATGCACCTAGGTGCAACAGTAAGGACCTCTACAAATTTTAACCTAAGATTAACGACTTTAAAGGCAAGAGTGGCAACTCTTATCTTTGACCTACTTTTTAATTATATATCACCTATATAATTAAAAAGTAGGTCAAAGATAAGAATTGCCACTCTTGTCTTTTAAAGTTGTTAATCTTGGGTTAAGATTTGTAGAGGTCCCTACTGTCGCATCTAGGTGCATAGTCTTAAGGTTATAACCATATATTACTTAGGTAATGAATATGCACTTAACAAATTATTAATTACAACTTTAAATCTGTAAAATAAACAAATTATTTTTCATAAAGATTGCCTCTTTTACCTTTACATTTTTTTTATTGTCATGGTAACTTTTCTTATTGCATTATAACTCATGTTCATTGTAACAAATTAAGCCCTAACTAAAACATTCAATTAAGGAATCTTCATACTGCTTCATGAGTTTGAATTACAACATAATAAAAAAATTAGATTTAGTTTTGTCAATGGTAATATTTTACATGAAAAAAAAATTATTAGAAAGAAAAATGATTTGCTTGACTGATGAAATGCTAATTTATAGACATATTTTGCAATGAATATCAGACAAACAATTGATTTTCAGCATTTTGGGAAAAATTATCCTGCAATGATTTAAAACTTTATTAAAGTTACTAATAGTTATTTTTACAATATCTGAAAACAATATATTTCTACAAAATCTTGTAATGATAAAAACATTCATAACTAAATTTATTACATATTATATTACAATCAAATTAATACAATTATATATATATATAATTAAATTTTATTGTTATTTGCAGTTCAAATATATGCTGTCTTTATATTTCTTTGACAAACCAATTTAAAGTTGAATCATCTTTTGCTGATTACTGATGTAGTTATTATTGGATTGTTTATCACTATATGGATTGTATATATATATATATTCATAATATTATAATTTGATGTCTGTATTTCTTCAAATCAATATACATAATCTTATAAGTGAATATTTATAAATATAGTAATTAGATATGTGTAAAGTATAACTTGAAAAATTTTATCCACTTAGAAGCGCTTTCGACCATTCTTGTAGTCTTTGTCAACTGACATTTTGAAATGCCAACCTTCCCACAATTCCATGATCTTAATATTTGATGCCTATCTGTTAATTAAGTCTTGTTTGTATTTGTATATTAGCATAATTTTCTTTATTTGCAAAATAAATAATAATGTTTCAGCATCCATATTTTTATGGTCATAATAAGTCATGTATTTATGGTTTTGACTTCAATTATAATAACGAAAAAAGTATTGCAAGTTGGAAAAAATAACAGCAAAAGGAAAATAAAGGAAGCTATGCTAATATACAAATACAGATAGGCAGAAAATGTTAAGATCATGGAATTGTGGGAAGGTTAGCCTTTCAAAGTGTCAGTTGACAAACACTACAAGGATAGTCGAAAGCGCTCCTAAGTGAATAAAATTTTTAAAGTTATATTTTACACATATCTAATTATTGTATATATAAATATTCAATTATAAGATTACATATATATATATATATATTCATGAATAAATAAGCCCCTATTGCACAAAGATATGAATATTGTGATATTACTATCTAGCATTCATTGATTGTTTAATTTTAAAACAAATTGCGGTGGAATATGATGCTGATCTGCTATTTCTGTGCACAAGATTCCAAAAAATCTATTTTTTTATGAACTTGATGTGCAATAAACGTAAAACTGCTGCTACTATTATTTTTAATAAATTAGAAGATTAATTAATTATATAAATAAAAAGTGCTACAATGCAACTAATATTTTAAAAAAAGAATATATATAAAAAAGAACTGAAATGATTAAAAAATAGTAGAAAAAAAGGTACTTGAGTATTAAAGCTGCAACATGGAGCATATATTAGATCTATTGTGCCTGTTCACATCTGTATCAATCCACTGATAACATTGTAATATTGTGATCTGACCAAAATAACGTGTATACGGATCTTGTAAACGACTTTCTTCGGCAAAAAAAAACGTGTACATAGATCTTGTACATGGTATTTTGGCAAGAATTACAAAGTTATTGGGAGGTTGATATGAATGTCAACAGGTGCAGGACTAAAAATAAGTAAAAGTAAAAAAAAAAAAAAGTAAAACTTACAACATTAACAAAAAACTTTTAAGAATCATATTTAAAATAAATGTGACTTTTACAAATATGTACGACTTTCAATACTAACAAACAACTTTTAAGAACAACATTTAAAATAAAATTTCAACACTAATAAGTTTGCAAAAAAAAAAAAAAGATGTATGACTTTCAACATTAATAAAAAAAAATGACTTGAAAATTACGCGACTTTAAAAAACTAACAACTTTTAAGAATGACATTTAAAATAAAATGCGGTATTACAATAACGATGTTTGTTTCCCTACATAAGCCACCAAGCATCAACATCCCTTTGCAGATGCCAATTCTTTGGACATTACAATGCCATTGCTTGTCACAGACAACATGATGCCTTGTTGTTGGAAATAGAGCACTGCATCCATTTCAGTACTAGGTAATTTCCAAAATGAAAAATAACTGAAAATGTCAAAGTATTACAAAAAAAAAAAGATTGTATTGAAAAAAAATCTTGTTGATAGAAAAGATAACATTGAAAAAAAAATCTTGTTGATAAAAAAAAAAAACGCATTTTCACGTGTACTCACAGGGATTATTTTCTTTCAATTTGACATCCTCGCAACATTACACATTTATTATGGGTGTGAAAAGGCCTCCTATCTCTCCTACATTGCAGTTTTAATACTCAAGTACCGAAAAAAATAAGATGAAAAATATTAAAACTAAAAAAATATAAAAATCAAAACATGAAAACCTGAGAGCATCTAGAAGAAGACTGTTAGTAGAATTGCAAAGAAAGATAAAAAGAGAAAAAAAATCAAAGTCACAAAAAACAAATAATAATTGAATATATTATTTATAAAAAAATGAAAATATTTAAAGTCTTTTTTTAATGCCTAGAGTATAAATAATATGCAAAAAAATTTTTTTTTAAAAAATTAATGCTTTTATGTAAACAGTAGTAGCCAACTAAATAGTAAAAAAATAATAAAACAATCTGACTAAAAAGTGGAAAAAAAACCAAATTTTGGTTAATTTGTCATTCCTGGAAAATATAAGAGATCTTAAGAATCTAGGCTTATTATAAAACCATTGAAATTTGCAGAAATATTGTCATTTCAAGGGCTTTTGATGCTCAAAATAAATGATGAAAACCAAAAAGGCCTCTACTGCTTTTATGAAATGATGATATTCTGTAATTTTCAATGTTTTGGAACAAGTCTAGATTTTTAAAATTTCTGATATTTACCAAAAATGGTAAATAATATTTATTAAGGCAATAAGCCTTCAAGCATGTGCGCTTGAAAATGCGAAGGTAGCGACCTCTACAGGTCTTAAACACAAGCTTATTCTTAACTGAGATTTAATTTTTTTCTACTTTTTAGTCTGATTACTTAGTTACTTTTCTATTTTTTAGTCAGTTAGTACTAATTATATAAAAGCATCATTTAAAAAAAAATTTTTTTTACACAATATTTTATTAAAACTTAAAAAAAACTCAGCTGAAGCAAATTTCAAATATGTTAACATACAGACAGAAGCATGCACTGACAAGGCACGTTAATAAAAAAGCATATACAATAAATTTCTTTTGATATTTACTTTACCTTGATAAAAAAAAATTATCCTTTATTTAAAAAATAAAAATAAAGGAAAGTCATGAATTTAGCACGTGTTAAGATAATAGCATATTACAGGTATATTATTATTTTGGTAGTCATTTATTTTGTTGTTCCGTCAATCAGGCATTCACTCTTAGTTACAATCATCTCTTTATTAAGCAACTTTGGATGGCTAGTTAGAGTAGTCATGGAACCAGCTACTTTAAAAAAATCTTAAGCCTGTTATTGATCTAAGATTTATTAAGCCTTAATTCAAACCCCAGTAAAAATGCAATAGCCTAGATGCCCATTAAGTCTTTCAAAAAAAAGAAAATCCCTTTCTGCTTTCCATAGTACATACTTAATACTGAGCTAGGAATAATAAAGCCACATATATTATTTTTTAAAAATAAGTTTCTTTAATTCAAAGGCTGGATTTGAAGGAGTTAAGATTTTAATTAAAAAGTCACAAATAGCTTTTTATGCCCGTTTCCCCTTAATCCCAAATAACATTTGCGACACTAATTTAATAAAAAACTTTTTTATTTTAAATTTTAAAACAAAGAAACGAACAATCTTGCAAACATTTAAAACTATTATTGAATTATCTAGAATTATTTTTTTAATGATATAATTAATAACTGTGAAAATGAAATATAATTTCTTATAAATAGTCATCATCTATTAAAATTATCTCAAATACATGCTCAATGACCATGGCCAAAAAGAAAAAAATATATACGCTTTCCAAAGAGTTAAATTGTTTTAGCAGTGAATTGTTTGAAATTAATTTATTTGAGCAAGCTTCTATAAAAGTTATGTAATTTGTTTGAATAACGCCTCTTTCAATAATTATAATTCAGATTATGTACATTTTTGGCATATATTTTTCAATTATTTAATAATTTGAAGAATATCAATGAATTTCAAAAAATTATCAGTTTATTCTCTGCATTATAATTAATCCTTAATTAATTGTGGACACAGAAAGTCTCGGTCTAAAACTTCGTTATAGATCAGACCTTATAGGATAAGAATATATATTCCACCATCTGACGTCCAATATGAACTTTAGTTCATATTTCTTGGATTCCAGTTTAGTTCTTTTATTATTAATTTATACCACTTGCACTGTCTTCAAATATTATTTCTTTTTTTTTCTTTTTTTAACAATTGAGAGAATTAAGTTTTAGATATTACTGAAACTTGCTGACTGTTTTTCAATATATATATATATATTGGCAGAACTGTATAATACTGTTATCGGTTTGGTTTACTTTCAAGTAGAAATTTAATAAGTATTTAGTTACATTAAATTTGATATAAATATGTAGAAGTATTAGTTTGAATGAAACTACAATTTTAATGTGGTTTTAGTATCCATAACAATTTATTTTTTAATTTTACTTTTTATATGTATAATTCATTTTTTTTTTTTACTAATAAAATTTCTACTGAGACTAGAGAATTTATGAAGAAAAGAAGGAATATGAAGATATACAAAAATGATGTATTAAAAAGAATTGAATATCTCGAATTTTGTAAAATGGTACGGAAAAGAGTTGAAAATGATATAAGAAAGTATAACTGTGAAATAGCAAGGAAAGCTGTAGAAGAAAATAAAAGTCTCAAAAATGTTAAACAACATTTTGATATTGGTAGGAAATTTATATCTGCAATAAGAAAAAAAAGATGAAATTATTACTAAAAAGAGAGATGACATCATGAAATTGGTAGAAGATTTTTATCAAGAATTATATAGTAATAAAGAACAAGTACCTCCTATATCTTTTACATCTTCCGAATTGCCCAGAATTTTAAATGAAGAAGTGAGACATGCAATTAAGTGTATGAAGAAAGGAAAGGCTCCAGGAAATGATGGAATTATAATTGATATATTAAAAGAAGCAGGTGAAGAAATAGAAACAATTTTAGCAAAGTTATATACCAAATGTCTAAATGATAAAGATGTACCGGAAGATTGGAAGAATGCAGTAATAATATTAATATTTAAAAAAGATGATAAAGAAGATATTAGAAATTACAGACCTATCAGCCTTTTATCAGTTTTATATAAATTTTTTACCAAGATAATTTACAACTCGTCTACAGAGAACTTTGGATTTCCACCAACCAAGAGAACAAGCTGGATTTAAAAGTGGTTTTAGTACAATAGATCATATCCAGGTATTGAGAGAAGTCGTAGAAAGGACAAACGAATATGAGTTGTCATTATGTTTTGGATTTGTAGATTATGAAAAGGCATTCGATTCTATACACATTTCTTCAGTAATTAAAGCATTGGATCATCAAGGTATAGATCCAGGATATTGTCATATTTTAAAGAATATTTATAAAAATGCAACAGCAACAATTAGATTACATAATGATACTGGAAAAATCAACACTGAGAAAGGTGTAAGACAAGGTGTCTCCGTATCTCCAAAACTCTTTACAGCAGTGCTGCAAGAAGTATTTTGTGGATTAAAATGGGAAACTAAAGGAGTGAAAGTAAATGGAGAGTATTTAAGTCATTTAGATTTCGCAGATGATGTAGTTGTTTTTGCAAGTAATGCTTCAGAGCTGCAGGAAATGTTGCAGGAGTTAGCAGATGAAAGTAGAAAAGTAGGACTAAAGTTAAATGTTAAAAAGACTAAAGTAATGTTTAATCGATTTGCTCAAAATATGAAAATAAAGATTGATTATAAAGAATTAGAAGAAGTTAACAGTTACAAATACCTTGGTCAGATTATTAATACAGATGGAAACATAATGGAGGAAATTAATCATAGAATTAAACTTGGTTGGAGTGCTTTTGGTAGAAATAACTTGATACTAAAAGGAAATATGCCTATGTGTTTGAAAAGGATGGTTTTTAACAAATGTGTTTTACCAGTTCTTACTTATGGATCTGAGACTTGGACCCTTAATAGAAGAGCAATACAGAGACTTCAGACCACTCAAAGGAGTATGGAGAGATGTATGTTGGGAGTAACAAGAAGAGATCGAAAATGCAATGTATGGGTAAGACAACAAACAGGTGTTACTGACCTTATTGAAAAAATTAAAAGATTGAAATGGAGTTGGGCTGGACATATTGCTAGAAGAGATGATAATAGATGGACAATTGAATTTTTAAACTGGATTCCAAGAGATTGTAAAAGACCCAGAAAAAGACCACATGTGCGATGGATGGATGAAATAAGAAAATGTGCAGGGGTGTTGTGAAGAAGAGAAGCTAAAGATCGGAGAAGATGGATTAAACTTGGAGAGACCTTCATCCTGCAGTGGATTGATAATGGATGATGATGATGAATTCATTTTAATATTTATATTTATGAATATATTAGTTATATTACAACTCTGAGAAAGAATGACAAACAATTGAAACTAAAAGCTATTTGCAAGTGTAAAAAAGAAATGTTGCATTATATAAAATTAACAAAAGAAATGTTATCATTAATTATATTAGTAAAGTTATAACAGAGAGACATTTTATATAGTTGTACACACAAATATTGCTTATAGAAATAAATTATTCCTATTAAGTTAATGTATTCAAATCCATTATAAGAAAGTAAATATAAGATAGGTTTATGGGGAACTTTTTTATTCCAAGTTTCATAGAGTATAACTATTGTTTCGATCATCTCTTGCATTTCTAAAAAAAAAAAATTCTTTTAATAAATGCTACATGGAAGTAATAACTGAAACACAGGCTTATTATATACCTGTGTCTATATATGTAATATAGGATATATGAGCACAGACTTTCAGATGACCCATCACTCTCCACTCTATCTGATAACACTGATACACTCAAGCACATATATGCTGAAAAGATAAATAATCACCAATATTCGTATTTCATGCTAAACCAGCAATCATCAGTTGGTCCAGATTATCATCTCCCACACATATATACTATAAGTGTTCAGATATATATTGAAGTAATATAATTTTCTTTTTCTTCTTTCTTTTTTATGTATTGTATTGATTTCTACTTTTACATATCATACTATTTACAACTCTCTCAAACACTTTAACAATACTATTTTAAAACAGTTTCGACTGTCCTGCAGGCATCATCAGAGCTCTTAGAAATAGAATTATAAAAAGCACTGATGGTGACTGCAGGACAGTCGAAACGGTTTAAAAATAGTATTGTTAAAGTATTTAAAGAAGTTGTAAATGGTATGATATGAATAAATGCCACTCTGAGCTGGTTATAGATCATGTGAGGATTCAGCACCAGAGGTAACATGTTGAGCTCCAACCCCAAATCATTTAGCTCTTGACTCTATTGCTCTACCACTGCATAAACAATAAAAAATAATGTGATTAAAAACCCAATCATGTGAGAAACAGGTGTTAAAATAGAATTAGTATAAAAACTAATACCCAATTGTTTTAAACCAGCAAGCATCACATGAAGATCTAGATGCAGTGCTCTCAGATCCAAAGCTACTCACTGATGAAGACCACAAGCCAGAAACTAGTCTGGGAATATTGGATGAGTAGGCATTGGATAGGGATTTTATGCACAAGCCTTCTCTGGCATCCATTGATATTACTCTGTTTAGCACAGGTGGCACTACTATATGGAGTTTTGCTTTGCTTTGTTTATACCCAATAGTTTTGTTAGTAGTTGGAGATAAAATACCATTAATCCTGCATTCTACCCATCCCTCTTCTATGTATTTAAGTGGATACTGTCCTATATATGAGGTCAGAGTGACTTGAGGTCAACATGGGCATGATAACAATATTGGCATCAGCATGGGATCTGGGAATTGTATCATCAGATTTCCAATGGTATGGATGGCTGAAGAGTTGAAGGTTGGAGTATATTGAAGCCTGTCCATTGAAGTATAAGGATTTACTATCTTAATATACATGGTGCACTAGTTGTATATATGTATGGGAGATGATAATCTGGACCAGCTGATGAGTGCTGGTTCTGCACGAAATATGTATATTGGTGATTATTTATCTTTTCTGCATATGTGTGGTCATGTGTATCAGTAGTATGAGATAGTATGGATTGTTGAAGTGGCTTGAAAGTTTGAGTTCAAATTCCCTATATTTATAGTTGGAGATAAGAGATTAGGCAGCATATAATCGAATTATATGCCAAACTTTGATACAGGAACTTTTAGCTTTCAAGTCCATCACTATGCTAAAGTATACAAGATATAAAAATAAATATTATAGCAACTATAATAAGCATTTATTTCTGTTTTTTATTTTTGGTGAATATTAATAAGTCTACTTCTTTAGTTATAGGATACTAGTGTTTATAAAAATGGATACCCATATATAAATGGATACCCATAAATAAAATACAAAATATTTTTTTGCAGTTATAAAAATATACAATTTTTTTAAGATGTGAGCATTTTATTGATCAACAAAATATAAAATATTTTTTATATATTCTTATGAATTCTTTTTAAGTCATTTTTATGGAAAGAAAAAAATCCATCTCTAAATGATCTCTTTTTATTCAATATTATACATATACAAACACACATACCCTCTAATCCTTCACCAAGATTTTCAAAGAATTTGCACAGCAAATTCCTATTATTTACCTTATACATTTTTTAACCAATGTTATTGTTATCATTATGAAAATGTTTACATGATAAACAAACATAATGGCCTGTTGATAAACATACAGACGCAAATATATTATAGGTTTTTCATCTTTCAGTTTGGAATCCACAAAACATATCCCTTCCTTCTCAAAAGCCTGAAATGTTTTAATGTAGAATGATTTTTTTTTAGAACAGAGTGAATATATGTATTTATGCATGAGTGGATGAGTTTTGTTTGGTGAAATGTGTGATTGTCAATATCTACATGATTGCATTCTGCTTTAGGGAAAACAGGGTGGTTGTTTAAATAATTCATAAGTCAATGTTTTTGAGAAGCTATACAAATTATGATTGTCATTCCCTGGAGATTAAGTACAATATCAGTCAAGGCTGATCCAAGAAAGAAGGTTCTGATGTTGTCAAATTTTGGATATAGGCGTTAATTTGATGAAGATTGAAAATTTTAAAAAGATAGTAGTAATTACAGGGATTTGAACCCAGACTTTTAAGCTTCCTTCAGTCATCCACTTCATCTTATGCAACTGATACCCATGACCACTTGTGAAAGAAAGAAATGAACTCCAATATACATATTTTGTTCTGAACCAGCAATCATCATCCCCCTCCCCCAACATATATATATATATATATATATATATATATATATATATATCCAGGAAATCAAGTCATATATCATGTGACTTTGATAAGCTTGTATTACAAATGTTATATAATGAGCATGCCAATAGATCTCAGACTGGTTTCTGGTTCTGGCTTTTGTCAGTGAGACACTAGGATATTCAAGCATTATATTTAAAATACTAGATCCAGCCCAGCACTTTATCTAATGTTTAACTAATAAATAGAAAATCTAATTTTTTCAGACATCCATATGTCTTCAAATCCAGATTTTAACTTAAATAGACATACGAGACTAAATTATATGTATATAATCAGTGTTCTGTTTATATAAAAATAGCAAATCCCCTTGAATTTTATCTAGCTTAAATATATATATGCTATACTTGTATTTAATATTAAAAATAATAGTGGTAATTATGGACTCAGAGCCTGTAAGAGTTTGACAAATTCTCAATGTCTTATGTAGTTTGTTGGACATTGGAATTCAAGTCTATGGATTGCAGCCCAGCTCTCATGCTTCTAGAGCTCAAACTTTTTATAAAATTCTAAGAAATTTTTAT
The DNA here is from genome assembly GCA_028023455.1 of Epiperipatus broadwayi. Lineage (NCBI taxonomy): Eukaryota > Metazoa > Onychophora > Udeonychophora > Euonychophora > Peripatidae > Epiperipatus > Epiperipatus broadwayi. The sequence continues at coordinate 2,041,496 of JAQFVV010000042.1, read as the reverse complement.
TATGCCATTCATCTTGGAGTGAAGAGTCACCATATAATATTGCTTTTAATTCACTGCATGAATACTCATCTATCTAATATTGATTAATCTCAGATCTTTGTTCTCTATCTAAAAATACCAATTTACTAACTACTCCTAGATGATTAACTGCATTGTCTATGAAACATCCATACATGATTCACTTGCCACAGACTTGAACTCCAGATCATTAATATTTGTTCACTCATAATTAAAAATTATTTCTAAGTGAAAGAAGATTGCATGAATTGGAAAAAATTAATCATAAATTAAATAAAATTTTATAAAGTTTGAAAAAAAATTGAAAAACATTAGACTTGAAAAGTGAACACACATTTTACTATAAAAGAACAAATACTGGAAATATAAACAGAATAGAATTTACTATAAATAAAAGATTGATGAATAACATTGTGGAGACTGTTGGCATATCATATGATGTAGCAAGATTAGATATTCAACTTAAGAGATGTCAAATGTTGATAATTCTATTTTATGCACCAACAAGTTCTGTTAAAGAAAAAGGTTTTATGGTGATGAAGAAAATGGTTTTGAATAGAGCAAATAACATTTTGAAATTATGATGAAAGATTTTTAATGCTAGAACTGGAAAAAGATCTAAAAGATAAAAACATAATGAATAAATTGAATATGAAAACAGAAGCGATAAAAGATGTAAATCTGAAATTCACAAGCAAAGCAAAACTACATCAAGAATTCCTTTTATGAGGAACAGTGATCATTGTGTAGTGAGATGTAAAATAAGTATTAAGGTAAAGCAAGAGATAAAAGTTGTCCAAAAGTCAACAGTAAAATTGAATATCCTTAAAATTCAAAAATACTGCACACAATTTAAATAGAAGTATAATTTGATTTAATTAAAATATTACAAAACTTTGAAGATGGCTCAGATGTGAAAAATATCAATAAGGAGATTATAAATATATCAGTAAAAATTGACTATATACTAGAAAAAATTGACTATATACTAGAAATCAAAAAGCAGAAATTTAGTGATAAATTTCTATTCAGTAAAGATAATATATACAGAAAAGAAAAAAATTAGATATAGTGAATACTAGAGGTGGAATTTTATAAAGTAGAATTTAAAAACATGATGATATAAATAATACAAATGCAAAATAAAAAGGAAGACATAGAAAATATGTCAAAGACCATCTTGAAATAGAAAGTAAGATTAATACAATAATAATAAGAAAAGATGAAACAAAACTACTAAAAATATAGATGACATTATGAAGTATTTGAAAGAATTTTATATATGTAAAAAACTATATACTAATATAAAAACAAACAAACAAAAAAAAATAACACAAACAATATCAAACACATATATATTGAATATTCATATATTCTAAATAAAATGATAGAGATTTTTTTTTTAAAAGATGAAGAACAGAGAAATATATCATTTGTAATTAATTATTTTTATATTCTTTCTTTTTTGCATATACTGACTTATTTCAGAACAAACAATTGTTGAATTGCTATTTTTTTTAAAGCTGTATTGGAATTTGAAAAATCTGTAAATACTGTAAAGCAATTTTTTTAAACTTGCATTCATCAAAGTGTTTTAAAGCTTAGAAATATCAGCTGTATCTTTGTGTTTCTCTACTAATATACACATGGGTCTCATTTTATGCAGATTTATTTAATGCAATTTTGAAGTTATGCAATTCATGTTTCTTCTTAATATCTTTGTATGCGGTTTTCTTTTATGCGATAAAAATTATTAGATCAGAAGTCGAGCTCCGATAATGCGCTATTACTTTAAATATTATAAATTTCGCGCACTCACGTCGTATTTAAAGTAATAGCGTATTATCAGAGTTCGACTTCCATCTAATAATTTCAATATTTTCAGCACTTTATAATAGTACTGTAATAGATTTTATGCAATAAAGAAGTGCATAATTCACTTAAAATTAGGATTTCCCCATTTTATATACACACATTAAGTTTTACAAGATTATAATGTAAATCTGTTCAAACGTTATAGATGCCTATACTATGCAAGTTGTTGTTTTTGCATTTTAAATCACATTCTATTTTTGCTTTTAAAAAAAGAGTACATAATCAATTAATCATTTAGTGACCGCAAGTAATAAATTTTACAAGATTATAATGTAAATCTGTTTAAACATTATGTATGTTGTTTTTGCATTTTAAATCACATTCTATTTTTACCGCAAGTTTATTTTTAAAAGGTGAGTAACAGTGGTGGACACAATTAAATTTGACAATTAAAATCTAATTTTTAATTGTAATTAGCAATTTAAAAATTATGTAATATGATCTGAAATTAATGTCATATGAAATGATGAAATTTGATAATTGAAAATTAAAAAATTAAAGGCAAAAATAAGAATTTAATTTTTAATGGTTAGTTTTAATTAAATTTTGTACAAACAGTGGTGAGTTGGTGTCTTTTTATTATTGTAAGTCTAAATTCTTATTTTTATTTTAAACTTTTAGTTTACCCTAATGGAGAGGGGAAAACACCCAAGAAAATGAATTTCTTTGGAAACAAAAATTTCAATTTTAGATAGCTTAGCGAAACGGGAAGGATCAACAGCAATTGGAAAACGTTTTAGTTTGGGTGAATCCACTATAAGACCAATTTAAAAAAATGAAGTTGACACTAGTTGTATTTCCTCTTGTGATGAGTCTGATGTCTCAAATAGTGATAATGCTTAAAATACTGTACATGTATGAAAAAATGTAAATTACGCATAAAAATATATTGTTTTGAATAAAATTAAATACTGTAGTTAATAAAAAAAGTAAAAAAAGTTTGTCTTGTATCAATTTTTTTCAAATTTGAAATTTTTTATTAGCCATATTTTATTTTCCTATTTTTTTTTATGCAAATTTTAGTGTAATTTTACATTGTTGCTTTGCTTTTATGCGATTTTTGGAAAATTACCCCCATTTTTCAAGGTAAGTTGTCTATTTTTGTGTGCATTTTCTGAGGAACCTATCTACCGCATAAAATGAGACCCAGGTGTACACCTTGAACGTTAGTAATTTAGGATCAATCACTTCCTATATTGAAGCTATTAAATTCATTACTATTTTTAAATACATAATTTTTTATTAATCCAAATTCATTTGGAGATATAAATGTCCATAGTCAAAATAAGAGCAATATATCACATGACCCTATCTCTTAAGCTTGTCAAGTTATAAACAGTGAGGATTTCCAATTCCTCTACAAGCTTTGTGATAAATGCTTAGCCAGAGCCAGTACTTAAAATATTTCTGTCAGGAACCCCTCCCCCAATCCCTGATCATGGTTTCATGCTTTGGAACTCCTCAGAAAGGTGTCAGGGTAGGTTCAGACACTAGATCTAAAAATACCAACCCAAAGCCAAGCACTTATCTAAAAGTTATCTATTTGAGTGGAAAATCTGAAATTTTCAGACATCTACATGTCTTCAAACCCAGCTATCCAATTCAAATAGCTATATGGGGCTGATAGATCTTTAGCCATACCATATATTAGTAGTCTTAGCAATATAAAATTGCATAAGACTTATGGCAGAGACTATAACTAGTCCATATTTTCTTTTGAATTTAATCAAAAACAGATTTCATAATTACAATTTTTTTCTTTGTATAACTTTCATATATCTGTCCTTTTCACTTTTGTCTCAATTTTATTCCAAAGCACTTTTAATTTTTTAAAACAATTTCAAATTCTAGCATTTAAATCTTTCATGAAAATTTTAAAATGTTATTTGGTTTATTCAAATATATTCATATAAAGTTTGTTTTAGTTCTTTATCAGAAAGTGTTCAGATACAAATGCTGAATAACTAATCTCCATAAAAAGGTTCTAACTTTTATTTATAAGAAACACCATTTCTATCCATGCTTCCAATATGATTATTTTATATATTTCTAATCAAGTGTCTCTTCATCCTTCATTCTACACAAAATATGACAAGGTGTCATTTGACATTAGACAGTTATTTTAACTAAGGAAATCTTTCACAGATATAAATGCCAAATATTAAATTTAATCATAGTTCAGAGAAAAAATATCTTTTTTTTATCTTACGATACAGAATCCAATAAAGTTATAATGTTAACAGATGTTTGATAACCATATATAAAAACAGCTGCAATGATAAGAATATATGGAGTGGTTAGTAGAAAATTACTTTATATAGTATATTTGAGTTCTTCAGAAAGAATTAAAAAAAATTTTTTTAAAAAAAAAATTATGAATAAACTTCATTTTAAAGAATTAGCTTACAGAAATAATTTTGTCATTACTCATAATATCTGTTTAATTTATTATGACAGATATACAATACTTGTTTAATAGGCTTCTTATCTATAGTAAACACAGTGTTCATACCTTTGTAACTATTCCCTATCTGGATTGATTTAAACCCCTTTTTTTCTTTACATAATTTGGGCAATTTTTAATTATTTTCCTATTATATAATGTATATTACAATTCTAAAAAAGTTATCCTTCTAGTATAGAGTTTAGCATATTATGTGGTTCAAATCCTCACCCAAGGAGTTGAAACATTTAGGCAGATGATCATTTTTGAATAAACTTATTGCATTATTTTGAGCAGCAGACTCATAGTTATCTAGATAATAAACTAACGTTAAAAAAATCCATAAAAAATTATTTACAAAATCAGTAGTTAAAAATGGTTAAAATAATATAAGAATAAAAAGGCCGCCATAGCCTATCTGTCTCTTAATTTTATATTTTTAGAGTGAAAATCAACAAAAAAAAATTATAATTGAATAAGAAGTGGATCTATATCATTTAAGATTAGAATGATTGTAAAAATCTATTAAATTAGTTTTTCAGCATATAAGTAATCAATTACGGGACAAAAAGAAAAAGTCATAGAAAAGGCAGATTTTATTTTGTTTCCAACTCCAAAATCGTAAGAGTTTGAGCAATTTTCTATTCTTGTTTATCCTTTACTCAAAAACAGGCAAATACCTACTTACTAACCAAAAACAGGTAAATACCCTATTTACTAACCATTGACTACTGACACACACACACACACACACACACACATATATATATATATAAGAAATAGAATGAAGTGAAATCAATTGATGACAATAGATGTAGAATAAAGATAATAAATACTTTGGTATACATTCGTTTCCAATGAAAATACTACAATTAACTCAAAACTAAATTTTCTAAAATATATAATTGCTAATTGGGCTTTTATAAATGAAAGAGGAGTCTATTTTGTTAAAATATTAGTTTGTGCAAAACACATTAATATATCATCAAAAAATAAAATATTGCATGACTATATATAAAGGAATAAATCAGTAAAGACTTTGTACTACTTAAGAAGTTTTTGTCTATTTAATATGTACTTTTTACTATTAAAATATTCAGATACCATTTCCATAATATTTCACTTCAAGTTTCCCAATGAACAATGACATTAGTATATAATACTGAATAGTATATAGTAAATGGTTTAAACATATATATATATAGAGCCACATTTATAATGTGTAGAGCATATATATATAGAGAGAGAGAGAGAGAGAGAGAGCCACATTTATAATGTGTAGAGCATTACATGTAACATGTACATACAACAATATGATATACAGGTAATCAAGGTACACATTAATTTATAAATTGCCTAATATCTTAAGATATCAACAAAAATATTGAACAAAAAATAAAATTGGGAATGAGAATTTATAAAATACCATATACATACAGCAGCAAATTTGTAAATGAAAATTGTCATTCTACTTCCAAGAAGAAAAAAAAGATTTAAAAAATGCTCTAGAGAGGAATTTTGTACTAATTTTATAAATTCATCCATGAAACATAAAAACGTCTATACATAGAACATGATTCACTTTTCTACTTATTTAATATTTTGTGACTTCTTAGGCAGAAACATTTTCTTTTTTAAATAATTCAACATGTCTAATTACAGCTCTCCAATATATTCTATTCTCTGATATATCTTTTCAAAGAAAATAGTCAATCAATATTGCATTTCCCTTAAAATGACTTTGAGACAACCCTTATAATGCAAATGGTATCTACCTTTCCCATAAAACTATGCTCATCTTCACCATAAAACACTAGAAAGAAAATCTTGTATTGTTTGTCTGGTTTACATGTCCAATCTAATGAAGGTGTGATTTAGCAATAAATGGACTCTGTAATAATACTGTTCAGCAAATTGAAAAAAATATTGATTATTTTTATAATCTTGCTAATATATTTTTAACATTTTGCAGAACATCTGTAAAGAAAAATTTTTTAAGGCCTTTCTTTATATTGCATCAGTTGGGTATCCAAGTCTCATTTCCATATATCATAAATTAGATATTCTGTAAATAGTTAATGTAGCTATAATAGTTATTTCCATTTGACGAAATGTTCTATCTTTTAAAATGTTAAAACAGCACCCACACTTCCCAAACATGTAAATCCATCTTTATACTTATAAAACTGCCAGAATATTTAAATTGGTTTAAATTCTCAAGTTAATAGCTACATATGATAAAAGTTGTTAAGGATTATCTTACATCATTATTGATACCCCCCCCCCCCCAAACTCAATTATTAAGACAAAGATTTTATATGTTGCATTAAAAATTATTAAGTACATACTGAAGATCAACTTTTGAAATGGCACAATCCTTATACACTGTAAATCCAAAAGTCAAGAAGATGATAAAATTTGTCTTCACTTTTGATTCAGATTAAAAATTCCATTACAAATCTCTATCACATCTTAATCCCTGTTTCATTAAATTGCCTATAAATATTTCAAACACTACTGCCACAAAAACTGAAAATCAATTTTGAAGTAAGTGCATATCTTTGTTTAACAGCAGCTCTCTTCCAAGTATCTCTGATTTTTCATCTGTAGTATTAACATTTCATTTGATACCATTATGTAGAAACTGTACAATATGAATAAATTTTCACATGATCACTATCTCTTATATTAGCACATAATTGTTTATAAACAAGGCAAAACTCTCTATACAGTACTGCCACCCTGTGCCAACCAGAGTAATCAATGGATGCCAGAAGGTTTGTGCATAAAATCCCTATCTAATGCCTACTCATCCAATATCCCTAGACTAGTTTCTGGCTTGTGGCCTTCGTCAGTGAGGAGCCTTGGATCTGAGAGCACTGCAGAAACAAGACAGAAACTAGTCTGGGGATATTGGATGAGTAGGCATTAGATAGGGATTTTATGCACAAGCCTTCTGACATCCATTGGTTACTCTGGTTGGCACAGGGTGGCAGTACTGTATAGAGTTTTGCCTTGTTTATAAATAAATTTTGATGGAAAACCAACTAATTTCAAAGAGACCCACAGATCTATTCAATTGATTGATTCAAATGCCTTCACCAAATCAATAAATGCACTATCTAAATCAGACTTTTGGTTCTGACATTTTGCCTGGAAAAAAATTCATATCCATAGTGCTTGCTGATTCTCTAATAAAACATTGAGTCTCTGATAATCTTTTATTTATGACTCAAAGCAATATATTTGCTGTGGTGATTAATAATATCCCACAATAATAAATGAAATCTTGTCTGTGCCCTTTATTATTTGAAATTAGAATAATAGATTCATCATTAAGACCAGGTGACACAGCTTTATGAGTTCATATATATCTAAAATCAAACATATTTTAAAAACTTCTCCGGTATTTCATCAGAATCTACAATTTAAGATTTTTTAAGATTACAAAGAGTTGTTTTGACTTCACTAGGCTTGATATTTCAGTCCATAGTTAAATGAGTACTCTTCCCATCTGTTTTAAATATCATTGTCAACATTTAAGGCAGTTTCATTGATGGATTTAATAGGATTGTAGCACCATTTTACATATCCATATATTGCTTTCAATGCATCTAAAAATATCTAAAATGCCAGTGGTCTACATATGTCAGCGTATTTGCAGTAATCAATCATTCAACTTTTGCTGTTAAATCTCTTTTATGAAGCACCACACTTTATTTATTATCATGCAGAGCAGAAAATACCAAATGTTTTCTTTTAATCGTCACTCATAATAAGATCATTGTCAAAAAACGAATCAATTTTGTTTTTAGTGAAACTAAAAATAGATTTAGTTGTATCCATAACACACTACTTAAGAGAATTCAATATCTTATTGCCATGACAATCCTGAAAATCGAAATTTAACAATATTAGTGTTTAATAATTATTGAAAAACAGCACATTGCATAAGGAAACTATTTGGTTGTTTTTAACATTTTTCATACTTGACTTAGACATTCTTATTTAAGAGCTGTATACTTTTAATAAGAAAATGCTTATTTATTATATGCAAAAACTAAAAATTCAATGATTGATTCTATCCATAAGTGGTAGGCCATGTCCATATCATCACTATATATATATATATATATGTACATTGTCCATGCTAAATCTAATGTAATTATAAGAATTTGAACTTAGACTTCAAAATCCCCACAGCTATTCAATCCATCTTATACAACTGATACACATGACCACATACATGTCAAAAAGATAAATGATCTCTGATATACATATTTCATGCTGAACCAGCACTCATCAGTTGGTCCAGATCACCATTTCCAACATATTACGATATCAAATTCTCAAACTTTAAAAGACAAGCTTCAATCTCTTCAATTCTCCAGCCATCCATATCATTGAAAATTTGAAAATAAAATGCCCAAAACCCTTGTTGATGCCAATATTATTGTCATATCTATGTTGACCATAAGTCAATCTGGCTCCTTACATATAGGACCTTAATATGTCCTTTTAATTATGCAGAGGAGGGATGGGGAGAATAGATACTGAATATGTAATATTTAAATACATGTATATTGTTTATACTAAACCTAATATAACTATAAGTACTAAAACTCAGACTTTCAAGGTCCCCACAGCTATCCAATCTAGCTTATGCAACTGATACACATGATCACATACATATGAAAAAGATAGTAATACATGTATTTGGTACTGAACCAATACTCGATCACTTAGTCAAGAAACACCTTCTCCAACATATATATATAATCAATGCTCAGTTTATATTAAGATAGAAAATCTTCTAACTTTAATGGACAAGCTTTAATTTTCTATACTCTTCAATTCCCCAGCTATCCATATCATTAAAAATCTGAGGATGAAATGCTCAAAGCCCTTGTTGATGCCAATATTATTGTCACACTCATGGTGTCCTTAAATAAATCTGACCACTCACAAATAGGACTTTAATATGTCCATTCAATTATACAGAAGATGGATATGCAGAATAGAAACTGAATACATATTCAAATTACAAGTATACTGTCTACACTAAACCTAATATAATCATAGGGACTTAAACATATTAAGGTCCTATGTGTGAGGGGTCAGACTAATTTAAGATCAACATGGGTATGACAATAACATTGACATCAATAAGGGCTTTGAGTATTTCATCCTTGGATTTTCTATGATATGGATGGCTGAAGAGTTGGAGAGTGGAGAAGATTGAAGCTTGGCCATTAAAGTTTGAAGATTTGCTATCTTAATATAAACTGAGTACTGATTATATACATATATGTTGGAAATGGTATATATATATATATATATATATTGGAAATGGTGATTTGGACCAAAAGATAAATTCTGGCTCACCATGAAATACATATATTGGTGATCACTTATCTTTTTCATGTACACGGTCATGTACATTAGTTATATAAAATGGATAGGGTAGATATGAGGAGTTTAAAAGTCTAAGTTCAAGTCACTATAATATATATATATATATATTTCAAATGCCTCATAGCTAAATTCTATCAATCACATTTTTCTTTTAAATAAAAAAAAACTGTGAATTTTGCAGCCCATTGCTTTTCTCTATTTAAAAGAAGAGTGTGGTTAAAAGAATTTCGCTATGGAGCATTTAAAATATTTTATATAGATTTCAGCAAGCATTATACATTGTTTATATATAAATAATGCTTTGTGAATAAGTCTCATGCAACTGTTATAATAGATAATTGAAATGCCCTCTAACTATAGCACAAGCTAACAATTTTTATGAGAAAACAGCAATCCATCTTCTGTAATTGATATGTCTGAAAGTTTTCTTAATTTAAACATTGGAAACATCAATTCAAATAATGAAAATATGTAATATAAAACATGTCTAGTGCTCAATAGATACATAATACTTTGAGATTAAAATGCATGCAACTGTTACAATAAGTAGTTAAAATATCATCTAGCCCAAGACACATTTTTTTCTCTCTTCTCTCATTATCTTATTTTCTTATATAGAGAGTGTGTGAAATGCTTAGGCTAGAAAGAATATTTAATCAATCACAATTTTTTTAAAGATATTTTAAATTGATTGATATCACTAATTGACATGTTTGAGAGTTTTCTCAGTATAAACATTATGAACACGGATTCAAATGATGAAAATATAATATATAATATAAAATATTTCCAATTTTTTTAACTGACATTTTTTATTGTGGACATTTTTGAAAATGCTCAACCTTCCACTTCTGTACAAAATCTTTACTTTATACTAAAATTCAATAAACTGGATTAGATTTTAATTTAATTTAATAAATGAATAATATTCTAAAAAATCACATTTGAATTTTATAAATATTTAAAACCTGAGCTGTGTAAGCACTCTTTCAAAAAATAAATGAATTCTTTTTTAATTCTGCTTTATAACATCATATTTGCTTTATAATTATAAAAAATATTTGAAAATATTTTAACATCATGTCAATTTTGACAGGTTGTGCTACTACTACACAATGAATTTCATATAAAGTGTGGTCAAACCTATGCAGTGATTTTCATTACAGTCAAGTTTGTTAACTTTTTATTCACAAAAAAAAAAAAAAGAATAAAATTAAATTGAATATGTGCATATTTTTTATTTAATGTGTAAAAATAATCAGAAATATTTAATAAACTAACAAAAAAAATCATATTTTTTTAATTACAAAAATTTTGAGCGAAAATCGAATAAGTTTCCCTTCAAAAATGATACAATAAAAATCATTGATATTTGCTGACTGTTCATAAAATACTGATCACTTCAGATTTTTTTTCCAATTTAAAAAAAAATCAACAAAAACAATATGGTTGATACTAAATTATATATAAAAAAAAATCTATGCTAATACAAGTTACAATAACAGTAAAACAGTGGTCTAAAGCAGTTGAGCTACCACACTTTTTCTGAGGCAAATATCTAATGATTCTCAATGAAGATGATGGTCATTTGGTTAAGACTCATGCAATTATTACAATAGGTAATTATTGAAATACTTCTAGCAAGACATCTCCTTTTGTTAACCAATTTCATATATATTGTAACAGTCTGGAAAATAGGGGTTAACAGAAGAAAATTATTAGTATAGCTTGCACTGAGTGACACTACTGTATGAGAGTTTGTGATTATTATTAGTAGCTTGTATAAGCATAGGAAGTAGTAATTATGTAAAGTTTTGTTGTTATTTAAATTTACAATACTAATGTAATTATATGAATACATTTTTAGGAATAGTCATAATAAGTAGTAAAAGTGCATATACTTCTATGATGTGAATCATAAATAAACATTACAACATTACAACATCACCAGTATCTACAACGCATTAAAATATATATATAATGAATTACAAATAAATTCTTTTTAAAATTTTTTTTCTCTATTGGTTTAACTGGAAAAAAAAATACCATGTTGGTTTATTTTTGTAACATTGTAGCAGTCGATAATGTTAAAATATTTATTTAAGATTTCCACTATGGAGAAGAATATGTTCCATCATTTATCATGAACATGTTAAAGATTTCCACTATGGAGAAGAATATGTTCCATCATTTATCATGAACATGTTAAATTGAATGCATAAAATCATGTAGTTTAAGCAACTGGCTACTATGACCAGACAATAATGTTCAATCATAATAGGTGGTACTGTAACATTGGTTGTCTCCTCTTTGATACAATTATATTCTAGCATCTTAATATTCGAGCTACAACACAAATCTTAATAAACTCATACCTATGCAGTAATATCAATATCTTATATATAAATACATAATTTCTACCTTACGTGAGAATGATGTAGTGAAGTTATTGAACTGGCAAGGTGGGCACATGGAGATTCAGATGTTCAATACCTTTAGAGTTTATCTCTCAACTAGTGAATAATTGTGAGGTGATGAAGTTAAGATAAGGAAATTTACTGATAAAAAACTAAAATTTGAAGAAATATATATATGTTCAAATAAATAAATAACACAATGACCCTGTCAAATAATGTAAATCATTGTACATGTATAAAATGTTCCCAAATTTACAACTACAGACAAATACCAAAAAAAATTATACATTTGTTTTAAATGCATTTTTTTGTAAATTAATAATTAATATTTACTAAGGCAATAAACCTTTAAGCATGTGCGCCTGAAAATGCGAAGGTAGGGACCTCTACAGGTCTTAACCATAAGCTTACGCGTTGGAAGAAAAGCTTGGGGTTAAGACCTGTAGAGGTCCCTACCTTCGCATTTTCAAGCACACATGATTAAAGGTTTATCGCCTTAGTAAATATTACTTACGTAATCAATGTGCGTTAAATAAATTTATAAATTAATAATTGTTTACACTAGGAATATTTACTTAATAAACAATAGTTTCAAATTTTCAAATGTGTATAGTCTGGAAGTGTAAACTATTTAAAAACTTTAACCTTTATTTTTCATTCCCCGTCAAAATGATGAATGTCACACACATCTCCACTTTCAGTGATAGAGAATGAAGTATAATAAAGAAAGTCAAGGATTACAATATGTCTCATGAAATACATCATATATATATATTCATTGACACTGTAATACATAAACTACAATTTATCTTTTGCCTGGAATCATTTGGTTCTAAGTTTCTATGAATATGTGAACTCACAAATAAAAAAAATCAATATTGAATGATTTATTGCTTGGAAATTTATAAAAAGTTCCAACACCAAAATTGATGGATGAGTTGTGTTTCATGGATTTGAATTTTAGACCATTTTACCAGTGCACCAAATGAATCCTATATAATATACGTTTAACATACACGCGTCTACGTAAAATAAACTTTAATTTTAAAACGTACACATTTAATATCAATAAAAATAATTAAAGAAGTAGTTTAATGTAGATATGACAAAAACAAGATAGTTCTAAATCTAGAGGGGGGGGGGAGATAGATAGATAAAGAGAGGGGAAAGATAAGGAAATGACTGAAACATGATTGATGACAATATTTTTAAATGTAAATATGCATGGGAAATTTATGAATTCAAAATTATGATTTTCTATTCTTTTTATTAATAATTATTAAATCCATAATCGATATTGAGACCATGGATGTGTTAGAAGTGGCAACTGTTTATATTATACACAATAATTAAAACTATCTATGGGCACAGGCTATGGTAACTTATGCATATATAACCGATTATATCAGGAAAATTAAAAGCAGCGTTTGTAATTAAATATTTAGATTATTTGAAAAAATAATAAACGAATGGTTTCGTAAAAAGTTTGAGTCTCGGAACAGAAAGAGCTGAAGCTCGAATCTTGAGCTCCGCAGTCTGTCATTCTACCGTTGTACTAAGTAAATATTAGAAAGAAAGGAAAAATTAGGGAGGGGGATTAATGAAAAAAAGATAGAAAGTAAATATTAGAAATAGAAAAAAAAAAGAAGAAGTGATGGGGGGATGATAAAAAAAAAGAAGATAAAATAGCACGCAGGATTGTTTAAATGTTTGGTGTTCTTTGATAACATTACGCTTCTTTAAACATTATTCTTGTGACTAAATTTATTCCAACAAGTTAAAAAAATATATAAAGAAAAAAAATCACTTCTGATTCTAAAGAAAATAAATTTTTAAAAATGTTTTTTATTTCAATGAAAAATCAACCTTGTTTTGCTGTAGTTATAGCAAGTAATGAAATCTAACAAATCTTTCAAATGAATAAAAAGTGTATATAGCGAAGAAAATGAATAAAAAAATATAAAAGTAGTCTTGCATTGGTGGTCGAGAGGTCAGCGCGACTACCTTGCTCTTGCAGACAGTTGCCCGGGTTGCGGGCTCGCGTCCCGGCCGATGCTATGACACTTAAAATATATATATAAGTACTCATGGTGTATTTGGCATCTGGGCCTTTTTAACATTAAATAAAATAAATAGTACAACAATAAACTTATGTGATGGGATGCACTGTGACTTCTACGGAGACAGAAATCTCTCAGCAACTACGCCCGGAGAAAACTGTTAGCCACTTTATCTTCCCTTTCCATTCCCCATCCTAAGTTTTCCCGTAATCTGCTCCATCCCATTTCCACAACATAATCTTTGTCAACTCCATGGCCTTCATATTATTGCTGTAATTCGACAGCAGCGCCCTCAATTATTTGTTCACTTGTTTGTTTTAATTCTAAATTGATTAATCATCCAAACAATCTTAAATGATACTGATAAAAAAGTAAGCTAAGATTTCTGATAGACATAAATCAGTCAAGATGCAGTACTACTGTATTCTTATGCGTTAATTATCCTAAGATATATTTCTCTTTTTCTTACTGTTCTTTTAGAATAGAAAAATAAATTTCTGCAGAGATATAATTTATTTTATTCTTCTTTTCTCTGAATATAGTTTATTAAGAGGTTTATTGTAGAGGAGATGACAATCTGCTTAAAACCTTAATAAAAAAATAGGGAGTTGTAGAGATGGAGAACTAGTATGAAGAGTAAAAAGAGTTTAAAAATATATAAAAGCAAACAGAATATTGGGTGCGAGTTAATTTATGATAATAGCAAGGAAAATAGTTTACTGTTTAAGGTTCGAACAGGATCTTTAGCAACAAAGTAATATACACATAAATGTAAAAATATGGGTTATTTAGTCTGCAAGTTATGTAAGGAAGGCATAGAAAATATTAGGCATCTGTTAACTGAATGTAAATGCCTACAAGCAGAAAAGATACAAAGAATGAAGTTGTGGGAGACTAAATATAAACAAAGTAATTATACAGAAAGTGAGTCCTTGGTTTTTATGCTGGGTTTGAAAAAAGATAAGGGGGGGGGGGGTAAATATAAAGACCATAGAGTTGACAAAGAAAATTATGTGAAAATGGAATGGAGCAGGATAGAGAAGAATATGGGAAAAACTTAGGGTGGGGAATGGAAAGGTAATGGAAAGGTGGCTAACAGGTTTCTCTGGGCATGGTAGCTAAGAGATTCCTGACTCCAAGCCATACTGCATCACATCACACATATTGATATGTAAAATATAAATGTGATATAAGCATAAGGTCTAGAACAAAACTAAAGATTTTTTTTCAGACAGTTGTAAAATTCTCATATAAGCTTTGAAGTATTTCATGCAACCAGTTCATAGCAAATATAATTACCAATTCAATATTTTTCAATAAAAGAGCACTTAACCATTGCCATCTGTAGGATAAACATGAAGTAAATGCCATACTAGTCAGTCTTCATTGCTGACTGTAATAACAAAAAATAGACAATGGAAAGATTAAGTAGTCATCATCAGTGCTAAAGTGAAAAGTGTGTGGATATTAATCAACTTTATTTTATATTTAGCATTTCATGGAAATTTTTATTTTTAATTTAACACATCAAAAGCAAAAAATTATGAGAGAATGACCAATACATTGACATTAAGGAATAGTACATCCCCACTCAATATGTAAAGATAAGATAAATAAGGTAAAAATTAATAATCATTATATATACTTAAGTAGGTTATAACACAATATTCATTGACATAAATATTTATCATTGAAGAATTTTAATTTTGTGACCATTTTTGGTGAAAAAATGTTCTTCAAATTCCAAAACGTAATGTCACATAATTTAAATCTTTTCACAGGACATCACAACCACTAAAAAAAATTCTACGATAATTTCCAAAAAATCCTATAAACTTGATTTTCTTCTAAGCTTTACTCTAAACTTGAAGTTTGTATTATCAGCACGGCACATCTCATTACTAGTCAACTTATTAAGCCAATAAACATCACATGACCATGACCTTATTCTTTTTACCATAAACTTTAAGAATTATACATTTTTTTAACAATTAAATGTCTCATGATATGCTCACCTTACTAATACATGTTTCAAATAAAAATTCAGTTTTAATCTGATTTGAGCATCAATTTGTTTATCTATCGTGTTGCTATGATATTTTCAATACACACACATATATATATATATGAAAAACAAAAAACATTCTAGCAATGATATATATTGCAGAGGCTTCTACTATGTGGCGATGCTGAACTGAGATCAGACCCATATAGCTATCTGGCTTGCTATGTGGAGTTTGAAGACATTACGTGTCTAAAAGATTCACACTTGTAAGCTGAATAGAAACTGTTTCATAAATGCTCAGAGTTTGTGTTTAGATCTAGTTTCTAAAATTCCTGTCTTTCACTGATAATAGCAAATAGTTTGAAATCATGATCTGAAAGTGGAATTAAAGTTAGAGATAGTGAATGCATGCTCTGACGTTTATGTAAACAAACGCTTGATGGTGTTTTTGGTAGAATGCCATCTGTTGACATATATATATAGATGTTCTTAAAAATATAGAAATTTATGAAAAGACTGAAAGATTGAAGATGGTGAACAGTTTTCTCTATTCACAGTAATAACAGTTGTAACACATTTTAAATATTTTATAGTTCTTTCATATGCTAAACAATAATTGTCAGAAAGGATCAATGTTACCCATTATTTAAATTGCTTTATTTATTTTTCTGATTTAAAACCTGTTGAACAATTTATATTATAGCTGTAATGTATTTAATTCTTCAGTTCTTTTAAAATATATAAATAGTTTATCCACTATTTGAACAGAATGAATTCTGGTTCAATATGTTACTAAAAAAACAATATTGTACTAATTTTAAAGTAAAATATTTTATGCTGCTTATATTTAATTTCCTTCCATTCAATATAGAATGCTTAAAATAAATATCTCTCATTAAATTGTATTAAATATTATAAAATTCTTAAATTAGTTTTTGTCTACTTAAATTTACTTAAACATACAGCTCAAGACATCAGAAAATGTAAAAAAGAATGAGTAAATATTAATTAAACTAATCTCATTCATGATCTTTATAAGCTAAATATATTTAATCTTTAATATAAAATTAAAGTATATATCTGAGACAAATGAATAGTAATACTTCAAGACTGATTACTAATCCTTTCTAGCAAATTCCATAATATTTGAAATATCACTAATGATTAAATTCTCTAGTCAAGATGACATTTGTATAAAATTTGAACATTTTGTGTGCCAATTATTATATTTTAATGTTAAATAGTTCCAATTAAATAGCATTTATTATATATTTATCTTTTTGTTCCCAGATGGCAGGAATTTTCAGCAAGAAATAAAGCTTTATAGTGCAAAGGTCAAATTGCACAACTCAAACTGAACAAAATGGAAGTACTTGTTCGCATTTTATTTATAGAGCAAAACCATTTCTTAAAGTAATTTTTTTGTTTCAAGTCTGTTTTCAATTATTTGAAAAATATTATTATTTAATGCATATAAAATATATTTTACTTTTATAATTATATGATTTTTTTGAAGGCTTAAACTTACATTATAGGGAAAAAATAAAAAAATACATTATTT
The DNA here is from genome assembly GCA_028023455.1 of Epiperipatus broadwayi. Classification (NCBI taxonomy): domain Eukaryota; kingdom Metazoa; phylum Onychophora; class Udeonychophora; order Euonychophora; family Peripatidae; genus Epiperipatus; species Epiperipatus broadwayi. The sequence goes on along the minus strand of JAQFVV010000042.1, from coordinate 2,023,702 downwards.
TAGCTAAAATAAAGTTTTGTTTATTTTCTTAAAAAAGTTTATAGCTTTAACTATTTTTTCACAGAATTAATTCTAATAACAATTTTATTAAAAATAGTTTTATTTTGCCAAAAACTTTATTTAAACTGAAGGTCACATATATAAAAATTAAATTTTGTGAAGATAGTCTCAATTTAATTACAATACATTGCCAAGAAAGTGTTAATTGTTAATTGGAATAACTGTATTATATAAAGAGATGCTGATTATTTAAATTTATATTAAATATTATAGGTTTTCAAACATATTTTTCAGAATTATGAATTGTGGTAAAAATTAATTTTTTGAAAAAATAAAGAATTTAAAAACAATTGCATTTTTAGAATTATATGATATTTTGTTTGTTTATTATTTATTAGTTGCAAATTTTCTTTTTTTAAAGTTGTTTGACTGTGCGAAATTTGTAATCAAATTTTCTAATAAATCTCAAGTATAAAACATGCATGTTATGCATTTAAATGTAACAAAATATTTTTTAAATTTATAAATTAAGATTTATTTTACTCAAAAAAAAAGAAGATATGACATTACTGTTAGTAATTAAGAACAAAAAAGATAGAAAAGTAAATGTTATAATGATTGTACATCATTGAGAAATTTTGGGATAATAAATCAACAAATCTTTAACTTGTTAATGCCTAAGTATCGGCCTATTATTGTTGTCAGCATCACAAAAAATTTACTTCATAATTTTTTTACAATAGATTTTTACTGGGTATAAGTAATGCATAAAGAGAGCTAAAATTATCTTTTTTTCCAATTAGATGCTTTCAAAAATGACTTTTTTTCTCTGTTTAATTAGTAATTAAATTTATGGTTTGTTTACTCATTATTCATTGGTTTAATTAAAATTCTATTATTATTAATTTTATAGTATTCATTCTCCTTTGTGCCATTCACTTCATGTTATTACTAAAAATTGCTTTGAAAGTCCAGATTATGAATTGAGGGATGGCAAGTAATTGCAAACTATCACTGGAAATCAGTGTTATTGCAAGTTATAATACTCAGCTGCCTGTTATATCATTCTGACATCAGACAGAAATCTTAACAATCATGTATATCATATGATATTCAATTGAAAAAAATCAAAATAACATATTTTCACTGAATAATTAACTGGTTCAATAATAAGAACAAATAGATGGTCTGTAAATGGTTTTAAATTGGTCCATGACCAAAAAAGTAAAAATCAATATCAATATGTGAAGTTAGTACTCAAATACTTATGATCTTGAAATATGATACATTGTATTACTTGATGCTGTGTATGCACATGCATGCACACACGCGCGCGCGCACACACACACATACATATATATATTATTAAAGACTAAAGGTGTATGTGTATGAGCATTTAATGCTGATATGCAAAAGTACTTCAAAAATAAAAATAAAATAAATAATTAGAGAAAACAGGCTAATTTGCATGTAAACAAAAGTTACTTTATGCAAATTAACAAAGCTGATAAAAATGTATGCAGAAGAATTAAGTGAGAAATGAAATAAAGTTGTGTGTAAAAAAACTAATAAAAAAATAAACTAGTGAAAGTAAAGTTGTTCTGGAAATGAATACCGAAGACCCCTAGTCAAAAATCTAATTGGACTATCTCTAAATTAATGTGTGTGAACAGTAAGATGCTTACAGAATCATAGAGTTATAAACTACTGAGCTAAAGAGACTTTATAGATGTTAAATCGCTTGAATTTTAAAGAAATCTGAGAGATCGTATTCTCAACTAGAAAATTAGAAAATTGAATTACTAATACCTTACTATTATCATTATTCTTACTCAGAGTAAATAAACTCTTTAAACTTAGTTGTTTTTCTTATTTAATTAAAATATAATTATCCAGATACTGCATGACTCTATATTATTTGGTGCAGTTCTACAGTCCCTGTAGGCCTGGATATATTATTTGGCTTGGCAGTTTCACCTGTAAAGCTTAGATAAAGTATTAGTTGGAGATATTAAAGTTAGAGCAATACAGTGAACTAAAAGTGCAGAACGACATAGCAATAATGTTTGATATACAAAATATGGCTCAATGGCAAATATATGTGAATGATATTGAAAAGTGAATGCTTATAAATGGAATAATAGATGATAATCTTAAAGTAGCAATGTTGCTATGAATGCTGAGTAAAGATGTCTTGAATGTGGCAAATCATTTACATGATACCAAGCCACACAAGGAAATACCCTATGAAGAGTTACTGATAAAACTAAGTACATATTTTAAACCCATAATGTTGTAATTTATGGCATGTCTACATTTTCAAAGGAGGATATAGTCACAAAATGAAAATATATGCAAATATGACTTGGTCCTACAAATGTTGACAAAGAATTGTGAATTCAAGAATTTTATTGATGAAATGCTGCTAATTCAGCTACTATGGGAATAAGAGGTATAAAAATTAGAGAAATATTACTAAGAAAGAAGGAATTAACATACAAGATAACTACTGAATGAGTTTTAGCTTATAACCTTCCAGAAATGCAAAAAAGAGTAATTTTTCAGTAGTGAGTATAAATGCAGCAAAACCATGAGAGATAAGTAGAGTCAACAAAAACCTCTCATATTTATTATTGTTGTAAAAAAACAGGACATTTAAAACCTAACTGCAGATTTAATATAAAAAAAATGTTTTAATTACAAACTTAAAGGTTACTTATTAAAGTTATGTAAGTGATGAATGGCAGGGCAAGATTTACAGTGAAAGAGTAAATTGAGGGGAGAGATTAAACATTAAAACTTTCAATTGAAATATACAAATGGAGATTGACAGTGGGACAGGCATATCATTAATATCATGAAAAGACTGGAAGATGTTTCATACAAAGGCTAACATAAATGACAAATTGAAAAAGTCTATGATGAATGAGTCAGACATAACCGGCAACCATATAACAATTAGAGGAATGGATATAGTTCCTATAGGTAAATAGATATATAGAACAACTACCATTATGTGTAGTGAAATGAAATATTAACTCTATATTAGGAAGAAGTTGGTTTAAGCCTTTTGGAATGACTGTCAAAAATGTTAAAACTTCTACAGCAAAAATGAATGCCAAAATAAATTTCCATCACTCAAAGCCTGAAATAGTTAATAGCAAAACAGTTCCATGACTATTTGCAAAATGAAAAATTTACTGTGAACTGAGGCATATAGATTAAAGATACAATGAAGAGGAAAAGGCTACCAGGAATAATTATGAAAATAGTATATGAACACTTGAAATATGGTTAGAAAAGAACAGAGTATTTAAATGTCATATAAACCATATTAAAGAATGGAGAACAGATCCATTAGAAAATATAGTGATTATTCCAACTCAGAGAAAGGGAAATCAGACTGATATTTCTGATGAAACTGAAGTAAAAATTCAAATTAGCTCTCCTGTTCAAGAGGAAACTATCAAAGTCAATAGTAAAGAAAGAGAAAATACTAGTCAGAGAAAGAAGATAGAACCTCAACATAGTCTACTCGAGTATGAAAGAAACCATTAAAGCTACAAGACTATTATAAATAGAACAGGATATAATGTAAATAAAGAAAAAGTTGCAAAATTTGAGTATAAATTCTGCCTGTTTCTGGAGTAGAGGGAAGAATGCTCTATACATACACACACTTTTTAAAATTAAAGAATAAAGGTGTGTGTGTGTGTGTGGGGGGGGGTATTTAATGGTGATATGCTAAAGCATCCCAGAAATAAAAATACAATAAATAATTTATTATGCAGAAAGAAAAAAAATTACTGAAAAGCAACAACTTAATTTTCATAATGTAAACAAAAGTTACTTTATGCAAATTAGCAAAGCTGATTTAAAAGTCTGCAGAAGAATTGAGAAATAAAATAAAGTTGTGTGTAAAAACTAGTGGAAAGACAATGAAAGAGAAGTTGTTCTGGAAATTAATAAAGAAAACCTCTAGTCAAGAATTTAATTGGACTATCTCTAAATTAATGTGTGTGAGCAGTAAGGTGCTTACAGAATTACAGAGTTATAAACTACTGAATGAAAGAGACTTTATAGATATTAAATGTCTAAGAAGATTTGAACTTTAAAGATATCTGAATGATCTTATTCTCAACTAACAAATTAGCACATTGAATTAGTAATATTTTAGTAATACCATTATTAGTTTATTTAAATGCACATTGATTACATAAGTAATATTTACTAAGGCTTTAACCTCAAGAATATGCATGTAAAAATGTGATATTAGGGCCTCTACAGGTCTTAACCACAAGCTTATATCTTGAAAGAAAAGAAGGGAACCCTTCTTTACTTCATCCTACTTTATATTTAAATAGATTTCTAACTATAAGATCTTTCCATTGACTCGTAAATTAAAAGATTTCGCGAGTATTAATGTGTAATAAGAAATGTGGAGTTAATCAGTGAAGGATTGAATAGCTTCATGCTCTTAGATCTAACCTCTTCAGCTTCACCTATTTAAATATAAAGTAGGTTGAAGTAAAGAAGGGTTCCCCTCTTTTCTTCCAAGACATAAGCTTGTGGTTAAGACCTGTAGAGGTCCTAATATCGCATTTTTACACGCATATTCTTGAGGTTAAAGCCTTAGTAAATATTACTTAATACCATTATTATAATTCCGAGTAAATAAATTCTTTAAACTTTGTTGTTTTTATTTAATTAAAATATAATTATCCAGTTGCTGACTGCATGGCCTTGAATATATTACTTTATAATAATTTACAACAAATCATAAATATTTTTAAGTATAACAAACAAAGATAATATATGTACAGAAATTTATAAGCAGATATTTTTTTTAATATTTGTGATATTGGTTATTTAATGCTTAAAATAATAACAAAGAACTTATATTGTCAATTATTATGGTGAAATAAGCTTTATATATCTATAAAAAAGATTATTTTATGGTCCATTAAATTTAAAATTAAATAGTAAACTTATTTTGATCATACTGTTATTTTGTTTGGAGAAAAAGATTTAGATAATTAGAAATACAATTTGAATGTGGAAGGACATATATCAATGAAACCATCTTCCCCATTGAAAAATGTTTAAAAGATAATAAAATAATAATTAAACAGGAAAAAAAGCAGATATATCCAAAATAGCAGTCCATATATGTATCAATGAATACATGTTCAATTGGAAAAAGACAAGAATATTGGCTAGAGTAAAAAAAATGGAAGGTAAAAATGTAAAAAAGCTGTTCACATTAAAATGACAAATATTCCTATAAGTTATCCTAGAGTAATAATTCATATATGAAAACCACTCATAAAAAATCAGGAGTATTCCCATAGATAAGATATAAAAATGTTAAACTGTTGCATATAGCTTCACCTTAAAATCAGTATTCACAAATCTAGAGACCAATTTGATGCAATGTGACCTGTTATTTATCAGGCTAGCAATACTTGAATTAGAGAGGGAAATATTGTATTACTTCAAATATAAAAGAGCCCCTAATTTAAGATGCAGTAGGATTTTAAACTTGAAAAATTGAAAAAAAAATTAACTCCCAAATTTAAGATATATGTACGAAACTAATATAAATGGAATAAACTCACCTAATTTATTGTGAATCTTTTCAGATATACAGTACTTTCACTTTCTATGTCTTCACTTTCAGAACTTGAATTCTCATTTTCAAGATTCCACCAAAATATATCATCTTCAGGCCATTTAAATTGCAGCCGAATGTTATAATTTCTTTCTCAATTGGCTTCATGTAAAAGTATATTTTTCTAATAAAATCTGAATCATTCTTCTAAGATAATTTGTATTTTTACAAATATTTTCTGAAAAATATAAATGTGTAAAGAAGATTCTAAAATATACATTTTCACTTTAAAAATCAAAATGAAGCTATTAAAACTCAAAATTTCAACAGGTGCTCTCTTGTGTAGAGTGCAAGAAACAATCAATCAGTGCTTTGGAAGGCAGGTTCTGATCTCATTGCTGATTTGTTAGTTATAAAAAATTCTTAAGATTATTTGGTAGAGTTTTCTTGATAAAATAATACTAAAATTGGAAAATTAATGTTAAAAGATTCTAAAACATATGTTTTCAATTAAAAAACCAAAACAAAAATAACAGAATTGTCAAAATTTTGATAGGCACACTTTGTGTAGAGAACAAGAAACAACCAATCAGTGCTTTGGAAGACAAGCTCTTATCTCATTGTTATATTGATTTGTTAGTTGTAAAAAAATCTAAAGCTTATTTGGTAAGAGTTTTCTTGATAAAATAATGGTAAAATTGGCAAAATAACATTAAAAATAGCTGTTTGAGAGAGAGAGAGTTAAAGCTGTTTATGAAATTAATTTAAAAAATATTGATTAAAAAAGATTTAGCATGCTATTCTACATAAGTAATGATTGTAATACTATGTGCATATATTGCATAAAGTAAATATACACAGAAATAAGATGTCAAAAATTTTCATTTCAAATTTAAGATGCACCCCTCTTTTACAGATCTAAAATTTGGATCAAAAGTACATCTTAATTCAAAGTAAGACAGTTGTGTTACATATTAATCTGTGTTTTATTACTAATAACTGAATGCACTTAAAAAGTTGAATTTCTCTAAAGACAATTAATTCTAGATGAAAGAGATAGTCCAACATATAATTACAAAATGAAATATTAACATCACAAACTTTCAGAAAACAACTAGAACTAATGAGTAAATGAAGTCTTTAGGGAAATGTGAATTCAGAAGAAAATAAAAAAAGTTAAATAAATGAAATGAGCAATACAAAAATCATTGAAAAGAGTAATTAAAAATATTAATGGAGAAAATAAAAAAGCACAATAATTGAATTGTGTATATGCTAAAAGAAATTATAAAAAAACAAAAAGAACTGTGAAGAGTACAAGATACACTAAACTAAAAGTAGCTATGAATGTTTGAAGGATAGAGAAAAATATAAAAAGTCTGTCTAAAATGTCTTTTGATTTAAATAATAATGATAATTCAATATAGTTTAATTTTTCTATTTATTGCATTTTTGCAGTAACCAAGTGCTGCTGATTTGAATATATACATATATTAATTTGGTCAAAATAAGAGTTATAGATAGATCACATGACCCAAGTCTCTTAAGCTTGTAAGTTATAAACAATGAGGATTGCCAATTCCTCAACAAGCTTTATGATAAATGCTTAGCCAGAGAAAGCATTTAAAATATCTGTCAGGAACCCCCCCCCAACCTCTGACCATGGTTTCATGCTTTGGCACTCCTCAGAGAGGTGCCAGGGTAGGTTCAGACACTAGATCTAAAAATACCAACCCAAAGCCAGCATTTAGCTAAAAGTTATCTCTTGAGTGGAAAATCTTGTAAAAGGCAAAATAATAGGTTAATAAAAAGGGTAAAACAATCTTTAAAGAGCCTATAGCAGGAAAAAGGCTTCTGCAACCGGTCCTAAAAACAATAACAAGGAAAACTCACCAGACTTGCCAATTGCTGGGTAGTGAAAATATGTGGATGATTTACTATCAAAAAGTAGTTGTCCATTTATTAATTTATGCCGAATGGATTCCTTGAATTAGCTGTGGGATAGCTGAAAAAAATTTACATACTATCAAGTTTACATTTTTATAAATCTAAAATTCAGATTTTTCAGTAAAGTCTGCTAATCAAGGGTTATAATTTTTGCTGTTTATATAGCTAAAAAGTTGAATAAATAAACAGGGGGTCTTAATATATTGGAACTTGTATGTATATTTCATATAGTATATAATTAAAAAAAGAATACAATTATTTACAAATAAATTACTAATTTTACTAGAATATTTTGTAAACTTAAGAGTAATTATTTTTAAAAGTAATTACCTGTTTTAAATTGATTATAAAAATTCGACTTCACGAAACATATTTTTATAGAAATCTTACAAATATCACGTAAACTCCTAGAATTATTCAAAACACATAGTAAATATCTCTGCCTTAAGACAATAAACAGTATTAGAAAACATTACATTATATATATTCTAAAATAAATAAATAAATCTCAATTTAGTCAACTAACGAGCACTATTGTGCTTATCACAACATTTAAACGCGAATCACTCCCTCTCCCCCTGCGTTTCTCTAGAAAACACCTGACTAAACAAATAAATTTATGTCACCCTTCCCAGCAAACAACTGACTCAATATATAAACTTATAGCATAATGAAAAAATTATATCTTTAAAACCAAAAATTTAAAATCCCAATTTTCCATTCCTATAAATAAATAATAGGATGGCTTTAGAGTTCATGAAATCAGAATAAAAGTCGGTGCCGAAAGTATCTTACACTCTATTACTGCCAAATGTCACGCAGGGCTTATATTCCAATTATAATCCATAAAAAAGTTCTAATTTTAAAATCTTGTCACGTTAATAGAATAATTTGATTGTTATTTTTCTCTCTCTTAAAAAAAAAAAAAAACTTTTGTAAAATCAGGGATTGTTACATTAAAGCAATAAAATACATCACATGACCAAACTAAGCGATAGCCTGGGTTTTTTAATCAAAATCTTAGAAAATGACTTTTGCTTCAGAGTTCAAATTTAAATTAATTTTATCTGAAAATCAATCAGAGTGAAAATCTTTTTGACTTTAACAAGGCAACTGCAACTACAAATACGTCCAGACCACTAACCTATGTCACTTACAAACGCAGCAATTCTCATATGAGGATGCCCCGCACAGAAAGTTATGAAAATATTATATCACCATAGTAACGTTACCAAGAAGAGGTAAAATAAATTTACAGATCTTTCAAATAATTTTTCTAAAATATTTTATTAATCCAAAAATAAAGACAATAAATTGTGAAAATAAATAAAAACAATATAAAAACATGTTTTTAAGTTTCATAATATAATAGAATGGTTTACTGCTTGGGAGTTCAAAAAAAATTCAAATCCCAGAAATCAGAGACGTGATCCACGATCTGGGCTCCAAACTCTTCTACTCGATCACTGCGTTCTTAGGTTTAAAATTAAAAAAAAAATGGTTCAGTAGATATTAAAAATAGCTAAAACTCTATAAACTTTATTTCTTATCTTTTTATTTTGTAATTCAATACAAAGCGTGGTTTGCTATAAAGGAGAGATTAACAGTTCTACAAATTAACTACGGTGTAGCACTGTTTTCGCCTGGGCAGGTCATATTACTGTAGTTAATTTGTAAAAATGTTATTCTTTTCTTTGTAGTGAATTAGACTATATTAAATTAAAAATAGCTATAATTTATAACATGATTAATATGTATGCAAAATAATATATGACGTCAGTGTGTCTCCAAATTCGCTATTGGCCAGACTATAAAATCTAAGATTATTCTATATTTTGTATGATTTATCTTTCACTTCTAAAAATTTTACAGCAAAACTTGTGGGCATAAATTTATCTATTTTTCATATGTAATTTTTGAAGAACTTTAAAACAGCAAAAAATAAGACCAAGCATGTGTTCTAAAGTAAAGTAACTTAAAAATATCTCTCTACAGGACAAATATCTTCAGAATTAGTGCATAAAAAAACTATCAAAGAAGACATTCCAAGTCAATCAAATTCTAGATGGTGAGTATTTTTAATTTTCCTTCCCTGTTTTAACAAATTGTTAATAAATGAACATTTAACTATAATAACTATGGACCAGCTATTTAATAGAAAAATTCTACACTTGCTTAAAATCCAGAAAAAAAAAATTGCATTCCAATCTCAGGTTGAGGAAAAGACAGATTGAATCATTAAATAGTGTACACAAGCCTACTGAATTATGAGTAATGTTATTTTAAAAAAAATATTTACAGTAAAAATACTTTCATACATAATTAACATTTGTAAATACTAAACAAGTGGGCAATATTTAGAAGAAAGTAGTGCTTTCAATGGACTTGTATATGAAGCACAGACTTTAAAAAAAAGTATTTTATGTTGAAGTTGAGCATAGTTTTCATGATGGAGAATCAGATCCCATTTATGTTATAAAGATTATCTCAAAAACATTATAAAGAAGTAAAATATTAATTGCTCTTAGAGGATAAAGAGACCTATGAAAGATACTGAGTTGGAAGTCTTTGAAAAAGCAAAATTCATTGTGGAAGTTTTAAAATAAATTCACTAGATGTCAAACAATTAGATTAAAATACAATCTTATGATCTGGGTATATATTTGTGATTTGTATTATTAGTTTACATAATCATTGCAAAACTCATTTTTAGATATTTATTGTTTGCCTTTTTTATTTTTTTCTGGAAATGAAATGACCTTACTTGATTATAAATGGCTATTAATGATGTCTATAATTAAAATTCCAAGTTGTACCTGGTGATATAATTTCATATTACTTGCAATATTGAGTTGCTAATAAAATGTATATTTTTTTCTGTATAGTATGCTAATAATATTTAATTATTTAAATTATTTTGATATATTATTTTTCAAGTATACTCTGTAATAAATTAATATACATTACCACACTATGCAACATAATTTAAATAATAATTTTAATAGTTAATAATAGAGATAAAAATATTTTATATACTTTTATTTGTCATGTACTAATAACCAAAAAAATAATTGTTTCTTCAACCACAGTTCACTTTTTTAGATTGAACTTAAAATAAAATCATAAAGGTTCCACATAGGAATAGAGTTAATTTATTTCTGGACCCACACACACACTTTTATTTCAAGTTCAATCTAAAACCCCAATTGTGGTTGAAGAAACAATTATTTTTTTTTTATTTTTAGTGCAGAACAAATAAAAGCATTTATTATAATCGCTATTGTTTTTTAATTTTTAATATTCAGATAATTTGTCTATCTCAATTTTAAATGACATATTTATTACTTACTATAAAATACATATAAACTCTTAAATCAATTTAAAGTTTTAGAAGTTTTATTCATTCAACCTCTGTAATAACCTCAACGGTTTGGGTGACATTTGTAACAGATCAGATATGATAGAGCCCTGATAGAATGGTTTTATTTAATTATGCCCTTCAAATTGCCCTGTCATTTGTAACAGAATAAACATATGTGTATGCTAACTTCTTTTACAGACCCAATGATTTGGGTTTCATTTGTAACAGATTGAAAATGTGCAATGAGAAATAATAACTCTAATATAGTTTGAATAAAAATATAGCCAGTTGTTGGCCACTCCATGTAACAGAATGAAAATGAGCCCTAAAGTTGGACATCATTTATAACTGAATAAAATGTAAATTAAAGAAAAAATTAATTTTATAATGCCCATAAATAATAGTATCTTTCATAAAAGAATAAATATAACAAACTAAGCTAATAAATGCTAATCAATAAATAATCATTCAGTATTTAAAATAATCCTTTATCTAATCACATATCTAACTGTTAATTATACAAAAACAAAACAGTGATGATGATCTGTATTATAGCATCATGAGTTCAAATAGCATTTTGAATAAATAGAAAACAAGCAAAATTATTGTTTCAAATACCCGAAATATAGACCTTACGTAAAATAAAATAAAGCAATTAAATCAAATATCATTGTCACAAAAACATGATATATGCTTAAGATAGTTTTGAATTATAATTGAATGAAACTAATAATAAATCATTAAACAACTAAACTTTAATATACCTAACTAATCAAACATTACTTATAATAATAATAAACATATATTAAAATTTAACATTGTTTATATCTAAATAAAATAGTTTATGAATGATTGAGATGATAACTTTAATATGTCCTTTTAGTTTACAATATCTATAATATTTAAATAAATATATAGCCCAATAATTACTTTTAAATCCCCAATTAAATTAAATAATAAATTATACTAACTCAGCCATACTATATTCTTATATTGATTTTACTCTTACTAATCAAGCTAGTTATAATAAAATGAACTACTTGATAATATCAGTGAACCTATTAGATAATCTTAAATCTATAATATCCAATCATACCAATATATAAAAGAATCACAAGACTTCTAGTGGATATGTACAATAATTAATCACATCAATTTATTTTTAGTTTCATGTAGCTAGATTACTAAAACTCTATGTTATAATAATCAAGCCATATAATAAGAATTATTAAGCATATACTAGTCAATTGTCCAAATGCTTACTACTTTTACAATGCTTTATTTTCCACTCTTTTCTACAGTTGAGATTAGGTGATATAATGTTCTGAAGAAGACTGCTGGGGCAATTGAAACTGTAAACTGTAGAAAAGGATGAAAAATAAAGCACTGCAATAGGAAGGAGTAGTTATTATACTTCTTGAAAAATTATTAATATTTACTATAATCAAATATGAATATTAAAATGTAATATTTGAACTGGATTTACAATCTACATCAATTAAATTTAAATATAATCAAAGCAAACTATTCTGATTCATAACAGAGTAGAATATATTACTATCACCTTTATAACTGAACAAGATTAAAGTATTATTGGCTAACTATAAACTTAATACAATACTTATTAATCAATAACAATTTAGAAAAAACACCCAAATATTTGACTATGATTTCCTTTATTTATCTTCAATAAATATTATTTTGTACCCTCACTAATTATCAAATCAATACCAATAAAATTTCTCTTTTAATATAATTGTTACTTGTAATTAATGAAATAGTTACAACAATTTCCTAATTATTTATTAAATATCCAATAATATAAAATTTAATAATTTATTACCATACCAAGTTTACACCTAGTTAGATAATAGCTATTGAATTCAATACAAAGAAAATGATATATATATATATAATCATACTTACCAATCCTGAAATTTGATTTCCAAATTATTCTATGGTTATCTTAAATAACTTATGTGGTATAGTCATTTTATCTTGTTCTTCTCAAATGCTATTAATCAATGAATTCATTTTGCACAACTGAACAATAATCAAACATGTTTGTTTTAAGTTAAATTAAAATTTATTAATAAATGTATATCAATTATATAATATAAATATATATATATATATATGATGAATAGATCTTTAACAATTAATATATACAACTATGATGTAATTGTATGTACAATAGATTATCAATTAACATTAATTTCATATTTAAATAGGTGATTACCTATCAATCTCCACATATTGGATATTAAATACAAAGCACATATGTTTATATATCACAAATATGTTGTGGAATGTTTACTCTTTCTGAAATACAAAAGAGTTCAAGATATATTTTCTTTTTATACTTCATATAAAAATAGAGTTAATCAAAATTATATATATATATATAAATGAATCTACTTATTTGTTGATATAAATTTAAGAGAACAAAATAATAAATACTTATTACAATATTCCTTTTTTAACTTCTAATGTAAGTGATATACTTGAAGTTAATTTATAATCACAAAATAAAAATAAATGAATATTTTAAATTAAAATAATAGGTACAATGCTGCACAATGTAAGTTCAAACTTATGAAAATGTTAACTCTCTTATATTTAGGTATGTGAATGGATTACTATTCAATCTAAAACTATATACTATTTATCAACAAATACTATATATTTTAAATAAAAAGAAATAAAAAAATATAATAATAATGATAAATATGAACAAATGACTTGAGTGATAGTTTTTAAATACAGTAATTCCAGAATAGCATTATAGTTCTGATGTCTATATCAGACCACAATCCAACAGTATATCATTGTTCCAAAGAAGATATAAATATTCACACACCTTTTCTGTTGATTCTAATATTTTGTACATATATCCAGATTAATCTTTAAAATAATTATTATTAGTTTATGTGATGTTACAAGTATACAAACACCAGTTTATATCCATGATGATATGGAAAATATCCTTTCATGAGCAAACATTTATCTCAAAATATTATGAATGAATAAATGCTAGGTTTATTCAGAATGATATAATGGGAAATTAAAATGATTCATATCTTAGATAAATGGTTAATCAGTCCAATAAAATTACACCGTCAGATGAATATGATTCCTGTACACATTATGACACTGCTAGTATTTATATATTATTAGAATATAGGTAACAACCATTTTAAAGGATAGAAATATTCAGATGGTTTATAATGCACTGAAACTTTAGGTTACTTTTCATTTTTATAATAAATTGTAGCTCTTCATAAAAATTCAATAAGCTGGCCAATTCATGGGTAGATAATATTGCTTTTCACCCCTGTATTTTGGCCAGATAACTATATACTTTTAAAATAAAAGAAAATCATGTAAACAAAATTAGATGTGCTTCTATTGAGACTAAAACAGAAAAGTTTTTTTCTGATTCAGTTCTATTTATAACTTTTCCCATTTACATAATAGAAAACTGTAGTAAAGCTCCAAATTAACTATGGTCAATTTTATGTAGCATCTCTCTAATAAAAATGGAATTATAAAACAAATGTTTTAAAATTATTATATACAACAAACATTTACATTTCAATAATACAAATACTAATTTTCATTCCAACACAAATAAGGTATACCACCTTCTAAATATATTACAATGGAAATATATTTTTCATAGATATTTCCCCAGTATAATATTACACAAATAAAAATGATGAATATTTTTAAAATATTAAACATTTTGTTATGTCATTGTTAATTTACTATAGTGAATGTAGTAATAAAAAATGCAATAATGAAAGAATAAGAATTTTTTCCAAACTATATGTTTTATTATTCACATATCCATTTTCCTTTCTAAAATGAATAAAATCAATTTATAACCATACACAATAAATTAATAATAAACAATTTTATATCAACATTATTGTCACCATAGCAACACAGTTCAATGCTTCATAAGTTAATGCATCCACAATCAAAATCAAATAAGAAAAAAAATTATGACTGATATTTAATCACATACTGAAACTGATGTTCTACCACATACTGGAACTCATCTCAAATTAAAGTAGATAGAATAGTCCAGAAATATCAAGTGATATAAAGTGCATACCTCTTATGTATATATTAAATTTAGTATGTGTACATTATTATATATGTATATAACAAATTATTAATTAAATTGAGCTTTCATTTATCCCCCAAAATTACCCATTATTTAAAATGTATTAAGTTCAATTTTAAAAGCTATCAATTCAAACCAAAAACATCTATATACCACTCTCTTACATGTCTTACTTAAATTATATCTATAAAACAAATAAACACACAAACATACAAAGAAAGTAAGTTAAATAAAAGCATTTAAAAATACAAAAACTATAATATATATGTATAAAAACAATAATGCAAATAAAAATAAAATAATTGCAATATCCTATTTTTTAATATAATTAACTATTTTAAACTCTTTAGCAATAAATTCATTCAATTATTTTATGTCCTGAAAAGTTTATTGCTTCTGCAGAATCAGATGCCAAAGGTCAAATTCATGAATCATGACTCCACCCTATCATTTTTAATGTCCCTTCTTATGAACTCCCAAGCAATAAACCATGTGATCATGTATTTATGTTTATATATTTAACAATAATGTTTACTTAAAAACATTGTTTATTAGTGCTATTTATAATTACATTGCACAAGAAATGAGAATAGCTTTCATTTAAATATGTTGATTCAATTTATTAGCACCACTTTTACAATACACTTTATTACTTGATTTAGAATTATTTTTATATCACTTCTTATTAATAATTAATGATCACTTTTAAAATCTGAAATTATTAATATTTTTTTTAATCTAAATATATATTTTAACTTTATGTTTCAAAGAAAAGAACTTTATTGATAACCATAGAGTTACATTTGCTATAAGACACTTCGTATACATATATTTACATTGCTAGTGAGTAAACCAAATTTAAGTTGGTATCTGTGATGTACAAAAAAGGAACTTAACTTAGGAGGGAAAGATATTTAAACATTGTTAGGGGGGGTGAAAATACATATTTTAATTTATTATTTCTGTTTGGTGTTTTCTTAATCATCCTTCTCCAATATTTTTGGTTTATTTGTTCAAATTCCCAAATTTTATATTTTTTGTTGTGTTGGGTTTGTGGTTTTGTTTTTTTTGAAGGATGTTTTTTTTGTTTTTGTTTTTTTTATTAATATTATATTTTTTTTTTTTTTTTTTGTTGTAGCACACAAGGACCCCCACCCCCACACACACACCAAAAACAACCCCCCCCCCCCCCCCATCAAAAACAAACAAAAAAACCACCAAGCCAAAAAAAAAAAGCACACCCCCACACCCCTGAAGCAACACCGGGACCCAGAAAAACACAACAAACAACCCTAAAAGGTCGCCCCCAAACCACAACCTATACCCCCACCAACAATATATATATAAAATGTGGCAATTATCTACAAATAAAAAAACAGAATGTTGTCTTTGATTGCATAATATATTTTAACTTTATATACCTAATTAATAAAGATTAGTGCATAATTCTCCCAAATTACACTTCAACAACTTTTTACATCTATCAACAATACCCATAGAAGCCTTACAATAAAAAAATATTTTTATTATAATTCTGTATTTTAAATGGTTGTAAAGTTTGTGATAAATATCTACATACACATTCTTGTATTTTTTTTAAACAAACTGTATGCAAATTACAAAAGCTTACAACAAACACATACTTGTACAGATTTTTTAAAATAGTAATCTGATTTTTAAAAATTCATTCATATATGATTTCACTATAAAGTTTTGATCACTTGTTATTGAAGATATATAAAAATCATGGCTTGTATTCAAGTCTGGAAATAAAAAGATACCATTTTAGTAGATGCTGTAGGATATTTTTTGATACCAAGGACAGCCACCAAATTACTGCTGACACAACCAAGAAATAAACAACTTTCAACAAACCTAATAAAAAATTTAAAATTTCATTGAAATTTAAAAAACAACAACAGAGTTTGTATTACAACAATTATCAAACATTAAAATCAAAACAACTTTAAAGATTTCTTTGAAAGTACCTATGAAATGATTATGGATATTTTGTCCATAAAACAGGCAAAACTCTCCATACAATATTGTCACTCAGTGCAAACCAGAGCAATCAATGGATTCCAGAAGGCTTGTGCATACAATCCCTATCTAGTGCCTACTCATCCAGTAGTTTCTAGCTTGTGGCTTTCATCAGTGAGGAGCCTTGGATCTGAGAGCACTGCACCTAGATCTTAGAATAGGGATTTTATGCAGAAGACTTCTGGAATCCATTGATTGCTTCGGTTTGCACTGAGTGGCATTACTGTATGGAGAGTTTTGACTGTTTTATTAACAGTTATGAGCAAGCATCAATGGTGATCATGTAATATTTTGTTCAATGTAAGTAAAAAATTAAAAATTTCATTGACAATTAAAAAAAGAAGAGGTCATATTACTACACTTACTAAATATTAAAATTAATTTTACAATTGACAAACAAAAGTTTAAAACAAACTTTAAATTTTATCTCAAGTTAGTACAAGTACTTATTGAAATTACTAAACTAACATAAAAATATGATGTATAATAAAATTGAAATTAATTTTATAATTAGCAAATAAAACTATAAAACAAAATTTCTATTGATCTATCTACCTATCTAGCTCCTTTTCTATCTATTTAGCTACCTTTTTATCTATTATATGTTTGTTTACAAATATACCTATCTACTTATTCTATCTATTTAACTATTTCTCTTTGTTTATTTTTCTACCTCACTATCTATCTACATTCATCCATTAATATATATATATATATATATATATATTAATATATATATCTAGACATCTATTTATTTATCCTTCCATATATCTGTTTATCCATGGATGGATCAATGGGTGAATAGATAGGAAATCAGAGATATAATTAAATAGGCACATAGATAGATACATGGATGGAAGATAAACAGATAGATAGATCAAGAGGGTTTGGATAAATAGATGAATGAATTGAAAGATAGATATGTAAATGGAAATATGCATGGATTGCTGAATAGATATAGATGAATGGTTAGATTGATACATAGATAGATAGATAAATAGCTAAAAAGATAGATAAGTATATAGGTAGATGATTAAACAGATAGACAGATAAATATGTAGATAGTTTAGGTAATTAGATAGCTAATAGATGAATAGATAGTTATGTGGCTAGATTGTTAAACAGATGAATGGTGTTATTTTTTTTTCTCCTGCTTAATTTTTTTTACTATCTTAAGATTAAATCATTAGCTTTTTATTTTGCACTGATGTTACAAGGTCAAATATGAACTCTGCCCATTCTTTTTCCTCTCCCTTTTCTAAGGCCATGTGAAGAAGTGGAACACAACCTTTTCTGATTTCAGATATTAAAAAAATCGATTTACTGCTCAAATATTTATATAAAATAAATATTTCTTATTTATTTGTATTTTTATATTGCACTATTTCCATCATATAATATGTGTCTTGAATGTCTTTAGAAAAATTTAACTTTATTCAAATATTCCAAAGATATTCAACTATTAGTAATAACATATACTAACCTGTTTGATGTGTTATTACTAACAGTTGAATGTATTTGGAATATTTAAATAAAGTTAAATTTTTCTAAAGACATTCAATACACATATTAAATGATGGAAATAGTCCAATATAAAAATACAACTAAAACACCATCATCACAAACCTTCAGGAAAACATTTATGTACATTTTGAATTATGCTGTGATTATATATTTCGTTCATTGTTAGTTATAAAATTAATTTCAATTTTAATATTTATTAGTTGTAATAATATAAATTCTTTGGGGGAGGGAGGGTTAATTTTCAATGAAATTTGATACTTTTTATTTGTATTAGACAAAATATCTGGAACATTTTTTATAGCTTCCGGGGATGAAATATTGATTGTTGTTTATTGCTTGGTGGCATCACTGTTGATTCAATGTTTTCTCTTACATCAAAAAATATCCTACAGCATTTACTAAAATGGGACCAATACACAATCTAATATCCAACATCATAATATAGAGTTAGATTCAGTCCAAAAAACTTTACATTAATACGTTTTATATACCAGTCGAATATGATATATAAAATCCCTGAATCACCTAGAATCCTCTTCTTTTTTCGGGCCGAATCTAAGTAAAAACTATATATGTAGTACCATGTCTGTTAATGTATTTATTATACGTAGTTGCTTGATCAATTAAGTGATTTAAGTCCCACTCCTTCAGAAGTTGACAAGACTAAGATTAATTCATTCCACTTTCCAAAGTTGGAAATCAATAAAGAAACAATTCTCCAGCCAGATACTCTGCAACTGACCTAACTATTAAATGAGAATGTTTGTTTATATTATGGTTTTAATTAAAATTGCGAAAAAAATTTAAAAAATATATATAAATGAAACATTTTAATTTCAAGACAAAATAAAAAACAACAACATATGAATTGAAAAAAATTAATTAAAATAAAAAGCCTGGCCAATAAAAAGAACTTGTAAAATTGACTTCATTTGATGTGGCATGACTCATAATCTGACAAATTTAATATTTCCTTTCCCTCTTAATCTTATTGTTTTTCTAAAGGAAAAACAAGCAAGCATACACACACGTTCAATCTATTTGTAATCATGAATAGAAAACATATTCAAAGCATCTCCACTAGTTTAATTTTTTTGTCAAGTACTCGCCACAGGCTTGAAGGACTTTTATTCTATCACAGTTTATCATTCTCTTCTCTTCTCTTTCCCAATAATCTGAAAGATCTGTCGAGTTCTCTCTTTATTTTCAATGATTACAGAAAAGGTAAGGCTTAAAGCAGATGAGACTAGCTTTATGTTAAAATGGTTGCAAAAAATAAATTTAAATTTCCATTACTTATTTTCTGCAACTTCAAACAGATGGTACATTAAGCCTTGTACGGTTATATATGAGAAAGGCTTGTAAATTATCCCGACTCAATGTAAAGCATATCTTGTTTTATCAGGAAAAACAACTTTGCACTGGTAAGAAGAGAGGGGAGGGAAGAATAAAAGAAATTACATTTAAAAGTCAAAATGTGTGTCATTTAACAAATCTGAACCTGTAATATATTAAATCAATACTTGAACAATAGAATTTTAATGAAAATTTATAATATAAATTTCAAATTTAAAAAATAAATAAATAAACAACGAAAGAATTTTTTTTCCTGGAATTTAAAAATAAATTATATTATATATGCAAATTATTTTATCAAAAGCTTTGAGAAATTAGCTCAGCAGTAAAAAGGCTGGCTTTTGAGTTAAATCTTATTTTAATAACAGGTATTCAAGCATTGGTGGTCGAGAGGTCAGCGCGACTGCCTTACAAGCAATTGTCCCGGGTTAGCGGATTCGCTTCCCGGCCGATGCTATGACACATGAAAAAAAAAAAAAGGTAGTCTCATAAAGAATATAATGTTCAGAAAACTTGAAAGTGAAAAGAAATTGAATAGCAGTACAATAATGAATGTGCAATAATAATGTTATATATTCAAATTATTTTATCAAAGGTTCTGAGCAATTAGCTCCAACCTAAAATAGATTAACTTTTGAACTAAAGTTTAGTAGATCGTACTCCAATTAAAGAATATAAAATGGAACGTCACATTAGACGATGGGCTTCAATAGAACAGTATTTAATGTTCAGAATGCTTGAAGATGAAGATGAAAATACCATTATAGAGTCTAAAATATCAAATATATATAATAGATCATTTTAAAGAAATACAATTCATATGATTACTAGAAATAAGGTTAGCTTGATGTCATCTATTAATACTATTACTAACACAAATTATTCTGGCAAAGTGGAAATAACATCTTTACCTTATAGATTGCAGATGACCTTCCAAGCAACTAATCATGTGATAAATCACATTAGTTACAAATGAGAATTATTTATAACAAATCAATTTTTGCTATGAAGATGGTTTATGTTGGCAAAGTGAAAATAACATCTTTAGCTTATAGATTGCAGTTGACCTTCCAAGCAACTAATCATATGATAAATCATCCAACAGTGTTTTATTAGTTACTAATGAGAATTATTTATAACAAATCAATTTTTGCTATGAAGATAGTTTATGTTTTTCAAACAGACTTTTAATAATTAGTTAAAAGAATCTGTAATAATTTCTAATCATCATTATTGGTGGCTGGCATATATTATCCCAAAATTTATATTTGGAATTATATAATAAATTAATGTATTCTTCAATAAGACAAACATTTTTATAGTGTGGTAGAATTTGTTTAATCAAATACACTTGGCTCTTGGATTTTCCTGGATGTGTGTGTTGCTTTTTTGGATCAAGTGAACATAAAGTAAATAATTCACAATACACCTCATAATTATAAATTTCCTGAATTTTTAAAACACTCATATTCTATTCAAACTTAAATAAATATTATTTTTAATGTCTAAAGTCTGAATACATATTTACAATACATTTCATACATTAAATTTATTTTTAACAATAATACAAAAACACTCAAAATAGAGTTTTATATTGATAAAAAGTCTTTACATGGTAATGATCAAAACAATAATTATTTTTTGATTAGTTTTTCTCCAGCTTTATTAAAAATAATAAATATTACAACTATTAATTTAAAAATCTTATTAAACATTTTTATATTTCACTAATTAAAATAACACCATTTATTGGTTAATTTCTCCTTTGATTCTTTCTCTAAAATGCAGACCAAATTATTCAGTGATTTGATTTTCTTCCCTCTATTTAGAAATTAAATTTAATATTTTGTAATGATCAACTATAGCAAATATTTAATAAAAGTTAAATGGTTTTAAGATTTTATAACAGGAGATTTGTTAATAGTTGTATATGCAAATATTTATATATTTACAAAAGAATAAATTTATAGGCAAAAGTTTGATGAAACTACAACTATAATGATACAAGAAATTGTTTAACTTCAATGATATCGAACCCAAATTTGAAGACTATTATAGTCTAATGTAATCATGATAATTAAACTGAAGAATAGTTCAGATATTTATTTCTAGGAGTAAAATCTGATTGGAAGTGTCAATGAAAATAAAGGTTTAAACTAGGAGAAAGCACAACTGAGGTAGATTGTTGATTACCAAAATTGGATCATGATATTCCTGGGTGAAAATTTGAGAGAGTATAGATATGACCTTATTATTTCTTTTGAGTACATTGTATTTATTATTCTCAAGTATTATAGAATAACATTGTGATATTTGCTGATATAATATTTGTTTGTTAGCATGCAGTGGTTTAGTTCATGACAAAGTATATATATAAATGAAAGTAAGAAAGTAGGATTAAAGTTAAATGTTGTTTGTGGATTTTCTCAAAAGAGGAAAATAAAGACTGATGATGATGAGTTAGAAGTTAACAACTACAAATACTTTGGTCAGATTATTACTGTGGATGAAAACATAATGGATGGAAATAATCGTAGAATTAAACTTGGTTGGAGTAATTTTGATAGAAATAACTTACTATTAAATATGCTTATATATTTGAAAAGGAAGGTTTTTTAATAAAAGTGCTTTACAAGTTTTTATTTATAAATCTGAGACTGGAGAACTTAATAGAAGAGCAATACAGAGACTTCAGATAAACTCAGTGAAGTATGAAGAGATGCAACTTAGAAGTAATAAGAAGAGATCAAAAATGAAATACATAGATGAGAGAACAAATAGGTGTTACTGACATCATTGAAAGAATTAAGAGAATGAAGTGGAATTGGGCTGGACATATTGCTAGAAGAGATGATGATACATGGACAGCTAAAATCTTAAACTAGATTCCAAGAGATTGTAAATGACCTAGAAAGAAACCACAAGTGAGATGGTTGCATGAAATAAGAAAATGTGCTGGAATGATGTAGAGAAGAGAGGCTAAAAATTGAAGAAGATGGATTGAACTTGGAGAGATCTTCATTCAGCAGTGGATCACTAATGGGTGAAAATGATATATGTCAGCTGCTGAATTTGAACTATTCATGGTATCTTCATGGAAAAAATAGTGGAATAATCTCCACATATGAAAGTTAACTCCATATAACTAATAAATAATGCCTAATCGAAAGTATTTTCTGCTGATTTATAAGTTAAGATGTTGTTTATTAAAAGGTAAGTACTGTTTTGATACAAAAAGTATTTTATTTTCTCCATTTTATTTTTTACAATAGTATCTTCAATTGCTTGGATTAGTACAAGATGTAATTATTATAAGCTACACCTTCTCACAGTAACAATGATGATGAGATTATATATTTGTGTATATATATATATTTTCATTCTTTAATTATATACACAGCAATTCTTATTCCGATCTTTTTTCTTTATTTATAATTCTGTGAGAACTGTAGGTATTATTATCATTATTATTTGTTGAAGTTAGCATAGCCATAATTGTTTATGAATGGCTGCATATGATGATAATAAAATTTAAAGAAAAATATAAAATATATTAACAACATATCATGAAGAAATAAATTACATGATTATCTTTTTAAAAATAGAAATGGAAAATAATGTTATTTATGGATGTGAAACATGGGTTCTATTCAAAAGGGTATTTAGAAATTCTTTTACAAAAGGTCTTTGATAAGGTAAAACACATTCCAGCACCAATCATTTAACTATTTTTTTAAATATTAAAAACCATTAACTATTCTATAAATTTGTCCTTAGTTAACAAATTTAAACTGTTGCATTTAATCCCTATTTTCATAAACTAGCAAATAATAAAAGCATATAATAGATATAAATGTTAAAAATACTTATAATTTCGACATATCTCATGATATGTTATATTTATATGCAGTATGAAATTAAGAGATTAAAGCATATGAATTAAGCACTTATCATTTCAATAAACATTGAGAACATTCCTAGAAAATACTGATTAATAATTTATACATTTCCCAATATTTAATCTATTAAAAGAATGATAATGACAACAAAGATATTGGAAAAGGTAAATCAGGTTTCAATGCCATAGATTTATAATACCTTCTCAAAAGAAATGAAAGTTACGTCACATTTCAATCGTGATTTTTTTTTAACCATTATAACCGAAGCGATGAGACTTATCTTAAATAACTTAAATAGCTATATGCTTTAATTTACTCCCCATCTAAAAATAAATAGATATTCACTTTCAAAACAATACTGGATGATTAATTGAATTATATATATATAAATTAATATTTAAAAAAGGGCAATATTTTTAAAAAAAATTCTATTATCTTGAATTTGAACCCTACCTAGTTCATGGCATTTCTAGTTAATAAACTAACCGATACGTCACAGGTTTCGTCGATATTTGATAGTATTAAAATTTTTAATAGTTTACATTATGCCATATAGTATTAGAAAGTTGACGTTTTTTTTAAATATTAAATAATTCAAAACAAAAATTGCTAACAACATGTATTTACAAAAGTTATTTCTAATCACTTTGTATTACTGAACAATTTTACTGTCAAACACTGTTTTAATCAGCTATAGAGAGACAAAGAAATAAACAAAAGGAACTTTCAAAAATTGAATGCTGATAGACTTGAAATTCAATTATGTCAAGTTATTACATTGACAAATGCCAATTTAGCATTGTGTATAAAAATCAATACAAATTTCTTCTTTACACTTAAATGGCTTGAAATATCTCAAAGTAAATGTGTTATTACATTTTATTTTCAAAAATAATTACTTTTATAATTTAGTAGATAAACAAAGAATTTTTTGCCCATAATTTAAATTATTACAGTATGGTTCTAATTAAAATATAAAATTTTAAAAATAATAAAAGCAAATTAAAATTTATTTTACGTTCAGATTGTTTAATAATAAAATGGATTAAAATTAAAGACTGAACATAGTACATATTTAAAATAAATTATTCACATCTTTAATTTTTAACTCATGAATTTGAAATTGTAATAGATAATTAATTTAAAGTCTTCATTACAAAATTTAAAAAAGATAGGATTGGATTAGTTATTTTTGTAGTTATATTTGTGTATATAAATATGTTGTATTTTTTTGCTCAAGGTCAGGGTGAGCTAACTTAGTTAGCAAAGAATTATGTCCAAATTGAAAACATTTTTCATTGTTGTTTATTAACGTCTCAACATTATTTATTGTAGGATGTCATTTGTAAAGCTACATCACAAACAGTAATGAAAATTAGAAAACAATAAGAAAGAATAAAAAAAGTAAAGGCATTGCTGTAACTAATGTGAGGAACAGGCAAAACTCTCCATACAGTAGTGCCACTCGGTGCCAACCAGAGTAATCATTGGATGCTAGAAGGCTTGTGCATAAAATCCCCATCTAGTGTCTACTCATTCAATATCCCCAGACTAGTTTCTGGTTTGTAGCTTTCGTCAGTGAGGAGCTTTGGATGTGAGAGCATTGCACCTAGCTAAGCCAGAAACTAGTCTGGGGATATTGGATGAATAGGCACTAGATGGGGATTTTACGCACAAGCCTTCTGGCATCCCTTGATTACTCTGGTTGGCACTGAGTGGCACTACTGTATGAAGAGTTTTGCCTGTTTTAATAACAGTTATGTGCTAGCATAGGAAATAGTGATCATGTGATGTTTAGTGGTTTAACTAATGTGAGGGTAAGAAAGCATATTTCTTGGCTAAAAAATATGAAACGATTGGCAAAATTTGTAATCTGAGATTCTAAGGTTCATTCAAATGTCCAAAATGGCATACCTGACTAACAGAAGTAGATGAAAGATTTTTCTAATATGTGAAGAAGGCAACTGAGATTCATATATTAAATAAAGAATTCTAATAGTAAGAGTTTATGACTATACTTTGCTTTAATTAAAATAATTGGTGAGTGGTGCACTAGTACACAGCTAAAGAGAAGTCTGAGCTTTAGAGTTGATATATTAAGATGCGTTAAGTGTTTTAAAAAGCCTGTACTTTCATATTCATGGTTGAGATAAAACTGTGATGTGGTGTGATATTGTATTGTGATTATATATGTGATAGTGGAAATTTAAATTTGAGTGAAATTGTTGAATGTTAATTAGTATTATAAAGTCCATTTTTTTGGAAAAGATACATCTCTTCATACTTCTTTGAGTAGTCTGAATAATAATAAAGATATGGATAGAAGCCAGTATTTACCTTGCATGAGAATGGTGTAATGAAAATTACAGTACAGAAATATTATTTATTATTGGATAATTTCTAGTCTAATGGATGACTAATAAAAATTATTAATATACTTCCATTAAGAGGTGCTCATCAAAGTTGTGAGGGCAGCACATTTGACACATCAAATAAACTGTAGTAATTTGTTATCTGAACAATGATAAAGATAGGTGTAAGAGATTGTGATCTGGGCCAACTGATGAGTGCTGATTCTGCATGAAATGTGTGACTTGGGAATCATATATCTTTCTAACATGTCTTTGATCATATATTTATGATTAGATCTTTCCATAAGATGTTAAAAGTGGATAAAAACCAGTCCCTACCTTGCATGAGAGTAATATAAAAATTACACTACAGAAATATTATTGATTATTGAATAATCGCTAGTGGAATGAATGACTAATAAAAAATATTAATCATTAAGAGATTTGTCTCAAAGTTGTGAGGGCAGCAGATTTGACACATCAAACAAACCATTGTTTCCCAAAGTGGGTGGAACCATTCCCCAGTGGGCAGTGAAGACTTCTAGGGGAGGTGATAGTGGGTTCAGAAGCATTTGGGGGGCATTCAGTTGGTTTAGCCTTTTCTCTGGACACACCGATTGTTGGCTTTAACTCACTCTCAAAACGGTAATTTTTATATTATTTTGCCAATTTTATGGTTATTTTATAAATTTTTTATGTGCAAGAATATATAAAAAAGGAGATAGAGTAATTGTAAATGTTGTTTTTGCACATTTTTGATGGGTTTTTTCTCTATTAACAAGTTTTAAAAAATGCAGGTTATTACTGTATGGCTATTTTTTTATATTTTACTAATAGATAGAAGTGGTCATCCTGTGCAGTATATTTTTTGTTAAAAAATATTAAGGCCAATATCAGCTGAGAGAATCTAAAAATTTGTCATATCTCAGATTTTATTTTGAATCTTTTGTAAAGATGGAAAAAGCTATTTCCATTGTATTAAAATTAGAATCTTTATGTAAAACAGAACTCCTTGAGGAATTAAAAGAGTCTGAGTGGAAAATGAAAGAAGTGAAAGATAAAAAGGTGTAAAAAGCTATATCAATTGTGCTATGATCAATTATCCAAGAAATTGGAGATAGTGAAAGAGGGATACTTAATTTGTATTGCTATAGATGTGCTATAAATGGTTTTCAGCAGGTGATGGAGAGGGTCTCTTCTGAGTTTACTGTTTTCCTTGCTATGTTTTGTCTGCTGGGCAGTTAAGGATTTGCTGAACTAAGAGAAATGTTCTAGTTGTAAAGCAGTGGAGAACTTTATGAAAAAAGGCAGAGCTGAGCCTAGCATCAAATGATAGTCTGACCAGAATTGCATGACTGACTCTTGGTTGGCTGCTGTCATTATTATAAAGATTTCTAGAGAAAGCTGAGAAATATAAAATTGCCTAAATTTTATCATTAAAATGCTAATGAAGTAAACTCCCAACATTAGTGCACCAGCCAGACTCCTACACTGCTGTCATGTAACCACAGATGCTAGCTGATGATGATGAACACCTTAATGCCTACATTTTGCTGTGAAGAAGGAAACCTCTCACTGCCTTGTTGTCATGTTTTATAGCACACTTAAAAGTTACTAAGTCTGGAGATGGTTAATGGAAAGAAACCAAAAGGAAGCCAGATGGTATAATTTTTTATTTATTTATTTATTATCATTATGTTTTTTGCTATAAATTTTATTGTATTTTTTATTATTTGTATTTTTATTTTGTTTCACTATAAATTATTATTTGATTTTCTTACTTTAAAGCAGATCTACCAAATTAATTTCTGGAATGCTTGTGTGTATGCTGAGGTGTAGATATAAATATACATATTTGTTGTTGCTGTTGTTTGCTTTTAACACACTGTTCTATTTGAGAAAAGAGAAACTTACTTTGCTTTAAATTATTATTATTATTTTTGTAATCTCTGTACGTGATTATTGAAAATTTATTGACGTGCTGATTTGTTTTTGTTTTGTTGGCAGTGGTATTTCCTTTCTGAACGTGTTTTTTTCTTTTGAAGGTGGCACATAAAGATGAGGTTTAGGTTCAGCCTTTCAAAGATATATTGCCTAAAACTTTTGGTATCATTTAGCAGGGTATTAGAGTTTTGAGTAGAGAGAAATCAGGAAATATAATCAATTTTGGTTTGATTTCACTCATTTAAATTTAATAGCTCTAAATTTTTTTTTCTTCTTCTTGTTGTTATTGATATTGAGTTTATGTTGATGTCTTATTCTAATGCATGACATTGACATCATGTTATATCTCGTGTGCATCATATGAATTATGGGGTAGTCATAATCTGGTACAATATCATTAGTTGCTATTTACATAAAAAATATCAAACAGTACGGAAAACTGTTAGGGGGGCATATTTGTCTTGCAAAGGGGGCAGTGGCCTGAAAAAGTTTGGGAACCTATGAAATAAACTGTAGTAATTTTCTATCTATCTATATATTGAACAATTCTAAAGATATGTATAAGAAATTGTGGTCTGAGTCAATTGATGAGCACTGGGTCAGCTTGAAAGTGCATCTTAGAGATCATAGATCTTTTTCACGTGTCTTTGGTCATATGTTTCTAATTACATCCGTCCTCAATGTGTTAAATGTGCTTAGAAACAAGTCCCTATCTTGTGTGAGAGTGGTGTAATGAAAATTACACTACAGAAATGTATTCATTATTGGATAATCGGTAGTCTAATGAAATGTTTAATAAAAATTATTAATATACTTTCGTTAAAAGATTTGTGTCAAAGTTGTAAGAACAGCACATTTGACAGCAAATAAACTATAGTAATTTGCTGTCTGTCTGTCTGTCTGTCTGTCTATCTATCTATCTGTCTATCTGTCTGTCTGTCTGTCTGTCTATCTATCTATCTATCTATCTATCTATCTATCTATCTATCTATCTATCTATCTATCTGTCTGTCTGCCTGTCGTCTGCCTGACTGTCTGTCTGTCGCCTGCCTGTCTGTCGTCTGCCTGCCTGCCTGTCTGTCTGTCTCTATCTATCTATCTATCTATCTATCTACCTACCTACCTACCTACCTACCTACCTACCTACTTACCTACCTACCTACCTACCTACCTACCTACCTACCTACCTCTCTGTCTGTCTGTCTGTCTGTCTGTCTATCTATCTATCTATCTGTCTGTCTGTCTGCCTGTCATCTGCCTGACTGTCTGTCTGTCACCTGCCTGTCTGTCTGTCATCTGCCTGTCTGTCTGTCTCTATCTATCTATCTATTTATCTATCTATCTATCTACCTACCTACCTACCTACCTACCTACCTACCTACCTACCTACCTACCTACCTACCTACCTACCTACCTACCTACCTACCTACCTACCTACCTACCTACCTACCTACCTACCTACCTACCTACCTACCTACCACCTACCTACCTACCTACCTACCTACCTACCTACCTACCTACCTACCTACCTACCTACCTACCTACCTACCTACCTACCTACCTACCTACCTACCTACCTACCTACCTACCTACCTACCTACCTACCTACCTACCTACCTACCTACCTACCTACCTACCTACCTACCTACCTACCTACCTACCTACCTACCTACCTACCTACTTCCTACCTACCTACCTACCTACCTACCTACCTACCTACCTACCTACCTACCTACCTACCTACCTACCTACCTACCTACCTACCTACCTACCTACCTACCTACCTACCTACCTACCTACCTACCTACCTACCTACCTACCTACCTACCTACCTACCTACCTACCTACCTACCTACCTACCTACCTATCTATCTATCTATCTATCTATCTATCTATCTATCTATCTATCTATCTATCTATCTATCTATCTATCTATCTATCTATCTATCTATCTATCTATCTATCTATCTATCTATCTATACTGAATAAAGATATG
Source organism: Epiperipatus broadwayi (assembly GCA_028023455.1). Taxonomy (NCBI): domain Eukaryota; kingdom Metazoa; phylum Onychophora; class Udeonychophora; order Euonychophora; family Peripatidae; genus Epiperipatus; species Epiperipatus broadwayi. The sequence continues at coordinate 1,993,541 of JAQFVV010000042.1, read as the reverse complement.
AGTAAAAATTGTTGTCTGGGCAGCACAAAATATACATCATGGGGATCATAGATCTTTTTCATCTTTTATCATATGTTTATGATTACATTTGTCCACAGGCCATTGAAAGTGTCTAGAAACCATTCTCTACCTTGAATGAGAGTGGTGTAATAAAAATTATAGTACAGAATTATTATGACATCAATGTTTCATGTCACTAGCTGCTTATTTTCATTCCAATATTTGTGCTTTAATAAAATGCATTCACAATAAACATGACTAAAAGAAATTCATAGGAGCTGAATTCTTATTGATCATTTAATGAAATAGAAAAAAGAACAAGAATGCAACTATTCATATTATTATAGGGTATTAAAAAAATAGCTTTTAATCTTAATTTTTAAATCTGCATATTGTTAAATGTTTCGATATATTTTTAGTACTGATATTTTTTTTCTGAAAAAAATAAAAAATTCAAATATTTTTTTCTTTAAGGAGTTTTTTTGAGAATTTCATAACCAAACTGGACACAGAGGTGCTAACAAAAAAAAAAATCAATGTCCAAAACTATGGTATCACATTATAATTATTATAAAGTCATTATAATCAAGTATTAAGAAAAGGTATTAGTTAATATTCAAAACTTTTATATTGCATTAAGCATGCTGTCAGCAGACCATTCCCGGAATCCTAGTGCTGTTTTGTTTAGAAGTTGAAAAAAATGCCTATATATGGAAGTAATTTTATTATATAAATGAGGCATTTAAATCTTTTATTTTTTTTTTGAGAATGAAATGCATGAATGTTTTCTGTTGATTGCATTTGAATTCTTTACAATCATCCATACCTCTTTGTATTTTCATTATCTATCATCTCTTTTGGCCTAAAACATTGCCACATTAATAGGACTGAAATTATAACCCATAGTGAGCTCATGACCAATGAAGATCAAATTATATTTGTTATTTTGTTTTGCTCTGTTGGGTAAGTAAAGTGCTGGGTGATCCTCATATATCCATTTGCCTGTGACTCTTCATAATACAAAGAATTACAAAAATGGGGGGCTGCATGTAATTTTGTAAACTACTTGAGGGGTGTACTCCGTGGTATGATTAGTTGCTTAGAAATCACATGTCATTTGACCATTCTGATGACAGATTGTGAACAATAATTTCATTCAACTGATCAAACTAAGAGTTTATTAATATACATATTTTCTTTCAGCTGTGAATTAATCAAGAAATCTTAAGCTTTTGGGTCTGCTCTGATGCCATTGCATTAAATCACCCAAAATTAAATCCATAGAAAAAAATAAGAAATACCAGTCACTGAAGAATTTTAGACTCGATGCTTATCGAAAATCAAAATATTAAGAGTAATGTTATCGTATGTGAAGATTGAAAAAAATAATAACTTGTAAAATAGTTTATTAGAATATTAAAAACCTATGAAAGGATTTGCATAAGCATTACTATACTGTGAGATACATAAAGAAGTGAGTTTTTAGGATAGAGTCAAAACTGTTGTGCATTTAAGAATGATAAAAAAGAAATGGAAGAGTATTTCTAGCATGTGCTAGAACTACACTTACTAATATAAGAATTTCCCAGAACTGTTATAACTATTAAAGAAGAAAAAACAATCATGGACAATATTTCTACTATTAATAAACAACAATAATTATAACCATCAGAGACAATTGTGGCCTTTTCAGGAATTAGTCAGAAGACTGAATTATTGATGATGATAAATTGTTAAGATTATTATCAGTAAAAAGAATGAAAATAAACAGAATGGTGAAAATGGTAATTCTAATCCAGTAATAAAAGCAGGCAGAAATATCATCTCCAAGGAAAAACATCAACTAACTTCATAAAAAATAAGAGAATGATTTGTTTTTTTTGGAGTTTCTAGCAATGGAAATAATATGTTCAGCTATAGTCCATGGACCTTAAGTTTTTGAGAACTCTACCATGACCTAAATTATTCTGGTTTCTCGATGGAAAGTGAAATATTCACTTATTGCTACAAACAGAGTATATCAATTCTTTACAATTAAACAGACTCCCTTCTTTTTCCAGTGTTGGAAATTAAAATTCAGGAAAGATGAGATTCACAGCCAGCCACTCTTATGACAAAGCCCGATGCTGATATAGAACATTGGTTCTCAAAGCATGTTTTGCAAGAAAAAATTTTAAAATAATAAATAGCTCAGTGCTATTGCCACAATGCATTTTTTGTATAACCAGCTATATCTACATGCTGTGTCTGCCTTTATGCAGCATGATCGGTTTCTGTGCAACCTGGTGTGATACACATATGTCGTTCAAATGATCTATATTTATATTGTCTGTTTATTTGTTTTAAATGGTCAAAACGTAATAATATCTTTGTAATTTTGAATTTTTGTATGTTACTGTTCCATATGAAAAATATTAAGTGAAATGTGTTCCGCAATTTCACAAAGAATGAACACCACTGCTATAGAATCATGTAGTTAATAACTTATAAAAATAAGCTCATTACATACCAAAATAAAGTATCTGGAGCAAATCTCGAATCTAAAAAGTAATATCGGCTGAGAAAAAATTAAATTGAAAGGTAGAAATGTTTCCTGAATTATTATAAACAAAATTTCAGAAAGATTTTGTTCAAGATTCATCAAAATATAAAATTATAAAATTACAAACCAATTTTTCTTTAAAAAACTTGTTTTTTAATTATTATGACTATATGAATTTTTATTTCAAAAGCAACGTTTCGACTATTTATATACAAAAAAATAACAAAATAAATAAAACTAAAACATTATATAAATCTAATAAATTATATTTAGATAAAATATCTTATCTTAAAACCAGTCTTATCATCTACAAAAATCAATTAGTTTTTTAAATTCCTTAATATAAAAAAAAAAAAATTTTTTTTTTAAACTTACATTATAATAATTATTGTTTCTAAAGTTCAGATGTGTTTTATCTTTTATAAACAATTAGTTTTTTATTCATATATGTTTAAATTCTAATATAAAAATTTTCCTTTATAAATCTTTCTTTATAATTAATTACTGTTTCTAAAAGTTCTATTTTGTAATTGATGTGACCAGATTTAGATTTATGAAAATAAATTGCAGATTTTTTATCTGATAGATGTTGTTTTAATCTTGTTCTTAACTTATTTTTAGTATTTCCAATATAAGAAACACTTTTACCAACATTCCACAGTCTAAACATTTTATCATATATACACCTTTCATAGCTTCAACATATCAAATTTTTCATTATAATAATCGTTTTTTAAATCTTTCTTTTTTATATCCGATTAATTTAATGTTAAATTTATTATTAATTTTTTCAAATATTTTTAATCCTAATAAAATATTTTTTGATACTTTAAATCCTATATAAATTTTATTAATATTATTAACTTTATTATTAATTTTATTTTCTCCTTTAATCTTCTTTTTAATAAGATTCAAATTATAATCTGAAAAAATTCCCAATAATTTTATTTGGATATCATTTAAATAACCTTTTTTATCAATTCTAATTCTTTGTCTAATAATAAATCATTAGAAAATCAAATTCTCTTCTAATTCTTTTTTATAATATTCATTTTCAATGTTTATCATGCTGAAAACCATAATTAGACCAGAAATTTTTTTTCTAAAAACAGATGTTAATCTTATCTTATTATTTTTTATAATTTTTCAATTTTTACATCCATATATTCAATTTTATTATCCACTTCTTTTTCCATGGTAAATTTAATACTTTTTTCTTTATTGTTAATGTAATTTAAAAAACTGTTTGCTTTTCTTTTATTACCTTTAAAAACCATGAAATAGTCATCAACATATCTTACAAAAAAACAAGGACCAACATCTAAATCTAAAAAATGGAAAAAGAAGTGGATAATAAAATTGAATATATGGATGTAAAAATTGAAAAAATTATAAAAAATAATAAGATAAGTATTAATACATCTGTTTTTAGAAAAAAAACATTTCATGGTCTAATTACTAACTGGTTTTCAGACATTGATAAACATTGTAAAATGAATATTATAAAAAACAGAATTAGAAGAGCAATATTGATATGTTCTAATGATTTATTATTAGACAAAGAATTAGAATTGATAAAAAAAGGAATGTTATTTAAATGAATATCCAAATAAAATTATTGGGAATTTTTTCAGATTATAATTTGAATCTTATTAAAAAGAAGATTAAAGGAGAAAATAAAATTAATAATAAAGTTAATAATATTAATAAAATTTATATAGGATTTAAAGTATCAAAAAATATTTTTATTAGGATTAAAAATATTTGTAAAAAAATTAATAATAAATTTAACATAAATTACATCCGTATATAAAAAAGAAAGATTTAAAAAACTGATTAATTATAATGAAAAATTTGATATGCTTGAAGCTAGAAAGGGTATATATGATAAAATGTTTAGACGCTGGAATGTTGGTAAAGTGTTTCTTATATTGGAAATACTAAAAATAAGTAAGAACAAGATGAAAACAACATCTATCAGATAAAAAATCTGCAATTTATTTTCATAAATCTAAATCTGGTCACATCAATTACAAAATAGAACTTTTAGAAACAGTAATTAATTATAAAGAAAGATTTATAAAGGAAAATTTTTATATTAAGGAATTTAAACCATATATGAATAAAAAACTAATTGATTTTATAAAAGATAAAGCTAGTCACATCGTTTGCAAATAATAGAACTTTTAGAAACAATAATTAATTATAATGTAAGTTTAAAAAAAAAAAAATTTTTTTTTATATTAAGGAATTTAAAAAACTAATTGATTTTTGTAGATGATAAGACTGGTTTTAAGATAAGATATTTTATCTAAATATAATTTATTAGATTTATATAATGTTTTAGTTTTATTTATTTTGTTATTTTTTTGTATATTTTAGTGGCTTGAAAAAGACTATAAGGAAATAAATAGTCGAAATGTTGCTTTTGAAATAAAAATTCATATAGTCATAATAATTAAAAAACAAGTTTTTTAAAGAAAAATTGGTTTGTAATTTTATAATTTTATATTTTGATGAATATTGTTTATACTGACTATTTTTAAAGAAAAAAGAAGTTCAAGATTTTGTTCAAGAGTGGCTGAAGATTCTATATATCTATTCACATATAGTTTTGTGCTAAACATTTAAAATGATGTGAATAATATTACTTCTTTTCTTTTTTTTTTTAAAGATGGCAAAAAAAAAACTGAAATGAAGGCATTTTGTTGTGACAGTTCTTCAGTGGTGAGAAGAGAAGCAGAAATGATAAACATCATGTTTACTGTTTTTTTCTATAGTAGTCTACCCTTTGATTTTTGTAAAAAATGATAGAATGTAAAATAACTTCCATTTACAAATGACATTTTAAATTTAAATTGATCAGTATTTATTCCACTTCAAATCACTAAAATATTTTATTTATCTCCATAAGTCAAAATGTGAAACACAAAGCAAAATTAATATTAAAAATCTTATTTTAATATATATGTTTACATACGCACACATATAAAGGAATCTTTGTTAGAAAAATTATACGTTATTGACTTTGTGAATAAAATGACAAATCATCTCAATTTTCAGTTTCCTATAGATGTGAGCTAAATAAGCCAATGCCGAAAACATCATTTAACCGGATTTAACACTTAAGACAAAATACTATTTAGAACTAAATTTCGTTAGTTAGCATAACATAAATGTTTATAATGTACCGGTCGGTTTTGTCTGTTCATATAGCAAGATCTAGCATCTAGGCAAAAGTACCTCGAGTCCAATCATGCACAAGATACATAAGTCAGGAACACTCATGAACTCTGCCCTATTTGCCTATTTTCCAGATCTACCAACTTATGAGCAACAATTCCAATGATACTGATCTAATTTATTTCTGCCCACCGGCATCACAAAGTCATGACACAAAAAGACTCTTATTTGAACTTTATTCATGCATAGAATATTATTGTTAGCGATTTTCGATCATCTAGTAAATGAAACCTTTTATATGACATCAAAATTATTTCTATTCAATAAATGAAACAATGACTTAGATATTTAGTAATATGTATAAGATAATTAAGTTAACTTGAGATATATATATATATATATAATTGATTGCAAACATTATTTATATTAAAATATAACCAAAATGGGTATTTATCTCCCTTAGATGACATTAACCTCTCTTACAATGCTATAAAATGAATGTATTTAATCAGCAATTACACATAATTTATGGATTTGTTCTAATGTGGCTATTTATATGTCAATAATTTGCAGATTGTATGGGATACCTAAGATTTTTAATAATAGCGCTAGACTACAGTTACTTAAGGTTCTTTGAATCCCCCATTAATAAAACAACAGCACTTGAACCAATACATAAGTTTATTGAGTTTGATGGCAAACAGTAATTATGTTTAAGTAATAAAATAGCATTCTCATTTGCGAAATAAGAACATATGTGGAAAGCTAATTTAAGAAATAATAATTATGGCAGAAATATTGTATCTGAAAGTGTGAATGAAATATAAAAAATGGCAATCCATTTAGCATAATCATAACAGTATGGTTTAGGAGCATTGATAGGCTTTAAAGAGAATGAAATATGGGAGAGCGGTACGTGTATGATGGCAATGGAGAGATCTATTCTGAGATCCAAGAAGATGCTTCGATTCACAGTTAAAGAAGGTGACTCTCTGCAAACGTTGGCAGGGTCGGGTCATAAACAATGAAAAATGCGCTTTATTGAATTGCCATAGGCTGGACTTTTGCCAGAGCGAACCCTATGCAATAATATCTAGCGCTGAAGAAGTCCAAAGGAGTTTGCCAAACCTTGTCCTTGGTATTGGAAGTAAAAATGAATGAAGCACAAATATATATAAAACTAAAGGCCGGTATACACGTAATGCTTGTATTAATAATATAAATGTATAAACTTAACCAAGAAATAAAGAATTATCACCTATCTTTATTGATAAAAACTCAGTGTATCGGTATGATTTAAGTTACCACATGGATATGGAAGAATTACATTTAATGCTAATATAATAGCTTATAGAACTAGAATATCCCCTCCCCCCCCTTTTATATTACTTTAAATTACACATAAACTTCCCACAACGTATAACTAATACAACTCTTTGGTTTTGAATGCTTTAATAAATAGATAATTTTCATATTATTAAATATATATAAAGTCGGTGGCGGTTAGTGATTTCATGAAAATAATATTAATTTAATTCATATAAATATATTTAAAGTTTTAGAAGTTAGCACTATTATTTAATTAATAAAAAAAAACATTTCTAAGAAAACAGATTTTTGCTTAGCTTCTTTCGAACATAACATTATACAGTAATTACCAGATTCTGATTTTATTTCCCCAGACTTGCAGGCACCCGCTATAATAAGAATAACAAATTTGTTTTTAAAAAAATACTAGATTAAATACCCTCTGAAAAGTAAGGAAGGTTTTCTTTTATTAAAAAAGATAGCGTAAGCATTTGCGATTCTGGGGGAAATTATTGACATATAATTTAGTATATGAAAATATAAAATATAATAATGAAAATAAAATATTACTGCATAGACATGAAATTAAGAACTAATAATTATTCAGGAGAGGTTTAATGTAGGAGAGATTACAGCTAAGTTATATAGAGACAACAAGGTACAATTGACTAAAAGGTAAGAATTTTACAAATTAATTCATACTTAATATTAAATTTTACAAATAAAACACAGGCTTTACAAAATGTTTAACGAAACAGATAGGTGAAATTTAAAATTATTCACGGTAACTTTAAGAGTCTAGCAGCATTTGAAATGATTACCTCTTTACAAACTTGGCTATTCTTTTGATGTTTTTCAGATTTCCCTCGGAGAACTAGATCTAGCTTGACGAGCATAATTATTGAGGCAGGTCATAAGTTCAGTATTTAACAAACAGGCATATAGTTATAGTCTATGAGTATCGGGATCCATGGGCACAGATTTCAGGGAAGGCCATCTCGAATGGTGAGAAAGGTGAAGTGGATTCACTCACGACACATTGAAATTAACGAATGCAAATTTACTTGGCAACTGCTCTCCTTGACAGTCTTAGTTCCTCTCTCTCTAATTAATTCATAATTATCCCATGCCTTGGTATTTTTGGAATCCTTTTCTGATTGATCATTGCTAATCATTTTCTTTATCCTAATCTCCAAAAGAATTTCTATACAAACTTTTACCCATTGTGATGGAAGATGCCATTGTTAGATAAATATTCAACTGAAATTAATTTGATAAAAATGTTTGTAACAAAAGTAAATCAATTAAGTTTAGTTTCTAATTTTGATTTTAAAGAAACTTTTAATTAAAGTTATGTTAAAATATTATACAAGATTACGCTTCTCACCTTTAATTAATTTTGACTAATTACAATCGCATCTTCCATATTGGATTTAAAAGAAAAGTAGAGTTTAATAGCAAAAATAATTTTAAAACACAGTTTTATAAAATTACATATAACGAAGTTTTCCAATAAATATTTGCTCAGCACATTTGTCTCTACAATATCTATAGATATCTGAGCTGCAAGTAATAAATAATTATTATATCTTTTATAAAAAAAACAAAATATAGAAAATATAATATATTGATATTATAGCTTGTTATAATTAATCTTCCGTTATCTCTTGCGCATACATATTCCCTCTTTAAATACTATATTTATTACTTGTATTTTGTGTGTTTAAATTCAGATATTTGTGCATATATCTTCATTAATAAGTATGTTAGTTAATAATATTCAAACAAAAGGATAAAAATGTGTTAGTGGGTGGAATATATACACAAGAATAATGTTTGAATTTAGGTTGGTAGCGGAAGATTTGAAGTGGGCTGTGAAACGCAATCTGAATCTCAGATTCCGCTTTATTTTCCCGGACTTACAATTGATAAACAAAAAATGTAAAAAGAATATCTTACTTGGTGTTTTGGTGACAAAAGAACAACCTGGTTTGAAAGGAGTACGTGATTTATTTATATATAAAAAAAAAATATCAAACTAATGTTAGCCCCATTTATTCTCTTTGCTGCTATATGCTAAAAAATTTTTTTGACCTATCTATCACTGAGTGCAAAACTATTACAGTAAACTATATTCATATTTTTCTTTAAGAATGTGGTTCGAATTCCTTATCTATCCGTCTGTGATTTATTATCTTACTTTTAATATTTCCCATGATCAGGTGGTTCAACTGGCTTTACGTACCTTGCATTGAATGTCCTTAACAGAGCTGTCACATACTGTTCAAAATCTGGTGGCTTGTTTTCATGTCTTTCCCACCATGATTTTGCATACCCATTTAAATGGTGAATCGCTAAGACTACATGATCCACTGCTGAGATCTGTTGGAATTGCAACAATTCTTGAAGACACTCAATATGTGCTTTTGGATTTTCTTCAGCATCCTTTTTAAATAATGTCACTTGGATGAACCTCACAATGTATGCTTGCGCATTCAAGATCTGTCCTATGGGCATAATAACATTTGATTTCCTATCAAATTGTTCCTGTATTGATTGTACTTCATCTGGTATGATGTTAACCACATCTTTCTCTCTTGTTCCTTTAATCATGGTTTGTTCTATTTCATCAGGTTTGAATTCTAAAGTTTTCACTGCACTGTTTTTTAGTTGATCAACTTTATCTCTAAGTTCCCCTAGCTGGTCTTGAAATTCTGTCTGCATTTCTTACACATTTACAATGATCCTTTCTTGTTTTTCATGACACTGCAGTTGCTTGTCTATCACACTTTGTGTCATCATTAATTCTCCAGTCATTTTGGATACTATAGTTTTAGTTTCTTGTTTATGATCCTCCAAGAGCCCTTCAAATTCAGTGTGAACTTTTTCATAGCCTTTCCTACAGTCTGCTTGCATCTCATCTATTTGTTTTAATATATTATTGTTCATTTCACTACACAGTGATGACATCCACTCCTTCATCTCATCATTCTTAGCTTCGAATTTTTTTTCCATGTTGGTGAACATAGTCACCAATAATGTTTCTAGCTTTAGGTTCTGTTTCTGCACAGATTCCATGGTTTCAACCTCCATTCTGCTAAGATTCAAATATATATAGATATATGTGTATTTTATTTATATATTTTTATTTATTATTATTAACACACAAAAATGCTCACTTATGGTTTCCTGTTTGTTTTTATTTATTTATGGCATGATACACCTCTCCCCCATTCTCAACAGTCTCCCCCTTATTCTGATCCCCCATACCTGTACCCAATCTATACCTGATTCATTATATTTAGTGTTCTACCATGCCTGCCTTTTGCATTATTAACTTCTAGTTCCAACATTTACAAAATATATATATCTGTTCAAATATCATATTGTTACCTAACCTACTCTTGTTCATTCTTCAGTCCTTTTTGCTGGGTCTTTAGGTTTGGTTGTTCCTTTGCACCTGAAACATACTTAAAATTGTATTACTTCATATTAAAATATATCAAAACTTGCATTACATATTTGAGTACATATTGTGTGATTTATTAAATAATGCTCTCTATATAACTCGTTAACCTTTGAAATCATTGTTTCTAATATTTTTTCAGTATATTCAATCTACCACCTAATGACAAAATTTATAATGGTATTACTACCGGGCGCTAGTCAAGAGGAGTAGATTGTTACAACACTATTTTACTAGATGATCAGCTTTTAATCAATTGTACATTTTTATACATACATATTTTTATTTATGACAGGTGTTCAGCAGTTCAGATGTATAATATAATAAAGTAATTAAAGATGTCATTATTATTTGAAGCACATATCTTTTTTTACATACATTGGTGTGAAAGTATTTAAAAGCTGCCACTACTTTTCTTTCACCACCCCAAGAAAGTATACATATATATTTAAAACATTATTTATGGAAGAAGAACAAAATATCACATATATACAGAATATTGTTTATGGAAAAAAAAATTACATATTGGGAAAATTATATACATATTAGTAATGACTTGTACCTAGTGTGTATAATATTTAAAAAAACAAACATCTGAACTGGGTGTACAAACCAAGAAAAAAAATTTACACATATATTTTTATTATTTAGAAAAAAAAACATTATATAAATCCTGAAATCTATTATTCAGGGTTCTGCAGGATGTAAAAGTAATTAATAGCCCCACGTTGGGTGCCATACTCGGGGAAAAAACCCAGTACCAGTCGATTTTGTCTGTTCATATAACAAAATCTAGCATTTAGGCAAAAGTACCTCAAGTCCAATCATGCGCAAGATACATAAGTCAGGAACACTCATGAACTCTGCCCTATTTGCCTATTTTCCAGATCTACCAACTTATGAGCAACAATTCCAATGATACTGATCTAATTTATTTCTGCCCACCGGCATCACAAAGTCGTGACACAAAAAGACTCTTATTTGAACTTTTATTCATGCATAGAATATTATTTAGCGATTTTTGATCATCTAGTAAATGAAACCTTTTATATGACATCAAAATTATTTCTATTCAATAAATGAAACAATGACTTAGATATTTAGTAATATGTAAGATTTATTAAGTTAACTTGAGATATATATATATAATTGATTGCAAACATTATTTGTGTTAAAATGTAAAGAAAATGGGTATTTATCTCCCTTACATGACATTAACCTCTCTTACAATGCTATAAAACGAACGTATTTAATCAGCAATTACACATAATTTATGGCTTTGTTCTAATGTGGCTATTTATATGTCAATAATTTGCAGATTGTATGGGATACCTAAGATTTTTAATAATAGCGCTAGACTACAGTTACTTAAGGTTCTTTGAATCCCCCATTAATAAAACAACAGCACTTGAACCAATACATAAGTTTATTGAGTTTGATGGCAAACAGTAATTATGTTTAAGTAATAAAATAGCATTCTCATTTGCGAAATAAGAATGTATGTGGGAAGCTAATTTAAGAAATAATAATTATGGCAGAAATATTGTATCTGAAAGTGTGAATAAAATATAAAAAATGGCAATCCATTTAGCATAATCATAACAGTACGGTTTAGGAGCATTGATAGGCTTTAAAGAGAATGAAATATGGGAGAGCGGTATGTGTATGATGGCAATGGAGAGATCTATTCTGAGATCCAAGAAGATGCTTCGATTCACAGTTAAAGAAGGTGACTCTCTGCAAACGTTGGCAGGGTCGGGTCATAAACAATGAAGAATGCACTTTATTGAATTGCCATAGGCTGGACTTTTGCCAGAGCGAACCCTATGCAATAATATCTAGCGCTGAAGAAGTCCAAAGGGGTTTGCCAAACCTTGTCCTTGGTATTGGAAGTAAAAATGAATGAAGCACAAATATATATAAAACTAAAGGCCGGTATACACATAATGCTTGTATTAATATACATGTATAAACTTAACCAAGAAATAAAGAATTATCGCCTATCTTTATTGATAAAAACCAGCATACCAGTATGATTTAAGTTACCATGTGGATATGGAAGAATTACATTTAATGCTAATATAATAGCTTATAGAACTAGAATATCCCCTCCCCCCTTTTTATATTACTTTAAATTACACATAAACTTCCCACAACGTATAACTAATACAACTCTTTGGTTTTGAATGCTTTAATAAATAGATAATTTTCATATTATTAAATATATATAAAGTCGGTGGCGGTTAGTGATTTCACGAAAGTAATATTAATTTAATTCATATAAATATATTTAAAGTTTTAGAAGTTAGCACTATTATTTAATTAATAAAAAAAAACATTTCTAAGAAAACAGATTTTTGCTTAGCTTCTTTCGAACATAACATTATACAGTAATTACCAGATTCTGATTTTATTTCCCCAGACTTGCAGGCACCCACTATAATAAGAATAACAAATTTGTTTTTTAAAAAAATACTAGATTAAATACCTTCTGAAAAGTAAGGAAGGTTTTCTTTTATTAAAAAAGATAGCATAAGCATTTGCGATTCTGGGGGAAATTATCGACATATAATTTAGTATATGAAAATATAAAATATAATAATGAAAATAAAATATTACTGCATAGACATGAAATTAAGAACTAATATTTATTCAGGAGAGGTTTAATGTAGGAGAGATTACAGCTAAGTTATATAGAGAGAATAAGGCACAATTGACTAAAAGGTAAGAATTTTACAAATTAATTCATACTTAATATTAAATTTTACAAATAAAAAACAGGCTTTACAAAATGTTTAACGAAACAGATAGGTGAAATTTAAAATTATTCACGGTAACTTTAAGAGTCTAGCAGCATTTGAAATGATTACCTCTTTACAAACTTGGCTATTCTTTTGATGTTTTTCAGATTTCCCTCGGAGAACTAGATCTAGCTTGACGAGCATAATTATTGAGGCAGGTCGTAAGTTCAGTATTTAACAAACAGGCATATAGTTATAGTCTATGAGTATCAGGATCCATGGGCACCAATTTCAGGGAAGGCCATCTCGAATGGCGAGAAAGGTAAGTGGATTCACTCACGACACATTGAAATTAACGAACGCAAATTTACTTGGCAACTGCTTTCCTTGACAGTCTTAGTTCCTCTCTCTCTCTAATTAATTCGTAATTATCCCATGCCTTGGTATTTTTGGAATCCTTTTCTGATTGGTCATTGCTAATCATTTTCTTTAACCTAATCTCCAAAAGAATTTCTATACAAACTTTTACCCATTGTGATGGAAGATACCATTGTTAGATAAATATTCAACTGAAATTAATTTGATAAAAATGTTTGTAACAAAAGTAAATCAATTAAGTTTAGTTTCTAATTTTGATTTTAAAGAAACTTTTAATTAAAGTTATGTTAAAATATTATACAAGATTACGCTTCTCACATTTAATTAATTTTGACTAATTACAATCGCATCTTCCATATTGGATTTAAAAGAAAAGTAGAGTTTAATAGCAAAAATAATTTTAAAACACAGTTTTATAAAATTACATATAACGAACTTTTCCAATAAATATTTGCTCAGCATGTTTGTCTCTACAATATCTATAGATATCTGAGCTGCAAGTAATAAATAATTATTATATCTTTTATAAAATAACAAAATATAGAAAATATAATATATTGATATTATAGCTTGTTATAATTAATCTTCCGTTATCTCTTGCGCATACATATTCCCTCTTTAAATACTATATTTATTACTTTTATTTTGTGTGTTTAAATTCAGATATTTGTGCATATATCTTCATTAATAAGTATGTTAGTTAATAATATTCAAACAAAAGGATAAAAATGTGTTAGTGGGTGGAATATATAGGCAAGAATAAGGTTTGAATTTAGGTTGGTAGCGGAAGATTTGAAGTGGGCTGTGAAGCGCAATCTGAATCTCAGATTCTGCTTCAATAAACATATAATATTTTCTAAATTTAGCTATCTTAGAGTCAAATAAAAAAAACATCAAATGTCCACTATTTCCTATGCTTAAACAAGCTGTTTACAGCAGTAGAAAATGCTCCATACAGTGGTGTACCCAGCGCAAATCATAATAATCAATGCTCTACAGAAGATTTCATCAAAAAATCCCTACCTAGTGCCTACTTATCCAATATCCCCAGACCTGTTTCTAACTTGCGACTTTCATTAGTGAGGAGCTTTGGATCTGAAAGCACTGCCCAAATAAAAACATAATAATGTTCTCAATTCAAGCTAATTTGCTTATATAACCATACAGATCTGAACCCAGTTCAGTATCTATACATTTTTGGGTCTTTTATTTTTTAATAAACAGAGTCATCATCATTCTTTAGGCAGAATTGGTATCAAACCAACAAAATATCATTTGATTGCTATTTCCTATGATTACACAAGCTGTTTATAAAAGTAGCAAATTCTTTTTACAGCAATAAATAATATTTCTATAGCATATTGGATAATCTCTAGTCTAATGAATGATGAATAAAAATTATTAATAATTTCCATGCAACAATACCTTCCAGTGCAAGCTGTAGTTTTCATTTAGGCTCATTGCTTTATAGTTAACTAAAGAGAAATGGTGGCTGCTAAAAGGTTGCAATTAGATTCTTAAGATTTAGAAGCACTGCTCTCATATTCAAGGTCCCTCACTAATGAATGCCATAAGATAGAACCTACTCAGGGAATTTTGGATGAGAAGGTACTAAATATGCTTTTATGAAGAAACCTTCTGGTAACCATGGATTACTATGACTTTCACTGACTGGGTGGCACTACTTTATGGAGAGTTTGCAATTGTCTTTTGGATTCTTGAACATGAACATAACTCAAGCTTCTAATTGATACATAGTTGAGTTAAGCCACATTTTGATATATATTTAACAATTTTGTTAGAAAGTATAGATAACACAGGGTTTGAGAATAGCTCATGAGAGAAGTTAAATGGAAACAAGAACAGTAAGATTAGTTGCATGTAATGCAGCATAATATAAAAACAGAAAACAGTTAATCATATGCAATGTTTTTTTGAAGGTTTGTGATGATGGTGTTCTAGCTGTATTTTTATATTGGACTATTTCCATCATCTAATATGTGTGTTGAATGTCTTTAGAAAAATTTAATTTTAGTTAAATATTCCAAATGTATTCAACTGTTAGTAATATCACAGCAAACAGGTTAGTATATGCACCAACTGTTAGTAATATCACAGCAAACAGGTTAGTATATGCACAATGTTTCGAGAGGTATTTTTCTCCTCTCTTCTTCAGGTGTTGCTGGCCTGACTAGTGACAGTACTAGCATGGGATTCAAATCTGGGTCCTTAGATTCTTGATTATTGAAATTTAAGATAACACTCTAACCAACTGAGCCATCCTGCCAAAGGCAACAGTATGTAGTGATTTCATATACTTATTTATGAGGTTCCTCCTGATTTCTCCATATTTTTCTCAGAGCAAAGTTGACTAGTGGTTTCCATACATTACATCTAGTCACACTAGGTTGGCTTATGGGATTTTTTGCCATTGTCATGTGAGCAGCTTCTTTAAATTTTCTTCTTTGACAATGGCAAAAAATCCCATAAGCCAACCTAGTGTGACTATACATAATGTATGGAAACCACTAGTCAACTTTGCTCTGAAGAAAAAGTGGAGAAATCAGGAGGAACCTCATAGATAAGTATATGAAATTACTACATACTGTTGCCTTTGGCAGGATGGCTCAGTTGGTTAGAGCGTTACCTTAAATTTCAATAATCGAGAATCTAAGGACCCAGGTTCAAATCCCATGCTAGTACTGTCACTGATCAGGCCAGCAACACCTGAAGAAGAGGGGAGAAAAATACCTCTCGAAACATTGTGCATATACTAACCTGTTTGCTGTGATATTACTAACATTTGTTTGCTGTGATATTACTAACAGTTGAATACATTTGGAATATTTAACTAAAATTAAACTTTTCTAAAGACATTCAATAGATGATGGAAATAATCCAATATAAAAATACAATCATATGCAATGTTTTATCATATCCTAAGATTTGAAAATATACTATCTTATAATAATTAAATACTTATTTGTTTAGATTCTAAGATAAAAATAAAAAGAGAGAGGATATGAAAATGTGTGTTTACAGAATAAAATGGTAACAAAGTACAATTTTATAATGCAATACACATCTATATGATGCAACATATGGTTGAATAAATTATTGAAATCATGAAATTTAAATTTAAAATTAACCTTACCAATCATTCCATATAAAATAACCAATAAGCTTATCAACTAAAATTCTAGTCACCAATTATATTCTCAAAAGGAATCATAAAATAATTTAATATAGCATGTACTTTTGATTTAAATAAAGATATATCTTCAGAAAAATCATTATCTTTATGGGTAGTTAATTATCTCTAATGGCCATTGCAAAAACTGATTAAAAAGAATCAACAAAGCTATTGCAACTTGATGCATGATGTAACCCAAAAATTCAGTCCAAACATTGCTAATAATTGAATATGATGTGATAGAAGCCATCAGAGTAATTTAGTAATAGATAATATAATAATCAAATGCCTTTATAGCTTAGGAATTCATACGAAATTTGTGTTCCAGAAATACAAGAAATGAAACAGTTCCAAGAACCTTATGTTCTAGAATATGATACCCCACCATTACAGAAAACAACACAAGACTATATAACTTAGCTCCATATATTGAAAATTATTCTTCACATATAAATTGTGATAAACAGGGCAGCCAAAGTTTGAAAAACATTAATCCCAAAAAACAATTTGCCAAGCACTTTCAGTACAGTATACCGGAATCATGGCAGCATATTAGAACTGAATGGTTAGTATTCCAGTGCATGCTCAGTGGAACACTAGTGTTATGCTGATTGATAACGTTTTTAGACTTCGCAATAAACCATATATATATATTGAAAAAGAATCACCTTTTTTTATTTATAAAACTTGTTTATAAACATGATTCACATTCAATATACATTATAAAAATAATATTTTCTATATTGTAATGATATACTATATTCATGATCAAAAAATTACAACTTTTAGTCTAAAACACTTAAAATAAACAGATTATAAAATGATAACATAAAAAAAACAAATTGTTTAAAATGATTGAATTTATTTTTCTCACAAATTTCTACAGATCTTGTAGAAATACTACTTTAACCAGAACAATCAAAGAAATAATAATGGAGACAATATATTTTGCCATAAAACCTAGAAAATTAGCATTAACCTATGATTATAAAGAATTATTAGATGATGCTTTGAAAAACCATTTCATTTGTGATACAAAAGTCCATTATTTGTAAGTCAAACTACTGATGGACTTTAGTACTATTCAGTATTCTGTCTATTTCAATTGCTGATCAAGCTTCACTCTTATAATTTTGTTTTGAATGTTTACATAGTAATAAACATAAATAATAGATTAAAATGCTACTTGAGATTAGGCTAAAATAAAGGTCTGTATACCATGAAAAAAGTTTGTATTGGCATAACAAAAACCATGTCCAGGAAATGTGCTCATTCAAAAGTAGTTTACCAATACTGCCATCCTAGTTCAGAAAAAGGAGACAGAAAGCTGGTCAATATAACATGCAGAGATTATATTTCATTACTTCTAAAAAATTTTAAATTAATTGAAAACTATGTCTTTAATATCCAAATTAAAATAAACAATATACCATTAATAATGAAATTGGAATCTGGTTCAGCAACCTTCATTATCCCAAAAGCAGGTGAGTAATAATATTATGAAGAATGATAAAACGTTTAATCTTCCTCTTGCTATTACTTCCAAAGAACAAGGCAACTTAATAGATCGTGATTATTTCAGCCATTTAGGGCAAGGTGGTAGCCATCAGTATTGCAAAAATTCAAATGCCAAAGCTTTTAAATGGTCTAGGTTTGCACTCAGTCTCAACTTTATATCTCCAGAGATCTATATCTTTTCTTTGTGTAACTGGTCAAAAGCTTGCTCAGCTATCTCTTCCTTTGGTTATTGATCCCACAGATATGCCACTTCCATTTTCAAGTTATTGGATTGCTGATTTATGGAACTCGGTTATTAAGTCGATACCCTTGGTTCAAGTTGCGCTTGATGGGAAGTTGACTTTCCAGGATATTTATAAATTGAAATTTCCATATCATACTCCTCTTTTGACTTCATTAGGTGTTCTCTGTTGTGTAAAATAAAACTTCTTTTCATTGAAGCAAGACATGTTGATTTTGTACTTAAACTGAATTTAAATGCTCTCCCAACAAGTTATTTTTTAGTGGCCAGCAGAGATTTGTTAGTATTTCACTTTAGTGTCAGTTGTATAGATTGTATGATAAGACAATACCCAATATTTTCTATATTTGTCCTGTTCTTAAGTTGATTAGGGATTTTATTGTTGCTAATGTTTCTCTGAATTTTAGGGATGCTCTTTCTGTTTGTAATACTCTCAAAAAGGGATCTTTTGCAAAAATGAGACTATCCATCTTTCTTACATTTTCTTTATGGTTGACATGTTGCAGGCTCATCTTTGGCATTCTCAGGACTTGGCTTTAACTGTTTATATCAATCTCTTTGACCATATCAAGCAGTGAGACTCTGTGCTTTTGCCTGTGACTCTACATGGTGATACTTGGGTGAAAGTTTCGTTTTCCTCTTAGTCTTATTAAGATATCTTTTTCTCTGCATTGACATTTTTCAAATACCTTTTTTTTTCTTTTTTTCTATAACAAGTTTCATACTGAATGCTATGTAATTTTTTATAAAGCTTAATTGTATATTACTACGTTTAATAAATTGATTTTAAAACACAAAATATATAAAATAACATTAACAATTCGTTAAACTTAAAAAAATAATATTATGAAGATTTTGACATTAAATATGAATATCACAATTGTCTAAAGTCTATTTACAAATTAATGGAAACTTTGATAAATTATTGAAATAGATCATTTGTCTTCTATACTAATAAATAATTGAATATGATTTATTGCTTATGAGTTCATGAGAAGCTTAAGCACTTGAAGTATCAAAGCTAAACTATAATCCATGGATCTTGAGCTCTATAGATTACCACTTTATCATTATAACCAAAACAAGTAGGACAAAATAAATAATCAATTTATAAAAAGTTTGAACACTGGAAGTGACAACTGGAATCATGTCCATATGAGCCTTGAGCTTCAGAGTTTTCATTCTATCACTGCACAAAACTAGACATGGGCATCTTTTCAACTAAGATATACAATTATACTTAGTGTCTGTAAACATAAAACATGCTAGTTAAAATCAAAGAACACTATTATTTGAATTGGATGGTTCTTGGTCTAGATTCTACATTAATCATAGTGGTGCTTGGCATGATAAACTTTTAACCCACCATTGATATTTTGTTTAAATGGGTAAAGGGATTGATAGGATCATTTCTTCCTGCCATAGCCCTTATTAAAACATGAGAAAACTGATTCCAATTAAATATTTCCAAGATTGTCATTTCATACAATGAGAGAATATTCCCATAAGACAAATTGAAAGGCCTCTATTTAATAGCAATATTAAGCAAATTTTTAATCACTTTTCAATCATGAACCTGAGCATAGTTCTGATATGATAAATTTGCTCTATGAAGATTGACTTAAAGACACTCTAAGGTAATTAAGACTAGAATATAATAAAGATTTACAATAAGATAAAGTGTTGAAGTTATTTAAAAAGAAAAGTTTGTTGCAAAGAATATTAAGACTGTTTTGCAAGATATTAAATCATCAGACTAAAAGATCAGAGAGTGACATATATAAACATATCTGTGGTTTATAAATTGATCAAACACAGTAAACTCATATTTAACTTTTGTTTTTATTGGTTTCTTTTTTAATTTGTATAGCATTAAAATGACCATATTTATTTATGAGTAATTTCTAATGATTATAATGATATATATATTGCTGTATATTTCATGAAAGATCAAGTCAAGTGTTTAAATTTTTTTAAAGATTCCCCATTCCTCTCCCAAAGAAATTTTTTTTTTGTTGGCACACATTAATAATAGTCTCTTTTCTTTTGAACTTATGATAAAGTTGCTAAGTTAAATAAAGGCATTATTTAAAAAACAGTTAATACTTCATTTTTTGCCCTATTTGATTTAATATAGTAATAGAATAATGGACTCCAAAACTAAAAGTTATAGATTACAGCTCAACTCTATTACTTCTGGTTCTTGATTATCACAAACAACAAACCATTCAGTTAATTAAAAATAAAAAAAATGGTTCTTATTATTTGTTTAGAAGTTATAATTGAAATAAAAAAAAGAATGTTACTTAAAATTTTATTTACAGATTTAAATATTTATTTTGATGCATGTAAATTTAAGAAAAAGTGAAAGGTCCTGTTATACGGAGCATGTATTAGACATGCTATGCTTTTTCACATTCTTATCAATCTGCTGATAACATTGGAATCTTGTGATCTGACCAAAATAACATGTACATAGATCTTGTACACAATATTTTTTTGCAAGATTTGCAAAAAGTAATTTGTACATGGATCTTGTACATGATATTTTTACAAGATTTACAAAGATATTGGCAGGTTGAATACATATGTGAAAAGGTGTAGCATGTCTAATACATGCTCCATGTTGCAGGACTAAAAAACCCACTTTCATACAATTAAAAGTATACAATATGGAACAGAATTACATATGACTTTCACACAAAAAAGTATAAAATTTATAACAATAATAAAGATATGATTTTGAGTAAGAAATCAATATTAAAAAGAACATTAAAAAAATTGATTTGCCATACACAATTTATATACTACTTTCACACAAAAAAGTTTAAAATTTATAATAATAGTAAATTGATATTAACAAAAAAACATTTTTTTAAAAATGTTGATTTGCCATCCAGAAAAATATATATGACTTTCACACTGTAAAATTTTTAACAACACCAAAGACACGATTTTCACACACACACACACTCAAAGCTGATCTTAAAAAGTACATTTTCTCAGCCCAAAAATATGTAAAATATGTCATTACTCTAGTACCAAAATGTTACTTTAAATATGGACAAACAATCACTAAATTATTATTTCTTTAAACATTTATTTACAAAAAACAAACAAAATATACACATATGCTACATACTGTCTAATATGTAACAGGAATTTTCATAATAAAACAAGCAATTTGGCATTAACATTTTTGACACAAAATGGACATCTCAACTGAAAAATTTCCCCACAAAATGGAGTTTTACTGAAAATGTGATTGCGTAGTCTATCGGCAGAATGAAATTTTCCACAGAAAAATGAATTTTTTTTTAAAAAAAACAAAACAAAAAAAAAATAATTTACAAAAATAAAGAAATATAAATAACAACACTTTTATTAATTTTTCAACCTGGTCGAAAAAGTGTTTTTATGTTATTCATGCAAATGAATATGTCATTTTTTATGCAATCTATGCAATACATAAATTTGGTGTTGCCTTGATGTCCCTCGCTGCTGATTATTTCACCACCATATAGTCTTTCAATATTTTGAGTGTGAACCCCAGTTGCTGGATTCACAAAGTTTATATCTGTGGTTCACACGAAAATGATCGTAACAGACATTAGGAAATTATAAAATGAAAATCAAAAAGACAAAAACGAATACTACATACACTTATACTTACACACTTAAAATCAAATGAACAAAGAAGTAGAAATAACGTAGACATACTTGGATGAAGGAAAAATGCAATTGAAATGAAATCAGAAAGAAACCTGGACAATAACTGAAAATGTTGAAATATCAAAAAAAAAATGTTTTGATAAACCAAAACATGTTTCACTCAAGATCAGACAACAGCGCAGGGTTTATTTTGCTTATATTTGATGTGATCGCAAGATTACACATTTATTGCAGATGTAAAAAAGTGTATCATCTCCCCTATTTTGGAGGGCTAATACTCAAGTATTGAAATAAACTATTATATAACTGTTGAAGGTTGAATTAATCAAAACAAAGAGAAAGTTGAACTTTTTGGAGTAAAAAAGAAATGAAAGAAATATTCACTCTTTTCTATGAGTGATTTATCCAAACTAAAATGTTTTATCAATTACTATGATATTATTAACATAATATAAAGTACAATTTAGGGTGTGAATTAAACTTAATCTGCGAAAGTTTTTTTTAATATAAACTTATTAGTATGAACTTATGAAGAAGTATTGTCTTAACAATCCGATCATTGAAGTCTAACCAAAACTTTACCCAATATTAGCAATGTTAGAAAACTTTATTTTTTTTTTTTACATTTATAAGTTTTCATTCGGCTACACTTAGGAATTTCAAGGCATTTTCAATCATTTTTTTCTTCATTTGGTTAAATTGATAACTTTATCTTCAGGTTTCTCTAATTAATTTGCTTATTTTTAAATTAGATTCTAATAATCAAGTTCTAGGGATTCAGAAGTCAAGTGATCAATTGTAGTTTTGTTCATTGTTCATGACAGATATATCCTTTTACTCACTTCAATAAAAACTCAAACAAGAGAGTTATTATAGGTTTAATAGAAAAACTGGTTTGGCCTCAGGGGTTGTCAATTAGTAGTAATTGATAATTTATTGGTAATATCAAAGATTAAAGGTTATTTCCTATTTACATGTATATTATTTCTCATTTCTATTCTTTATTAAAATAACAATCCATGAAAAAAATAATTCAACATATCATGTATTTTTGAATAAATGAAATTTTATAAATTTATAATAGTGGTTCCATCAGTTAAAGATATAACACTAATTTATTCATAATGCTCACTTCATATTTATGAATATATTTATAGACACATAGTGTTGATATATAGATATGTAAAGGCTAAGCACACATTCATTGTTCAGAGATATATAACATTTTCCACATTAATATGACTAAATAAAACTGTCAGGGATTTGTTTAGTTTGCAGCTAAACTATCTATATACCAACCAGTAATGACTGGCTAAATAGCTTGGCTACAGAACAACTACCTAAAATAATTCTGAATGTTCAATTATTTAGAAAAAAATTCAATTAGCATTTTGAATTTGAACCCAAATTTATGGATACGATAAAATAATACACTAATACATCAATAGTATCGTTTATATATATATAAGCAAAATTAGCCTATAATTATTCAGCAATCAGTAACCAATGATTAATCGTGAAATATAATAATTTAACAACTTTCAATTATGTTATCTTAAAAATATCTAAACTAATATATTAACTTCCCAATTGATAAATTAAAATTATAGTACTGTAGTTATGAGAAATACTATATATCAATAGTCAGCTTTCCCAAAAGTACTTCGCTTACATTTAGACAAGATTTTGGCATAAAAATCCATCAAAATTTGAAATTTCAATAGAACTGAAAGAGGAAAGTGAAAAAGCGCTTATGGTGAATTAGTTGTAAAGGTCAGTCAAGGTCAGAATTCATTTATCAAAGTAATGACGGCTTCACATGCCAAACTGGAGAATATGAGAGAATGTAATTATCAAAACATAGAGGGAGTTGTATAAAAAAATATTTTCCTATAATGAGAAATAGTACGTGGGGATTTTATTTTTTAGAAATATATAAAGAATTTTTTTCATTATTATTTAAATAATACATGATTTTAATTTTAAAAAAAGTAAATTTCGCATATCTTATTCATTTATTTATTTTAACTTACTATTTACATTCTGAATATATTTTTACCTGTTCACGCGTATTTATTTATAATCAAAATTATATTTCTAGCTCCCCATTCAATACTTAGATGACTTATTTATATTTGATCTACATACAATATGTTTGCTATCGATTTATAAAATGTATATATAAAACATGGAAACAGATAAAATATTATTAAAAAAGTACAGTATTCTCAATATGATTGAGAGATTGAAAACAACAACAACAAAAAAACTTGGAATTTATAATTGGTCGCATTAAATTAAAGGTTTTACCATTACGAAATCCAAATCCTGCATGTGATTTAGTGCAATAGTAGAGGGATCGATTCTAGAACTCAAGTTCCGTGGATTACAGACTAACTCTCGAGATTACAATAAATTATTCGATTATTATTAATCCCTATAAACACCTTTTATTATAAGAAGTATAATATGCATATTGGCATTTATTTAATTTTTTTCTTCTGAAATCAACATCGGTTTCCAGCATATGGACAGATTATACATATTAAAGCAGTAAGTGTTTTTATCTTCAGTTTCATTTTTCAAATATCCATAACTTTTTACCTTTTTTTAAGATCAACTTTTTTATTCTATCTCAGTTCTACTTATTTGTTCAATCCAGTTTATTTGTATGCTTTTCTTCAAATACACATTCCTTTCCCTTTTTTCAAATTGTCCAGGTTTCTGTTCCATATAAATTATACTCCAAATAAAATATTTAATAAGTCTTTATATATCTAATTTTAATAGTTAACAGAATAATTTTTTAGTCTTTATTACAAGCTTTTTTTAGTTATTATGATAACCATTCTACTTTCATCACCAACTATGCAATTCTTCAAATATTTAAAAGCATTAATCTGCTCTATAATTCTCTGCACAACAATTACTCTTATTTTTTCTTATCCCTGCTTAATTTTATTAACATTTATATTTTTATCACAAACTTTCTATAAACATCACCAATGAACTATAATATTTTTATTCTCTGAAAGTACTATGATATTATAAGAAAATCTTGATAAAATTAATCCTAACCCCAATATTAATTCCATCCC
The DNA here is from genome assembly GCA_028023455.1 of Epiperipatus broadwayi. Classification (NCBI taxonomy): domain Eukaryota; kingdom Metazoa; phylum Onychophora; class Udeonychophora; order Euonychophora; family Peripatidae; genus Epiperipatus; species Epiperipatus broadwayi. The sequence goes on along the minus strand of JAQFVV010000042.1, from coordinate 1,968,201 downwards.
TATAAAAATATTATTCATTTAATAACTCATGTAAATATACATTAAATAAAACAGAAGATAAAGAACACATGTCTGTCACCTCTTCTTATATTTATCATTGCTATAACAAAACCAATCAATTTCATATATGTCTTGAGGATTAATATATGAATTATCCATTAAATATGTTTATCCTTCAATTTGTACCTTTGTTTTTTCAATATATTCATGCCTTCTATTACACGTCTTTTCAAGATCAAACACAAAAAAAAAAACATCTGAAATCTTTCACTCTCTTTAACATTCCAAATACATCTCTTGCTCTCTTCCCCTTTATTATTTCAAAACTATTCTTCAGATTAAAATATAACTAAACTATTTAAAATGCATATATTCAAGATGCTTAATAATACTTTAACCACATGGAAGACTAAGCTAATTGTTCTAAGAGATGTTGAATATTATATTCTAAAGAATTGCTTTTTAAATTTATTTCATATTAAATTTGTTTTTATAAAACAATATTTTTAAGAAATCTCTTTACAATATAGTTGCATCTCAAAAATATTATCAAGAGTTTTATTGTAAATATTATACAAACACAATTATGAATCACATACCAGATTAAAATTGTTTACTCATGTACTAGATTCTACTGTCTAATTTCTTTGTATTGCATGTATGCAGAGATTGATTTGACAACACTTAAATTAATCATAAAAAATTAAAAAGCAAATTGATGTAGCACTTAGTGTATTTGCTTGATATGTCCACAACTTGGAGTTCAAATCCATGCTAAGTTAAATTGGAAACTTTTAAAACAAGATTAGAATTTTGCTTTTAGATATCCAGACTAACCAACTTAATTGTCCACTTAGTTTTAATCACTTGAAAATTTTTTTAGGTCATAAACAAGATTAAATTTTTGCTTTCAAACATCCAGACCAAGGCTGACTTAGCTATTTATTCACTTTTGAACAATAATTGAGTATATAGCTATTACTGGTTAGAGAATAAAGATCCCAGTCCAATGTATTGATTGTAAAAAAAAACAACAACTTAATTTCAATATGGTGCTAAGATCATAATTTCATGAGCACAAAGGCTAAGACCATAATTTATTATTTTCTAAAAAATAATAAATATTTATAATTGTTTAAAAAATATTAAAGTGTTAAATTTAAAAAAAAAAAGAAAAATGTTTATTTATGCAAAAGACTACATTATAGTTAATTTCAGGTTATTCTCATGTAATCGACACCTCCAATTATAAAACCATAATATAAACAATGAGTAAAATCAATAGACCCCAAGTGACAGTTTAAGCTAGACTCTCCTGGCTGATTTTAGATTCTTGTGATAACTGGATTTGTATACTTAATTGTACATTGTTGTTTGTATCTGTTCCATTTTATTAAGAGAAACATGAAAAATTTCATTTCCATTCTTTAACAGATTATATTTGTTAGCGAAAAATCTATCAATCTATATTAATTTTCAAATTTATTTTCTTTTTATAAAAGTTATTTGAAGTAAATTTGAGGTGGAATTGTGCATTTGCAAAGATAATTCTAAGCTAGACAATGGCATATAATGTTAAATGTCAACCTACAATAGAATGGATTATTAAAAACCTGATAGAATAAAATGGGAAATAAATATCTGATATTAAATATGACATGAATAATAAAATACAGAAAATGGTGAATTTTGCATACTCTATGTTAAAAATTTAAAGAAAGATTAGTTAAAACACTTATTATTTTTAATTTAATACTCTGTATTAAATATTGAAAAAAAAATGATTAAAGTTTGTCTCTTAGCTCCATGTTGAGCAATATATTATCATGATTATTATTAATATTAGTGTAAGAAGTGTGATAAAACGAACAATGAATGGAAGATGTATTTGGAATAATAATTATTAAATATTAATTATTAATATATTAATAAAATTTACCATTATTGTGTTATATATATAAGGTATATGAGCACAGACTTTCAGATGACCCATCACTCTCCACTCAATCTAATAACACTGATACACTCAAGCATATATATGCTGAAAAGATAAATAATCACCAATATACGTATTTCATGCTAAACCAGCAATCATCAGTTGGTCCAGATTATCATCTCCCACACATATATATTATAAGTGCTCAGATATATATATATATATTATGACAAAAATCTCGGGCTCAGGGTGGCCTTCGAGCATTCCATCATCAGATTTTCAATTGGATGGATGGGTGAAGAGTTGGAGTGTGTAGTAGATTGGAGCCTGTCCATTAAAGTATGAAGATTGTCTATCTTAATATATATCTGAGCACTTATAGTATATATGTGTGGGAGATGATAATCTGGACCAACTGATGATTTCTGGTTTAACATGAAATACGTATATTGGTGATTATTTATCTTTTCAGCATATATGTGATTGAGTATATCAGTGTTATTAGATTGAATGGAGAGTGATGGGTCATCTGAAAGTCTGTGCTCATATACCCTATATATTACATATATAGACACAGGTATAGAATAAGCCTGTGTTTCAGTTATTACATGGTTAGTAAGTTAAGACATATGAATTCAGGGTTTACAACAATTAGGCAAACTTATTCCTCGCAGTGACAATCGGTTATTGCTTACCATGCTCATTTAATATAATTTATTATAAGCATTTATTTTATATAGCGTATGTTTACAATTGTATACATTCAAATATCAGCTCTTTAAGCTAATTGTGCATACGCTTTGCGAGTGTTAATAATAAATGAATATTTTCCTTTTATTTCTGCATAAATACTATATCTTGTATTGGTGAGAAAGTATTCATTTATTATTAACACTCGCAAAGCGTATGCACAATTAGCTTAAAAGGCTGATATTTGAATGTATATAATTTATTATAGTAAATTTGTTGGGGGGGGGGGTGCAACATCATTTATTACTTTAATTAGTTCTGAAGTTTAGGATATATTATAAAATAATCAACATCCTTACAATAATAACATGCAACATATAACAAACAGTTTTTAGATAAAAATAAAAGCCAGTTACTTGTTTCTGTAAATTGATACTTTTTTTAAATTTTACATTTATATATATATGTAAAACGTTTATACACTTTTTTGTTTAAATAAAGTATTTTAAAAACTTTATAGACAAGTTAATATATATAAAAGTTATTTTCAGACTACTGTATACAAATATTCGAATCGAAAGATGCAAAAAGGACGTTAAAATAAATTGTCTTAAGCTTAATCAATAACATTTAATATCAATTTTTTGCTTTCAGTTTGCTAATTCCACTTCTAAGTCTTTAAAAATCATTTATGAAGTAATTGAATTTTGAAATAAGACACTGAAGAAATAGTGACCACAGTATTGAATAACTACTTCTTCAATCATATTTAATACTCATGATTTTTTTTAAAAAAAAAAGATAAAAAAAATGTATACTGTGGAAGTCATTTCAATTGCAAACAAATTTTGTACACTTTTGATCCGCTTGATAACCTGGGATTCAAAGTCCAGGCTAAGTGAAATTCTTTTCAAGAGATTTAGAATTTTTCTTTCAGGTAGCTGGCCCACTAACATTGGTTAGAATATTATATCCAATTTTCTTAATAAGAAGGTAAAGATGGAAAATCGCTTAAATACTCACCACCAAGCAATTGGAAAGACTGATAAATAATGAATTCATCTTTACTGTTCTTTTGTAAAAAATTAATACAAGATCCTTTTGCTCTACATACTCTTAAAAATGAGATAATAAATCATATAGTTAAAACTGCAGTAGAAAATTTATGTATGCAAAAAGGCTGATTTGCTTTTTACCTATACTGTATTTTCAAAGTAATTAAATTTATTTAATTGTTATTAAAATGTTTTATGTGACTATGTTCAAATACTGTCTGCTTATAAAGATAATATATTTTTTATGATAATTTCAAATGAAAATTAATGTGAAAAAGTTTTTCTGGTCATTTTAATGCTAATTGGGTTTTTGAAGTATATCTGAAATTATAATGCTTTCTTCCAATAAGTATTTGTTAAAAACTAGATCTGCAAATTTACATTAACATTGCTAATCATTATAAAATAAACTTCAATATGTAAATATTTCTGCAAATGATATGTTCATGGAATTGCCTTTCATATTTGTTAAATAGGAAAATCATTCATTATTAAAATAAAATCAAAAGGTTATAATATATGTGTTCTAAGAAATTAATGAAATAATTATAGTATTCGATTCTTTAAAATAAATCAGTTCTTAAATAAGACCTAATAAAAAAAAACATGCAAGTTAGAAATGTATAACTGACCATAGCAGCATTGAATGCTTTTAAACAAAATAAAGAGTGTTGGTTTATTACCAATAACATCCTTAAAGCAAGAAGATCAATGTTCTTTTAAATAAATACATAAATCTTATACATGAATACAAAAATATTAAGAGAAAATAATCACTCTAGTATAATATTTAGAATCTTGATGGCGTTTGTTTTGATTACATTCAGACAAGATATTGTTCATTCAAATTAATAATTTTGTTGAAATGGCTTCATAATGAGAGATGATTCTTTATTTTTTAAGACTTGGGAAAAAGCTTACTGTTAAATTTATCATATTAGTGAAAATCTTGACCTTATTTTTGAGCATAAAATTATACTAACAATATATTAGGGTTCATAAATCTGTCATATTTTTTATTAACATTATGTGTAGGATGATCTTCAAATTCAGTTTTCACTTCTAAATTCTTAAAAATAATATCTGTGCTTTTAAGCATAATGTTATTTCTAAAAATAAGTAAAGAAAAAAGTTTTTATATTAATTAACTGAGGAAAAAAAAATCTCGTCATGCGTTGGTGGTCTAGTGATTAGCATAGCTGCCTTTCAAGCAGCTGGCCCGGGTTCGCTTCTCTGTCAACACATTTGACATATGAAAAAAAAAATCTCAAACCAGACAGTAGAACAACTTTCAATCACTTGTCTTAAATATCATTTACTTTTCTGAACATTTTATCATAAATAAAGAATAAGCCATTTTTATTTATTTTTTTCCCCCCCCCCCTGGGGCCCCCCCCCCCTCTCTTTAATAATTTTAAAAAAATTTTCCCCAAATGATTCGGGGTAATTAAATTTTTTTTAAAAAGAAATTTGAAATTTATTTTAGCTGAGAAACCCCATTCTAAAATTTCTAAAAAGGGAGCATCTCCAAAAAAAGGAAAAAAGTTTCATTGTGCCTCTTACACATAATGCAGGTTTCATTCAAACCTCCAGCTTCAATGTACATAATGTTTGTCTGAAGGTTTGTGACAATTTTCATCATCTAGTTGAATTGTTAAATGGTTTTGTTATATCTTTTCAAATACGTATAAAATACAACATTTTGCTTTATTTGTTTTAGAATAATAATATTCATAAATATAACATTGGTCCAATTTCTGTACTAAACGTTTAATGATAAAGTCATAAACAACTGATGAAGAGAAGGAAAAATACTGCTCTGAACTTTGTCTTTATACTAACCTTGTGTTGTTACTAACAATAAATGTATTTTGAAAGATATAAATAAAGTTTAATTTTTTCTAAAAACATTAATAAATCAATTGGATAATGGAAATAGTCAACACATGACTACAGACTTTTATTTAAATACTTATTTTATAATAAATCAATTAGGAGTCATGTAATCTTAACGCACTAAATTAACTGGCAGAATACGATTTAAACTGAATTTTGTATTTGCTTTTCTCAGACAAAATTGATCTAAGATTTCCTAGTTCTTGGGTCTTCTATTCTAGTAATACTATGAAGAAAGTATTATTGATAGTAAACATGTACAAAACTATGATTAATTCTTTAGTATTTCGTGACAAATATTTAAAAGTTTTTATGCCATAATATTTATACAAGTACAATATGATAAAAATGAAAAAACTAAATTCAGTGGTCTGAATTTTTAAATTTTAATTCACAATCCATTATTTACTCATTTTTCTGAGATCTATAAGGATTAATATTTTCAAGTAGAAACTCAGCTAAATAAAATCTGATGTTTTTTTTAATTTTATTTATTAGAATGTATATCAAAATTTAAAGTAAAAAAAATCATACTAAGTAGGTTAACAGTAATGGTAATGAATTAAGTTCCTAAAGAATATACTGTCCCTCCTCATCAATGACAAAGATTGCATTGTATATCAATTTTATTTTAGACTTAATGCATTGACACTCATGTTAACCTAAATTAACCTGAAACCTTTACTTTCTAGTAAAGTATAGCTAGATATCCATCAACTATGTGATTGTTCACATAATAATCAAATATTGATGGAATATTCACACCATCATTAACCATCATGGTGAGTTTACTGACTTTTATCTCTGAATTTATTACCAAAAATCCTATGATTTTTATTAGATGCTTATTGCACTTAAGCCCTGCTTGATTTAGCACAGTGATTCTAAAATCCTCGGCACATGAATCATAGTTCCAATTCTGTCTATTTGGCTGCTCAAACTTCTTATAAACTATTTTATTACATAAAAAATTAAAAACCAGTAATTTATTTTTTAAAATAAGGATTGATAATGAAACAGTCAGATCTGTCTATCCTTCTGTTTCGCCTACTACATACTATAGTAGTATTTATTTATGTATAACTATACCCAAATCCTCATATATTACACTAATATTATGCTAAAATCATGCTAATTTTAAACCTAAATGTACTAGTTGTGTATGTGTGCATATATTTAGCATACAGTATAAGAAATGTATGTATATGTGTAAAAATTAGTAAATATGCATATATATATTTCTAGTAGTTAAATAAATGGAAAATGCTTTGTATGTGTAACAAGAAACTACATATATGCAGGAAAGAATAATATTAATAGAATTAAAACATTAGAAATTTCTTTATCTAGAATATTTATTCTAAAATTAACATTTGAAATTATTATATTTCTGCATATATCACTAAATTATATAATTGAGTTATGTATATAATAAAATGTTTTCCATCTTTAAATTTGTTTTTCTAAAAAGGTTGACTTCATAAAATTTAATCCTTCTAGCTGTATTCTGACCTATTTAAAATTTTAAGAGTAGAAATAGATTTTAAAACTAAGTATGAATAAATTAACCTGGTCAACCGAGAGAAGACCCACCTGTAAAAAAAATCAATAACAGCGGGATTTCCATGATTTCCAAGAGTACAGTGAGGTAATTAGAAAAGCAGATCTAAAATCACTAAGACAAGGAGTAGGGGGTGTGCTAGTATATAAGTTTACTTCAGCCATCTTTGATTCACTTCGACACTCAAGCAGTTCAATTTGTTCAAAATATTTTATAAAATTGGTAATGATGATGATCATGGGGTAGAAATGGCAATTCCCTTGCTTTCTGGATCGACAATAGTCTACAAACCCTCAAGATGAAGCCAACTTGCCAGAGCAGAGAAAAAAAAGCAGTAACAAATCTCCATCCACCTAAAGTTAACTTTAATCTAAACTTTGTAAATCCTAAAAGCTATGGCCAAAATAAGTTAATGTAGTCTAAACTTACAAGTTAAATGTAATTTTTATTTTTTTTATTCAAATCCCAAATCTTGCCTGATTTATTGATTAATTTCTGATTGATTTAATTTATTCTGATCTATTAAAACTGATTTAGTTTTGATTTGCTTTAATTGATTGATTCCCAATGATTTATCATAACTGATTTATTTTAACCGATGCTAAATGATTTATATTAAATAATAATTGTTTCTGAATTATTTACACAATTTAGCCTAATAACAATATTTGCTGTTAATTAATAATTCTCGTAAATAAGTTAAAGCTATATTAAACTGAAACAATTAACGTTAAGCTAATTTTGTTTCAATTCCCTTTTTAAAACTAAGCGAACAAAGCCAAATTTCAGATTTCACTTATGTGAAATCTTATCTTTAAATTTAAGTTTCTTTTAGTTAAATCTATGCCAAATTTATTATTTTCAATTATGTATTTGTTCAGAATGGAGTTTTACTCTTAGTTAAATCATTAGTGAGAAGTGATTAGATATTCTCACATATATGTAATTTCGCATTTATTAAAGCACAAACAAAACTTCCTTCTGAAATGGATAAAATAAGTCTTATTCAAGATATCATTAAAAGCTTATAATTGCTTTAACATAGGTTTGCTTTAAATGTAATATTTAATTAATATTTAGCTGAAGTGAAAAAATACGGCATAAAGCTAGAACTGAGTACCTTAATTATCCAAAATATGCTGTAATACTCCCTAGAATTATATAAATGCCTATATAAATAGCTTAGCAAATTAGATTCATAAGCTTTCCTTAATAGCATAATTATAGATGCTATATAATGAACTGATCTATGGTAGTTTCATGGAAGGAAACTATTGTTTAGTGTCCTAATTTTATTATATAATGATGTAGTCAGTGGGGAGACTGTGTCCTTAAAAAATGCTTTGGCATATACATTTGTTGCTGTATGTATTATTTCAATGGGCGTATGTTTTAAGGGCTACCCCATTATTCTTAGTTCAGACAACTACCTTCAGATGGGCATAGGTTAAGTGTCACCCCATTCTGTATATTTAGAACTGGAGCATTAAGATCCAGCAGATTAAACTAGTTGTTCGATCACCCAGACTAAAAGGTCTCTTATTCACTGCAATGGGTACGGTGTTAAGGGAACCGGTACTAGGTACAAATCCCATGAAAAAGCACACATTCGAAATGCAGGGACTCAGATTGTATATTTTCTATATGCCTTGGTATCTGAAGTCTGACTGCCAATCATCAGTTCATCCTGCCATATAATTGTATATTTCAGCTTTAATCTGAATCAGAATCTAATTTTATAGGTATATAAGCTATATAGAGAATATGTTAAAGAACACGCTTTTAATAAAATATTCTTTATAAATGTTAATAATCACTCCAGCTAGCTTTAAAGCAAATCTAAATCCAATATATGGCATAAACTAGGCATAGACCATCATAAGCAAACTAAACTAATTCTTAATAAGTCTCATGAAATTGTAACTCACTACATTATAAATCTTCATCACCTGTGAGTGATATACATATATATGACAAGCAAAGTAAATTAAATAATTTGTAACCATAAAACTAATATCACCTGCGAGTGATTTGAAATGTCATGTATATATGTAAACCAAAACTACCTGTAATTCATAAAATCATCATCTGCATGTGAACCAAAACTTAAATGTTAATAAGTTGTAATCCCTAAAATAATGACCTGTGAGTGAGACAAGCTATATAATCCCATTATAATTTTATTATTTCATTTATTAATTTTCTTATTTAAATATTTGGCTTTTATTAAATTACTTTAAATTTTAATGTCTGCTTGGTGTTTCAATCTTGCTCATTGTTATTAATTATTGACTCATTGATTAATTAGCTATTAGTTATTAAGAATCACCATTCGTATTTAGAAATTATGCTTATGCCTACACCTATATATAGCTATATGGTTAAATATGCCAGTTTCCTATAGTCTCACGTTTTACCAATGTGCTACTGCCGGCACGTGATTAAAGAAAATACTGATGTGACCTCACATATGTCATCCATAAGATAGTAAATCTTTGAGCGTTGGTAAAGGAACCGAGGCGAGATTGGACATGGTGTCTCAATAACCTCATTTCGATCAGCCTTGGGATGATTTGCTAAAACTCTGGATTTTGTTGCATGAATGTACAAATTTGACCATTACAATAACAAATTGGACTAATGAATTCATGACTACAAACCTTAGAAACAGAAATAATCTTAGAGAAAAATTAAAGTATTTTTGGTGAATATTTTTTTAATATTGTTTTTTTCATATGATCAGCTACTTGTAAAATCAAGCAACATTTAAATAACAAATGTGTGAGTCAAAATGAACAGTTTAATTTAATTGCCCAGAGTGATATTTTTGACCCCCCCCCCAATTTTCATCACAAAGAGTTGATCCAGAAACTTTATGATAATACAATTAACCAATATTATAGCAGGCTTATTGCACAGAGATAATAGCTTCTTTGATAATGTAACTTTTGCTAAATAATTGATATGTAATTTTTTTAATTGCTCTAACTTTCTGCATCACATTAAAAATAAAAGCAACTGAAATGTTAATAAAAAAAATTAGAAATTTTAAAGTCAACCTTCACCTAAAGCAAATTCAAAGCTTAATTAACCAAATAATTTTTTTTTACTTTGAGGGAATATATATATATTAGTCCATTTGCGTGTGTAGTGCAATTATCCTCAAAGCTGTAAATTGTTAATAAATGAATAAACATGAATGAGTAGGCTTAGTGCTTTCGAAGGGTCCAGACTTCATAATCATAGTTTAACTGTTAATGAGGTTAATGATATGCAAATTTGTGTTGATGGTGCTAGACATTCCATTTTCTAGATAAAGCACAGCATGTGTCCTTCATATTGATGGTGTCTTTGTCTCTGGAGATAAAAAAGGCTTCCTTAATTTTTCTTTTAAGATCGTGCCTCTCTCTGCACATGATTGTGGGATTGTCTGATACACACTCATGCTGGCCTGTGTTTTGGTGCTGAATAAAAACCAAATAAATGGTAGGTTGATTGAGAGCTCTGTTATATGAGTATTGGTGCTGTGCCAACTGAGTAGATAATGATGCTCTGCTTTCTTCATAGTATGAGCCTTTGCAGTTGTTGCAAAATTATTCAATTCTAAATTGAAAGAAACATAACTTTTTTTTTACCCTTTCAATAAATATTAATTAAAAAAAAACTATTCATGGATTTAAAAGTGACAAGACTAACTTCTAATATGATAGGAAATATTGTAATTAGTACCACTTCTTTTATCAGCATAAAATCAATTTTCAAAAGGTATTTCAAAATGAGAACCTCTGTCTTTCATATGGTTTTATAATCATTTTGTTCATTAATATAATACTCTATAATTAGGTTAGAGCTAATATTTTATTTATAAGATTCAGATTTTTTTAAGCATTTCAATGCAATGTAAACACCTTTCAAAAATTATAAATCAATTTTGGCCTATGGTAATCAAAGTTTATGTGATCAGGGCTGCTGTGTGTATTTGTGCTGTGCACAAAGGAGCTTCATCACTGGGGGTGCCATGTTGCTGAGATAATTATATATATAATGAAAAAGCTTAGATTTAAAAAAATGTTGCTGAGATAATTATATATATAATGAAAAAGCTTAGATTTCTTAGTATTGTGACAATTGCTCAAAATATACTACAGTACATATACTCTATCATTATGCTAAACCAAACAGATCAAATCCACGTCACCATGATAATTAACAAGATTTATATGTAAATGAAAATGTTTAAGATTTTCTGAATCATTTTATTTGAATATTCTAATTTATAGAAAAAATAACATACAAGATAGACAAAATATCAAATAAGTTATCAGGAGCACAAAACAGAGAAAAAAGATGATGACGGGTGTGTGTGATTCTGAGAGTAAATCCCTGAAACTTCCAATTTTATTTTAAATTTTAATGTTAAAGATCTAGACACTTGACAAAAACTGTACATATAAAAACTAGTTGAAAATTCTATTAGGTAATTAATAACAATTTTTCTAAAAAACAATCTGTTAGCAAGTTTTCAGAATCATGTGATTATTTACCACCCGGAGAGCAAATTTCTGAAATTCATTTTGTGGCTGCCCAAGTCTGGAGAAATAATATGTAAATAAAAAGGTAAATGTGTAAATAATGTAACAAATATAATTTTTTAATGTTCTACTATTTCTGTATTTTTTAGTAAATAAAATTTTATAAAATTCATTTTGTTTTTATTTTAAATTTTATTTCATGGAATTGGTGGTGAAGTTACTGGAATTTAACTTGCACAAAGGCATTTTTACTCACATGGCAATGGTACTCAAAATATTAAAACCAAAAGAGTCTGGCTTTAATATTTTGAGAAGCAGTGGCCAAATAGGCCAGCTGCAAAGTTTGGATATTAATTTTTTTTTGAAGACAGTTATTGTTTTAATATTTATGTGAAGCAGAATAACTAGCTGCAGGGTTGGACAGACCTCCCGTGATGATACATATGAAGTCAAGACAGGAGGAAGCAGCTGCTTGGTGAGAGATTGTTTTGTAAACTGAACACAATCTCAAGTTTTTTATTCAATTTTTGTGAAAGTATGCATCAGTGGTATAAAATATTTGCCATTCAATCTAATGTGTTTATCAATATACTGTGTAAATGCTGGTATAAAAATTAATTAGAAAACAGTTTTTTTGAAAATGTTGCTAGCAGTAAAAAAAATAAAAGAACATAAGAATACTGAAAGAAAAAGTTGAAGATCTATTTATCTTTACATTTTCCCAACTGTCTTCACTAAATCTTCCAGACAATCAAAAGCTTTCACATGTTTCATAATTCACTTGTAAGTTTAACAACATAATAAATATAATAAAAGGTAAATGTTACAACATTCAACAACAAAACAGATTATGATTATAAAAAGAAAGATTTATTGGTGCTAAGTAATTCTCAAAAAATCTAGAACTGTAAAAATAAAATAGACCCCCCCCCTCTGAGTCTTATACCAAAAAATAGTCTTAAGATAAATATTTTTCTCCTAAGTTTTCCAATCAGGATAAACTAATTGGCATAATTACAGTCCAAACATAAACTAGTGTATTTGCGATAACCAAATCTGTTTCTTATCAGTTCACTAAAAAAATCTTCTGAAATCATCAGACCTCTGTGTTAGTTTTACAATTATATTTTATTAAATCATCAAAATAAATCATCCTTTTGAAATAATAAACAATATACGCATAATAAATGGTTCAGATATATATTAATACTTTTATATAACATCAGTGGAAAATTAAAGTTTGCTATCAGATCTCTCATCGTTTACATGAATTATATAAAATAAATTTTTATTCTAGTACTATTTTCAGTTTATTTCTTATGATTGTTAATACCATATGGTTATCAATCATCTGTGTTGTCATGTTCTTATACCATATCATCACGTTCTGTTGAATATAGATACATAAGATCCAAAGTCAATTAATTAGTAATTCAAACCATTCAACAATTTTCAGAAGCATTATTATATATATTAGACTACATTTTAATATTAAATAGTTTTGCATATTAATAATACTTTTAAATAAATAACACACACACAAATTCTATTTTTTCTTTAACTAATTTCATTAGAAGTAACCACATTTTCCCTCCTGACTGTTTTTCACATCCAAATGGTGTTCTGTTTTTCACTTTTTACTTCTTAACTCACTCAATGGTCTGTCTTTTGCAGCAGCTGGCTTCAATGACCTCATTTAGTACCCTCCCCTCCTTCCCCTTATTTTTTCTTTTTCATCAATGGTTGGCCTAGTGTGTACTATTTTTTTTTTCAAAATATTTTTTTCTTCATCCATTGACAGTCATGGTCATACTTTACAATAATGACACGTCAGGCTGATGGTTAAATCAAAATTTTAATGAAGTATTGCGAACTCTTCAAATCCTTTTATTTTTAAAGGATTCCAATATTAAAAAAAAAAAAAACGTACTTCGATCTGGGTTAAAAAAAAAAAAGCGTGATTTTTGTTCATTATAAAAAAGAGGCAGAAAAGAAATATTCAGGTATAATAACAAGAGAATTAAACACTTCATTCTAAACAGATAATATCTGCTAAATATTATATACCTATAAAATAATATTTAACAGCTAATTATTTTATTGCAACGTCTTAAAGAACACTTTGGCATTATGACTTTAACAGCGTAACTAATTACTAATAAAGAAAGATTATACATATTAGCAACATTAATAATTACTTTTACAGATAATTATTAATATTCTAAAAAAATTACAATACAAACTATCTTGGAATCAGTTCTTCTCTTTACAGAAAGAACAATCATGAAAACTATGGCCAGATGATAGATATTATTTCAATACAATGGTAATACATTATTATTTAAAGCTAAAGTGAATATTACTATAGTTAATTACAAACAATTCCCTTTATACATCACATGGTCACTACTTACCATGCTTGCTCATAACTTTTTAAAATAGGCAAAACTCTCTCCATATAATAGTGCCACTCAAAGCAAGACAGAGTAATCAATGGATGCCAGAAAGGCTTGTGCATAAAATCCCTATCTAGTGCCTACTCATCGAATATCCCCACAACTAGTTTCTGGCTTATGGCCTTCATCAGTGAGGCACCTTAGATCTGAGAGCACTGTACCTAGATCCTAAGATCCAAAGCTCCTCACTGATGAAAGCCCGAAGCTAGAAACTAGTCTGTGGATATTGGATGAGTATGCACTAGATAGAGATTTTATGCACAAGCCTTCTGGCATCCATTGATTACTCTGTTTTTCTTTGAGTGGCATTACTGTATGGAGAGAGTTTTGCCTATTTTAAATTTCCTTTACAATTGAATAGTAGAAGAGTATACTGTTGATAAATTCTTGTAATTACATTGCCATATCTTCTGTTATTTCATTAACTCACCTTATATATTGTAACGATATATAAATATGTCGTTACATTAATTTAAAATAAAAACTTAAAAGTTCGCAAATAAAAGAAAAAAACTAAACGCTAAAATTAAAATGTTTGTTAAATGTATATATATTCGCACAAATGCTAAACTTTAAAAATTTTTTTTTTCATAAACAAAAAAAAAAAAAAGTATTTGAACGTATTTTTTTTAATAAAAAAATACAAGATTGAAATATAAAAATATTTTAATAAAAAAAATAACGTAAGTTAAAATAAAAACAGGTATTAATTAATTCCTGTAATCTATAAATGGAGATGATTGTTTATTAATTATCTAAAAGCTGTTTAATTAAAAAGTCAGATGAAAAGTTAGATAAGAGAAGAAAGAGATTTTAGCTTGACCAATGGAAGCATATAAAGGCCCGGACCATAACGAAAAAACAGAACAGTGACGTTTTTGTTCATGGAATCCATAGGAGGACTATAAAAAGAAAAAAAATATTGAGTTCCAGTCAGTTTTCCAACTTGATTTTGGTGACTCTAGCGACAAGACGCACTTGTCGTCCTCACTCACTTATTTTAAAAATGCAAAGACTGTGATACCAGAACAGAACCAGCTAATGCTACCTCCAAAATATCAGACCGGTCTTCCAGGAAAGTCTCCGTGGGAATTGCCAACGGGAACATGGACTCTTCTACCGTAAGCAATAGAACTGAACAATTGTTAAAATCATAATATTAATTAAGAACTCTAAAGATTGATAAGTTAATTTAGATTTTATAAAAAGAACTTTTCTCTGACTTATGTGTCAACTCAATTGATAATGTGTAATTTTATATATGTTTGCGTTTGATAAAAAAATCATTTCCATTTATTATTTATTTGTATTAATATTTATTGTTTAAATTTTAAATGAGGAAATTTAAGGTTGGGTATAGACGTTGCATAGATTCGTTAGCGGTTGATAATGTTGTGGTTTTCACATTCGATTAGAATATATATCAACGATATCACTGCAAGCATCTTACGATGAATGCTAATGGGATTTGTATATTCCCTATGCAAGTGACGTTTATCGATGACTTTGTATTTTGATCGGTTGTGTTTAATTTGGAATGTTTTTGACCGTGGAATCTGTGCAGCTGATCTGTACTCAACATTTTAAAACAAATTTTATAAAATGCATTTGTGCGAACATATTTAAATGTTAAATTTAAGTCGGGCGTGAATGGCTATATAGTTTTGTAAAGTTATATTAAGGGAGGGTAATCTTAGGTTATTCATTTCGTAGTTGAATTGGTTCAATGGATTGGATATATTTGTGTAATTAGTAGATGTAGTATGAGGTCCGCTACGGGCAGGATTATAGATATATGCCACACACTCTCTGTTTGCCTATGGATGGGTTTGTAAGTCGGCAGAAGACCGCAGTCCATTCCTATGGAGTTTTTTGTTTATTGTTCTACTTGCCAACAGATGTCACATTCCTGTTGGTGGAGAGTCAATGTCTTCTCTATTTCTACTTATTGTTCAGATGTACGTTTCCTGACAGTATAGTATTTTGTGTTGTTGTATCATGCTACATTGAATACATGAATGTATCAGATGGATTGGCGCCAGTTTGGTTGCGAAATTTGTTACCTAAGGTTAAATCAGGGAAGAATATTTTCTTTTCAAATGCAGATCTATGTAGTCTATTCATACTTGACTATCTAAATAAAATATTAAACTCATTGAAACTTAGTTAAATGTAAAATTAAAAGTTAATATAAAAATCTAAAATGTTAAACTTATTCCTCAAAATTTAAATGTTATTTTATATGTGCGTAAATAAATATTTTTATGTGTTAATTTCTGGCAGTGGCTTTTATTCTTTTATATTTAAGATATAAAATTTATAGATTTTTATCTCTGCGTCTCCGCTGAGCTAGTGACTTGGGCTAACGATCGGAATA
The DNA here is from genome assembly GCA_028023455.1 of Epiperipatus broadwayi. Classification (NCBI taxonomy): domain Eukaryota; kingdom Metazoa; phylum Onychophora; class Udeonychophora; order Euonychophora; family Peripatidae; genus Epiperipatus; species Epiperipatus broadwayi. The sequence goes on along the minus strand of JAQFVV010000042.1, from coordinate 1,951,698 downwards.
TTTAAATAAAGTGGAATCTTAACAGCGCGTATCTGCCTACTTTATAAATTTTTCTAGGCTCAAATGCCTAGATGGCGCCCTGGTAGTTGCAGATATTGTTTTTGCGGTTAGATTTGATCTTCACTTTCATTTCGATCGTTATAATATGAATATATTTATTTGTTTCTTCAACTTTGCCAAGTATTTACATTTTCTTATTGAATTATCACTTTTCACCTTATGTTTGAAATATAATTTCTATCTTAGTATTTTGTTTTCCAATTGAGGTTGAATTCCTTTAATAACTGTTTTTTTTTTTTGTTATACAAAAAATTCTAAGCTTGGTTCTCAACAATTATATGTAGTTCTAAAGCATATCAAGATTAATAAATAAAAAACTTTTTGTCTTTCAAATTTGAAGTAAGTGGACAGTAATAGCTTTACTTTTTATATATCAGTAACACATTTCTTTGAATATCTTCCATAATTGTAAAATTTAAACTATAGAAAAAAAAAAAAAACTAAGTTATCAATCAGTACTTGATTTTTCTAAAATCTATTATCTTTTGAGTGGGCATAATTTTTCTCTTTTTAAAATTTAAAATCTAGACATTTATATTATTTTTTTAATGATTTTTTAAAGATTTTTTGTATTTGAAACTATAACTCTAATGCTATCTCCATATATGTTTATTTCTTTCAGTCTCTATTTGAATCCTAGCTTCTATTGCTTCCATATCTGCATGTCAAAAATATTTGCTATATAGATTAAATAATTATAATAAACTAATACAACATCAATAAATGCCTTTTCAATATAAAACTATTATAGAAAAAATTTCTATTTCGTTACAATTTTTATGATAATTGCAAAAACTCTTAATGACAAAATGAGGTGACTCTGGAAATCTCGTTGTTTTGAGAGTTTTTTTAAAAACAGCACAATCAAAATCATTTGAATAATAATTTTAAAAAAGTATATTTTTTCGAGTGATTCCTCTATTCATCTAATGTTAAATATATGGTCTTGAATATTTCTGCTTTTTGTGAAAACTATTCACTTGCACCTTACTCTTTATTGTAGGAAGGACCATTTTACTTTTGACGGAATGTGAAGTTAAAGTAATTGGACTAATCCTAGAAATTTAGTTGTTGTTTTTTTAATAGAAAAATATAAAACAATATTTTTCATTCTTTACGTCAATATATTTTTGGACAAACTTGGTGTTGTTAACATTGTAGAGACTCCTGCCATTTCCTCGATTTCTTTAAATAATTATCTATAGAACATACAGGCTATATATATACACACCTGTACAAACAATGTAATATATAGGGTATATTGACCTCAGACTTTCACACGACCCTTTTTTTTCTTATACAAGATATTTTGTAAATTCTTTTCAATACTTTTCAATTTCATCATTAAAAATTAAGATCTTGTCTTCTCTTTTGTTAAATAACTTCACAGAGATGATGAAAATGTCCTATAAGATATATTTTCTGTAAAGATATTTTTAGCTTCCTTAAATTTTATGACATGAGTGTCATCTTTAGTCTTTGTTAATTTTCTTTACTTTGCAATTTCTATAATTGTGTTTGATTATCAGACAATTATTATGCTTTTTTTAGTTTTTGATATTGCTTCAGACATACTAACAACAATTTTAATTTTAATTCTTACAAATTATTAAGTTCTTTATTTGATAAGTTTATAGGTTAAATGTATAAAAATAATTTGCAATTTTTATACTGTAATAATTAAAAATATAATCTCAATTAAAATTCATTAGATTAAAATTCTTTTTATTCTCTATCAGTTTAATTTATACATACGACGTCAGAAACCAGTAATCTGGTCTTCAGTTAGTATTAAGACATACTTTAGAGGAAATAATTCAGTATACCTATTTGCTCCTTTTAGGCATAATGTTTTTATAGGGCTGAGTTTGTTATTAAACACTTCTCAAGTTTATCATGATTATCCAAATGAATGTTACCATAATTTTAAATTTGTAAAAAAAAATTCTCACCTTAGTATACATAATCTTATCAATAATTAAACTTTGTTAAAATATTTTGACTGAATTGGAATACTAAAATTTTTCAATAATTTAATAATGCAGTAAAACCGAATTTTTTCAGTAACTTCTATCACATGATCAACTATACATGAAACAAATACATTTCCAATTTTCGATTTATAGTCATTGATAATTGGCACAAATATTAGTCATAATTCTTCTATTTCTCTTTTATCAATCTTTACAAACATATTAATTATATAACTCTGAATTCTATTAAGTTACATCACTAAAAATATTATGTATGATCTTACTAGCAATCATTTCACTGGAATTTCTTATAAAATTAATATAGAGAAAAAAAATTGAAATCTTCAAATCGATATGTTTCTAATTGTAACTTATTTTATTTTACTTGTACCATAAAAATTCCCATCTCTAATCCAATTTTTTTCTTTATAAATTTTTAATTTTCTTCACTTTATTTTTTTCTCATGTGTCATAGCATCAGCCGGGAAGTGAACCCACTAACCTGGAACAACAACTTGTAAAGCAGCTGTCACTGACCTCTCGACCACCAATGCTTGACAATTTTCTTCATTTTATATCATGGATATTTACAATATCAATCTCATGTTTTTATCAAGTTTTTAACCAGAAGACTTTTGCATAAAATCCCTATCAAGTGCCTACTCATCCAATATCCCCATTCTAGTTTCTAGCTTGAGGCTTTCATCAGTGAGAGTTTTGCCTGTTTTAATAACAGTTATGAGCAAGCATAAAAAACAGTGATCATGTGATGTTTAGTGGTTTAAACTTTGCTAATAACAATGATATCATTGCAATAGTTCTCATAACAGCTCTTTTGTTAAAACAGGCAAAACTCACTATACATATTGCCACACACAGCAAGCTAGAGTAATCAATGGATGCCAGAAGGCTTGTGCATAAAATCCCCATCTAGTGCCTACTCATCCAATATCCCCAGACTAGTTTCTGGCTTGTGGCCTTCGTTAGTAAGGAGCCTTGGATCTGAGAGCACTGCACCTAGATCTTAGGATCTAATGCAACCCTCCAGAAGCCACCTTTTATCTCCACTTAACTACAAAACTATGAGTCTTAAACTGAAAACACCTTAATGTTTTCAATCCAAGCCCATTAGCTTATATAGTCATATGGGTCTGAACTCAGTTCAGTACTCATATATTTTGGTGTCTTTGGTTCTTTAATAACCATATCCACCACTATCCTATTAGGAAGGATTGGTTTTAAGCCAATGAACATCACATGACCACCACCTCTTATGCTTGTGTATAACTGTTGTTAAAACAGGCAAACTCACTATACCTATTGCCACACACAGCAAGCTAGAGTAATCAATGGGTGCCAGAAGGCTTGTGCATAAAATCCCCATTTTAGTGCCTACTCATCCAATATCCCCAGACTAGTTTCTGGCATTTTGCCTTCATCAGTGAGGAGCCTTGGATCTGAGAGCACTGCACCTAGATCTTAGGATCTAATGTAACCCTCCAGCAGCCACCTTTTATCTCCATTTAACTACAAAACTATGAGTCTTAAACTGAAAACACCTTAATGTTTTCAATCAAAGCCCATTAGCTTATATAGTCATATGCTGGGGATGTTGGATGAGTAGGCATTAGATGGGGATTTTATGCACAAGCCTTCTGGCATACATTGATTACTCTAGCTTGCTGTGTGTGGCAATACATATAGTGAGTTTTGCCTGTTTTAACAACAGTTATACACAAGCATAATAAGTGGTGGTCATGTGATGTTTATTGGCTTAACAGCTCTTTTATAGTTTTTACAAGCAAAGCAAAATACAAAGCTGAAGATACTGTGAAATGTACCATATTTAATACATTACTCCTTTAAACTCATTAAATATGAAAATTACTTTTAATAACAGAAATATTTACATTTATTACCCACCCATACATTAAAAATTTTTGCACTCCAAAATAAAAAAAAAAGCACAACATTTGAATATTTAACTATAGTGGTTCATTGCAGTCTTCTCTGAAATTTAGAAAAAAATGGATAAATCCAGATTTTAATGAAAAAACACAGAACCTGAAAACCTTTAGATCATCACAGTATTGCCATTCTTGGTAATGATTAAACATTAATTTAATATGTGCAATAAAGAAGAGAGAGTAATGAGAACTTTTATAATTTATTAAGTTATTCATAAATATGCATTAGTAATTTACAAATTTTTTAATCATTAATTAAATTTAATTATAGGTTTTAAATATCACTACCTTAAATTAATGTGTTTCACTTACACTGAATAATTATTTGACCAGGACATAATTTGTGATAGTGTAATAGTAATTCTTAATATTTTACTTTAAAATTGTATTGCATTTGAGTTATATACATATGTATAATTAAAAAGACATATAAATATATAATAATGCTAACATTAATTTCTACATTCTCTATTGAAATCTTATGATGTTTCAAGTGACAATGTTTGATGAAGAAATCAATTAAACTGTTTGATGAAGAAATCAACTAAAACTGCTTGCTAGATGTATGTTTCGGTCAATGAAATCTAACATCATCAGTAATGTAGGAAGCTGGCTGAGATTCTAACAAACATAGTCACTCCAATCTCTATTATATATGTTTTCAAAAGACTCTTTTGTTTTGAATCAATGTTATAAAATAGGACAGAGTTTTGAAAGAAGCTCACTTTAACTAACTTCATTTTTAAATAAATATATAAATATGTACTAATTAATTAAATACCACATAATGCTAATGTTATTTACCTATGCTTTTCATAGAAATTTTCCAATGTTTCAAATGGAAATATTTAATGGAAAAATAAATTAAATTCTTGATAGATATATGTTTCTAAACAATCAAGCAGATGTTATCACTAGAGGGCATAAGTAAATAATATTAATGTTATTATGTACTTAGATGCTATTTAATTAATTAATTACATATTTAAATGTTTACTTTAAAAGGAAGGCTAATTCAAATTAATTTGTTTAAAATATCTGCCTTGATTAATAACGTTATGCTTATACAAAAGAATTTTTAGTTAAATTGCTAGTAAATTTTGCATCCAAATTTTAAGTTCATGTTGCCTTTGCAAATGCATTTAAGAGAGATTTATAGCGTGTTGGAGACTCAACTGGTCCTTCATGATAATGATGTCAGTTTTTTTTTTCATATGTCATAGCATTGGCTGGGAGGTGCATCTGCAACAACCGTCTGCAACCAACTGCTTGCTTGCAAGGCATTTGCGCTGACCTCTCGGCTAACAACACTTGTCAATGATGTCAGGTTTGATTGACAGAAATTTAATAAAAATGATGTCAGGTTTGATTGACAGAAATGTAATCTAATAATTAATTAATTTTTTATATCAAATATCACCACTTAAATTATTGGAAAATTTCTATAGAGAGTATAATTACAAATTTAAATGTTTACTTAAAAATCAAGGTTAGTTAAAATAGTTTTGTTTAAAATCTCTGCCTTGTTTAATAACATTAAACTGATGCAAGATAAGCTTTACTTAAAATTACTATTAAAATTTGTTGTTAAGCTTAATGCGCATTGGAGTCTCAACTGATTTTTTGTGCTGCTGATGATGTTAGATTTGATTTATAGAAACAAATATCTACTGAGAAGTTACTTTTTTCATTCAAATGTTGTTGCTTGAAACATCAGAAATGTTAGCATTATTATATACATATATATAAACAAAACACACTAGAATAACTACAAAATTAAAAATGCTTATATAAAATTAAAAATTTCTTTGCTGCAGCCAGCTTACGACTTCTTTTGCCATCTTGAGTAATTGTATTGCTATTCAAAATGGTGGAAGAAGCCGTAAGCTGGCTATAGCAAAGAAATTTTTAATTTTATATAGGCATTTTTAATTTTGTAGAGTTACTCTAGTGTATTTTGTTTATTATATTTATATCACTTGATATTATATATATATATAGATATTTTCCAGAATTGAATATATATATGTAGAGAGAGATATATATATATATATATGATATATATATATATATATATATATATATATATATAATCAAAACTACCCCAAATCTAAAATTAAACCAGACCAGCATAAAAATAATATTAAAACACAACCTAAGGTTTCACTGCTACAAGCAGACTTCTCAAGTGTAAAGAACTACAAAAAAAAACCCACACATTATATATACTATTAAAAACTACCCACAAATCCATTCACTTCCCATCCACCCTTAATATTAAAAGAACTCTTAAATAAGTTAATTGCTTCAGAATAATAAATTTTCAATAATAAAGACTCTTTAATTCTTCTTTTGATTTCATTTCTCTCAAAGAAGACAACCTTAGCTTCATCAAAATCAATAGTGTGGCCTATATCTTTTTCATGGACATACAAAGCAGAACTAAGATATCTATTTTAACTCTACTTTTATGAACCTTTATTCTTTCATTTAAACTCAAACTACTCTGACCTATGTAAACCTTCTTACAAAATAAACAAGGAATAAAATATACCACACCAGGAATAGTCTTTCTATCAAAAACTTCTTTTGTATTATTTAATAAATTATTCAATGTAACACCCCTTTTCCAAGCAATTTTCTTATTTCCAAACAATTTACTATTTCTACACACAATTTTATAAGAAGACAATTTAAATGGCAAAGAAATAAAATCATATTTTTCTTTAACCTTTACATCCTTGCAAATATTACTATTAAATAAAATACTTTTAACAAATTTATCAGAGTATCCAACACTCAAATAATTTTTATAAAATTGATATTTCTGAAACAAAGCTACCCCACTAGAATTATTTAATTTAATATTCCTATGACAATAATTCCTTAAAGCAGCTACTTTATGAGATACAGACTGATATCTATCAGGTTTAATTATAGATCTTAATTCTTTATTTTAAACTAAATGACTGCACAATAAACAATTAGTTTTTATATTTCTAATCACCAAAAGATCTAAAAATTTTAACTTACCAAAATCTAACCCCCCTCCTTCTAACACAAATTTTATAGAAGGATCAAAACAATTAAACTCATTTACAAATTCAATGTGTGGTTTTTTTTGTGGTTCTTTACACTTGAGAAGTCTGCTTGCAGCAGTGAAACCTTAGGTTGTGTTTTAATATTATTTTTATGCTGGTCTGGTTTAATTTTAGATTTGGGGTAGTTTTGATTTTATATTGACTAGTTTAGCTTTATGCTTGTAATGTTTATATATATATATATATATATATATATATATATATATATATATATATCTATATATATATATATATATATAGAGAGAGAGAGAGAGAGAGAGAGAGAGAGAGAAATGATTCCACATGCTCAATAAACCAGCACTGAGTTATTCATCTAATTAGTATATAATATTAACTGCTAGGAAAGTTTGTATTTATTTATATATATGTTGAATTTTATTAATGGCTAATTATAATATATATGTTTTGAGATTTTTTCAGTTGTATATTATATATAAAGTTTTTCCAAAGTGCTGCAAGATTAAAATTATTCGATATATTAAAAATTTTAACATGGCAGGATGTATTCTTAAAGTTCAACGTGTGAATTAAGAAAAAACATACATTATAATAAGGTAATAGAACATTATTTAGCAGATGTATGAACTTGTGAAATAAATCAGTTAAAAAATATAAAAAGCTCTTGTTTCTAGCAGAGAAACAAGCTGGAATATTACCTGATTTGGAGAGTACTGCAAATGTTAATTTATTACAAGTAGAACTTATGAGCTCCCAAATTTTCATTATTATAACTAGGTATACATTTTGTCAGTGGCAGTTGGTATAATCCCCAAATGGAATTGGTAACAGATTTTGAGAATGTTGTGGATAACTTTTTAAATAAAGATCTGATTATAAAAAATATGAATGGTTTACTTAATTATTGCCATGGTTCTCTTTCTAGCAGATGCTGGAGTAAAAATAATAATAAATTTAACAAATGTTTGACGAGAAATGACATTGTATATGCCTTAAGCAATGGTCACTCCATGGATATTCACTAATGTAAAGCTCCATAAAATAAGCATATCCATTACAACATATGATTGATTTTGTCAAAGCCTATTAATAATGCACAACTAAAGTTGTTGAAGAATGGATCTAATATGAACTCAGCTTTGGAAATTTAACATTATATCATCATTTGATTTTGTCAATAAAATTAAGGATATAAATATTGGTCAAAAATTTGGAATGGTTTTTTTTTTAATGTTACTGAATTCTACAAATCTGTTAATAGAATTTAGTCTATAAATATCATATAAGATCTTTTGAAGCTTAGTTTAGTTAGCTGTAAAAGAGTTCAATTTATTATGGATGTTTATGATGAACCAATTATAATTTGTATTCTACATTTAAGGTTAATATCTTTGTTATGATTAGAAATTGGGGCATAGGATAATCACTTAGTGGTGTTATATATAGCCTAGCCATAGCTTTATTGAAAGAGGGGTAATTTATCCTCTTTTAGATGTCAGAAAAGAATTTATATTCACTAGATATGTGGTTGTGTCCCTCCTGAGCTTATTCATGAAATGTTTGACAAATAGAAGAAAGACAAATATAAGAAATTTCCTGAAATCAAATGGATAATGGAAGAAAAGGACAATAACCAATGTACTAAATTTCTGGATTTAAAAATAAGACAAAATTATGCTATTGATTACCTGATGATGGTAAAATCTCTTAATGTTAGGAGTTATCTGCATTCATATTTAAAAATTCTATTTCAGTATAAATGGCAGGTTTTAAAGCAATTTGTTTTGGAATTTAAAACTTTGAAAGTCTGAAGCTGATAAAAAACAATTTACAGATTTATAAAAATGATTTATTAAAGTTGGTTATTTTAAAGTTATGCTCAATAAACAAATAAAAAAAAATTAATTTTAGACAGAAATTTGATAGAACATCTAACATTAAACCATGAATAGATATGCCTTACATCCTTAATATACATACAAAAATAATATTAATTATGAATAAAGATTTTAATATACATTTTCGATGCTCCTTGTTGTTAAATAGATTTAGTAACAATTCTAAAAATGATTAAAAATGATGATAAAGCTCATTTGGTATATGCTGTTGATTGTTAAGTTTGCAATGCAAAATATTAAGAAGAAATATGATGAAATTTTAAATCTAGAATTACTCACCATGCTCATTTATATAATAGAGTTAAATGCAATAGTGTGTATAGTTCAGTACTTATAGATCATGAGAAAACATTCGATCATTCATTCAAACTTGCTGATGACTACCAATTAGTCGAAATCATGCGAAGGATACCATAGCGTTGAAGTATTAAACCAAGTGGTCCTTTATATACATTTTGCATGTATTTATTTTGAATTATATTGTTCTGAGAATTTTTTTTTAAAAGATTGAAGTTAGAAAATAATGATAAAAAATGTAAAATAAAAGAAGTTTTGCATATAACTAAGTCCATAAAAATAAGAGCCAATAACATTTATTTCCACTAGAATGATCATTTAATATAATGGCATAGCAATCGCTAGATTACTTTAAAGTTTAGTTATATATATGTAAATATGCTAACATCTATTGCAATCAATGACTAGTTTGGTTTATATTTACATGCACGTGAATATACTGATGTTTATTGCAGTCTTATTTTGATAAAGATACTCTGTATCGAAAGCCTGTTCATCAAATAGCAAAAGTTTTAAAGATTTATTACTGTAAATTATGACAATTGTCTATATATTCTGATAGAATATATTCTTATATATATATATACACAAACAATTTCTGAGGCTATATTAATGTGGCAAAATATGTTGTAATGTTCAAACACTAAAACTGCAGAGCACAACAGTTTAATTTAAATAGCATGCCTTAGGTATAATTTTATTTTATACCAAAAAATCATAGAGTAACTAACTGCTCATAGTACAAACAAATCAATACAATAACAAGGCAGACATATTCAGATCGATATTCTCAATACTAAGAAGATATATTTTTGCTTGAGTATTTTTTATTTTCTTTATCACATTATTAAAGACTGTTTTGTCATAGATAATGTATATAATTACACTTTGATTTACAAGTGTCAAATTCATTCCACCCATAACTTTGACACTATCCACTTCAGATAATTACAATAATGATTATCACTAATAATTTACTACACTAGAGATTGTCTCCAGCCCAGATATCTGATTTTTTAAATTAAACACACACACACAAAGTTATTAACATTTTTCTTTCCCATGTGCAATATCTTTATAAATGTATTAAGTAAATTAAATAATCTCCACACATTCTTTTAAAATCATGAATAAAATTACAGTAAAAAAAACAAATGATCTGTAAGATGCATCTTATGCTGGCCCAGCACTCATCAGTTGGCCCATGTTATCAACTCTCATATATATCTATTAGATGCAAAGTATTTACCAATAATAAATTGTTACATTTTGATTTACAAGTATCAATTTCACTCCATCCACAACTTTGACACCATTCATTTCTGATAAATATAGCCAAGGATTATTACTAATCATTTACTAAACTAGAGATTGTCTCCATATGCATATGTGTCTTTTTAATTTTAAAAAATCAAATATATTAATCTTTAACTGAGGTTTAAAGTTTATATCTGTGCTAGAGATAATCTCTAGTTTAAAAAATGATTACTGATAATCCTTACTGTATTTATCTGAAATGGTTGGTGTCAAAGTTGTGGATGGATTGAATTTGATGCTTGTAAATTAAAATATAACAATTTACTATTGATAAATACTTTTCATATAATAGAGATATATATGAGAATTGGTGAGCTGGGCCAATTGATGAATGCTAGTTCAGCTCAAAATGCATCTTGAGGGTCATTTATCTCTTATTGTATCTTTATTTATATAATTTTAAAGGATTTATAAAGACATTACATTTGGAAAAGAGAAATGGTAGTAACTCCATATGTGTGTGTGTTTAATTAAAAAAACAGATATATTAATCTTTAACTGAGGTTTAAAGTATATATCTGGGATAGAGACAATCTCTTGTTTAAATGATTAGGTGATAATCATGGATGGTGCCAAAATTATGAATAGAGTGAATTTGACAATTGTAAATCAAAATGTAACAATTTACTATTAATACATACTTTAATATATTAAAGATATATATGAGAGGTAATGACCTGGGCCATCTGGAAAGTGTTTTTTCATCACAAAATGCATCTTAAAGATCATTTGTCTTTTGCTGTTTCTTTATTCATATGATTTTAAAGGAATGTGTAATAGTGTGAAGGTTATTTAATTTACTTAATATATCTATAACGATATTACACAAGAAAATGAAAGATAGGTGTTATTATATAAATCAAACTATTTTTTATTTTATTTTTAAAAAAAATTTTGGTGATGACTATAACAATTGCTTTAAATGCAGTAAAAATTAATAATTCTAGAATTAATTTTTAAAATGCCTAAAAATTTAACATTTTTATTATTTGAAATTTAATTATTCATATAACAGATATTAAATATTTTATAAATAATATATATATTAAGCAACCAATATACCTTTTTACTGAAAGGGCTAATAGCCCAAGAGTCATGCGATAATTGCCATATTGCTGACTTGGGTTTGAATCTAGACTAAATTTTAGAATTTTTTTTTTAAAAAACTTAAAATTTTATTTCATAGACAGCCATATCATAATCAATACAGTTAACTATTCACTATTGGTCACTAAATGGATATTTAGCTAGATGATAAAGAAAAATTGGAAAGTCATTAAATTTCATTAGACAACAATCACAAAGCCTTACCATTTCTCAATGAAAGACTTTTGGAGAGGTATTTTCTTTTAAACATCCACAGTTAATTAGATGAACTTTCCTGACGTCATAGAATATTCTTATATCTGCTCTGATTCTGTCTATTTCTATATTTATGATGTAAAGATTACTGAATTCATATAAATATATTATTATATGTGTCTGTTTACATTCATGTAAATGATATCCAAGAACTATTTATAAATTTGTATGGCTTTTAATATTTTTAAAAGTTTATGTCAATAATTGATATTTGTAAATATTTATGTTTGACTTGTCCATAAATCTAAATATACAAACAAAACATAGTAAAACTTTCAAAAGTTCTAAAAAATATAAATTATGTTGTTTTTCAAAATATTTTTATTCTTTTTTATTTTTGCACCTGAAGCTCAGAAATTTCTAATACCATTACAAATGTCAACTTGTAAATTGCATTTGTTAATAATTTTTTAACTTTTAAAAATAAAAAAAATCAAATAATCTGCACAGTTTTTATTTTCTTATTGTTAACATAGCTAGGACCAACCCATAGGTGAAGCACAGGAGTTAATGACCTCAGATGTTAAATGGGAATAGGTGCCAAAATAGGACACATTATGCATAAAAGCTATTTTTATTAAATTAATATCAAAAAATAATGAAATAAAAATTTAAAAAAGGTTTAGTTTATTTTTAATGTAAAAATATTTCTCCCATAATCTTTTATCAAAAATTTCAATTCTCTAAACAAATTTTTCATTGACTCTTAAATTTTTCCTGAACTAAAATGTAAACAATATTCAGGAATGTGTTTTCTTATCTTAGCTAAGAAATAAAGTATTTCTTAAGTAGTCTGATATGCCAAAATTCAGAAGTAATAAAGTGAATGAAGTTTCTAGAATGTTATTAAAAGATGAAATTATAAAATGTTATTTTTGATGCAGTTTTTCTTTTCTAAAATTTGTGTAGTAAAGACTAAAATTATTGTATTCAGAGAGTTATCAGTAAATAAGTAATTCTTCTTGACTATAAAAAAATCATATTTATTCAAAAATTTATATTAAACAAAAATTAATTTTCAAAAAGTGATGAACATGTTTGCTAAATTAAAAGCTTGTAGGATGTCTTAAGTATATGTATGTTGCATTTCTTCTTAATTTTGATTATTTTACATATAAATAATTGATGATAATATTAACTTTATTTGTTATAAATAAATATTATTTACAGTTAATAATATTCATTTGACCCACAACTCTCCCCTCTATCTCATACCACTTATACACTTGAACACATATATGTCGAAAAGATAAATAATCACTAATATCCGCATTTTGTGCTAAACCAGCACTCATCAGTTGGTTCAGATTATTATCTCCACATCTATATGCAATAAGTGCTCAGATATGTATTAATATAGCCAATCTGCATATTTTAATGGACAGACTTCACTCCACTTCACCCTCTAACTCTTCAACCATCCATCCAGTTGAAAATCTGATGATGGAACACTCAAAGGCCACCCTGAGGCTGACATTCTCATCACACCCATGTTGACCATAAATCAATCTGACACCACATGTTCAGGACCAACTGATGAGTGCTGGTTTATCATGAAATACATGTATTGGTGATTATTTATCTTTTCAGCATATATGTGTTCAAGTATCAGTGGTATGAGATAGAGGGGAGAGTTGTGGGTCAAGTGAAAGTCTGTGGTCATATACCCTATATATTATATATGTTGATACAGGTATATAATAAGTCTGTATTTCAGTCATTATAGTAAGAGATTATGTCTGCCCATCCTTTGCATATGTATTTAAATGGATTATGTCCTGTGCAAGAGAAATCAGAGTGACTTATGGTCAACATGGGTGTGATGAGAATGTCAGCTTCAGGGTAGCCTTTGAGCATTTCATCATCAGATTTTCAATTGGATGGACAGTTGAAGACTTGGGAGGATGGAGTGGAGTGAAGCCTGTCCATTAAAGTATGAAGATTGACTGTCTTAATATATATATGAGCACTTATTGCATATATGTGTGGAGATGATAATCTGGACCAACTGATGAGTGCTGGTTTAGCACAAAATACATATATTGGTGATTATTTATCTTTTCAACATATATTTCAAGTGTATCAGTGTATGAGATAGAGGGGAGAATTGTGGGTCAAGTGAAAGTCTGTGCTCATATATCCTATATATTACATATGTTGTTACAGCTATATAATAAGCCTGAATTTCAGTCATTATAGTTAATAATATTACACATGCACATTTTTATATTTGACTGAATTATTTTTTTTAGTCCCTAAAATTTTTCTAAGAACACTCCATAAAAAGAGGCCATTAGTATGGTCTACCACAGATGCGAACATTGTTCATTACAACTCTAAATATAATTTACACTTTTTCCATATGAATATACTCTTGTTTTTATTTAATTTCAAATTGTTTTTTTCATTATTATTAATACAAACTTCTATAACTTTTTTTCATTATTAATAAATAAATTAATAATAAATTTTAACTTCTATACTTTTCTTGACATTAGAGAATTTTCCATTTCATTTTTGAACATAATATGAAAAATAAGTGCTTCAAATAAAATAGAATTATTTTATAATTTAGATTATATTCTACATATAATAAATAATTAGCAAAAAAATAATTAATTACACATAAGAGAAATAAAAAAAAGTGATTTTTTTTTAAGCAAAGAAAACTGACCGATATTATAAATTAAAAGAAACCAGATCTCTCCTAAAAATATAGATTAAAAAAGAGATTAGAACTAACGTTCTTATAATAATATTTTTAATTATGTTAATACACCTTTTAAAATAACCATTTTTTGTGAAAGATAGATATTTTTATCATAATAATTTGTTGATTTATATATAGAGAGTCATAGTAATAGAATAGGAAAGTATCCAGATGCCTAGAGTGTTGATTTATTGAGCAGGGACAAAAGGGGGGGGGGGCATAATGTTAACACTTAATGGTAATACAAGTTTATTTCAACCATTTTAAATAAAGTTTAAATTTGTTAAATCAGTGGGTCATGTACATTCATTTATTCATTGTGTTTGGAAGTCAGTCACTTCCTGTCAATTTGGTCACAAAAGAAAGAGGTATACCAAATATTTAGTTTATCTGGATTGCTGATAAATTTACTAGAATTAGCTTTAGATATAATATCTGTACACATACCCATATATATTAAATAATTGAATAAAACAATATGTTACCTGAAGAGTAAATGCTTGCATCAAAAGATTGAGACCGTGGATTTTGTCCTCTGGAAAAAAAAAAGCAATATATAAGGATGATTGATTGCAAGAGATATTAATTGCATAGGTGCATGCAGAAAAAATGTAAAATATTTCTTAATTGTACTAGCTAAATATAACTACATAACAATGACACTATTAGTGATTTGTATTCCACAGATTATTATTTACAGAAGTTCATTGCTATAATTTTGAATAGTGATTCAGATCAGCATTTAGTATAATATTTTTCTTGATTATCAAATATAGGGGATTTGAACTCAGACTTTCAAATCCCTTCACTATCCACACTATCTCATACTACTGATATACATGACCACACACATGCAGAAAAGATAAATAATCACTAATATACGTATTTTGTGCTAAGTCAGCACTCATCAGTTGGTCCAGACTACCATCTCCCATACATATATATGAAATATGTATATTGATAATTATTTATCTTTTCTGGATGTGTGTGGTCATGTGTATCAGTAGTATGAGATAGTGTGTATAGTGAAGGGGCTTGAAAGTCTGAGTTCAAATCCCCTATATTTACAATTAGGCTCCAGGTATAAGAGTGCCTGGTATTTCAAATCTTTGATTATCAAATGTGAAGTCTATAAACTTCTTATGATGCTGTGTTAGGAATACTTTCATTTTATCTTAGGATGTGGATGATAGCTCAGAAAAATATAGATGAGTTGAACTATCTCAATGCTATGAGTGTCACCATGTTTAATATTTTAATGTGCAATATAGAGTTTATAATGCTTTTAAAATATCTAATTCTATATAATGATAATATTGAACTTTTATCACATTTCAATCTTCCTAAAAAAATTTCTTCTATGACCATCCCCCTGACATAGTATATGAATATTAAAAAAAAACAAAGTAAAATAACTGTTAACTTTGTATTAACTTCATTGAGATTTTACATTTATTAATTAGGTCTAAACAAATATGTGTCTTTCAAAAATTTGTTATAAGAGAAAATTAGCACATTATGATTTTTTTAAAAAAATATAATAGTATAAAATCAAGTTATTTTAGAAATGAATTATTAAAAAATAAATAAGTAAAAGAAAATGCTACTTAATTTTTACATCCATATATGCTAAATTATCAAAATATTAAACCAAATAGTAATTTTATCTATTTATATCATCATCATCTTCAATACACTACAGGATGAAAATCTTTCAAAGTTTAATTCAAGTTCTTTGATCTCTAGCCTTTCTTCTCCACATCATCCAACACACAATTCTTTATTTCATCTACCCATTTCACATATAGTTTCTTTTAGGTATTTTAAAATTTACTGGAATCTAATTTAAGATTTTAGTTGTCCATTTACTATCATCTCTTCTAGTAACATGTCCAGCAGTTCCACTTCAGTCTTTTAATTTATTCAATCATACTTCTTTCACTCACGTATTTCACTTTCAATTTGTTCTTGTCACTCCTAACATGAATTTTCTCCATATTTCATTGAGTGATTTGAAGTCTCTGTACTACTCCATAAGAAAGAACTGATAAAAGACATTTATTAAAAATTTTCCCTTTCAAACATATAAACATATTTCCTTTTAATATTAATTTATTTCTACCAAAAGCAATTTCACCCACTGCGTTTACATTTCTATTAACAACCTGAATAAGGTATTTGTAGTTGTTAACTTCTAATTCATCATTATTAATCTTTATTTTCTTCTTCTGAGAAAATCCATTTAATATTACTTTAGTCTTTTTATCATTTATCTTTATAGCATATATCTTTAATCATATCTTCTTAATGTCATCACATAACTTTTGCAACATTTATTGAAGCTCTGAAATACTATTTGCAAAAATAATGTTTAGATTCCCATTTTAATCCACACAATAGTTCATGCAAAACTACTGTAAAAAGTTTTGGAGATACAGAGTCACTCTATAATACACCCCTCTCAATGTTAATTTTCTTTATATCACTATGCAATTTAATCATTGTTGTTGCATTATGATAAATACTTGTCAGAATCATTCCATATCTTGATTAACTAATGTTTAATCATTGAAGAAATGCTTATAGAATCAAATATTTTTGTTATATTCCATAAATCCAAAGCACAATGACAATTCATATTTATTAGTCCTTTCTATAACTTCTCCTTAATACCTAGATGTGATCCATTGTTCTTTTGGTTAATTAAAATCCAACGTTTGCTGCAGATGAGTTGTGATTATCTTAATAAAGATTTTATAAAACTGATAAAAGAATTATAAGTCTGCAATTAATAATTCTTCCAATCAGCTGTTGCATCTTTATCAATAACATAAATTTGCCAACAATTTTCTATTTCTTTATTCACTTCTTTTAAAATATTGATTATGGTTCCATCATTATATGAAGTTTCTCTTTCTTCATAGATTTAATTACATATCTCACTTCTTCATTTAAAATCCTGGGCAATTCAGAAAGGTAATTAATTGTAAGGGATATTTTTTCTTGTTCTTTATTGCTATATAATTATTTACAAAACACTTCCATTCATTTTATAATATCATCCACTTTTTTAAAGTGATAGTTTTATCTTTTCTTTTTATTACAGAAATAAGTTTTCTGCCAATAACAAGATATTGTTTTATATATTTGTTTCTATAGCTTTCCTTGCTAATTTACAATTATATTTTCTTATATTGGTATTTTTCATAACATTTTTCAAAATTCAAAATATTTAATCCTTCCTAATGGTTCATTTTTATATATTTTCATATTCATTCTGTTCTTCATAAATTGACTTGTCTCCATACAAATTTTACTAGCCAATTGCTATTTTTTTGTACAATCTATCTTTGTTCAGTTCTTAATAGTGTATTACTTATCTTCATATTGATTTCATTTAAAACTAAACTTATTCAAAATCTCTTAACATTTTAAAATGATTTGAAAGTTGTAATATATAATAAAATGTTTTTGAATATTAGAATATCAACTGTATTGTATTTCTTAATATATTTTGTCTTTCTAATTTTGCATTGACATATATCTTGCATTTCACTAATTTATGATCACTTCCTGAGTTGATTTTATTAAGAACATTTCAATCTTAAAATACATATTTTCTGTTAGTAAAAATATAATCCAATTCTGTTATACCATCGCATGGATGTTTCCACGTCCATTTCTATTTACCATTTTTCTCAATGAATAAATTCATAATATAAAGTCTTTCTTTTCCTGCAAATTCTACAAGTCTCTTCCCTCACTTCTATCACCACAAGCAAATTTACCCACAATAATTTCATCTTGCAATCAGTTATCAATTCTAGCATTAAAGTTTCCCATGACAATTTTAAAATGTTCATTTGTCTGATCAAAATTCTTTTGTACATCCATATAAACATCCTCTGCTACTTCATCATAATGAGAGCTTCTGGTGGTTTATACCTGAATTACCTGAATTTGGTATCTTCCATTAAGTTGAATAACTAATCTTGCTACTGTCGGCAACACCATCATTCACCACAAGATTGTTCTTCCTCTTTTTATTTTTAATAAATCACATTTATACAAGTTTTGAAAAATCAACAGAACAAACATTATGTTTAAATTATACCATTGAATTGAATAGATTTATCAAGATAAATAATAGATATTAGTAAAATATTTTTAAAGTTTTTTTTCTACACAGATTTATAGTTAGATCATGTGTTCAATATAGACATTTTGTAATTGAAATATACATAGCACAAGATTTATCATATCATAAAATCTACATCTATATAATTAGTTTCTTGTGATGTCAAGTGACATTTACCTACCCATGTGATGGTGTATTATTGTTCCATTTCATTTTCAGACATTTTTTGAGTGGAAATTAATCTAGACATATATCATCAAGCTATGCTAAAAGACTGCATATTATCAGTTGTTTTAAGGCAAGATTTTAAAAACCTATTTACTGTTTATAGATTGCCAATTTTCTAGCATTTTAATGATTTTTAAAATTCAATATATTATTGAGAAATCATTAGATGATTGAGTGCCTCACGATAGGCAAAGCATTCTATTAAAATAGATAAACTTAAACATTGTCTACTTTTTTTTCATTTAAAAATTGATCTAGTCTTTAGCTTTGCAACCAACCATTCTGATTACTTAGCAATATTAATAAATTAACATTTAATAATGTAGAGTTCAATATTAATTTTTATAATTGGATTTGAACTCAAACTTTTAAGCTCCTTATAGTTATCCCCTCCATCTTATCGAACCGATATACATGACTACATGCACATGAAAAAGATAAATGATCTCCAATATACGTATTTCGTGCTGGAGTGGATAGCTATAAGGAGCTTGAAAGTCTGAGTTCAAATCCCTTCTAATTACATTAAGTTCAGTATAGATAATATACTTGTGTTTAAATGCTAAATTTTATAACAATAAATTTATCTTTTCATTTGTGATAACTTGTTATTTTCCTTTTATAATTTTTCTAATCAAGCAAAAACTTTTTAGTTTATTAGAAAGATTTTTAAAAAAAAATAATTATAAATTATATTTTTATTTCAAATTAACAATCAGATGTAAATGTTTTTAAAGAACAAATTCATGGCAACATTTGTCAATATACTAAAAAAATAAAAAGCAATCGTTTTTAACAATTCAAAGATGGTATTCATTTGTAGTTTTAATTTTCTAATCACTATGAGGCTGCTAATATTCACTGTGTCTAAACTCACTGACTTGCTTATTCATGGTTTCAAAACATATAATAATAATAATAATAATAATAATAATAATAATAATAATAATAATAATAATAATAATAATAAATAGTCTTGCATTGGTGGTCGAGAGGTCAGCGCGACTGCCTTGCACTTGCAGGCAGTTGCCCGGGTTGCGGGTTCGCGTCCCGGCCGATAATATAATAATAATAATAATAATAATAATAATAATAATAATAATAATAATAATAATAATAATAATAATAATAATAATAATAATAATAATAATAATAATAATAATAATAATAATAATAATAATAATAATAATAAAACAAAACAAATGAAAACATTAAAACTTAATAAAAAAACAACAAAATTTTAATTTTCTACTTCTCAGTGCAATTACTTGGCAATATGATCTTAAATATAGTATTTACTGCATTGAAGCCATTATAAGTCTGTAATTGCTTAAGAAACATACTTTAAATTATAGTTAACTAATAAATTATCTCTTTTATATTTTATCATCAACAATTTTAATCATAAAAAGAAAAAAAAGTCACTACCTTTGTTTTTGTTTACTACTTAATATGTGCATGTGTGTGTGTATATGTATTAATGCTAAAATAAGTTTTATATTCTATTTTCTTTTAAATTTTGATTCAATTTTATTATATATAAAGTTTGTATTTAAAACATGTCAAAATACTTTGTTTTTATTACAAAATAAAAGTGCATGCATAATAAAAAACATATTTCTAATGAAATAGTTTAAATACATCTGGGTTGAGTTTTAACAAATATATATGTAAATGTCTTAATATATATAAGGATTTTTTTAAAAAAAAAAATTATAGGTTGTTAAAAATCTTTTGGTTCTTATAAGTGAATGCTTAGTCTTAATTCCATCATATTGCAACTATCCATCAATACAGAAAATCAGATATAATTAAAATTTCCACTCCACCACACTTTCTGGAAACGTGTAAATAAAACAACTACCTGTCTGTCTGCCTCCCTATCTACCTACCCATCTACATACCTACCTACCTACCTCCTTCTCTCCCTGTCTCCTTTCCTACCTACCTACCCATCAACCCACCCACCTACCTACCTAACCACCCACCCACCAACTTACCTACCCACCCACCCACCTACCTACCTACTTATCTACCTACCTACCTATCTATCTAATTTTGTTGAATACAGTATTTCTCTGAAATTATATGAAATTTTTGATTTTAACCAATCAATCAAACACTATTAATAAACTTTTTATTATCCCTACTTCTACTAGATTGCTAAGCCAATGGAAATTGCATTAGCTGTCCCATATATATATATATATATATATATATATATATATATATATATATATATATATATATATATATATATATATATATATTGGGTTAGCAAATCTAACAAGCTTCCAAATGAAGATAAAATTTATTACATATCAAATATGAATACAGTCTCATTTATATGCAGTTTCATTTAACTTTCATGGCAGAAATCATTTCTGAAGAATTTTAAATCAAATATTTAAAATTATTAATAGACTGTTTCTCTAACATTATGATGGCATAGCAATCTATGTGGTGCTGAAAAGTTTATTACCACTGTTTGGTTTGGGTGTTTAAAATCACAAATTATATATATATATATGGCATTATTTTGGACTATAAAGTGTAATATGGAAGCATTATAAATTAATTTAATTAATTACATATCTGTATCAAAATATCATTACTGTAAATATATGTACACCTGGGTCTCATTTTACGCGATAGATAGGTTCCTCAGAAAACACGCGCAAATGAAATCGTGCAAAAATAGACATAACTTACATTGAAAAAGGGGGGATGCGGTCTGTGATTTTTCAAAAGTCGCACAAAAGCAAAGCACCAATGTAAAATTACTTTAAAATTCACGCAAAAAAATAATAATAAAGAAATAAAATATGACTAATAAAAAATTTCAAATTTGAAAAAAATTGATACAAGACAAACTTTTTTTAACTATAATATTTAATTTTATTCAAAATAATATATTTTTATGCATAATTTATAGTACAGTAATTTACATTTTTTTATACACGTTTTAATTATTATAGCTATTTGCCAAAAAACACGTTCATTTGCAAACAACTAGCGCCAACTTCACACTCATGTTGTAACAGTGATTTTCTGGTGACAATGTAATTAGTAATTAATCTTTGAGACAATGATTTTAGTAATTGTTTATGAAACTAACAACTAAAAATTAAATTCTTATTTTTGTCTTTAATTTTCAATTCCGTTTAAAAATCAAATTTCGTTTCACTGCTATTACTGACCTTTTAAAAATAAACTTGTGGACACTAAATGATTAATAATTGATTACATTCTTTTTTAAAAAGCAAAAACAGAATGTGATTTAAAATGCAAAATTAACGTGCACAATGTTTGAACAAATTTACATTATAATCTTGTAAAATTTAATGTGTGTAAAATGTGGAAATTATGATTTTAATTTCATTATTGCATAAAATCTTACTATTATAAAGCACTGAAAATATTGAAATTACTAAGATGAAAGGTGAATTCCAATAATGTGCTATTACTTTCAATATAACGTAAGTGCGCGAAATTTATTATTTAAAGTAATAGCGCATTATCGTAGTTTGACTTCCGGTGAAACACGGATCGCGTAGCTTCAAAATCGTGTTAAATAAGTCCACATAAAAAGAGACCCAGGTGTATATGTAATAAAAATGTGTATTATATAATGTTCAGTACTATTAAATAACTTAGAATATTTATCTTGAACGTTGGAATCAAATCTCATGAATATGATGGATCTATTGCCTACAATTAAATTTATTCAACGTGTCTGTTTTTTAGAATGGATTTCTCATTTGTAAAATCAGAAGATCCAACAAACTAACATAACATTTTTCACTTTGGAAAAGAGAGAGATGAATAAATTATTTTAAAATGTATTAAAACTTTTAAAAATAATTTTTGAAATTTAGACACAATTATTAACAAGAATATGTTGAATTTTCAAATTCAAGATTGGCTGTTTACTAATCAAAAATTCCCATGATTCTCTGGGCTTAGAATGGCTTCCTAATTTCAACAAGAAAATGTTTACCATAAATAATTTATAATACAAATATAACCTCTGGTTCTAAATCTTAAGAAATTAAAAAAAAAGATACTGCAGATCAAAAATAGTTAAATAACACAAATGATAATAAAAAGTCTAAAACAAAACAATATCTTAATAAAGTAATATCATATTTGACTGTGTATTTTTTCACTACAGGAAAAAAGGTAGACATTATAGTGAAACATTATTAAAAACCCAAGTAAAGTAGATGATTTTAAAACAGGCAAAACTCACTACACATATTGCCACACACAGCAAGCTAGAGTAATCAATGGATGCCAGAAGGCTTGTGCATAAAATCCCTGTCTAGTGCATACTCATCCAATATCCCCAGACTAGTTTCTGGCTTGTGGCCTTTATCAGTGAGGAGTCTTGGATCTGAGAGTACTGCATTTAGATCTTAGGATCTAATGCAACCCTCCAGCAGCCACATTTTATCTTCACTTAACTACAAAACTATGAGTCTTAAATTGAAAACACCTTAATGTTTTCAATCCAAGCCCATTAGCTTATATAGTTATATGAGTCTGAATTCAGTTCAGTACCCATACATTTTGGTGTCTTTGGTTCTTTAATAACCATAGCCACCACTATCCTAATAGGCAAGATTGGTTTTAAGCCAATAAACATCACATGACCACCACTTCTTATGCTTGTGTATAATTGTTTTAAAATAGGCAAACTCACTATATGTATTGCCACTTACAGCAAGATAGAGTAATCAATGAATGCAAAAAGTGTTGTGCATAAAATCTCTATCTAGTGCCTACTCATTCAATATCCCCAGACTAGTTTCTGGCTTGTGGCCTTTGCCAGTGAGGAGCCTTGGATCTGAGAACACTGCACCTAGATCTTAGAATCTAATGCACAAGCTTTCTGGAATCCATTGATTACTCTAGTTTGCTGTGTGTGACAATACATATAGTGAGTTTTGCCTGTTTTAAAACAGTTATACACAAGCATAAGAAGTGGTGGTCTTGTGATGTTTATTGGCTTAAAACCAATCCTGCCTATTAGGATAGCAGTGGCTATAGTTATTGAAGAACCAAAGACACCAAAATGTATGGGTACTGAACTGAGTTCAGACCCATATGACTATATAAGCTAATGGGCTTGGATTGAAAACATTAAGGTGTTTTCAATTTCAGACTCATAGTTTTGTAGTTAAGTGGAGATAAAAGGTGCTGCTGGAGGGTTGCATTAGATCCTAATTTCTACATGCAGTGCTCTCAGATCCACAGCTC
The DNA here is from genome assembly GCA_028023455.1 of Epiperipatus broadwayi. NCBI lineage: Eukaryota > Metazoa > Onychophora > Udeonychophora > Euonychophora > Peripatidae > Epiperipatus > Epiperipatus broadwayi. The sequence goes on along the minus strand of JAQFVV010000042.1, from coordinate 1,927,427 downwards.
CTCACTGACAAAGGCCACAAGCCAGAAACTAGTCTGGAGATATTGGATGAGTAGGCACTAGATGGGAATTTTATGCACAAGCCTTCTGGCATCCATTGATTACTCTCGCTTGCTGTGTGTGGCAATATTTATAGTGAGTTTTGCCTGTTTTAAAACAGTTATACACAAGCATAAGAAGTGGTGGTCATGTGATGTTTATTGGCTTAAAGTAGATGATAATGATCCAAGAAAATTAATTGCATACATTTAGCAAAAAAATACTCTAAAGATGAAAATAATAAAACATTAAACAAAATGCTAAAATAATATATATAAATATTTTATAATAAACATCTTTATTTATTGTGCACTAAAAAATACAAAATAATTGTTTTCTCCAACTATATAATTCATGTTTTTATATTTAATTTGAAATAAAAGTGGGATTTCCAAAAGTTAATTAATTCAATTACTAGTTATAAAAATTAGTCATTGAATTAATTTATGGACAACTAACTCATGTTTTTATTTTAAGTTAAATATAAAAAAAAATCCAATTGTAGTTGAATAAAACAATTATTTTTGAAATTTTAGTGCACAATAAATAAAGTATTTATTAGAAAATATTTTTGGTACTTTCAACTTATGCCCCATGTGGCCACAAGAGGCACTATTTCCTGGGTCAACCAAAGAAATATTCAGAGTGGGGGGCCAAAAGCAGCAATGCAAGTTCCAGCCGCTAGGTGGAGCTGTTCACCATGCGTCATTAACCTTTTAACCGCTAATTATATTATTGGTTGTATGAGGTAAAAATCAAATCTTTTAATTGGCCAACTCACAAACTGAAGACAAAGCCTATTGTTAAAACATATTCGCCTATAATATTAAATTCAACTCAGATACGTTTATAAAAAGTATATTACTAATTTTTCAGGTTATGAAGAGAACGAAAGTTCTTTCAAAAATAAATTGCTATTTATTTATTCTAAAATATTCAATTTCGGCAACATAAAAGCTATAATATAAACAAAAAGGTCGACTTTTACGTTATAGAAAAGTAAATATTTCTTTTTACTAAATCTTAAATATTTTTACTAAAATCTTCAATATTTTTCGAAAATAATTTTGTTTTTTTAGTTTTTTAAAAAACTTTTAATTTCTGAAATTATATTTTTTTAATACTTAAAATTGCATTCAAAATGAAAATCTCAGCGTTTTTCTTTATTTTCTTTGATCAGGCGGTTTCTTTGTTCTTTCCAGCCAATCAGAATGTCTTTTTCAGCTGAGAGCATGCTAAGAACCAATCACAAATAATGTTCTTTCTTTGTTTAGGTTTAAATGCGTTTTTTTTATATTTTTTACTTGTAAAATAAATCGGAAGAGGGCACCATCTTACAGAACTTTTAAAAACCTATTCAAAACCTATCAAACGAATTTTTTAGCATAAGAACTGGCAGAGTTAGAGTGACGTCAGATGTCTACGAGGAGCCTCATAAGAGACGGTTGAAGAATTAAGTACCATTATGTTTTATTTTTTTAGTACTTGCGTAGTAAATAAATGTGCTTGTTATAAAATATTATATGTATATATTATTTTCACACTTTGTATTGGTATCTCTTTTATATTATTCCAATGTTAATTAAAACAAAGAATAAAAACAGTCCTTGTAATATCTGAAAGAAAACCATGCATTAAAAGTAGATTCCTAAAATCTCATGGCTAGCTTGCTGTTCTACCATATTTGGTAATGAGAAAGTTAATGTTCTTTTTTTAAAAAATATTTTTATCAGGAAAAGCTATAAATAAAATTTGACAGAATAATATTTTTCTGAGTTGTATATTCTGTTAGCATTAATTCGCAATGTTATTAGTATCAAACAAATTTATTCTTCAATGCAATTATATATAAAGTGTATAATTTATAAATAAGGTGTACATTCATTTGCATAAGAATTTTCAAGTTCAAATCAGTCTTCATCTGCCTTGATGCAATTGTTTTGCCTATGTTTTCATATATAAGGTGCCAGATATTATGCAACTTATACTCATTTTATTATATAAAGAGCTCACAAGTAAGCTCTTAACAAGCTTTGCAGCATATCTCTAACCCCAGATCGGTTTCTGTTACTGACTTCTTCAGTGAAGTGATTAAGAGCTTATTTGTGAGGTCTTTATATAACATTTGTAATACAAGCTTGTTTAAATTAGATTATGTGACACCTGACTTGCTTTTTTTAAATTTTATATATATATATATATATATATATATATATATATATATATATATATATGCTACTACTTATAAATAACTTTAATAAACCACAGAAGTACTTTCAGTTAAATGATTTTCAATTAAAAAAGATTAAAAATTAACTGAAAGTACTTCTGCACCTTATTATGGTTATTTATAAATTTATTATTTTTATTACAATAATTATTAGTCAGGTTGTTCTTCAATGTTAAGGCAAACCAATTACCATAACTATTTTATAATAGACATTTTATTTTATTTATGGCAACACATAAATATAATTTGCTATTAATGAAGTTTGTATATAAAAAAATCTATTCCAATATTATTTGGATCATGAAAGATGCATTAAAAAAAAAGATTTTATAATCAAGAAAAATTAAGTTTTGTTTTTATTTCTACTTGAATTTATGGTAAACAATTTTTATTTTTTCTTTAAAAAAATATACCATTCTCTTGTGTGTATCACTGAAATCTGATTGAAATGATGTCAAGATATTTGAAATTCAATCCTCCAATCCATTTAGAGTAAAGAAACTAGGATATATATTTTAAATATTTCATTCACATTTTATTGCCATTGTTTTAAAATATATGTGCTAAATTCAAAGGAATTCTATTTGATAGAAATATATTAAACCTTGCTTTCAATATATTGTCTAAAGCAAGAGTTCCCAAAATGGTCAATATTTATCAACTAGGGTTGATTTGAACTTTTTAGGAGTCCATAGTTTCAATAAAAAAATTTGGGGGTCGTCGGCAGCAAAAATAGACCCCTTCCACTCTTTTGTGTGTATCAGTGAAATATTACTGATGTGATATCAAGGTATTTGAAATTTAATTCTCCAATCCATTTACAGTAAAGAAACTAGGATATATATTTTAAATATTTCATTCACATTTCATTGCTATTGTTTTAAAATACATGTGCAAAATTCAAAGAAATTCAATTTGATGGAAATATATTAAACCTTGTTTTCAAAATATTGTCAAAAGCAAGAGTTCCCAAAATGGTCAATATCTACCACTTGGGATTGATTTGAACTTTCTAGGAGTCGATAGTTTCAATAAAAAAAAATTTGGGGGTTGTTGATAGCAAAAATAGACCCTTTACTACTGCTAGTTATTTGTTACTTCAAAATATCTATGATTCCAATAGTTGCCTAATTAAGAAGTAAAATAATTAAAAAAGGCACTTTTTTGATAAAAACACATTACATACCAAATTTGCAAGTGAAAAGGCAAAAATGTGTCATTAAAAGAGTCACACATAACAATGCATGAAAATATCTGTAGCACAAACATGTCTGTGCATTGTCTTATCAAATGTATCAAAGCAAGTGCGGACATGAAAAATCATTGCATGTCTGCACTTGTTACTTCAAAATATCTATGATTCCAATAGTTGCCTAATTAAGAAGTAAAATAATTAAAAAAGGCACTTTTTTGATAAAAACACATTACATACCAAATTTGCAAGTGAAAAAGCAAAAATGTGTCATTAAAAGAGTCACATGTAACAATGCATGAAAATATCTGTAGCACAAACATGTCTGTGCATTGTCTTATCAAATGTATTAAAGCAAGTGCGGACATGAAAAATCATTGCATGTCTGTCACAATGGGATGAGACAATATTCAATATTAGCAGAATCTATCAGTCTTATACAGTCATGATTTCATATAAACACTATAAATTGTTTTAATTGATGTGACATGCAGTTATTTGTGATTTGAACTTTGAATATTATTATTTATGAAAAAAGAAAGAGAAGACACAGTTTACTTATTTGAGTTTGAACAAAAATCTTCTATTTCAAGTAAGTGCATACTTTTTTTTTTATCACAAGGGCTGTCAAAATTGTTTGTTAATAAAAGTTTTTATTTCTTATGATAAAAAATATGACTGAACCAAAAAAGGAATGCAGACAATACAGCTTTGACTATTTGAAGCAAGGATTTATCCCATCATTATCAAACAAACATTTACCAATGTGACTCATATGTGAAAAAGTCTTTAGCAACAATGCTATGAAACTATCAAAACTAGCAGATCACTTGAACAGAATTCACTCTGACAAAAAGAAAAGATTTCTCATACTTTCAATCAATTAAAAGATAAAATTCTGAAAAGAACTATGATAGATAATATGTTTGTTTCATCACCGAAGCAAAATCATGATAGATTAAGAGCATCATACAACATATCTCTTCTCATCACAAAGTCTGGCAAGTCACATACCATAAGGGAGAAACTGATTCTAACAGCCAACAAAGACATTGAACACTGTACTTCACAAACCTGCACAGGATATTATAAAAAAGATTCTTTTGAGCAATAACACAGTTCAAAGATGTATCGGCTAAATGAGTCATGACATGGAAAACTGTTTGTGTAATCATTTGCAAAAAAAACATTTTTTCTCTCCAATTGGACAAGTCAACGTTACCTCATAATGAAGCTTTGTTGCTGGTGTATGTTTGTTTTATTCAAAATCAGCCCCTTTTTGCTAGATATTTAGAAACTGACATCAGAGGCGAATTGATTTTTAATTTAATGGAGCTATTTTTCAGGGAAAAAGTGATTTCATTGTTAAATACAATATCTGTTGTGACAGATTGAGCACCAGCTATGGTTGGTCATTATCACAGTTTCATAAGTTAACTGAAATAACACATACCTAAAGTGGTTGTAATTCACTGTGTAATTCATAGGCAACATTTAGTAGCCAAGAACCATAGTGACAAATTGCATCAATCGCTTCAGTTTGCTATAACAGCTGTGACCAAAATTCAAAGTAATGCTTTGAACAGTAGAATGTTCGCTCGATTATGTGAAGAAAGTGATGAAGAAAGTAATGAAGATTTCTATCAATTGGTTCTCCATACTGAAGACTACTGGCTTTCAAAAATTTTATGTTTGGTGAGATTTTTTACGCCTTTTCAATCTGTTTTAGAATTTTTGGAAGATGAGGATTCCAGTTTGAAAGAAAATTTACTTAAGAGTAAAACAGATATTGCTTATTTAACCAACTTATTTGGCAAATTTAATAATGTCAATTTACAACCACAATGAGACAATATGAATCTAATAAAAGTAAAATCAGTCATATCATCTTTATCAGATTATTGTTCTTTAAGCAAAATATTGCAAGAGCTGAGCTTTACCAGTTCCTTAACTTATTTAAGGTAGGCACAATTCAAAATGGAAAACATCTTGCTATACATCAACCACTTGGAGGCTCTTCATGTAGATTTCAAAACTAAGTTCGAAGATATTCTATCATTGGAAATACCACACTGGATAATTAATCCATACACTACTAGTGCAAAACCAAATATAATGTTGCAAGATGAACTGATAACCATCAGCATGAATGAGGATCTCAAGGTACAATTCAAACAGGGTTATCAAAAGTTTTGGCTGCAACAAGATATTCCACTTCTGTATCCATCTCTATGGACTATTGTACAAAAGTATTTGCTGACATTTCCATCATCATATCTGGTAGAGAGAGGCTTCAGTGTAGTTTTAAACCAGTCTTCAAAACAGACATCAATTGCATATCATTGAATGTGGAGATTTGAGAATGCAAATCACTAATTTCAAACTGAACATGGATAAATTGTTGACAGATCACCGGGTGCACCAATCTCATTAAATTCAGTCTACCAAGCTAATTTATTTGGTATTTTTATAATTCTGATTAAAATCTTTCATTGTTATAATTTTGTTGATGTTTAATTCTGTCTGAATATGTTGATTTTTTCACTTCAATTTTATATTTAATAAAGTGATTTTAATATTTGTATTTATCTTGAACTTACATATTTATTTCATAAATGTCACAAATTTAAAAAAACTCTGCTCATATTTTTAGCTTTAATTTTCATTAGTGTAGGTTTTGATACTAAATGTTGCAAAAGATAATGTCACATTCCATAGTCCTTTTATCTTTTTCAATCATTAATTACAAATGATTAAAATGAAAAGTTTGATATCTAATGAAATATTTAATATTGAGTACTGTACAAATTTATTAATTTGAGTAAGTAAAGTAAATCACTAGGGGGTCAATGGTTTTAAAAGTTTTTGGAAAAGTGGTCTGCGGCTGAAAAAGTTTGGGAACTCTTGGCCTAAAAGAACATACAAACAGTTTCTAACTTAAGTAAATGCATTAAAAACATCAATTTATGATAAAACAATAAACAAAAACAAATTCATAAGTATTAAAAAATTCAATTCATATTGCTACACAATACCAAAATTTATATCCAATTGTGGCAAATTCACTGAAGCTAATAATATTTATCAAGCCAATATTATTAAGCATTGAAAATCTTTAGCAAATAACATGTTGTTTGATAACATAACAAATAAATCTTCAGATTTTGGTAAATAAAATGCATATTGGAAAAAAACCCCATTTAAATCTCAAATGGGGCCACAAAAACTGATTATCAATTTTTAAAAAAATGTTTATGAGAAAAGACGGACAATTTTCACTTTCTTATCTGAATTTTGAAGAATATCTAGAAAGACTTACTTAATACTTCTATCGTACAGAAATAATTTAATAAAAAAAATAATAGTGTTTAAAATATTAAATACAGAATTTTCCATATTTGCAACACCCATTATTGCTGATTCTATTGATAGATATTAATAAATAAAAAAATAAATTTTGCAGGCATGGGTCTGAACTTCTCTTTTCTTCCTCAGGGGTGGTGGCAGTCATTAGGGGCCTGGTTTATTGGTGCAGGCTGTTGATAATTTATTGCCGCGACCTGGAAAACCTGTTGGGAGAGTACCTGGTCAAAGTCTCAGTGCCATTCTTGCTCTGGTCAGCTGCTGTGCCCTTGATAGGATGGTTTTGGGCAGTTCAGATCTGTGCTTGTTACTTGTTAGTTTTTCCCTAGTAGGCTTTCCAATTTTGGGCAGGTAGACTGAATGTGGTCCCTGCACATTTGGACTGTTAATTGAGAGAAAAAGGTACCTATAATGGTCTTGACATGGCTCGGCTGTGGGTCAAGAGCTTATTATCCATGTGTACAGATACACATTAATCAAAATTATAGTAACCCTTTTATGGATATAATTGTTATCAAGCATATGTACTTTATATAAACCTGGTCAATGATTGTTTTACCATGTAACATTGAACACTTTGTAACCCTCAACGGGTAAGTATACCTGAAAATTTTTGTAATTTTTTAAGTAATAAAGGTTACTTTTGAAAATAAATAAATAAATCTCTAACTTTAATTTTTCAGTTCACTGTGCAATTACTATATTCTGCAACTACAGAATCACATAGAGATAGAAACAGTAGATCGTTCACATTGTGATTGTAAACCTTTTATTTTTTAAAAGCATTGAGATTGGCTATTACCCATGAATTTTGATATTTCTGTCACTACTTGTAAAAAAAAAAAATGTTTTTTTTTTTTATGTTCACTCAAAATAAAAACAAAAGCAAATCACCTAAACTAAATAAATTGGTAAAAAATAAAATTAATTTTCTTTCTTATAAAATTATTATCATCTGTTTTGTTGTTAATATTGCAACTCTTGTAGATATTAAGAAAAAGATTAATCAAATGTTAAATAGGTTTAATGAATTTGTAAAAGCCACCAGTCAAAAGCAAATGGTTATAATTAGAAATGATAGAAGATTAAAAGCAACAATTGGGAAAAACATTTGTTGCAAATCAAATGCTTTTAAGTATTTAGGAGGTTGGTTGTTTGATAATGGAAATTATCACACAAGCACTAGGATGAAATTTGTAATGATTAAACAGTTTTTAATAAGTGTAAAAAAATTATTTTGTGGCTTTTAGTTGAGATTTGAAAAATGACTTTAATTGTATTGTTTGAGATGGGTTGTTATTGAAATAGAAATCTGGATAATAAGAAGTAAGTATTAAAAAAACCTGAACATTTGGAAAGATAAGATGTAAAAGTATATTTTGAAATGCTGAAGAGATTAAACATCCATATATTTATTGGAAAAAAAAAAGGAAATTAAAAGACGATATTTTATCACAATTAAATTAGTTGCACATAAACCTGCTATTTTACCCAATTTAGTGCAAGCAAAAAAGAACCGGATTTCTATTTACTTTAAAAGAATGGAAAAAAACATCATTTAATGATACTGCTTAAGATTGTAAAAGAATGATGGCAAAATCATAAGATTAGTAATATATTTTTTAATTTTTTGAATATACAGTGGCATACTTTCTTTTAAAAGTACTTAATTTAATATTAGGCAATACTTTCACGGGGAAAACATATCTCATTTAAATTATTAAAATTGTACTTGTGAGATTATAGATAAAAATGGAATACAATGAGAATCTACAATTAGATAAAATAGTGGTCCTACAAAATAAAAAGTTTGCTGCAGATGTTAAAAGCAGCATTGTAATTATGCCATATAAACAGACAATGCAGATTAGCATAGGGTATATATATATATATATATATATATATATATATATATATATATTACAAAGAAATCAAGTCATATGTCACATGACCTAATTTAAAAAGCTTGTATTACAAATGTTATATATAGAGCTCGCAAATAAGTTAGATAGCTGGATTGGAAGACATATTGATGTCTGAAAATTTCAGATTTTCTACTTAATAGTTATCCATTAGATAAAATTATGGGCTTGTCCTGGTATTTAAAATCTAATGCTTGAATATCCTAGCATCTCACTGAGGAAGCCAGTAGCAGAAACTGGTCTGGAGTTGGGGATATTCTGCAAAGCTAGTTAAGAGCTTATTTGTGAGCTCTATATATAACATGCAATATAGATATTTATTTGTGTTACATGAATTGGTGTATAGATTCACTTTTTGCCTTTTTATTCTGCCATATTCTATTCTGTACCCAACCTTCTGTATTTAGAATGGTTATACGAATTTATTATAAGTGATTGCTTGTGATGATAACAGAGGGGTGAATTTGAGAGCTAGACTTCCCTAGACTAAATCTGAATTTATGCTTTCAGTGCTTAAATGTTATGACTTCAATGAATGATAAAATGATAACGTAAATACTAATGAAGAATATAATTTGCTTAAACATTGTGCTGGCAAATTAAAAGTTTTGTATCTGGACTCATGATTTGTAGTTCTTAAACTTTCAAAATTATTCATAATTTTAATACATAAAATCGGAAATAGAAGGGTTACATTTAAAATGATACATGTTTAATTATCTTTTAGTTAGAAGTACAACTGCGCAATTCTGAATACTGCAAAATTTTGAATTATATTTTACAATTTAGAATGAAAGCAAAAATTTGATATATAAAATTTGATCCTGACCCAATAATTTATAGATTTATTTTTTTTTTTGTTAAAAAAAAGCAGAAAATTAAGATCTTTGAACTTCAGTACACATACAAGTTGGAAAATATAGATATTTTTCATAAAAACAATTCCGAATGCTGAAACTTATTGATTGATTTTATTTCTTCAGATTTCTTTAAAGTAACTGATGAACTTTTCTTTTTATCCCTTCAGGAGGTCTCAAAAGTCAGAAGCAAAAAAAGATGGCCATATTTACAATCATTTAATAAGATTGTTTCAAATTCAAATAAAAACACTGTAGTAATAACCCAAACACGCATAAACTCACCACTAGATATATATATGTATAAAACATGTCTGGTTAATTAAACTGCAAAAAATGTGTATAAATAAATCAATCTATAATATCCACACATAGTGTATGGTTTTTTCCATGACAGGTACCTCATTCAGGTGATCCTGGACTTACGTATCAGCCCTATTCAATGTGTAGATATGTAGTATTTAAATTAGGAACACATGAATCTATTTAACCAAGCCTTTGAAAAATACAAAATACGTGTTATAAATTATAAGTAGTGTCTAAGGGCTTAATCCCATGAAGCAAATTAGTACAAATTTATAAGTATCATTAGCACATCTACTTAGGTGTGATTCATTAGCTAATATATATATATATATATCATCAACTATATTCTGTTAAATAGACAGCATTCTGTCAAATGGACATATATATATAAGTATATTAATCAAGAATACCTCAATACTATTCAAGATATTGTAACATTCTTCCAAATTATAGATCTATAATTTAATTTCTAAAAAATCGTTTATATAAATTTAACTACTATTTTTATTTAATTAATATTATCCATTAATTTTATAATTAATGCTATCTTTTTATTCTAATAAACATATACTTTATATTTCGTAACCATAAGAATGTTAATTGTTTGAACAAATTGATTTTAATGATTATTTATGATTACAATATAGACTTTGCACAATTGTGAAGAGAAGCTTTAAAAATAATTTTCCTTAGGAATATTTCAATGTAAATTAAATTATGTAAAAAACAACAACACCTATATAATATAATTTGCCAACTGGATGAACAGTTTGGTCATATAGTGGGAATGCATTCATCTTCCATTTCTTAGATCAGGTTCAAATCCAGCCTAAAAAAATTAAATTTTTTTTCAAGTTCCCAACTAGAGATAAAAACAAAGATAGAAAATGTATCAAACTCTCATTCTGTAAAAGCCTGCGTGTAATCGTAACTGACTATTCTTCCAGGAGACATCTGGGAAACACCTGCATGGGCTATTTAAAGGATGTTTTTATTTCTATCCGTATTTTATTCATGTTTCCTATCAACATATTGCATGTTCTGTGTGTTTTGGTGCAGAGGTAGAAAAATAGATTCAAAGGTAAAAGTTTTTGAACAGATTCTTTTTGAATAGATTCTTAGCTGAGTAAAACAAAACATTTGTATACAATTAATCAAAATAAATTTATATAAATACAACCTAACATATAATACTTTATTCCATTTGTGAATATCAATTTATAAATATATATATATAGACTAAATACCATGTGTGTTTAACTGGAGGTTGATATATTGAATGCTTATAATTGAAAAAATAGTATAAAATATTTTTTTCACTAAATTAAGATTTTTATGATCAACACAAATGTTAGAATGAATGTGGGAGTGATAGACATCTTTGTTATGCTATCAATTTAACATATTAATTTTTGTATCTTTAGCAGTGAAAATACTGTAGTATATATATATTAATTATGTGTAATAATTTTGGTCATAATCTGGAAAATAGAGTTAGAAAGCTGACAATTATAAAAAAAATAATCTAAGTGTAAAACAGTAAAAATGGCAATAAACACAAATACTACAATAAATGCCAATGGCTGACATAGAATGTAAATGCATAAGATGTTTCAGAATAATGTCAGATATCTTTGTCAGATTGTGAAATCTACTTCCTTAATTTAGTTTGTGTATCTGTTCATTGCCATCAAAAAAGAAACAATTTTCCAATTGAAAAAGTAGAAGTTTTGAATATTGAATGACAAAAGTAATGATACATGAATTTTAATGATTGTGTAAGTTTGTTTATGCTTTTAAAAGTTCAATTTTAGTTTTCACTATGGTTCAAAACCGTAGAAATAGCAGTATCAAGGAAAAAATAAACTTTTTAAATGAGAAAATTCTAAAAAAAAAGTGACTAAATCAATAATCTGCAAATTTTTATTAGAGTATGATTTTAAAAGTGTGATAGAGTTTTTATTAAAATTGTACTGTAAAATACACTGTTAATAATTTAAATATGTACAACCATTAATTTTATATGTAATTTATAGTTCTAATTTTACATTATATTTTTCATGTTTAAATGAATGTGTTGGAAAGTGATGTTGCACTACATTGTTAGTCTAGAATAAATTACTTTACAAACATATTCAAATGTATCCTAAAATGAATGGAATATAAAAATAATGAATTTCTGGAACCAATAGTATGAAACCCCACTATATATATGTAAGAGAAAATAATCAAATATTATGTATTTATCACATACTTTTTCAACTTTTTATGCCACTTTCAATAAGCAATGCTATCTACCAGATGGAAGTGCTTAATAAATTCCTATTATGTGCATTTCTATCAAAAATCCCCAGAACAGTTTTATCAGTTAGGAGTTTTGGATTTTGTAACATTACAACTGGACTTGCAGGATCTAATATGCCTTCCTTCCAGTTTCTATTATTAATCACTATATTATACTATCAAGCTATTAGCACAAACTGAAAACATAAAAATATTTACAATCTAATCCAATTTGGAATTGAATGCAGTTCAGTTTCTGCATATTGTGGTATGTTAAGTTTTTTAATACCTAAAGTCACCTCTATTCTGTGGCCAGGGTTTGATATATACCAATAAAATATAAAGCCTATCATGTTTTAGTAACATATTTTTCTTCTTTTTTAGGTCACTTTGCAATAAGTTTTAAAATGCTGAACTGGATTCAGTTCCATATGACCATACAAGCAAGCTGGTTTAGAGTGAAAACATTTATATGTTCTTAAGTTTGGGCTAATGTCTTGATAGTGTAACAGAGATAAATGGTAAGAGATAGAGGGAAGATGCATTACATCCTATAGATCCAATTGCACTGTTCCAAGATCCAAAACTACATACAGATAAAAGTCATAAGATTAAAACTAATCTGGGGATTTTGAATAGGAAAACAGAATAAGGATTTATTATGCATTGTCATTTCAAGCTTTTTAATTATTTATTGTTAATTGTGATAAGAAAATAATATAATCTAGAATTTTAATTAGTTTTCTAAAATACCAATATCTAAATAGTCACAGATTATAAACACACACACACATATATATATATATCAAAAGAAAATCATAGAGACAGAAATTAATCATGAATATTATTTATACGATACAGAATCTATATAAATAGTGATATAATAATCAATCTAAATGAGATTGAAACAAACAACTAATTATATTTACAATTATTTATTAATTAACCTGGCTTTCATCATTGCAAGTGACATAAGGTGTGTGAAAAAGAATGTTACTAACCCAGCAATATGTAAGCTGAAGTCATGTTATAATTCATGCAATATTTTATTGGTGTAAATCAAATCCTGGTCATAGGATAGAGTTGATTTTAGTTATTAAAAAATTAAGGCAACTGAAGTGGATACAGTTCTATATAATTATACATGCAAGTTGGCTTATATTATACATATTTATATGTTTTTCTTTGCCTAATAGCTTGATAATATAATGATAAATTGTAGAACTGTAGGAAAGATGTGTTAGATCCAAGGTTCAGTTACACTCTTTCAAGGTCTAAAATTTCTCATTGATGAAAGCTATAAGCTTGAAAGTAATCTAGGTATATTGGACAGGAATTTATTAAGTACTGTCGTCTCATTATTCTTTAAAGGTTACTGCAAATGGCATAAAAAAGATGAAAAAGTATGTTATTAAAACAGCAACATGTAAGTTGAAATCATGTGATATTGGCTATTCATATTATGTAAAATATGTTTAATATGATATTATAAAATATAGTTACATCTATTTATGAAAAATATGATATAGATAATTTTGTAAATTTGAGTGAGTTTTTCTATGGCAGATAACAATTATACTATAGTCAAAACGTATCTTTTGATAAAACATTTTATCAGAAAAATATAATAAAATGAATTAAAAATAATTTTGTGTTTTTATGATCACCAAAATAACATTCTTTTGCTCATTCTATATTCTGGGGATTTTGTTTAATTATGCATAAGCTGATTATCTAAAAAAAAAATTGACTGTACATGAAAATTCTTAACTTTCATAAAAACAAACCAAAGCTCTAATCTAAATTTTAGCATGAAAGTTAATGCAATAATCTCAACAATATATGACTGTTCAATTCAATAGGGTATTTCATAAAATTCAAATTAAAGATGAAATTAACTTTAAATTTATATAAAAAATGCATTTGTCAGTTGCAATGTATTTTTAATGTTTTTGTTTTTTAATTCTAATTGTGAGTAATTTAATCATTTAAGATGATAAAGCCACCAGCTTTTTAATTTTTAAATATTAATATTTTTGTTGAAACAATAACATTTTTATACATTCAATAATGTAATAAAAACAGTATATAAAAGCAAAAGAAAAAACAGCAAATAAAAACTAAACCAAGGTTGTCTCAAAAGTAGAAAAAAATTAATAATGAAATTATTAGATATTACTTTACTATCAATTGTACATAAAATCAAATGTAAATTAGTGATCAGACTAATGCGCATGCGCTTTACAGATAACTATACGTAAATAATACTAACATTCTCAAAGACAAGATAAAGTCTTTAGAAAAGGTAGAATGAATCATCTAATTTTTTGATCCAAACGTTTAAGTATGGTCAAATCTTAAGTGTTTGGATATGAGAGTGTGACAATATTAAACAGTCACTTTAAATTACTTTAATATGCTTGGATGAATGATGTATAGTAAATTTTAAATAATTTCGCAAGCGTCATTCATCCAAGCATATTAAAGTAATTTAAAGTGACTGTTTAATATTGTCACACTCTCATATCCAAACACTTAAGATTTGCCCATACTTAAACGTTTGGGTTGAAAAGTTAGATAATTCATTCTACCTTTTCTAAAGACTTTATCTTGTGTTTGAGAATGTTAGTATTATTTACATATAGTTATCTGTAAAGCGCATGTGCATTAGCCTGATCGCTAATTTACATTTACAATTTATCAACATAGCGCTGTATAAATAAATACTTAATTATAAAATCAAAATAAAATATAAAATAAAAATTAAAATTAGTGATGTGAATAATATGTTTTCAGAAGTTCTTAATGGTAATAACTGAAAAGCATATTGTGTTTAATGTTTATCTGTGATTGTGGCATTTATTTACAGATATGTGCTGGACTATTTACGTCATTTTGTTGTTCTTTCCAAAGACATTCAACTGATAGAAATAACGCATAGGTTAGTATGTTCAATGTTTTCTAAAATTATTCAATATCTCATCTACATGATGAAAATACTTCATCATATACCTACAAATCTCGTATTTAAAGTTTGCTTTTTCTGCAATATCATCACATCTTTATATTTTTTTTTTTTGCTTAACCTTAGTAATTTTACCTTTCATTACAGTCATTTGAATTAAAATATTCCTTAGTTATAATAAATTCAAAAAATATGTTACTAAATAGGTTATGATTAATTTTATATATAAAAAAATTTAAATCACTGTTGTTGTCTATTATTGTAATACTACATTTATAATTTTTTAATTTTCACTAACAAGTTTATAAATCTTTTCACTTAAACTACTTATAGGCATGATTAAGCCATAATCTCTATCTGAAAATGTTGCATCACTGTTTAAGTTTATATTATTACAAAAAAGCATTTATGATATCACTTCAATTTCATTGACAAAAGAAGTATCTCTAGTTTATCATTACTAAAACTTGATAATTTATTATATTATTATTCCCATTATTCTCAGGAACATTAGAAAAAAAAAGCCATTAAAAATAAATAAAAAAATGATTCTAATGGTGAACATAAATTAAATTCCTGTTATCTTTATCAATAAATTTAAATTTATAGGTTCTAATAAACATAATTATTTATGGCAATATTTAACGCTATTCAATTTCCACTTCATTTTAAATTCAGTTGAACATTTGCTATATTACTTGAGTGTTTGAATTATCGATAGAGATTCTGACTCATACTATTTGATACAAGCAGAACATAAGAAAATTATGCTGGTAGTTAAATTTAAAATTATCCATGTTATTAAAGTGGATTTGAACACAAAGTTTCAAGCTCCCTTCAGTTATCCACTCAACATGGGTATGATAAACAACATTGGCATTAACAAGGGCTTTAAATATCCCATCATCAGATTTTCAATAATATGAATGGCTGAAAAGTTGCAAGGTGGAGAAGAGTGAAACCAGTCCATTAAAGTTTCTATCTTAATATAAACTGAGCACTGATTATATATGTGTGTGGAATATAATGATCTGGACCAACTGATGAGTGATGGTTCAGCACAAAATATGAATATTAAAGATCATTTACTTTTGTCATATGTATGTGATCATGTGTAATGATTATTTAATATGGAGTGAATATCTGAAGGCAGCTTGAAAGTCTGTGTTCAATCCCCTTTAATTACATCTAAGGTTCAGTATATTTCAATGTACTTATATTTTAATTATCCATGTTATTTGATTTTAGACAATCTATGTTAAAAAAAAGAATCACAACAGCCATAATAATAAAAACAAATGTAGTAGCTTGCAAAATAATTTAACTTGCTGTTATCTGACATTATCAATTAATACATAATATTTTGATATGAAAATTTCAGACCAAATATCATTAACATTTTTTTTTTACATTTGCAACAATTTATCATCATCAACCATTATCAGTCCATTGCAGGATGAAGGTCTCTCCAAGTTCAATCCATCTTCTCCGATCTTTAGCTTCTCTTCTCCATATAATCCCTGCACACCTTCTTATTTCATCCATCCATCTTACATGTGGTCTCTTTCTGAGTCTTTACAATCTCTTGGAATTCAGTTTAAGATTTCAATTGTCCATCTATTATCATCTCTTCTAGAAATATGTCCAGCCCAACTCCACTTCAGTCTTCTAATTTTTTCAATGAGATCAATAACACCTATTTGTTCTCTTACTCATATATTGCAATATCAATCTCTTCTTGTTACCCCTAATATGCATTTCTCCATACTTCTTTGAATGGCCTGAAGTCTTTGTATTTGTCTTCTATTAAGTGCCCAAGTCCCAGATCCATAAGTAAAAACTGGTAAAACATATTTATTAAAAACCTTCATTTTCAAACACATAGGCATATTTCCTTTTAGTATCAAGTTATAAACAATATTAAATACTACAAATATTATTTTAATTTTGAACAAATTAATATCACAAATTATTACTAAAATTGTAGAAAACCAGTAAAATAATGTGCTTGATTGATCTCAATCATATATATTTATCTTTTGTTTCCTCAGCTAATTTTTTTTAGTCACAAGAATGTTTAATCTGATCACTTTTTATTACAAAATAGGAGACAGAAAAAAAAAGAAGATAGAAAACATCTTAAATTTTTAAATATATCTATTTTTCCAATGTCCATTATATATTTTTCCATTAATCATTATATATTATTTGTATGATTATTAGGAAAATACTGAACAAAATATCACTACAAAAAACAGACCTTTTTAATAATTAAATTAATATTAATATAAAATACTGAACAGCATAAAGTATGGTTTAATGCAAAATATTATATATATTATAAACATGCATTAAAAGATATTAAAATTATTATTTATACATACTTTTTTAGTCAATTTAATTTTAATAAAAAATAGATAAAACTATAAATAAAATATAATTGCCACTTACAAGAATATAATTTATAATGTAAAAATCATTGTTATCAAGGACTACGAATTTAGTTTTCTAAGCCGAAAGTGCTTCCAGCTATGTGTCTATGTGTAATAAAAATAAGTACATGTAAGAAACCTCTTCTTTAGCCAACATTATAAACATTTTGTCAATTTATTACAAAGAATATAATTTAGTAAAATATAATGCTCACTTAATTGTATTTAAGTTAAATTCTCTTACCAAAAACATGTTGGAGTAGCTAAGCAATAGGATATTCCAGATGATAATATGAATACTATTAATGATAATTTAAATCACTAAACATCACATGATCACCATTTTTATGCTTGCTCATAACTATTATTAAAACAGACAAAACTCTCCCAGTAGTGCCACTCAGTGCAAGCCAGAGTAATCAATAGATGCCAGAAGGTTTGTGCATAAAATCCCTATCTAGTGCCTAATCATACAATATCACCAGACTAGTTTCTAGCTTGTGGCTTTCATCAGTGAGAAGCCTTGGATCTGAAAACACTGCACCTATATGACTATATAAGCAAATGGATCTGAGTTCAGACATATATGACTATACAAGCTAATGAGTTTGGATTGAAAATATTATTGTGTTTTCAATTTTAGACTCATAGTTTTGTAGTTAAGTAGAGATAAAATGTGGCTGCAGGAGGGCTGCATTATATCCTATGATCTAGGTGCAGTGTTCTCAGATCCAAGGCTCCTCATTGATTAAAGCCACAAGATAGAAAGTAGTCTGGGAATATTGGATGAGTTTGCACTAGATAGGGATTTTATGCACAAGCCTTCTGGCATCCATTGATGACTCTGGCTTGCACTGAGTTTCATTACTGTATGGAGTGTTTTGCCTGTATTAATGATAATTTATTAATGTTTTCTATACTCTTAACAATTAAGAGTTACATCATAAAATAGTAATGCCTTTACATGATGCATTTCAATTAACTACAGTAATTTTCTTATTTATATATAATATACTTTTCTTAAACTATAAATATTATAGTTTTAAAATGTTTTCTGCATAGTCCTTATATCAATATCATCTGATATTTTTATCAAATTAACAATTCTAATTTATCTAAACAAAATTCTATTGTATACACAAATTTATAATTAAACATTTAATTCTAAAACCGTTTAGTCAAAATATCAATTCTAGAGATATATTGTTATTGTTACAACTCTTTCAAAAATACAGGAAGTAGTGCAATTTCTAAAACAGTTTTAATATTTACTAAGGCAATAAATCTTTAAGCATGTGCACTTGAAAATATGAAGGTAGGGACCTCAACAGGTCTTAACCACAAGCTTACTCTTTGGAAGAAAAGAGGGGGACAGTTTTTATTAATTATAAAAAGCTTTATAAACCTTTCAAGGCTTTTTTTAAATAGTTAATACAAATTAAGTACATTAAAGCTTTGTTTCATGGATAATCACATGAATGCCATTACCATTGTTAATAATAACTAGAAAGCAGAACACACATACTTTCAAAATAATTTATAACTTACTAGACTTTCTAGCAGAAAAGTTTGTTTCATGACCAGAAGGCCATAAAAGTTAAATCTAATTGTGAAAATATTATCCATTGTTTTACTGAGTGTGAAGCAATTGCCTCTAGAATGCATTATGGCTTTATGTCCATGTGGATTTCATTGCATGCTATTGATAGAATCTTATTAAATAGTTCAAATAGTCAGGCTCACAATATTGGATGTAAATGAAATGAAGGAGACATGTGAACAAAAACATTAACACTTTTAGAGATTGCCAATACTTAAAATATTTTTTTAAATGTTTATCCAAAAATCCGAAATTATATCAATACGTATTTTAATGACCTTTCTGAAGATGAATCAATTACAGATCTTGGAGGTTTTAAAATTAATTCTTATTACCTATCCTTAAATATAAATCAGAATTATAATAATGATTTTACAGAGGAAATTTCATTTACAAGTATGTAAATTAGGCAATTTACTTGAACATGAAATTGCTAATGTAATATGGCTGCATATCTGTTATATCATTTAAGGCAGTTTGCAATGCAATAATGATGTTTTTGACTATTCTTTTGATTGTAGTGAGGATTGTGCCTATCAGTTGTTCATATTGTAAGACTCACAAAGATGACACTACAAATGGAGTCCTATGTCAAAGGTAGCAGTAAATTAAAATATTTATATATGAATACTTTTTTACTATTATTTATTTATTCTATAATTGATATTTACAATATATATGTAATAGCTTTGCAGATAGACTTAAGTCCACACACTGTGTTATGCAAATGTTAATTTAAAATGTATTTGTTTTGCAAAATTCATAAAATAAATGCCTTATTATTGTCATTATTATATTTTCTCAGTCAGTTAGCACAGAATGAACTATGGTGATATAAAAAAATGATTTATGGCTTTATTGCTCATCAGTTCATAAGTTTGAGCTCTAGAACTGTGAGTACCAAAACTGATTGTGGGACCTTCCAGTCCCAAGTTGCATGCTCTACCAACTGTCCCAAACTATGCAAGGTAAGCTCACATAATCTTTTCTCATCTATAATTTATATCTACACATTACATACATAATCACATAATTTTTTCTCACTATCTATAATCTATAACTATATACTATTCATTATTATTCCTTTTTTTTTCTCATGTGTCATAGCATCAGCCGGGAAGCAAACCCACTAACCTGGGATAACTGTTTGTAAAGCAGCTGTCAATGACCTCTCGACCACCATTGCTTGACAAAAACTCACCTGATAAATGTAAAATAATGTCATGATCATTTCTCAGAAAATTTATAAAACCTACTACTCATTAGTCAAAATAAAATAATAATTTTTATTTATAGACTGCATTCAGTCAAGTTTTATTTGTGAATTGAAACAATTGGAAATAGTAATAAATAATTAAAAGTATATATCTCATAAAATCTATTTTATCAGTTTTCAAACAATAAAATTTACTTATTAAAAAAGTTTATTTATTTATTTTGAAAAAAGAGATAGGATATTTATTTATTTTTCTGTTAGCCATTTGGATGTGAGATAGAAATATGAAAAAACTCAAATTATCAATACAGAAAAGGGGGCTAGGAAAAGAACAGAAAAAACTTAAGGTATCATTAATAAAATTCATTACTAATCATCTATTATCTCTTGAGAAATTGAAGCAGAATCATCAGAACCCTACTCTAAAATACTACATAAGCTAGACAATGCCAATAATGAAAAAAAGAAAATTCCACCAGAAGATAGAAGATGTGATGTCAGTATCAATGCCATTCTGAACAATGTAAGATGAGGACAAACTAATTCTTTTACTATCTTGTGATAATTTGAATGAGAACAGAATAGACACTGTAGCTGATAAACAAATTATTCAGTTGGTATCTGGTCAAAATACAAGTGATCATGGAATGGACACTATGAATGTAAGCTAACTAATGATAATCTAAGTGATCCCAGAATGTGGCCTGCACATCTTATACATTAAATTATTCAATGTTTTATTGAAAAAGAATCTATGAAAATAAATCATTTCAATTTTCCTAAAATTACTATGACTAAACAATTACTTCTGATCTTAAAAAAACATGTAAAAAAGCCAAGGCAGTAGTTAGTCTATTCAATAAGTAAAGATAGCATTTATTATTGCTTGTGTTGTAAAATATATAGTCTATTAAAAATAAAATTAACAAATACAACAGGTTTTTGTGACCATACTCACAGTCTGTTTAAACATGAAATTAGCTTACAGCATATGAATAATCAAAGAAAATGGTTAAAATTAAAAAAATAATTTCATTAAAGAAATTTTGATAGCTTGGTCATAGCAAAAATTACTCACTGCTAAAAAAAAAAAAGATGACATGCCTTCATCAAAAGAATTATAGCCACAGTACAGTTTTTATCAAAATAGGGACTTGCATTTAATGGTATGCTAAATTAGTTATATATTTGTGATTGAAAACAGTAAAATTATTACAAAATTTGACAATATTATGTATAAACACATTAAATATTCATTCTAAAATAAATAATACAAAAATTGTTCATTACATCGGAGATAAAATTCAAAGTGAAATAATAAATAAATATTTATTTTATTTTGGTGACTGACAGAAAAAAATTTATTCTACAAAGAAGTTTAAAAAGTAAATATTTTTCAATAATACTAATGCCTCATACACCAAACAATTTTAGATATTTTACCATTCCCATAAAAAATGGGGAAATAAAATATAACATTTTATTTCATTCAGTTCTATTTATGATGCTATAAGGAAAAAAATATTTAATTTTTTGGTAAATAAATAACTTTTGAAAATAAGATTATGACAATGCATTAAATATGAGAAATAAAAATGTTGTTTTGCATGCTTAAATCTGAATCTTTATGTAATTATTATTCCTTGTGTGGCACATGGGTTAAATTTAGTTGTTAGTGATGCTTGCAAAAGAACAAATAAAATGATTAATTTTTTTAGCATTATTCCATAAGTTGCAAGGAAATCAAGTCATACATCACAAGCCTCACTGATGAAAGCCAGAGCTGGAAACCAGTCTGAGGATAGGGATATTTGGAAAAGCTTGTTAAGAGCTATTAGCACACTCATTATATAATATTCCAAAAATAAATATATATTTTTTCCTCATCTATATGCAATAAGTTTACCTTTAAAAAATATGTTCACAACTTATCATTGCAAATATAAATCATATGTATTAGGAAAATATAATTAAATCACTGAAACCATTTATATTTCATTCAGAAGAGGTACATGGTACACTATTTGATTTATCAAATGATGAATCAACTAAGACAGATATAAACATCAAACACATTATTTGGCATCCATTTGAAATTAATCCCTTCAAATGTATTTGATCTAACATCATTTGGTATAAAATTATTTTAAAAATCAATATAGAAAATAAATTTATTCATAATCAAAATTTTTACATTCACACACTAGTAGAGACATTGAAGGGCATACTAATTTCATCTGCCAAAGAATTTATTAAGACTTTTAGTTTTAATTTAGTCTTTTCTTAAAATGTGACGGTTTGTTGACACTAAATTAAAAATAAATATTTTGATTATGAACTTAAAGATAAAAGAGGACAAGAATCTAAAAATATGTTTAAGATAAAATATACTTAATAAGAGCTCTTGCCTCATTAAGGAAAGATTCATTCTTTTAAAATGCCATAGTGATGATTTTAATTCAACCTACAAGTTGAAAATTATGGAGGAATAAGAAATTGTAAAATAGTGTAAGAATTGATTCTTTAAAACTCATTTATGGTAATGAATTAGGTATTGATGGTGTAGAATTATTTGAATAAATAAAATTCTAAAAATGTAAATAAAAGAAATCACCACATACTACAACTTCATTCAGTATTTAGTATTTAATGATTCAGTATATTTCCCCCCAATTTTCCATCACTTTATCAAAAACTATTTATGAACAACAATGTCACAAGAAAGATTGTAAAGTTTAGATTTCATTATAATTGAATCTGAAGTTGCAGATTTATTACAACTGCAAACCATAGTTGATACCTTTGAAAATATGAAGGCAAGAATAGTATTTTTTTAAATTTCATGTTTAAATTCTCTAAATTGAAGATTATACACTAAATGTTTCTTAATAAATAATTATTCAGTTGTTTTATTAATAATACTACAAAGATTGTGAAGAACAGTAATTCGTATGTGTGACCAGCTATGTCTTAGCATGAGCCTGATTGTAGTACACATGAAAATATTTTCTATATCACAATAGATTATCTGATTTATTACTTACTGAAAGCAAGTCATTAAATATTTTAATGTAGAATATATTATAAATATATTTTCTAATGCCAAAGTTAACAAATTAAATTGAAAATAAATTAAATATATTTTAATTTTATGTTAATTTTTTTTTGAATGAGGACACAAATTAATTTTGGTACAGGGTTGACAAAAAAACTAGTTATGCTATTGCATCTCTTACTTGACAAAATATCTGAAGCAAAAATATTCTAATTGTTAAATTTTTGGCATTTAAACTATTATTTATTAGTAATTAACAAATCTCAAATCATCAGTTCTTTGATAAATTGTATGAACTATTTTACATTATTTTAAGATAGTTTTATATATAAAATTTTTAAATATTTTAAATTATTACTTGAACAGGAGATCAACTATAAATTATTTTATAAAACCAATAAAATATCACATGATCACCATTTCATATGCTTACACATGATGTTAGTAAGAGTACCAAACTCCCCATACAGTAGTGTCACCAAGCCTTCATAATCAATGGATGCAGGAAGGGTTAAAAATCCCTATCTAGTGTTTACTCATCCAACATCCCCAGACTAGTTTCTAACTTGTGGCTTTCATCAGCGAGGATCCCAAGATCTAGGTGCATTACTCTCAAACCTAAAGCTCATCACTGATGAAAACCACAAGATAGAAACTAGTCTGGGGGATGTTGGATGAGTAGACACTAGATAGAAATTTTATGCACAAACGTTCATGCATCCATTGATTATAAAGGCTTGCATTTGGTGGCTCTACTGTATGGAGAATTTGATAGTCTTATAAATTATGTTAAGGAGAGCAATGACAAAGTACTTCAATGATAACAAGAACATCCTATAGTTTACTGCTTAGATATATGAATCTGCATTTGAACGAAATACTTAAAAAAATTATTCACCCCCCCCCCCCAAGATGCTACCTTTTAAAATAATGGAATAATCCACATTGATGACCCTCAACCCCTATCTTCTTCCTTTTAACATTATTTACACCACAGTGCAAATTACAAGGCAAATCTAATTTAAACGTTTTAAGATAGAGAGGAAAAAGGCAAAATTGCTTTCTGATTTTAAAAGACATTCTTTAAACATTTAAATTTCTCAAAAAAAAAAATCTGGCAGATGTGAGAGACAGAATCAAAAAAGAATTTAAAAAAAAAAAAAGAAGAATTTTTCCAACGAGCATTAAGAAGATTTATGATCTGTATAGATTATTCTTCCTGGAATTGCTAACAAAAAATATTAACTAAAAGTCAAATTTAAACTCTCATTTATTATATTACTTTCTACTTATTATGCATACATGATTAAACGTATATGTAGATACGCTCTCATATACATATACTCACACCAGAGCTTTATTTTCGAAATTGTTAAGACTCAGAAGCCAAATGTTTTAAATACAACCAATAATGTTAATTTCTTTGTAAAAACAATATGACCAAGACTCTAATTATTGGTCATCATTGATGACTGTTTGTGATCATCTTAACATAATTTACTTCAGCATCTCAAAATCTAGATGTAGTATCACGAATTTCAATAGCTTTTTTATATTTTAAAGATATACTAAGCGAATTTTATATTTATCGCATTTCCTTAATTCATTTCAGTAATATAAAAATTGCAATATTGCTGAAAGAAATACCACATTATGAAATGTTCGTAATGGCTGAAGTGAAAAATTTAATAAAGTCATTAATGATTACATCTCCTGATAGGAACCTTGACAGATTTCTAATAATTTACTAATAAATAAACTGGTTAAAAAAATAATAAATAAATAATTACAATTAAATTGCAATATAAAAAATAATAGCATTTAAAAGATATATATATATGCTTAATGTCACATTAGTAACAAAAATTGGTTATAGTAAATAAAATTTCTACATTTTTATTTACAACTGTCAAACTCACTCCACTCACAACTTTGATACCATCCACCTCAGATAAATACAATAATGATTATTATTATTCATTTACTAAACTAAAGATTATCTCTAGCACAGATATAAACTTTAAACCTCAGTTAAAGATTAATATATTAGATTTTTTAATTTTAAACATACACATGCATGGAGTTATTCACCTTTCTTTTTCCCATATGTAATATCTTTATAAATAAAATTACTAATTAATTTACTAATAATAAATATACATTCATATTATGGAAAGTTACCAATTTACATAATTATACATATTTATTATTATAAAAAAGTAAGGTGCACCTTTCATATTCCTGTATTGAAAACATTTTTATAAGTGTGGCTTTTTGGAAACTTAAACCACTAAATATCATATGATCACCATTTCTTATGCTTGCTCATAACTGTTATTAAACAGGCAAAACTCTCCATACAGTAGTGCCCTCAGTGCAAGCCAGAGTAATAATAAATGCCAGAAGTTTTGTACATAAAATCCCTATCTAGTGTCTACTCATCCAATATCCTAGTTCTGGCTTGCACTGAGTGGCACTACTGTATGGAGAGATTTGCCTATTTTAGTAACAGTTACGTGCAAGCATAAGAAATGATGATCATGTGACATTTAGTGGTTGAATACCAATCCTGCTTAGTAGGATAGTGGTGGCTATGGTTATTAAAGAACCATAAACACCAAATTTTAAAGGTACTGAACTGAGTTCAGAACTATATGGCTACATAAGCTAATGAGCTTGGATTGAAATTATTATTTTGCTTTCAATTTTAGACTCATACTTTTGTAGTTAAATAGAGATAAAAGGTGGCTGCTGGAGGGTTGCATTAGATTCTAAGATCTAGGTGCAGTGCTTTCAAATCCAAGGCTCCTCACTGATGAGAGCCACAAGCTAAAAACTAGTCTGGAGATATTGGATGAGTAGGCACTAGATAGGGATTTTATGCACAAGCCTTCTGGCATCCATTGATTACTCTGGCTTGCACTGAGTGGCACTACTGTATGGAGAGTTTTGCCAGTTTCTGGAAATTTCATACTTATAATAATATTTAATATAATGAATGCATTGTAATTAACAATTTTTAATTAATAAAGTTAATCTGGTGCTAATGAATGATGTTTCTTTTTATATATTAAATTATTATTTAACATTGCTCTATATAATAAAAGAGTAATGAATAAAATAAAGAAATTTATTCTCCTCCATTTCTTATTCTAAAGTTGATTTATTATAATTGAAAAGTGTGCTGCATTTTGATATTTTGTATGCTTTATGCATACTTTGTCATATATTTCTTACATGAAACTAAATTTAAATAAGACAGGGTGTGTCTATATTTAAAATATTCAATATTTATAATATCACAATATAAAAAAAATAAAGAATGCTTGTTTGATAATCATTTTTATCATCTTTATTTTGCTAATATACTCTCAAAATATTTATTTACTATTAAGAAAAAAATGCTTGAAATATTAAAAAGGTTAACCTTAAATAGCAATTAAGTTTTGATAATTAAACTTACTAATTTTGGAATAATTTTTATTTGTATAAAAATAAAAATGTTAAATATTTTCATTTAAGTTAGCATCTTCATTTTTTGTATAATTACTTATTAAATTTTTTTATATTTAATTTGATTAATTATTTTAATTATCTCAGTAACCTATAATACCATCCTTGAACTATTAATAAATATATGAAAATAGAATAAAATATATTGCATTGATATTAAGAATGACATTATTCACTGATTATTCTAATGCTACCTGTAGAATAATTATATATATATATATATATATAATTATATAAAATGTATATAACAATTATATAAAATGTTGTTACCTACATATCTTAGAATTTAAGCAAAAATAATTATTTTATTAAATAATATCATGTTATTAAAATAGCTTTACAGCTTTGTCCTGTTAAAGTGAATCTATGAAAGGTAATTTCTAAACATTACTCATGACATTAATGCATTCAATAGAAAATGTAGCATTAGCATTAAATGATATTAAATACAAGTATATTGTCTATACTGAACTTAATGTAACTAGAAGAGATTTGAATTCAGACTTTCAAGTTCCCTACAGCTATCACTTCATCTTGTACAACCGATGAACCAGCACTCATTCAGTGGGTCCAGATCATCATCTAATACATATATAATCAGTGCTCAGTTTATATTAAGATGGCAAATCTTCAAACTTTAATGGACAGGCTTTGATCTTCTTCATCCTCCAACTCTTCAGCCATCCATATCATTGAAATTTGATGATAGACTGTTCAAATCCCTGTTTATTACATTAAATATATGTAAATATGTTTTTTTAAAAAGAAAATGGTAATAAGAACTTGTTGTGTAAATCTTCACAATAAACAGTAAAAATAGTACCCATAACTTAAAAACAAAAAAAAACTGCCATATAATTTTTAATATGTTTTTATTACTTTTTTTGATAAATTATTTTTTGTTGGCCCAAACTGTTTTAGCCAAGTTAATTGGCTTGTCTTTTCATTCTGATAAAAGCAAAATTGCTACTACTGACATTTCCAAAATATTTAAGAAAACACAAACTCATACATTGTTCTTTAAGAATAATAGCTCAACTAAAATTTTATTTAAAAATTAATGCTAAAATAACCGATCAAAAAATAAAAGTATCTTTGATTTAAATGCAAAAACGTTTTAACAAGGTTGAACGATTGTATCCGCTAGATATTATATCAAGACACTTTAGCTATTAATAAGGAAATAATAGCTCAAATTTTTGTTTACTGTTTACTATACTACCTTATACATGTGTAGTTTTTTCAGCACTGACATACACATTCTCATACACACATATATAGAACATTAATACTTTTTAATATGTATTTATATATAGTTATGATAAAACTTATAAATTAGAGATCATAAATTAAGATATGTAAAAATGATTACAAAGTTATAATGCAAAGAGCAGAAATATTTTTCTATGTATTTACTAGTATGTATATACATTCACTTTTTCAAAAAAAAAACTATATTTCTTTATTTTCATAAAAAATGAGTTTTTCTTTTTCATCATTTTGCAATGAATAATTCATTTTTCTTAAACAAATGGCTTATAGCAGAATATATTTTTCGTTGATTTATAATTAAATTAATAATTATTTTATCATTTAAAAGCAAAATACATGCTTGCTTACAGTTAGATTACAACAATATGACTGAAGAAGCTCTGAGTAAGATTATAAAAAGAATAGCAAGGTAAGAAAATGATAGTATAGAAGTAACATCTGTAAATTATTTAAAAAAATATAAATTTAAATGTTGAGAAAGCATCAGTGGCAGCTCTATTATAATGTCTAATAAGAATTTTTTTTTTTTTTTAAAAAGTAGGCTAAGGAAAAAGGCCTCTTCTAATGTGTGGGGAAAAAATAATTTTAATAATATGGCTCCCCCAAGAACTGTCAGTAATCCAAAACTCATTAAATCAACATTAACACTGAGATTTACATATATTAATGTTTTTTTTACAAATATATGAGATATTCAAATTTTGATTTAACTGAAAAACACTTTACTAAAATCAAAATCTTCTCATTATATATGATAAAATACAAAACCCTCAAATCTGTCAGATCCAAAATAAACAACAAATACATTTGTAAAATTAAACTCATAATAGAAAAAAATGCTTTTAACTTTTCTAGCTCTTGATAAACCTTCATAAGATCACTTTACAAAGAAATTATCAGCAAAGTCAATCTCAGTGAGTCTGTTAATTTCTTATTATTTCTTCCACCATTAAAATTCTTACTATCATATATAAAATGATAGAACAACTCATAGCTACATAATCTGAAAGAGTTGAAACTAGTGGAATTTAATCAATTGATATTTTCTGATACACTGAAAAGAATGGTCTTAGTTCTAGTGTTAAAAAAAGTCAGTAATCTTACAGTAAATCTGAAAAATAAAAATAGTTTTAGTTTTGTATTTAAATCTTCAAAATATACAGAGAAAACATTTCATGCACCATATTGTTTGACAGGTTTTCAAGCAGGATCTATAGTAGACTGATAAACTTCTTGTGATGAAGATACTGAAGTCATTTGGCAGTTGACTGCAGTACACACAAATCTTAAATTTGCAACTACTCTAACAAATTAGAACATTTGTAAGAAAATATGTCACAGTCTCATCACTCATGAAGTTCCTAATCAAGATTCTAGAAATCTTTTATCTAAATAAGAGAAAGTTGTAGATAATAATGATATGAAATAAACATGTCTGTGAAACCAAAGAAGAAGATATATGAAATAATATACTTTCTATATAAATAGTTATTTAAATTATATGCATAGAAGAATTGTACTCACCAAACAATACACAAGCAAAAACAAAATTCTATATTAAATATATGTGATCCCAATTAATTTGAAAATCAATTATGAAGATGAATGTAAAGAAACAAATAGTATAACTCATAGAATACAATCTAAATGATTCAGAACTCAATGCACAACAGTGTAGCCCAAAGAATATAATCCAGACCATTCAAGAAATCAATGGACATTAAGTATTCAATGGACATTTGTGGTATTATTTCAACTATGAAATTTTTTTGAAGTTTCAAATGTTTAAAATGCACAAACATATAAAACTATGCATAAAAAAATTTATACTCTATATTTGGTTTTACAGAAAGAAAACTTCAATATACTTAACATTAAAAAAACATTGATCTGTGTTGAACATAAACTTGTTGATATATCTTTTGTTTGTTATTGGTCCAATAGTCATCCTTTATAATTCTCCAATTGGAATTTAGGTTTGATATTCACTTCATCAGGTCAATTTATGAGGTCTCTAATTTGTCTAAATATGCTAAAATATATCAGTATTACTTGTGCATGTCAAATATATCAAAATGGAGAAACATAATCCTGTACCACACTAATGAAAGACTTTATCTATATATAGTCAAAATAAGAGTCATAGATCACATGACCCTATCTCTTAAGCTTGTAAGTTATAAACAATGAGGATTGCTAATTCCTCAACAAGCTTTGTGATAAATGCTTAGCCAGAGCCAGCACTTAAAATATCTCTGTCAGGAATCCTCCCCCAAACCCCTGACTATGGTTTCGTGCTTTGGCACTCCTCAGAGAGGTGCCAGGATAGGTTTTAAATTATTATTCTTTTAATATATTTTGTTTAGATTATGGAATGCAGTCCAAGTCACAATTGTTATCAAATAATTTATTCTTTCACCGTTTATGTCTCAGTGACATTATGTATGATTTTAATTTTATACCTATTATATTAGATATACCAAAGATTCAATTATTCTGATATTTTTACCATATAATAATATAAAAATATTGAACTTAGATATTCAAATTATCATTAATAAAGAAAGTTTATATTTAAAAAAACATAAAAATATTTAGTTTTGTAAATGTGTCATACTGACTTGTAGCCATAGGTATAATTCCTCTATTTATTATTTTTATGTTAAATAACTAAAAATAAAACTTGCTAGAAACCAGAAAATTGAAATAACAGCATTTCCAAACTCTTAGGATATATGTTGTATTTTCCACACACACACAAATATATATAGATGACCAAAGTTAATTATTTGACACAGTTGAAATATATCAAACTGTAATAATAATATTATTATTATGAAGGCTTAAGCCACCTCTAATTTTTGGAATATATTATTTTACACACTAAAGTTATAATTGTTAATAATAATAAATGGCATATATACAAAAGTTATAGAATATTTTTATTAATATTCCTGTTTAAAATGATTTAATGCATCGGTAGCCGAGAGGTCAGCACAGATGCCTTGCAAGCAAGCAGTTGCTTGCAGACAGTTGTCGTGGGTTCACTTCCTGGCCGATGCTTTGACATATGGGAAAAAAATAAAATAAAATGATTTGCTTTAGCAGTAAATTTCCTATAATTTCAAATTCAGCTATGAATAATTTCCTTCTTTTCTGAGCTAATGTAATACACGACTGTTAATGAAAACACCCACAAAAAAAATAGTTCTTTAAAATATTCAGCTTTATTACTGCCTAGCATGCTTTTGTTATGATGTATATCATATCCATAACTTATAGTAATACGGCTCTAAGCCAAAAATATGATATACATGTTATATCAAAAATATACTAGGCAATAATAAACCTGAATATTTTTAAAAAACTACATTTCCTGTGGATGTTTTCATTAACAGCCATATATAAAATTTTAAATCTAAATTAAGATCAATGTAAGCTGAGCATTGATTGTATATATGTGTGGAGATGATAATCTGGACCAACTGATGGGTGCTTGTTTAACACTTAATATGTATATTGGTGATTATTTATCTTTTCAACATGTGTGTGATCAAGTGTGTTAGTATATGAGATAACATGAATAGTTGAGGGTCATGTGAAAGTCTGAGTTCAAACCCCCTATATTTTACATAATGGAATGCATGTATAAAAAAGCATGTACTACAGAAAAAATTTATATATTAAAATCATTATTTTGTACTTTTTGTAATAAACTATTTTGTGATAAAAATATTTAATGAAGTAGAGAGGTTTAATATAAATAGTATTAATTAACATACGGCTGCAGAAAGGAGTTTGCTATTAACTGAAAGGAGAGCCTTTGATTCCTCTTGGAGGCCTTAAAGGAACCAAGCAGGGCAAATTCCTAATGTCCACTCCATATGTTCTTGTCATTGCAGCTGTTATTATTAGGTGATTATTCATATAGTATACGAACATGGATGGGCTGCTCACCAACACGAATTAGCCAGTGTGGTGAGTTTATTGGCTTTTTACCTCTGAGTTTAAGATTGAGAAACACCATGATCTTTCTTCTCAGTGCCTGATAAGGCAGAATGAATGTTTGTGTAAATGATAAATATTTTTCCAATACATATATACAATTATAACAGACAAAAATAAAGCATGGCCCTTATTCCCAGGAGGCTGTAAAGTCACCAACCAAAGCAGTGGTTGGTGGCCAAAGGCGGAGGATGCTAAGAATCCCCTGATTGCAGACTCAGGCTGCCATTTGATGACGACTTTTTATTTAGGTACTTACAACTGCAGATCACTTTCAAGTGAAGGAAGATTGCAAGAATTAGAAGAACTCTCTTATATTAAATGGGACATTATTGGACTTTGTGAAGTTAGAAGAAAAGATGAAGAGACAATTGATTTAAAAAGTGGACATATACTCTATTATAAAGGCACAAATATTGGAAATACAAGTGGAGTAGGATTCATTATAAATAAAAAGTGCAAGAACAATATTGTGGAAATTGATGGTGTATCAGACAGAGTGGAAAGATTAGTTATACAACTTAATAGCAGATACCAAATGCAGATAATTCAGGTTTATGCCCCAACAAGTTCTCATAGTGATGAAGTAGTAGAAGATTTTTATATGGATGTACAAAAGGCTTTTGATCAGAGTAAACAACATTTTAAAATTGTTATGGGAGACTTTAATGCTAGAATTGGTAAACAAATGAAAGATGAAAGTGATGTAGGTAATTTTGGTTATGGTAATAGAAATGAGAGAGGACATAGACTTGTGGAATTTGCAGAAAAAGAAAAACTTTATATTATGAATTCTTTTTTTTGAGAAAAATGTTAAAAGGAAATGGACATGGAAGCATCCAAATGAAGGTATAGCAGAATTGGATTATATTTTGACTAACAGGAAATACATATTTCAAGATTGTAATGTTCTTAATAAATTTAACACAGGAAGTGATCATTGATTAGTAAGGTGTAAGATACGTGTTAATGTAAAACTAGAGAGACAAAAATTATTAAGAAAAACAATATTTACAGTTGATATTCCTAATCTTCAGAAACATTCTAATGAATTTAAATTAGAACTTACAAATCGGTTTCAAGTATTAGTAGATTTTGAACATGATTCAGATTTGAATGAAATTAATATGAAAATAACTGATACACTTTTAAAAACTGCAACAAAAATAGCTGGTAGAAAAAAGCAGCAATTGACCAATAAAATTTCTACTGAGACTAGAGAATTTATGAAGAAAAGAAGAAATATGAAGATATACAAAAATGATGCATTAAAAAGAATTGAATATCTCGAATTTTGTAAAATGGTGCGAAAAAGAGTTGAAAATGATATAAGAAAGTATAACTGTGAACTAGCAAGGAAAGCTGTAGAAGAAAATAAAAGTCATAAGAATGTAAAACAACATATTAGTATTGGTATGAAATTTATATCTGCAATAAGAAAAAAAGAGGGAATTGTTACTAAAAAGAGAGATAACATCATGAAATTGGTAGAAGATTTTTATCAAGAATTCTATAGTAATAAAGAACAAGTACCTCCTATATCTATTACATCTTCCGAATTGCCCAGAATTTTAAATGAAGAAGTGAGATACACAATTAAATGTATGAAGAAAGGAAAGGTTCCAGGTAATGATGGAATTATAATTGATATATTAAAAGAAGCAGGTGAAGAAATAGAAATTATTTTAGCAAAGTTATATACCAAATGTCTAAATGATAAAGATGTACCAGATGATTGGAAGAATGCAGTAATAATATTAATATTTAAAAAAGGTGATAAAGAAGATATTAGAAATTATAGACCTATCAGCCTTTTATCAGTTTTATATAAAAATTTTACCAAGATAATTACAACTCGTCTACAGAGAACATTGGATTTCCACCAACTAAGAGAACAAGCTGGATTTAAAAGTGGTTTTAGTACAGTAGATCATATCCAGGTGTTGAGAGAAGTTATAGAAAGGACGAATAAATATGAGTTGTCATTATGTTTTGGATTTGTAGATTATGAAAAGGCATTTGATTCTATAAACATTTCTTCAGTGATTAAAGCATTGGATCATCAAGGTATAGATCCAGGATATTGTCATATTTTGAAGAATATTTATAAAAATGCAACAGCAACAATTAGATTACATAATGATACTGGGAAAGTCAACATTGAGAAAGGTGTAAGACAAGGTGACTCCATATCTCCAAAACTTTTTACAGCAGTGCTGCAAGAAGTATTTTGTGGATTAAAATGGGAAACTAAAGGAGTGAAAGTAAATGGAGATTATTTAAGTCATTTAGATTTCGCAGATGATGTAGTTGTTTTTGCAAATAATTCTTCAGAGCTGCAGGATATGTTGCAGGAATTATCAGATGAAAGTAGGAAAGTAGGATTAAAGATAAATGTTAAAAAGACTAAAGTAATGTTTAATCAATTTGCTCAAAATATGAAAATAAAGATTGATTATGATGAATTAGAAGAAGTTAACAGTTATAAATACCTTGGTCAGATTCTTAATACAGATGGAAACATAATGGAAGAAATTAATCATAGAATTAAACTTGGTTGGAGTGCTTTTGATAGAAATAACTTGATACTAAAAGGGAATATGCCTATGTGTTTGAAAAGGAAGGTTTTTAACAAATGTGTTTTACCAGTTCTTACTTATGGATCTGAGACTTGGACACTTAATAGAAGAGCAACACAAAGACTTCATACCACTCAAAGAGGTATGGAGAGATGCATGTTGGGAGTAACAAGAAGAGATCGAAAACGCAATGTATGGGTAAGAGAACAAACAGGTGTTACTGACCTCATTGAAAAAATTAAAAGATTGAAGTGGAGTTGGGCTGGACATATTGCTAGAAGAGATGATAACAGATGGACAATTGAAATTTTAAACTGGATTCCAAGAGATTGTAAAAGACCCAGAAAGAGACCACATGTGAGATGGATGGATGAAATAAGAAAGTGTGCAGGGGTGATGTGGAGAAGAGAAGCTAAAAATCGAAAAAGATGGATTAAACTTGGAGAGACCTTCATCCTGCAGTGGATTGATAATGGTTGTTGATGATGATGATGATGAATTAACATACAGTAAAGTTTTATATCGAAAAGTTCAGTATTTGATTATTATTATAATAAATAGATAAAAAATTGAAACTTTCCAGTAAAATTTAAAGAATGAAATTATTTTTTAAAAATGTTTAGAATGAGGAATGGAAGCAAATTTAAAATACTTTTATATTTACTAATTATATGTCATGTTTCAAAAATGTGTGAGGGAAGAGAAGTTTGATATATATCTAAAACATATATATATATAAAGTTAAATTTAAATATGTTTTTAAAAAATGTGCATATGAAATTTGAATTATAATATGCTATGCATGTATTGCTCACTTGAAGGGAAGTGGATGTTACAAAATGCATCTATAGTGAGAGGTTGATCTTCCTTCAGGGTTGATGAATGGTTGTGATATGTTTGAGCTAAGGTGAAAAATGCACTGATAAAAACACACATTTGAAAATATATATTATAGTGCAATAGATTAAAAATCCTCCAGAAGGTGTTAAAAACAGATAGAAACCCAATCTCTATCTTGTATGAGAGTGATGTAGTGAAAGTTAACAAAATTATCAACATGGGAAAGGAAACTTGGGTGTTGATATCTCTACAACTCAATAGAAATACTATTAATTAATTAAGATTTAAAAACTATTTTAGGTTAGAGATATCTCTTGTTTAATAAATAATTAAAAATAATTCTTAATATCTTCACATAGAGTGGTTGATGTCAAAGTTGTGAGTGCAGAAAGTTTATCACATAATCAAACTATAATAATTAGCTATCAATGACCTGAACCAACTGATAAGTACTAGTTCAACATAAAATATACATCTGGTGAATCATTTATCATTTTCACATGCCTTTGGTCATATGTTTTAAAAATATATAATAGAATAGAATTTTGAAATAATTAAAAAAAAAATAAACAAAGTTAAACTTTAATATATCAAAATATATTTACTAAGGCTGTAAACCTAAAGAATATGCACATGAAAATGTGAAGGTAGGGACCTCTACAGATCTTAACCACAAGCTTACTAAGGCTGTAAACCTCAAGAATATGCATGTGAAAATGCGAAGGTAGAGACCTCTACAGGTCTTAACCACAAGCTGTGGTTAAGACCTGTAGAGGTCCCTACCTTCACATTTTCATGCGCATATTCTTGAGGTTTATAGCCTTAGTAAATATTACTTACATAATCAATGTGTGTTTAAAAAAATTTATAATTATATCAAAATATATAAATGAAATTATAATGTGTCCTGTGTATGTCTTCCTCAGTCAAATAAGTAAAGTAGATGTTTCAAAATACATCCAGAGTGAGAGAGGTTTGGTCTGACTTTTGGGATTATGGATGGTTAGGAACTAAAATTAAAAAATATATATATTACAATGCAATGGATTGTATAACCCCTTCATAAGGTGTTAAAAGCAGATAGGTCTTGTGTGAGTGTGGTGTAGTGAACATTATTGAAATTGTCAACAAGAGCAAGAAAACTCAAGAGTTAATATCTCTATTATAACACTAAAGAAATACTATTTCATTAAGATTTAAAGCATTTATTTAGATTAGAGATAATTTCTAGATAATAAATAATTAAGAATCTTTATTAATATATTCATATAAAGTAGTTGGTGTTAAACATGTGAATGCAGAAAGTTTAACACTTGCAATCAAACTATAGTAATTTTCTGTCTATATAATATAAAATGAATAATAAAGACATATGAAAGAGATTGTGATCTGAGTTCACTGATGAGTGTTGGTTCAGCATGAAATGTGCATCTTGGGAATCCTTTTTTTTTTTTTTACATGTCTTTGGTCATATATTTCAAAAATCTATTATGGAATAGAAGTTTGAAATATATCAAAAAAGTATATAAATAAAATTAAATTGAAATATACAAAAATGTGTATATAAAATTAAATTATAACATGTGCTATACATGTGTTTATCATTTGAAAAAAGTGAAATAGATGTTTTAAAATGTATCTATAATGTGAGAGGTTGGGGTCTGACTTCTAGCAGTTTTTTAAAAATAAATTACATTGATTCTTTGCATTAAATGATAAAGACAAAAATAGTTTATTTCTTGGAAGAACATGTGCCATTTGAGCATCAGAAATGTCAGAGTTGAACTGTAGTCTTGGGTTTGCCATAGTACACCAATATATATATATATAATCAGTTGTGTTTAATAAATAGACAATATTACTATTTTAGATGCTGTTAAGTTGTTATTGGTTCCTAAGAGTCACATGAATGGCATTCTATTTATTCATAACATTTTTCAACAAAGTTTATAAAAATAGTGTATGACTACTTTGAAATGCTTACATGGTTTGATGTAGTCTTAGACTATAAATTTTGGCTCTCAAGGCATCATGGAATGATTCTGTCACCTTCAGCACTTTGATTTCTTATAAATTCCTGATCAATATTTGAAAAAAAGCTTTCTGCTGTTGTTACAAGTGAAATCCAAGGTTATCAACAATATTTTATATTACTACTACACAATACAGATATTAATAACAAGATCGAAAAAAGGTCAAATAGATTAAAAACAATAATGCTACTCAGTGCAAGACATAGTATTCAATGGATGCCAGAAGGCTTGTGCATAAATTCCCCATCTAGTGCATACTCATCCAATATCCGCAGACTAGTATCTGGCTTGTGGCCTTCATCAGTGAGGAGCCTTGGATTTGAGAGCCCTGCACCTAGATCTTAGAATCTAATGCAACTCTCCAACAGCCACCTTTTATCTCTACTTAACTACAAAACTATGAAACTTAAATTGAAAATACTATAATATTTTTAATCCAAGCTCATCAGCTTATATAGTCACATATGCCTTAACTCACTTCAGTACTTATACATTTTGGTGTCTTTAGTTCTTTAATAACCATAGCCACCACTATCCTATTAGGCAGGATTGGTTTTAAGCCAATAAACATCACATGATAACTATTTCTTATGCTTGCTCTTAACTGTTATTAAAACAGGAAAAACTCTCTGTTTTAATAACAGTTAAGAGCAAGCATAAGAAATGGTGATCATATGATGTTTATTGGTTTAAACAAGATGTATAGTCACTAGATAAAAGAAGTTTGCGGAAAGGAAGATGGAGCTTAAGCAAGATCAATGGAAGAGGTATAGAATATATATATATTTATCAAATTAGTATTTGTAGATTGCAATTAGTGTTTACAGATTTGGCATCTGTTAATCAGTTTTTGCGACAATATTTAAAACAATGGATTTTTTTTAAAGGTAAATACGATAAACTTTCCAATCCTATTCTGCTTAAAATTTTGAAGAGCTTCTGCTCTTTGTATCAACTTTAGTAGCATTGTTGTTTTCACTCACGTCAGCCATTAAATTATCAACAATAAAAAATAAGATATTTTTTATTATTATTAGAAACAGTTTCAAATATATCAGTTGGTCTGAATGTTTATAAAATAATATAAAATAAGAGGGCATTAAAAATAAGATCTTCCCTCCTTTTGTAGTTTTTTTAATGTGTCAAAGCGTCGGCCGGGAAGCGAACCCCGGGACTACTGCTTGTAAGGCAGCTGTGCTAACCACTCGGCCATCAACCTTTTGTAGTTGTCGTAAAAAAACCCCTTGGTTAAAATTTATTATTTATGAAGAATTCTATGCAAAACAATTAATCACTTTAACGACAAAGTTAACCACAATTGTTCAATTTCTTCTTATCATCATATATTCACTTATTTTCTATGATTTAATTCTAAGTCAAAAAAATATATTTCTAAGCGTCTATTTTAAAAAGTATATATTTTTTCTTAAAAATGTTTTTTCACTCGATTTTATTTCTCTCTCAATAAGGAATATTACTTAACTTCATTTAATTTTGATTTAGGGTATATTTTCTTTCTTTTATGCATAAATGCATTAAAGTATCAATCACTTTTTTTTCTCATTTCCCCCCTTCTTTTTCTCTTCAAAATATAAAAAGGTATGTCTATCTGTCAATAGAATCTCTTCATAATAGTTAATTTTAGAAATCAATATTTCTGTTCTTATTTTGTTCAAATGAATGAAAGAACTTTATTAAGTGCTATTTGTTAAAGGTATATATACCCTTTCATTTTTAAATGACTGAAGGGAGAGGGGGAGTCGAGGGGAAGGTGCAAGTGCAAATACGCATAGAGATAAAAATTTTCAATTTTTTAAAACTAAAAATACGGTTAATTTTTTTTTTTTTTTGCTCAACTTTTTTTTTTAACTCGTAATGATTGGCTATCGGCAAAATTGTTTAAGAGGAAAAAAAAGGTTGGTTGAGTTGTATTCTGGACCAATCAATGATCCATATTGGAACAAAATTTATTTCTTTTTCCTTAATAACATTGACAAATTCTACTTTTAGCAATTACAGATGAAAAACAGACTCTCAATCTTTTTATTAAAGAAAGAGCTTGAAATTTTCTTAGATCTTAGGGGAAGAGAGAAAAAGTTTCCAAAAACACATATCCCTAACTCTTTGAGAAGTTAACTTTAAAAGCAATAAAGACATGAAGAATCTTAAAAAATAAGATTTTATGTACTTTTGGAATATATATATAACGTATGCCTACAAAAACACGAGCCTTAAGCTACTTTTTAGCTTTACTCTCTCTCTAGTGCTTAACCGTTCTGCCTGAATATTATCTAAAAATATCTTGCTAACTAAAATTAGTAATCAAACGCACTGATATAATCACTCAAAATATAAAAATTCACTAAAAATTTTAAAAATTACACGCACAAACATAAATACGTATATATATACAGGGTGGACCAAAAATGTTATATCATAAAAATAACGATTACATATTTTGTCTAAAGCATTACTAAAAAACACTTTTTTATGCATAATTAGTACACTTTAATGCACAAACCCCTTGCTAAGTGGATACTAGCCACCCAGTATTCAACTTCTAACCTGTACTTTCTAAAAATAATTTTGTAGCAGATTTTTACTTTTCAAAAATATTTTAGCAAAGTCAAAATGCGCGGGAAAATCTTTTTAATGTAAAATTCCACAATTTTTAAATGCTTGAATAACTAACTGATTTTGTTTTCTTTAGAAGAATATTATACAAATAATTTTCTCAAAAGAAATAACTACTTTCATAGTGAAAACTAGATTTTGATAAAATCTATGCATTATTTCCATCAAGCACATAATGTAGATGTTTAAAGAAAATTGTAATTGTATCCAAATGTTTGACCCATTTTATATACTCAGGATTCTGCATTGCTAATAATTTATTGACTTTGGGGGAAAATGACTGTAAATACTAAATTGGTTAATAATGAAAAATAAATAGATAGACATATTAACACGAGGATAAAATAGAGATACAGGTTTTTGTATAATAATTACATAACTAAATTTTTAAGCATTTTTTTAAATGTATAAAATAATACCTACTGCAAAATTATGAAATAACTATTAAAGAGTATACTTCTATGTTGCATTTTGTTTCTGATAAATCACTTATGTTTGGACAAAGACTTGTAACTAAGTGAAGTCAAATTAGCTATGTGTAGATTACAAGTCCTGATCAAAGATCTGGAGTTTTAAAATATGGTGATATGTTAGGTTCAAAACTGGAATTTTTAAAGAATAAGTCATGCAGATGTGGTACCAATCCCGCAGAAACTCCTATGGTCTAAATTTTTTTTAAATAAAAAGAATAAACAAAATTGCAATAATTATTGTGGATTATTTATTATTCACTATAAAAAAGTACTTTCAATAATTTTATTTTTTTTAAACAGGTAGTTGGCATCAAGCTGGATCTTCCCTGAATGATAAGAATTTGAGTGCTTTCTTCATCATTGTTTTATTATCTAAGCTAAGAATAGTTAGATTTTTTTTCTCATAACTAGTTAGATATTAATTTATCAATTAATATTGATTAGTTAGCAAAGATTGACCATGGTGCAACTTAAAAATCCTAAGCTTGTTAAAAAATTTCAATGTACTAGCTCAGATTTGAACTCAGGTTATAGCACGACAAGGGAATACATTACCATTGCATCACAAAAACTTTCAAGGTCTGCATATGTTTATATATGCAAAAATACATGTTTATCCAAAAACACTTTGAAGTTTGAACAATTCTAATTTTTTTAACAATGTTTAAAAACTATCTGATAATTCAGTTAAAAATTGATCAACTGTAGGATGATTTAAATCAATGTAAAAAATAGTGCAAAGGCCTGAAATGTTTATAGAATGAGTAAAGTTCAAATTCAAATAAAGCTTGGAAAATTTTTCAGTTAATAAAGATTTTTCAAGCAAGTTTAGGATTTTTTAAGTAAATATATGATGTAGTCAGATAAATCTTTGCTGATATTTTTAACAATTTCTTCTTTCAGTAGCTGAAAAAAGCATATATCAAATAATTTGCTGTCTCCCAAATTTAAATAAAAAACTTCTACAGGCAATATCACAGCAAATTGTCATATTTTGTCTTTTAAGATATCTTTATTCTTATGTTTCAAGACTGTGTGTGGGATAGAGTGAAGATTATTAAATACATATATAAACAATATCATAGTATTCTCTTTTTTAAATAATTATTCGTCATAAATACATTCACAACAGTAGATTCTTCAATCATTTTGATTTAAAGAATAATTTCAGTTCATGGTATAAATATTATTTCCAGACTATCAGTGTCAAAGATTATTTTGAGAAGTTTAGGATGGTAACATACATATTTTCACAGCTTCTCAGTCCTCTGATCAAAATAGTAATGAGATTGTGATTTATTTATTAAAATAAATTAGGGATTGATATGGTACATTAACATCTGTCAAAAACTGAGACTTTTCTCCACAAGAGATTAGTGCTTTTCTGGACAGTATTGAAATGTTATATAAATCTACTCCACTTAAAAAAACAAGTAGGTGTTGATGAAAATAATAAATAAGATATTTTGCTATTTTGTTCACTACTACATTCACACCCACAATATATTTTGATGTCTTTGTGTCGATATAGATGAGTATATGTGCACATACAAGTACTTTTATATCAGACTAATTATTCAAAAATGTACATGTATATAAAGGATGTTAAAAAAATTATTTACTTTTAAAATTTGAAGATATACACTTTTGACAAATATTCTATTTAAAAAAAATATTTTTGTGAAACGGAAAAACAGGGTTCCTGATTTGAATGGCCCAATTTTTATTAAAGATAAAGGTTAAATTTACAACTCCACTCAATTTTCTATTATTTTTTTCATGTAATGTTTTGAGTGATTTTTCTCTTCTAATACTGAACTCATAGGAGACATTCCTCTAATTCTTTTCCCCAATTTATGCTAAAATACGATAATTCTCCTTATACTCTGCACAATTTAATAAGAAAATTTTGACATTCTTCAACAACTAAGAACCCAATCTCTACAGTGATCTATGACCTCCTAATCTACAACAGGGAAACTAAAATCCTTTATGTAACCTTTAGCTTTTTAATCTCTAACAGAGAACGCAAAATCCACTTAAAAATGGGTTTAATTCAAACTAAAAATCAAATCCATCTCTTTTAGACATATATTCTATAAAAAGAATCTCTACAAATGTACAATTAATCAAACTGATTAATAATTAAATTTGTAATTATATACTTTCCAATTAAAACTTTAATTTCAGAATTGTACGAGTTTACAAAAAAGAAAAGTCTCTCTCTCATAATCTCTTTATACGTGCATAAATCAGTAATAAATCCTGAAAAAAAAATCATACATATATTTTTTCATTTATTTTAAAAGATTTTATTATAATAACTAAAAATAAAAACGAATATTTGTTTATTTTGAATATTTGTTTGTTACAATAGTAACCCAAAAAAAATATTGCTAAAAATGACCCAATGTTAGATGATCTTTTAACTTTTCTATAAAAAATAAACAAAACATAAATTTCAAATAACTTATTTTAAGATTAACTGCAATATTATTTGTAAAAATAATCTTCCTTCTTAAAGTG
Organism: Epiperipatus broadwayi; assembly: GCA_028023455.1. Classification (NCBI taxonomy): domain Eukaryota; kingdom Metazoa; phylum Onychophora; class Udeonychophora; order Euonychophora; family Peripatidae; genus Epiperipatus; species Epiperipatus broadwayi. The sequence goes on along the minus strand of JAQFVV010000042.1, from coordinate 1,884,094 downwards.
CTCTTTTTGAATTTCTTTTTTTTTTTTTTGAAAAATATACAATTAACTTCGGATTGTTCTGAAAGATATTTCACCAATACTGTTTATTTTATATTCAAAACAAAACTGAATTTATTTATTATACGACAATGATAATTCTTGTAAACTTAAATTTTATTACACTAGTTCCAACTATGAAAAGACTGAATCAATTCCTGCCAAAGTATTAAAGAAAATTAATAGACCAGCGAAACATAAGTCAATAGTAGGCTTGCTGTTAGTGAAACCTCATAAGCTATATAAACAGCAGATTCATAAATAACTATAGATAAAGAAACACGTTAATCATGGTGATAATATATATGTGAATAATAGCAACAAAGATACGAGCATAAAATGTCTTTAATTTTATTTTAATATCTGCAAGGTTTAGGTTTTAGAAGGAACTTTATTCAATGAAATATATATCTACAGATATTTCTGATATATATTTCAGTTTAAAAGAAATATATATACAAATATTTCAGTTTAAAAGAAAAAAATAATAATACAAAACTAATCAAAGAATACTAAATGAATTATACTACTATTAAAAAACATTTTCAATAAAATAGGAAACAGAAAATACACCCCAGTAAAGGTTAGAATACTGATGGACAAGTGATTAAGTGGCTGTGAAAATATCTGATGGGATATTTTTATGTCTTTTATTGTTTCCAATTTGTTTTTAAAAACATTAAAATTTCTTGCATAACTATTGTCAAGATAAGCACATCTTGTGTTACCATAGTGCATATAGTATAAATGTTGTACTTCTTATTTCTGTGAAGCAGACATTTGGAAAAGACTATAATTGAACTTACAATTATGATAAATTTTTGAAATATAAGATCAAGTGTATTGTAGATTCCTGCACTCAAAGAGTACATGTTTTTGGTTCTCTTCTGATCTGTGACATATACAGTGTCAATGTTAAGTATGTTTCTCTTATATCTCATGAAATATAATGTTGACAATGACCACGTTCATTTTGAGTAAAAAGTCAAAAAATTTGGGCTCGAGTGTCCAATATTTAAATCTACATATTAGCTGCTTATTATTAATGCTTAGGATTGGCAAGTCTATAATTTGTGTTTGTGTGTAGAAATACATGTGTTCCAGTAGTGCTATTTGTCTAGTGGAAAAGTTATATTAGATCAGATATAGATTTAATAGGTTCTAAGATTGCATGCAGATATTTTGTGTATGGAGAATGTTTGTCTGTAGGCATTATTTTGAGAGTGGCTTCTAAATGTGGGTATATTCTTGTCATGGTTGATATAAGATTAATAGTTTTTTGTATTGTAAATACATGAATAAAATGTCCTAATCCATTTAGGTTACTATGATACTGCATTTGGCTGAGTGAGATGGCCATTATTTTTCTTCCCCATAAAAGTTTTCTACACAGTGAATAAATCTTTGAGGTAAAGAATTTTGGGAAGACTATAATTAGTTTACAATAAATAACTTTTGTAATAACAAACATCTCTATAAGTGATAATTTTTGAGTATAAAAAAGATATGCTTTTGATAGAGATGATATGGTCTATTCTGTTGTTTGAATTAGTTTGTTTTGTGTTTGGCTTCATATAGCAATGCAACTCAAGTGAAAAGGGAATCCTAAATAGGTCATAGGTTTACCCTGAAATACCTTTGTATGTGTTTTACCTATATATACATCATACACCTGTTTAATCAAGGTTAAATTCTAGTTTATAGATGCAAGTGTATTCATGTACTACATCAGTTAATGTTTGTATTGGTTTTTTAGTTGTTAAAAAAATTGTTATATCCATGTAGGCTATGCAAGCTACATTATGACCAAGTGTAAGAATATAGATCCCTGGAAGTTATTTTTCAAAGTTATTGAGTAGTAGATTTGTGTATGTGGTGAATAGCAATGCAATAAGTGGAGACATTTGTGGAATTGATTGATGGGTATTAAAAGGAAGAGACATTTCCCCACTTAGAAATATGTATATTTCTCTATTTATTAGCAAGTTTGTGAGCAAATATGCAAATGAGTTTGAATTTTTAATTAGTTATTCCATTGTTTGGAGAGAGCAAAGCATGCCTCTCTTCTATTAATGACAATGAGATCATTTGCAATGTAAAAAGCTTCTTTAACTTTTCTTTTGTCATCACTCTTCTCTGTACAAATTATTTGGACAGAACTGGGTTCGAATACATGCCAAAAGAAAAGTTAAAGAAGCTTCTTACACAGCAAATGATCTCAGTAACCATTAATAGAAGAGAGGCATGCTTTGCTGTCTCCAAACAATGGACTAACTAGTTAAAAATTCAAACTCATTTGCATATGTATACAATAAATCACAACAATCTTCATTCACTTAAGCTATGAGTATGAGATTCGAACATTAAATTTCGAAAGTGCTAAGCAGACCTATTACACATTATAGTATAATTATAGCTTCACTATTTAATGCGAAAAAAGTCGCATATTTATAATTACAATTTTTATAGTGAAGAGAAAAACAATTTATTAAATATTACAATAATCCAGAAAAGAGTAAATTATTGATTTTGATTTATAAAAAAATATTTCACTACAAATAGGAAATCAACTTCTTTTATGCCTCCTTTAAAAGAAAGGAAAGAATTATTTAAATATCCCCATATGAAATGATTCTGTTCATGCAAATAAAAATGAAAAGTTATTGATTGTATTATATTTTAAAATACTTTTAAAATTTATGAAATTTTTTAATTAAAAAAAACAAACAAATATCAGGACTAAATTTTACCCTTAGATTATGGTAAATCAGTTATTAATTATAATAGTCATCTTTGATTAGGGTACTCTGCATCAAAATGTGTCAAGGTTATAAATAATATTTTCAATGTTTTCTCCAAATATGAAGTTGTATCAATATTGCTTTTATTTACTGATTTTATTACAAACTTAATTTTAAAAACAAATATAAATGTTAATATTTTTAAAAAGAAAATGAGTGGTAATAGTTGCTACAACACAAAATGTATTCTTTTGCTCAACAATAAAAAACTTTTGAAACTTGAATAGCAGAATGTAGAACAACTCTTGCATCTGAATACTTATTATTCAAAAACTTTTATTATTCAAACAAAATTTCAAAAGTGATATTGAACCTTTTACAAAAAATAAATTTAGTTTGTACATGCATTTATAAACAAAATTAAAGAGATGAAATATTACAACAAGCAAAACTCTACATACAGTAGTGCCCCTCAGTGCAAGCCAGAGTAATCAATGGATGCAAGAAGGTTTGTGCATAAAATCCCTATCTAGTGCCTACTCATCCAATGTTCCCAGACTAGTTTCTAGCTTGTGGCTTTTATCAGGGAACAAGCATAAGAAATGGTTATTAAAATATTCAGACATTATTTACACAAAATCTTGCGATTTATAGCGAGTTAATATTATGATCTTAATGTGCAAATTCTATAAACTATTGAAGAGTAAACAAAGGCAAAACTCTTCATACAGGGTGGCACTACTGTATGAAGAGTTTTGCCTTTGTTTACAACAATTATGTGCTAGTATAGAGATGGTGATCATGTGATGTCTATTGAAGAGTAGTAATTAATTTATTAAGCACATAGAAAGCATATGTAAAAGTATAAAAACAGATGTCAACTGTATCTGATCTTGTAAAAAATATGGTAATTGAACTATAAAAATAATAACCAAACTAATTGAAAATCCAAAATTCTATCAATAATGACTGAAAAAATGTTTCAAAGCCTGAAGGGTAATTAAAATATTATGAAAGTACAGCATTTGTGATAGGAATTATGACATTAGAATTGAAAGTCTAGTTATAGAATTCAAGATTAATTTATTTTTTTTGAATCAAATAATAACTGAAAATATATTTGTTAAAAAATAAGTAATAGAACACTGTAATGGCCAAAACAGCATTTTTCAATATATAAGTACTATTATGAATAAATGATAATTTTTAAATTAATAAAAAAAAATCAGTGAAGATTTATATATGACTAAATAAATATACTTTGTAGAGCAGAGGTATTGAGAAGCAAATAATATTTTAGTCAAGAAAAAAAATAAAAAGATAAAACTGAAAAAATTATATAGTAAATATTTAGGATCAATGAATGATGTAATTAAAAAAAAAGACAATATCACACAAAAATAAATTGGCATTATCAATGCAATATAATGGAGAAAGTATTTAAAAAAGATAAAAACAAACCAGAAACCTAGAAAAAAATTATAGACTTGCAACTTAACATTCAAACTAAAATAATAGAATAGTAAGAAATAATAAATTATTGTTTATTTGTTTAATAATTAGTTCCAATATTTGACACTAGGGCATTCTTTCAAAACAATAATCATTTTTCCATAGTCAATTCAGAGAAAAGTGGAAGTAGATTTTTTTTTCTTAAAAAAAAAAGCAATCGCTTGTTTTGTAAATGATTAGTAATAATCAATACTGTATTTATCTAAAGTGGATGGTGTCAAAGATATGGGTTGAGTTTGACACTTTTTTTCTCATATGTCATAGTATCAGCCGGAATGCGAACCCGCTAATTCGGGACAACTGCTTGTAAAGCAGCTGTCATCACTGACCTCTCGACCACCAATGCTTGACTTGAGTTTGACACTTGTAATTCAAAAATGTAATTATTTAATATAGATAAATATTTTTCATATAATGATGATATATATGAAAGATGGAGACCTTGGCCAACTGATGAGTTCTGGTTCAGCTTGAAATGCATCCTGGGAATCATCTATCCTTTATTGTATCTTTATTTATATGAATTTAAAATAATTTTGGTAGTATTGAGGTTATTTAATATATTTATAAACATTACTTTTAGTAATTTGCATATGCTATAATTTAACTCCACCTTCCCCCATTTTTGATCAGTTTATTGTTTATAGAAGATTAGATAAAATAATAATAAAAAAAAAAAATTGAATATTTATTATAAAAAAAAATATTTCATAGCTTTAAAAGTAATTAAAAAATTGTTTGTGAAGCAAATTTTTATTTGAAATAAAAGAATGTTTTAATTTTGATGCAAATTTATTTAAAAGTTGTTATTAATGCATATAGGCACAAAGAATTAAAAATCACATAATTCTTATTCCTAATTAGTTTGCTACTAATGTAATAAAAGAATTAGTTAATGGTCAAAGACTAATTTATATTTTTAGCTACATCATGAAAAACTTTATAATCATACAAATAACTCCATTATTAATTTTTATTTTCAAAAATAGTATCAGCTCAAACATACTTTAAAGCAAAAATAATTACTATTTTAACATTAAAGATCAATTGGAATATTGATTAATTATGATCGATAATGCAATTTCATTTCTTCCAAGAAAAAAAGTGGTCCAAAAGAAAAAAAAAGTAACTATGTGAATTAAAAACCTCTTGGAAGTTTATGATGTTCAAATAACATTATTTTTTAAAAATTCAAAATTAATCATCATGAAAGACTGGGAAATGTTTAAATTTTACTTAACCCTCAATGGCTATAAGCACTATGTAATATAGCTAAAATTTTCATATGCCTTAATTTCATAGAATTTTGTAAATTAAATGTCTTCATCCCAGCACTTTTCTAAGTATATGTGCATTTTTCAAAAAAAAAACACAAAAACGAATAGTTTGAATTTTGCTCACAATAGTATAAGTTTTATGCCATTTGGGGATAGGGAGTAGCATTGTCTATACCATTGTAATTTAAATACTCTTACATCCTGGTTAATCCTGGATCTTTATGCAAGGATTCACAATAGTGAACATCAACAATTTGCACTCTATATTTTGATTTACAATTGTTTATTTACTACAACAATTCTGAAAAAAAAAATCCAAATAGTTTTTTGGTGGCCATTTGGTAAGGCTGATGATGTCATAGGACACTTATTAAAGATGTCATCCAAAAACAAAATGGTGACATTCATGCTAAAATTTTATAGTTAAGAGTTTATTTATAATATACAATACAGTACACAATATATCAATATTTCATTTAATTTTTATCCAGCATCCTTGCAAGACAATCAATAGCTCATTAATGATATATCCAAAGTAAAGATTTTCATCATTGATGACTACAAAACCAATGTTTTATCCAGTATAATGAATAATCAGAAACATATTTTGATGTCATATAACAACCAAATATGTTTAATGCAGGATTAAATTTTAATACATGTTCTTTAGTTTAAAAATTGTATCCTGTATTTATCAACTTTTATAGATTAAAATTTTTATGAACAGTACTTTGGTCTGACAAAAATTAGGATCATTGTATTGTAATTTAGTTATTGTAATTGTTATTTTGAAGAAAAAAAATGGTCTGGATTACAAAATTAATAATCAACTTTATATGATAAAAAAATTACTAAATCTAAATTAAAAATAACACAATCTACTTGCTTAATTTTAAAATATCTCATAATTTGTTTAAAATGGTGGTCATTATTGCAAATGTATAAATATACAGAAATGGGGTGTGTGTGAAAATTTCTTCAATATAAAACTAAAAATAAATGTTGATCATATACTATTAATATTTAATTTTAAATTGTGTATAATGTAAATATTAGCTAAATTATTCAGTCAATCAATTTGGGATTAAAATCTTTACAATTGCGAATTTTAGTCATATTAAAACTATTATCGTAAATATCTTTTATGTTAAAAAATATATGTGATTTCATGCACTATGCAGCTAATAATAAATTTTGTGTGATGAAAATAAAATACAAATAAATTGAAGAAGATTTGTATTTTTAATATTTATTTAAATAGTCTGTATCTCTGTTATCACAAATATTGCACTATTCGAAAAAGATCTGTCACTTCAAAAAAATGGCTACTGTGCTTAATAAAATGTGATGTCTCATGTTAAAAAAAAATTCCCACAGATATAAATTGCTGTTTATTTAAAAATGCATAATACATATTGTAAAAATAGCCTTAAATATTGATTATAATATGCAAACACAGAATGCATTAGATACATTTTTTTTTTGTAAAAATGTCAGAATTTTTTTTTCAAAATTAATTACATGATTAAGTTCTATAATGCACAGTTTTATAATTTGGCCATCCTTACCCTATTAATAAATAACAAATCTTTGTGGCAACAAAGGTACATCTGAGATATTAAAACAGGCAAAACCCTCCATACAGTAGTGCCATTCAGTGTAAGCCAGAGTAATCAATGGATGCGAGAAGTCTTGTGCATAAAATCCCTATCTAGTGCCTTCTGGAATTCATTGATTACTCTGGCTTGCACTGAGTGGCACTACTGTATGGAGAGTTTTGACTGTTATAACAGCTTGAGCAAGCAAAAAAAATGGTGATCATGTGATGTTAAATGAGATATTATTAAACATTGTTTTTTTAATTTTACATAATTTCATATATAAATAATATATAACTATGAATTTTTAAAAAATGAAACTTTATTATGGGCTTTTGCAGAAGCATACAAAAATTGTCAACTGTGAATTAAGTTTTACTTTCTCAGACCTTTTTTCTGTATGTTTGCACAGCGAAACAATACTTTTTTTCCTAATGATATTGAAATTTTTTTTTTAAAGTTTACTGATACAAATATTTCCAACTGGAACATAGCAAAAACCAATACTAGAAAACACCATATCACTTTTTCAGCCTATAAATCAAAAAATCATCACAACCTTCAAGATATACTAACTTCAACAAGTAATGCAGCATTTTATTGACACTTTGGGTAAAGACACCTATAAGAAATTGATGGTGACAATATTGAAAAGCTTTTGAAATCACAAATGGATGAAGCAATTAATGCAACTGAATGAAAAAAAAACAAACCTTTTGAGAACTTGGACATCAAAAAACTGCAGAAACTGATTTTGTATCATGAGGCCATGAATAGCACTTTCAAAGAGTTTTATGCCCACTTATAATGCTCCATCAAATATAAAAATGCCTTAAATCAATGAATGAGGCCTTATAATGTCTTATATAAAGAGAAAATTAAAAAAGCAAGACAATCATTCATTTTAAACTTTTTCTCTAGCCATCATCAGCTGTCAACACTTGATATATACTCCTCCAAAAACCCCATGATCATCACAAAATTTAAAAGGCACTGATAAACCCTTAGAATGAGCAATGGATGACTCAGAAAACTGGATGAAGATGGGTGCTGAATGGATAAATTATAAGAAAAAACAATTTTATTTAAGCTTTTTTTTTAACATAGATTAAAGTTGCAATATCTTGCCTATATAAAATATTTTCCTTTAAAACAATCATCATCATTATTAATAAAAAATTAATAACAATAAACTCCTTTTCTCTTTAAAAATATGGTTGCAAATGATCTTTCATATATAAAAAATCCAATAGAATTACTCTCTTTCTTTTGCTTTTTATTATTTACATGAACCCATATATACTCCAATACATTATGCACATGTTTCCAACTTTTCAACTACCTCCTTGTAGTCATTATCAAGTATCTCCCCTTATTCTTTATTTTTTAAATCAATTTTTTATTACATTTTGGATTGGAAAATATGTGGATGTCTGGCAATTTCAGATTTTCTATTCAATAGTTATACATTAGATAAAGTGTTGGGCTTGTCTTGGTATTTTTAATTTAATGCTTGAATATCTTGGCACCTCACTGATGATGCTAGAAGCAGAAAATGGTCTGGGTTTGAGGATATTCTCAAAGCTTGTTAAGAGCTTATTTTGAGAGTTCTATATATAACATTTGTAAATACAAGCGTATTAAGTTAAGTCATGTGACATCTGACTTGATTTTTTTATCATTACATTTTGTAATAAAAAAAATAGTTTTAAATGTAATAAAAAATTTGTTTAAAAAATGAAGAATAGGGGGAGATCCTTGATAATGACTACAAGGAAGTGGTTGAAATGTTGTAAATATGTGCATAATGTATTGGAGTATATATGGGTTCATGTAAATAAATAAAGTTTTTAAAAAGTAAAAGAGAGTAATTCTATTGGATTTTTTTTATCTATAAAAGATAAAATATTTTAAGTTTATATCTGCATAATACACATGTAACATATGCATATATTGTATATTAGGTTATTTAGGCTACTATGCATGATAGGTTAAGTTGTTTGTTAATGCATTATCAACAGTTTATATAATTTTTATCCATAGGAACAAGATACATTTTTTCCCCACAGAAAATCATTTTAATTTCTTGCTTTTTGTATGAACATCTTGCTTTATGATGAGTTTTGAGGACCCAATTGTCCTCACTGAGTGGGATAAAGGTATATTAATCATTTTATTCTTTCATTTTTTGTAATCTATGGTTGTATATTTTTACTTTTTTATACAAATATTATATTTTTTGTAAGTAATGTTCATGATATATAAAATTAAATTTCTTTCGTCGGCCATGAATATGAGGGCAAACCTCGAAAGCGCCCATTTAATAGTTTTGTTTTGTTTATTTGGAAGCTTCTTCGTCAGCGAGTAAATCGTTTTTATGCTGTTATTTCATTATAATAAATGATTGTAATTTTACAAAAAGAAAGCAATCAATTCATTCCAGTTAGGAATGAGATAAATGAAAGTAATGTTATTCCACCGTTTTTTATGATCTATGGATACGTATATTGGTAATTATTCAACTTTTCAACATGTGTGTGATCAAGTGTGTCAGCAGTATGAGATAGCATGGATAGTTGAGGGTCATATAAAAATCTGAGTTCAAACCCCCTATATATTACAAATTGGAGTGCAGGTATGAAAAAAAAGCTTGTACTGCAGAAAAAATTCATATATTATAATACTTATTGTAAATAATGCTTATTAAAAAAACAAATTTGGAACCTTAATTATATCACAAAAGAATACTTTTCTTATGAGTGCTCACTTACTGTTATAGCCATTACATTAAAAAAATGACTTTGTAGCCATTGCAGGCTAAAATAGTTTTGCACTTACATTTTCAGAATGATTGAAAATCTAATGATGGTATGTTCAATGCTCTTATTTGCCAATTTTGTTGTCATACCCATGTTGACTATTAGTTATTCTGACTCATCATATGTAGGACCTTAATTCCATTTAAATACACAGAAGAGGGATGGCAGAAAACAGGTTGAATATGTAATATAAATAAAGTATAGATGATGGAAATACATTTTTATTTTAATTATGTAGTTTTCTATTAAATTGATTATATTCAGTTCAGGAGAAAATATAGTATATATTCTTTTAAACTAACATGTAATTATCAGATTTTCAATTATATGGATGACTGAAGAGTTGGAGAATGAAGAAGATTGAAGCCTTCCATTAAAGTTTAAAGACTTTCTATCTTAATATGGATTGAGTACTGATTATATATTTGTGTGAGAGATGATGATCCGGACCAACTGGTGAGTGCTGGTTCAGTAAAATACATATATTGGCAGTCATTTAACTTTTTTGCATGTATGGGATCATGTGTATCAGTTGTATAAGATGCAGTGGATAACTATAAAGAGCTTGAAAGGCTGGGTTCAAATCCCCTCTAATTATATTGAAATATGAATTTTGTTAAAATAGCTATTATATATATTTGTGATAATAACTATTTTCAACGTAATATTCTTACAATAAGTCAAATTCTTGAATTACATCTTCAAGAAAACAAATAAATAATTATTTTAATGATATTTTAATTTTTTTTTTTTTGTTCAGGTCAGAAATAACTAATGGCCAAATAATGTGTATGCCATAGATTTTGATCTTCAAGGCTTCTGTAAGAATGGCTAATAACTGCACTAAAACCTATCTGACATGTTAATTATCACAATTGTAGAATTTAATTTCATTTTAAATTTTTTTTTTATTTTTTATTTTGGCCCAGTTGAAAATTAAACCAAGATCTTTTGCTCTTAAGCAAATTATTCTACTACTCAATCAACAGTTCATCCAGGACTAATTTAAATAAATATAAAATCATTTAAATATTTTAAAATATTAAAATAGTTAAATTTTATTACAAGTATAAGTAAAATTTGAAATGAATCATCAAATGAAATAAAATACATATATTAAAAATAAAAATAGATCGTTGCTCAATATTTTAATTTACATTTTAATGTATTAATTTTTCAACCAGTGACTTCATTTATATTAAAAAATTATTACTCAATTCATGTCTTTCTCTAGCTTAGCTGATAGCAATTAAACTTGTGATTAAAATCCTGCATATAGCCTCGAATTCAATCAATCAAAATTGATCTAACCATTTCAGCTATTAAAATTTCAACTTGATATCTGTCAAGTAAATTCATATCAGCAATAGAAATCAAAGTCTCCAAATGCTAGAATTAACATCCCACTTATTATTTGCTGATAGAATTTCCTTCATTTAGAAAAGATGAATGATACAACTATTACCGGTGGCATGCAACTGAACAATTCATAATGATTTATATCTTGTTTGACATGAGTTGCACAGAGTAACAAATAAAAATCAAAAGTAACAGGAGGGGAGGGAAGGAGAAACAATGCTTTCAAAATCTATTTTAATTGTAAAAATGCTGCTGGATTTTCCTTTCTAATACAAAATCAGAAAATAAATCTCTTTAATTTTAATTTTTCTCCACAAATTGTAACAACTTATTAGTAAAAAAGTGAAATGTTTAATAAAGATCCGTTTTTTAAATAGTAAAATATATTTTTCATCTCTAGTTCTTTTTTACCATTCAAGATCTGGCAGACAAAATTATACATGTACTGTCCTTAAACTATCCTTCTTTATATAAAAAGGGAAGTTTAAATATATACATTCTACAGGTAAGAGAAATCGCCACTATCACAATGCAAACATCTCAAACACGACAAAATTTCAATTTCCTTAAATTGTTTCAACATGGTTGTATTAAAAAATTATGTCTACTTTTTTTTTTTTAATGTGTCAAATGTGTTGACCGGGAAGCGAACCCGGGCCAGCTGCTTGGAAAACAGGTGTGCTAACCACTAGGCCACCAACGCTTTATTATCATTTACCCAGACAACTGACCAAGTTTTCTGTGACTCACTGTTTAACTACTAATAGTTTTTTCTCTAATTATCACAGATTCATTCAAACATATTTTTCAAAATTATATACTTTTAAGTTAACACAACCATTTTATTTCGGTTTCACTTTTTAGAAATATTAAAAACAATAGTGAAAAGAGTTTTTCTTACTTTACTTTTTTTTCCAATTCCACATCTTTATAACTACCACAGTCTAGTGAAGTCAAAACAAGCTTTAAATATTTGATTCACTATATTATCAAATGCCAATAGGAAAGGACTAATCTTGTTTTACATTTAAACTAGGTATCAGTTGTGAATAGTAGTAAGTGGATGACTTTTTGAATCAATTATGGATACAATACCTGAAAAAATTATAAATAGGATTAAACATTTTGTTATTTAAAAAAATTCATTTCCTTTCAAATTCAAATCCTTAAGTTATAAGGATGAAGGCAGAAGGTTAACATCTATAGCTAAAATCTTTTTATATTGTATATATTATTGAAATACACGTATAATGTATACACCTAACTTAGACGTATTAAGAGGATTTAAACCTAGACTTTTAAGTTCTCTATAGTTATTCACTCTATCCAATATAACTGATATACATGACCACATCCATGTGAAAAAGATAAATGATCTTCAATATATGTATTTCATGCCAGCACTTATCAATTGGTCTGGGTCATCATCTATCAAACATACATACACTCACACACACACACATATATATATATTCATTGCTCAGTTAATAAAAAAAAACATCAAAAAAGTCAGAACTACTTAAGGCATTATACTTCAGAAGGTATTATTTAAAACATCACAGATTCAAAATAAAACAGTAATTATCATAACTCTGATCAGAGTTGTATATACAATCCAGATATTACTTCTAGTGATGCAGTGAATCACCAAAGTTTTTTTGTCTTATCTTTAAAAGTACATGATCTATTGTGCAAGAGCTCCTTTAATACTCTTTAAATATGAATTGTTATTACAGAAAGACAAAAAGTAGACTGCCTTTTATTTGCTTCATGCTGTAAGTTATATGAGAAAATTTGCTATATAATTATGTGTACGTATAAATCAGAAACAAATCTTGTGTTGAAATGATAACACATTCGTCTGTAAGAATCTCTTTTCAAAAGATATAAGATTTTTGTTTTAAGTAGTTGTCTCATAGCAAACCAGTTAACCATTGAATATTGGCCAGAACACTGGGTACCTAAATATTCTTAACTAAAGGATAGAATAATGATCATTCAAACCTCACCATTTTCCAATTGGAAAGCTTGTAAATTTTGTCTTCTTTTTAATTATTCCTCTGTGAGAAACTGTTGGAGAAAACTTTCACCCTGCAGTGGGCTATTTAGTAAAAGGCTAATATTAAAGACACATTAGAACACATGAGAATATATATACACAAGTTTTGCTCACATTAATAGGATAAAATAATATAATGCAATATGTAGCTATTTCTTGACTTCTATATTTATGTACTATTTAAATGAAATGATAATACCTAAGTTATCAACAGCAATATTGTAGAGGATTTATACACAAACTTTCAACCACCCTTCAGCTATCCGCTATATCTCATACAACTGATATCCATTACCACACATATGTAAAAAAGATAAATGATCTCCAATATATATATATTGTGCTGAACCAGCACTTATCAGTTGGTCCAGATCATTATCTCCCACACACACATATATAATCAGTGCTCGGTTTATATTAAGATAGCAAATCTTCAAACTTTAATGGATAGATTTCAATCTACTTCACCTTCCAACCCTTCAGCATGAAATACATATATTGGAGATCATTTATCTTTTTCACATGTGTGTGATCATGTGTATCAGTTGTATGAAATAAAGTTGACAGCTGAAGGGGTGGTTAAAAGTTTATGTTCAAATCCTCTACAATTATATATAAATTACAAATATATTATATTATACTTGTATTTAATACACAGCAATATTGCAAAAAAAAAATAACTTTTTACAAACAGTTATACTACTGAATAATCAACTTTTAATATTTTATTTTAAACCAGTGGTCTTCAACTCTTGGTCTGTGGACTGGTGCCGGGCTGTAGAAGTTTTCTGCTGGTCTGCGCTAGACTAGCAGGAAAGTTTGTAATAACAAAATATTAAGATTTTAAACTTTTAATTAATATAAACAATTTTTATTTATTTTTTCATCTCATTTTTACCCAATTAAAAAAAAAGAAACAGAACAAAAACAAAATCTAATCAATTGTACATAAATTAATTTGATTTTTCTAGTTATCACAGATGTTTATGGGGGAGGGGGATTATAATTAAATTTTTTATTATTTTTCTAAAAAAATTCAAAATTAAAAGAAAAAAAAGTTTTTTATTATGCAAACTCCATATATATATATATAACTTCATCTTGTATATTTAACATTAAATACAGATATTACATTTATCATAATCATTGTCATGTAATTACACTATTTTCCAACCTTCAGGTGAATAACATTTTATTTTTACATGTTTATATATAAATGTAGCAATGCAGGTACATTAATGAGAATGATTGTTATCATACTGTTTTCTGTAACAGTATGACTGCAGAACTCGAGAAAGAGTGTTCAGCATGTGAAGGTAAGCAACACCATTACAATACACAGTAACTAGTGTGTTGTTTTGGTCAGTTATAACAATTATGCTCATCTAAGGCTACGCAATTTACATCTTTAAGAAAATTTATGCCGGTACGCAAAATCTTATCCTTATTTTTGCTGGTCCGCAGATATGAAAAGGTTGAAGACCACTGTTTTAAACTAATTAGTATTATTAATTATTTAACACCTACCCATATATATATATATCATACATCCAAGACATGTCAAAACACACAAACAAGTAGCAAAGTTGATTAATACAAATAATAATCATTTGTAAATAAAAATTAGTTTCATGAAATTTATTCCTGACATGCTATTTAGAACTTATATTTAAATATACATTTTTTTTCAAGAGTTTTATTATTATTAAATTTTATTCCACATGCATTTCCAATTTAAATAATTGCATATAATATTTGTTTGCAAATGATAATTAAGTTTCAAAATCTACAGTTTATGGCATTCAGTTTCTAATATATATAGTAACCTTTCTATCATAGGTCACACATATAATTTTTAAAAATAAATACAAAAAGGTTATTATGCATTTAAAAACTTTGCAAAAAGTTTATTTATTTATTAATAAAGTAAGCCATAATGCATTAATAAATTAAAAAAAGTTTGTAAGAAATGAAAATTTATTTTTTTGTTTATTTTTAAGATAATAATTTGAAAATAAAATTAATTATTTTTAATATGTTAAGTGTCAGTTAAAAAACAACAACTAATAGAATGAATGCAGGCTAATTTAGACAATACAATGGCTGCTATGGGAATTTTGATGGCTGCTAGAGAAAGAAAACAAGCAGGTAATCACCTGCTAAACTGTTTATATCAGTTTTTTTCTACTGATGATAAATTAAAGCTATGAAAATAATTTGTATTCTTGTATTTTCATATTTATTGGCTATGATAGAGTAAGTCAGTTGGAGGAGTGTATTCATCATTCTGATTAATGTAGATTTCTTCATGGAACTGTGATAATGCCCAAATACTGAATAACATCTAATTATATCTACTAATGTTAGATCTTACTTGCAGATACTGTAACAAAACTCAATAATTAGTAAATTAAAAAAATTTAAGCCAACTTTGGAGTATAATAAGAAATCCCAAGAAAGAGGAAAATGTACACATAGTAGATTTATCTGGTTTCCTTTATTATAAAGCACAAGTACTAAAAAGGAACTTATTACTTCTGGAAAAATCTTCAAGTTAAATTAATTATAAATTTAGATATGAAATTATGATGAAGTATTTATTATGGCTAGAGATCTCTTTGTTAAATTGACAATAATGTCTAAAATTTATTGAGCTTAATAAAAAAAAAACACAAATTGACCCAATTTTTGCTAATCACAGTTAAAAATGTGATGATTATTATATAGTTTAACATCTTCTAATATGAGCACAAAGTAAATTATAATATTTCATTAAGTGTTAATAAGATTATGAAAAGAAATGGAAATAAAGTGAATGAGTTAATATATTCATGCTCTTAATTCAAGACATTTAAGATTGGCGCTATATTAAGCGCATTTAGAATTGAAAATAAGATGGTCATTCTTATTTTCTCAATATCTTTATCTTGTGGCTGGAACGAGAGTATCCTCATATTTAACATCCTTTAACATTATGTATGATGCTAATGAGAAAAGTTTATCTTTTAAATATCTTTTGATATGTGGAATAAAAAAAAATCATTAGATTTGAGTAGATAAAAATTAAAAATACACAAGAAACAAAAAAGGTGAAAAAATAATAGTAGAGAACAAAACTATATTAGATATATTTTAGAAATGATAGAATTTTGAAAAATATATTTTAAAAAAGTGAAAAAAGAGTAGGAGAAATGATAGATAATATTAAGAGAAATATAATCAAGAGCATTTTAAAAATAAGTTATCAAAAATAAAAAGCTGGAATAATGTATAAAACTAATGATTGTCATGTTACATAGTTACATATCGTTTGCACATTGGAAAATGAAAATTGTCAGATATCACTGGCAATTTAAAATTCTTGTATGATGTTTAAAAAATAACAGATAATCATCAATGAAAGAGTGGAAAGGCACTAAAAACGGGGGGTGGGGGGTTTAACCAAATGTATATATTTTGATAAAAGTTTTTATTTCAACAATAGTATTGACATTTCCTGGACCTCGAAATCTCCTTATTGAAAATCATTATTTCAAGTAAATTTTTTTATATTTTAAACAAGTTATATATAGAGCTCTATATATAACATTTGTAATACAAGCTTGTTAAATTAGATCATGTGACATATGACTTTATTTCTTTGTAATTTGAACAAGTTATAAGAGAGAGCAAATTCAGTAAAAAAAAAAAAAAAGTTAATTATATAATATATAATGAACAAACATGCATAGAGGAGTTAATTAATAAACCAGAAAAATGTATATGCAAAAACTTTACCATGTAGTGAACTTAACAAAATAACTTTAATACTTTAAAAATGCACACTAAGTTACAAAGGCGTAAATTTAGAGTATCATTTGTATAAACACGGGGAGGCTTAAATATTAGATTGGCACTCCTGTATTTATTTATTTATTTATTTTTAAAAGCACACAGAACTTCTGTAAAGAAGCTATCATTTTGCCATAAATTGTTTACAAATCTGATTATGCATGTATATAAACATAAGATGAGAGAAATAAACAAAAATATATATATATGTATTCAAACACACGCACGCATTAATTAACACTCTTCATTTATCTATACTCATAATGATTTTAAAATTTTTAATGAAATATAGAGAGCTGATAAAGTTGAATGTAGAGATAAGAACAAAACTAAAGTTATCCAAATAAGAAATCAAATTATAAAATAATCCAATAAATAACTAAATACATTTAACCCAGACTTTGATAATATTGATCTGAATTTCAAAAACTTTGATAGATAAAACATTTTTCAGAAATCCTTCCTGATCAAAACAACACTCTTCTCTCATTTTTATAAATCTATGTAATTCCTTTCTATTATCTTCAGTAAGGAATCAAATCAAAACTTTTATATCTGCTCTAAAATCAGGCCAGGGATCTATTCAGGAAAATGAACAGGAAGAAATAATTACTATTGACCGTTCATCGGAAAGAAAATGGATAAAATTCCTCAAGTTTACAACTTCTAGCTTGAATGACCAATAGTTCTAAAACCAAGACGGTAGAAAGCCTTTCAGACTTATCAAAGAAACACAAAACCAGTAATAACAGCTTTGTATGTCCAAATGAAAGGTCTAACCCTTACTCAAAAATCCCTAGCATAGAAAAGATTTCAAAGTTTGAAATTACCTTTGAGCATTTATTGCATTACTTAAACTTTTCACGATCTATAATTTTAAAGCTTTTGCTGTAACAAATACAAGTGGGAAAAAAAGATTGTAACAGAAGCGGTTTTGCTAGAAATATAAATCGTTATTATCTGTATGTGTCTATTTAATAAGTTCTTTAAAAACATATAAATACATACTTACATATAATGACATATATGATCAGATTATTAATGCATATGGAAATATAATGGATGAAATTAATCATAGAATTAAACTTGGTTGGAGTGCTTTTGGTAGAAATAATTTGATACTAAAAAAAAATATGCCTATGTGTTTGAAAAGGAAGGTTTTTAATAAATGTGTGTTGTCAGTTCTTACTTATGGATCTGAGACTTGGACACTTAAGAGAAGAGCAATACAGAGACTTCAGACCACTCAAAGAAGTATGGAGAGATGCATGTTGGGAGTAACAAGAAGGGATCGAAAATGCAATGTATGGGTAAGAGAACAAACAGGTGTTACTGACCTCATTGAAAAAATTAAAAGACTGAAGTGGAGTTGGGCTGGACATATTGTTAGAAGAGATGATAATAGATGGACAATTGAAATTTTAAACTGGATACCAAGAGATTGTAAAAGACCCAGAAAGAGAGCACATGTGAGATGGATGGATGAAATAAGAAAGTTTGCAGGGGTGATGTGGAGAAGAGAAGCTAAAGATAGAAAAAGATGGATTGAACTTGGAGAGACCTTCATCCTGCAGTGGATTGATAATGGTTGATGATGATAAGCATTAAATATAACACTGTGCATGAAATCGTTCAATAAATAAATTCATCAAGTCTGAAAAATTAACAAAACTAAATTTTAAAAAATGAGGCAACATTTCAGACCAACTTTTTAAAATCTTCTGCAAATAAAAAAGCAAAAGGACAAGACTCTGGAGTCATCATCAGGGACGATTGCCTTTCAAGAAACCTCAACATCATTTTTGCAATATCTGCACACACATCACTCTCTAGCTTCCTGATTTTCACTTCCTAATAAATTATCAATTTTGATTGCATCATATTTTGCAATGTTATGCATGCTAGCACAAATTCAGATCAATGGATTAATATTTCTTATCTCAAAAAAAAAAAGATGTTACATTTTCATATGAAATTCACTATTGTTATAATACTGTTTTGTTTCTCTAATCCAAAAAATTTATTTTCCTAATAAACTTTCCATTTTTTTTAAATTGATTTTTTCAAAATACAACAAAATTGAAAAATAATGGTAATCTATTTTTTAAAAAAAATTTATTCAATAATGCTCTTTTTCTATTCATCCTTTTCAATATTTCTGTTATCAATCTTATCTATCCTGATTATTGGTTCCTTCTTTCTTCATCTCAAATATATATTTTTCTAAATAAAAATTGATATCTATATTGCATTTCAAACAACAAATGACACTTTATGAATGTATTAACTGTCAGCAATTTAATAATAATTTTATTTTTATTTTGTGGTTTTATTTCTAACCACAATGTTTTTTTTTTTTTAAAAAATAGACCCATCATGTGATTCTTTGCCAATTTAACATTGATTCATAACTGCTTTATCATTGAAACAATAAATTTTTAAAAAAATTCTTTTGAAACAACTTTTTACACCAAAACAAAAATTTCTTTTAATTTAAGTGCTTTTATTAATTTTTCATTTATTTAAGATTTTAAATAATTTTGTTTTTTAAAAAAGATAATGATAATAAATTTTTTCAGTTTTTTTCTTTGCAGCATTTGCAATAAAAAATTAATTTTCATTAAAAAAATTATATATTGTAACTATATTTTAGCATCTGAATTAATGGGCATAAGGATTAACTAACTGTAAAAAAAAATATTGACACTCTTTTCATATCAAATGCATTATATCAATCTCTACTATCACTCTCACTGTGGTCAATAATAGAATCAGGAATGAAATTCAGGTGTCTCTTCCAATACTACATTATAATAGATTGGGTAAAAGTGTCCAAAATATCTGCACATACAAAATTTTATCAATTATAATGTACAAAAAAAAAAATAAACATATGCATTTCGAGGTTTCCCTTTTCAAAAGTGCAACTAAATTATTATTAGGTCAAGCAAAAACACACAAAAAACTAATATTAAAAGAAAAATACACATAAGCTTAACATCAATCATACATATTAAATACATTTGGGGTACACATAAGAATATCTAGAAGTTTTATTAATAAAATCTATATGAGTAACCTAAGATATTATAATCATGATTATTGATGTATTGACCTTATAAATTATAAAATGGTTATTGTTATTGTTTAAATGGGTAAAATGGATATAACTTCATTTTAAACTTTAGGTGAACAAGCTGGAAGCAAACACATTTTTATCAACCAAGTGATCTTCTCCCCACATCAATTGTTAGGTTACATAGAATTTGATGCCTCAACCTATGGCCTGATAATATTTAGCCTAATGATATTTTGATTCAAATGTGTGATATTAAAATATCCACTTAAACAAATGATGTAATAATTAGTTATAATATACAGTTGATAACAAGTTTCTAATTACAAATATGGATATTGATAATTTTTATAATTTATCAGTGATTCCTATATACATACATAAGTTGACATGTGACTATGCTGTTAAAAATATAGCCAGAGGTTTTATATTTAAAATTTTATGGAGATTCATCAAATTTTAACTCTATTCAAGCACTTTAGACTAGCATAATAAGATTGTTTTTTGTTCTAATTATTCAAAATTTTAAAATGATTGTGTCTTTATAAGTAGATATAATGTAAATAGCCATTGAATTAATTACTAAAGTACTGAATTACAGAAGAACAGTATTGAAAAAAAAATAGAAATTACCAGACTAGTCCATAGCTAGGTGGTGAAAGTTTATGACTTGCATTTTTCTTTTGGCCTCTGAGTAAAAATAACTAGATATTCGTTTACTAATCAATAATTATTTGACCAACTAGACTGACTATGGAGTGGAAATTAAAAAAAAAATCATAATATTAATTAGAACCCATCAGTTATCACTTCATTCTTTTTGCCATCTATTGTAGGTTTGAGTAATTACCAAATGCACAGCTACTCATTGATTTTAACTTTGACTTTCAGCTTCTGAGCAAAATCCAGGAAACAGTCTGAAGATTGGAATTAATACATCACATTACCAATTGGTAAACATTACTTACTCAAACTTTCAATAGATGGCAATAGAATAATAGAATGAACGACTGCCTTAATAAATCTCAAACTATCTGAAAAAATATTTTTAAATATTTCATAGGTGGGATTCCTGTCAATAGTTTTTAAAACAGGCAGATGTACTCTTAAATGTTAGATAAAGTCAATTTCGTTCACCACTTATTTCAAACATCAATTATTCAAAAAACACTCAAATTCATATTTTTCATTTAATTACAGAAATTTATTGGATTTGAATAAATTTTATATAAACTTAATTTCTTTAACTTTTCAGACCATCACTCTATTTTATTTATTAAATTCATTCGCATTTCTAAAATTACCACTTCCAGCTCTTTATCCTCAAAAATGTCTGTGGATATATAAAAAAATGTAATTATTATTTACAAGTTGTTTTTTTTTCCGAATATCTGCAATGGTGTATTTGAGACATGAGTGGTGATAAAATATTACTATAATTGATTTCCAACATTACAATTTAAAAAAAAATGACAATTTAATCAAAAATTAAATATTTGTAAGGATACCTTACAAATGTATTTTTGGAAAGTGCATTTACAGTTTTTTTTTTTTTAAATTTCTATCATAAAATATTAAAATTATTTTTAAATTAATATTTTTGAATACATATGTAATATCACTCTATTCCAGAGATATTTATTATAAGACTGAGTAATGGTTGAACAGGAGATGATATAATGCTAAAATATCCCCATTCCCAGATTAGTTTCTGACTTTTGCCTTCATCAGAAGATGATTCTAGAGTAGGTAAAACAATATGAGAGTCATGTGATATTGTTGTTAAATGTACATAATTCTCTCTCTATATATTTTTCATATGTCGTAGCATCGGCTGAGAGGTGAACCCACAACCATCTGCAACCAACTACTTGCTTGCAAGGCTGTGATGACCTCTTGGCTAACAATGCTTGACTATAGTTTCTATATTTATCAATAAATTAAAAATCATATGTAAAGTAGCCAGATTCTTGAATCAGTTATTGTACTGAATTAATTTTAATTCTACTTAATTTAGGGAATTTGATCGATTATTATAAAAAGTTTACAATAAAGGTAAAAAAAAATGATTATTATTCCATTTATATACTATGCAATTGGTTTGGTAATTTATTTAGTCTCAGCCCACAATGGTATAAATTGCTCAATTATTATAATAATTATCTAATATTACAATATTGCTTTTTAAATATATTTGGTAAATTATGTAAAAAGATGATATAATTATTAAATTATATGTTGAACTATTTCCATCATCTAAAATGATTGTTAAATGTCTTTTTAAAAAGCCAAACTCTTTTTAATCTATATGAAAATGCATTTGGCTGTTTGTAAAAGCATACAGGTTACTGTATCACACATCATTTCAAGTGGTATTTTTCTCTTTTTTTCAGGTGTTGCTGTTTATCAAGAAACAATTATAATATGGGAACTGAAACTGAGACTGTCACATTAAAAAATATTGAATTTAAAATAATGTCCTAACCAATAAGCTGACAGAATAGCTTAATTGGTTAAAATGTTATCTTAAATGACAGTATTAGCATGAGAATCAAATCTGGAACCTTTAGATTTGGGAACACTGAATTTAAAATGATGTTATAGCCAATTGGGCTGAAAGAATAGTCAGTTAAAGCATCAGTTTAAATTCAGTATTTATGAAACTAAATTTCCCAGGTTTGAATCCCATGTTATACTATCACTCCTAAGATAGCAATTTGATGATGAGAATAATGTCACTATAACATTGTGTTTCATATTAACTTTGTACTAGTACTAACAATGGAATATATTTGAAAAGTTTAATAAAGTTTGAATTTTTCTAAAAGCATGTAATTCCAGATGATGAAAATAATCCACCATATAATTATAAAAAATACGTCATCATCACAAACTTTCAGACAAGGTAAAATATGTTAATTTTTTTTTATGTGTCATAGCATCGGCCGGGAAGCGAACCCACTAACCCGGGACAACTGCTTGTAAGGCAGTCACACTGACCTCTCGACCACCAATGCTTGACAAAATATGTTAATTTAAAGATTTATCTGACTTTATTTTCCTAGAGAAGTTAAATAATGAAAAAAATAATAATTAATTTTTTATTATAACTTTTTAAATTTAAATAAAACTTTAGTAATGACAAAATGCGTATACTGTTTAAATGTTTGATTCACACTAGTTTTCTGTTATTAATACAGATCTGACCACATATAGATCAGGTCACACATGATAAATTGCTGAAGATTCATAATGAAACATATATTAAATAAGAATTATAGAATATCCTACCCTGTAAAAAACTGCACTTTTTAATCCATTGTTAAATGAAATTTATAATGTAATGCATTATAGATAATCAATTATTGTCCCTCTTCTTAAAAAAATGACAAGTGAAAAATGTCATGTAACTTCCAACGTATTTAGTACTAAAAATTGAATAATTTTTTTTAAAAAGTTGAATAATTAAAATTATACATATTTTTCTCACTGTTTCACTCTACATATGGCACTCTAGTAACAAGTATCAGTTTTGGAGCATATTAAATTTCTTTTAATAATAGAATCATTGTTCCTAATTAAACTGTAGACATTTACCTTCTTTATTCTCCTTTTCACATGTTTTCCGGCTCTTAATATGCATAAGAATTCTTTCATTATCAAACTCTCTTAAATATGATTCTAAAATTCTTTTCTAGCTGCATGATTTTTTCTAACTCTTATTAATTTATCTTTAAAATGTTATAAATCATTCTACAATGTGAAGAAATACATTGTTGTTCAGATGTCACTTTTTGCTATAACTTTCAGTCTTTACTAATGTTTTCAATATTATTTTTGGCTTTCAATGTTTTAAACCTGTTGTTTGTTTGTTTTTTTTTTACAGTAAAATTGTTAATTATTTATAGACAAATACTTGCAACTAGATATGTACACAAAAATATTAATACTTCTTTATTACATTGATAGAATATGATCTTATGTAATTAAACATGTGTAAAAGAATATTTATATGGACATATGTATGAAAAAAATAAGTTCCAAATGTGCATACCTTAATAATAATAATCCACAAGTCTGTCTTGTAAGAGTTATTTTAAAAACATTGATATTCACGCTTGGAGTTTATTTCTTCATAAATGTTATTATATATTCTTAACACTATATAAAGGCTATTGTTATTTATGAGATTATAAAATTATATATGTGTTCGATTTTAAACATTTGTTATTTACTAAACTTTATATAAGAGTTGAAGAAATATTGATAATTTTAGTAATAAAAGAGTTATTACTTTATGCTGTAAAATAGTATAATAATGCTAGCATTTAAATATATAAATTCTGCAAAAATGAAGCTATCAAGAAGATTAGCCAAGAATGATTAATAATATGATTGAAAATTATACGTGGATAAATCCAGATAATATATAACTTTTATATCTGTTGTCCATGAAAATATTCACTTTAACATATACACAAGACTTTACAAATTATTTAGATATAGCATTTGGAAACGTCTTCACTTCTGATGTGTTTCCACTTACACGTGCATATACATACATCTACATGTTTAAATACATGCGTTCATCTTTGCTTTACTTTTTACATATGATGATCTAAACAGTGTTGTAAAAACTATTCTAATTTTTTTTCTTTCAAATCTACAATTCTTAATTAAAATGAAGTTATATGTATATTGAGAAACATTGATCTCATAACCGTCTTTAAGCAAGCCTTTACTTTTAATAAGATGTGAAGGTTATTATATCATAATCTAAAGTGAGAACAAAGCTAAACATTATATCTATATACATATCATCGGCAAATGTGTGCAGACGAACGTTCCATGTACCAAAACGAAAGGGTAATTTTCTTTTAATAGTCTTTAAATAAAAGTAGTGTTGGTTATAACCAAATTAATATTCATTTTAAAGGGGAAGAAGTAAGAAAAAATAAAATAAATTATTTCATATAATTAAAGCAATTGTGATCAAATTAATTTTTCACATTCAAATAAAATCTTAAAAGACGGAATAATAATCTTATCATTATTATATATTCAGAATAAAAGTGCAAAACCAACAGTTATAATTTTGTAATCAAAATTATTAAATTATAAAGTTAAAGTATAATTACAATTAATAAAAAGACGTCAATTTAGCTAAATTTATAAAAGAAATACATTAAAAAAGTTTTATATAAGCTTCCTATAGGTTTGATTAAAAAATAGTTTAATGAAGAATAAACAGATTAATTAAGGAAAAAGGAAAATCCTTTAAATAATTAAAATTGACTATTAAGGCGAAGAAAATGTAAGCGGCAATTTATTTATTAAAAACAAAAAAAGCAATTACAGGTGTTTAAGGGATGTTTTACTCAGATTTATTATTGGTGGTACCACAATAGAAATTTTGTGAAAGGTAAAAGAGTTTCCCAGAAGAAAAAGTGAAGTGCCAAAAATAATGAAGCCAAGAAATGACTGTGTATAAGTACTGCAAAATAATTGGATTTCCATCAGAAGGTAGTTTTTATTTCTTTTCTTAATTAAACTGAGTGCACTTTTGGTGTTGAACACCACGCAGCTAAATTAAAAAATGAAAAATCTATTTCAAGCAACATTCATACATACGCAAAAGAATTACGCACCCAGTACTGAAAATGATTTACATTATAGCTTGCTAAGAGCATGTTGTGTTTTTTTTGGGGGGGAGGGATACTTGATCTTATTTCCATATGACCAGCAGTGGATTAAAGACACCCAGTTGATGGTTATTTAACTTTTATCTAATTCATGACCTCATGAAATCTGAAGTAAAATATCTAGTGGATTAAACTTTTCCTAATAACAAATAATGCCAGAAACAAAAACATAAAACATGATAAAACATACAACAAAGAACACACCAGAATAGGATAAGTCAGACAGAAAATGATTTGTATAAATCTGATTGAGAAGATTATGAATACTAAATCACTATAATATCGCGCGGTCACTATTTCTTATGCGTACACAGTCTGTTAACACATTAGCAATTTTCTCCATACAATAATGCCACCTAGTGCAACTATAATAATCAATTGATGCTAAAATGATAGTACATCAAAATAACCCTAGATTAGTTTCTAGCTTATGGTTCAACTCCGCATGACTATACAAGCATATTAACTGGGATTGAAAACATTATTGGGTTTTCAGTTTGGGCTCATAGCTTAAGTTACTAAAAAGGTAAAAAATATGGGGGAGGGGATATTAGAGCCAAAGATCTAGATGCAATGCTCTTAGATCCAAGGTTCTTCACTGATAAAAGCCATAAGCCAGAACTGAGTTTGGAGATATTAGATGAGTAGACATTAAATAAAGATTTGGATGTACTAACCTTCTAGCATCCACTGATTATTATGGCTTCCACTAGATGGCAATATTGTATGGAAAAAGTTGCTATTGTGTTAAGATCATAAGTATAGAGATTGAAATAAATAAAAATCCAAACATTATAATTTTACCAGCAAAAAAAATTATATATAACTACATATGCATAGACAGAACAAGTTTCTAAGTCAGATTTTATTTATCATAATAATATTTAAAAAATTATTTTATTTTGTGCATTAATATAATCATGGCCATTTATGGATAAATATTATATCTTTTTATGTGTAATAAATCATGGTAATGTTATTAATTTGAAATGTTTAAAGTATTTTTGTCATTACTTCAAATTTATGGGAAAAACCACGTGAACTTCACATGCATATGTTATGCTTTTCTCTTCATTTGTCTTTTCTCTTTTGAGAAATACATGCTATATTTTTCTATGACAAAATTTGAATTTTTTATGTATTTTTATTCAAAATAATTCCATTTATTTACCCCCCCCCCCAGTTTATTAGATTTTATGTAGAAAACACAGTAATGAATTTTATACTGAAAACATAGATTCTGAAACAGATTCAAGAATTGAAGACTTTTTTCCAGTTGAGTTCAAAAATAGTTTATCATTCAAAAGTTCAAATAAATTGTTTACTCCTAAGTTGCCCTCAGAAGATAAAGAAACTTCTTTTCCAGCCACACACTGAAGACAGATTAATTAATTACTTGCTGAAATTAGTGGTAAGCCAAATCCTTTGTCTCATTGACTTACAAACATATCACCAAACATAATGGCAAAACAGGTGAATATAGATAATTTTACAAAGTCTCCAGGCTTGAAGTTCTTATGAAATTCTGATCATCTTCATATTAACTAGTTGATACATAAAATGTCACCCCAAAATGGTGAATGATATCGAATTATATATAGGCGGTTTCTCCTATACCATTATGTAAAATATCACAGCTTGATGTATTTCTATATCATTACAATATATATTAAAGTGAAAATTTCATGGCTAAAAACTTAAACATATATTTCAGATTTGTCTCTTTATGAATTTATTTGTTGGTAATTGACAAGATCCCACCAATCATTGTCCAAATAATGACTGGTGAGATCTTGCCAAAATGTCAGAATAATGCGAAAATTAACACAACTTATACATATGAATCTGAAATATAAGTTCATATATATATACATATTATATCCACATAAAAGGGAGCAACACAGAATGGAGAGACTCTAACCTGATAGTTATTTATCAATCAGGCTATCATGTTAAAAATGGCCAAATTATAATCTATAGAGAGAGTGCCAAATTGTCACCTTAACAGAACAGCTGCTATACTGATTCGATGGATTTATAGATTTATGGATGATTAATTTATAATGGAAACGATTTATTAGTTTTTGAAATAATTTAACTTTTAAATGATATACACAACTCTCTTAATCTCATAAGGATGCTGAATAAACTAAAACATAGAATGACAAAGCCAATTCACTCAGGTAGACAAATGTCAACATATGATTCAAGGATGCCACGACTTGTTAATATCTTCAAATACCTTAAGTAATAACAACTCCACTTTGAATAATGTTCAAGGTTCTATAATTGCTTGGATAATTCATGCTGAGAACACAAAGAATTATACCAATAATAAACATTATAAAATATTACTAATAAACTAAAAGAGGAGGAGAAACCTCGCCTCACTCTCACAACACTTTAACGACCTTGGCATTCCCCACATAAATCACCAACAGCATGGTTACAACTAATTTATTTCTGACAAACGATTTTCTACACTCCTTTTCCAATAAACTTTACTATCTTTAACTTCACACTATTGTATTATCATGATCAGATAGGCACAGAATAAACAGTAAGTCTTACCGATTTTATTAATTCATAATGCCACATTAATTCTATAACAATAAGTTTATGAGCTCTTAATTTAAAATTGAAATATTATGGTTTCAGGGTTCTTATAATGAATGCAACATTTCTATTGGTGGTTTTACAAATTCATTGTTAACCAATGAACACTATCCCAGCAATTATAGCTTAATTTATAAGCTAATGTCTGTTTTTCCTTAACCAATTTTATTATTATAATTTGATAAGCGTAAAGTAGAAATCTATGATATATTACTTAACCAATAATAACTGACACACATAGGCTTATTATATACCTGTGTTTATATATATATATATATATCAAAACTATATAAATAAACTATATATATACCCTATATATATATATATATATATATATATAGGGTATATGAGCACAGACTTTCACACAACCCACCACTCTCCACACTATCTCATAACACTGATACACTTGAACACATATATGTTGAAAAGATAAATAGATTGACCTTAGGTCAACATGGGTGTGACAAGAATCTCAGCCTCAGGGTGGCCTTTGAACATTTCCATCATCAGATTTTCAATTGGATGGACGATTGAAGAGTTGGATTGTGGAGTAGATTGAAGCCTGTCCATTAAAGTATAAGGTTTAGCTATCTTAATATATATCTGAGCACTTATAGCATATATGTGTGGAGATGGTAATCTGGACCAACTGATGATTGCTGGTTTAGCATGAAATACGTATATTGGTGATTATTTATCTTTTCAACATATATGTGTTCAAGTATATCAGTGTTATGAGATAGTGTGGAGAGTGGAGGGTTGTGTGAAAGTCTGTGCTCATATACCCTATATATTACATATATAAACATAGGTATATAATAAGCCTGTGTGTTTCAGTTATTTCATAATAGAGATGTCTGCCCATCCCTTGTATATGTATTAAATGGATTATGTCCTGTACATGAGGGGTAAGATTGACCTTAGATCAACATGGGTGTGACAATAATCTCAGCCTCAGGGTGGCCTTTTAGTGTTGCCATCATCAGATTTTCAATTGGATGGACCGTTGAAGAGTTGGAGTGTGGAATAGATTGAAGCCTGTCCATTAAAGTATAAGGTTTAGCTATCTTAATATATATCTGAACACTTATAGCATATATGTGTGGAGATGGTAATCTGGATCAACTGATGATTGCTGGTTTAGCATGAAATACGTATATTGGTGATTATTTATCTTTTCAACATATATGTGTTCAAGTGTATCAGTGTTATGAGATAGTGTGGAGAGTGGTGGGTTGTGTGAAAGTCTGTGCTCATTAACCAATAATAATAAAGTCTTATAAATTACCAAATAGTTAACTAAGATAAAATATTATACCAACTTTAAATTTTGAACTACATTATTATCGATTGGGAGTGCATTCGAATACCAGGAGTGAAAATGGGATTTTATGTCCACTCAAGACAATAAATTTATTAAAATGAGAATAATAATTAATTTGAAAATAAATCTCCTTCCATATCTGTCTGCAGTATAACATAATAATCTGGAACACAAATTATGGACGTTTCTTTGGAGCAAATTTCATAATTCATAAGGAAATATCAATTTAACTATTAAACTTTTGTACTGCGTCTGTACCTCAATAAGCAGTGGAATATTTATTTAAGTTTGCATATTGTTAAGATTTCTGGATTTTGTGGGTACCAAAAACATTAAGACACAACACCAAATTTTAATTAACAAATAACATTTATTAACAAATTAAGTTGAAAATTACAAATTTGAATATAATACAACATCGTAGCAATCTGATTAACTTAATAAAACAAAATGATATTTACAGCAGATCTACAATCGCTACCGAGAATACGATCTTATCATTGCATTAAATGAAACATCTGTACATTGCACGCCTCTGCCAAACAATAACTTTTCGTGGACTTAGATAAAATAATATATATATATATATCTCAACCAGTTATTTTTATGTTGGTTTAAAACATTTTCCCTTGGAGGCAAGCCTACATAATTATTTACTACAACAGCATTTAAAATAAACAAATTATGAAGTAACTTTTAGCTTGTTCTACTTTTCAACAGAAATATATGCCTTTTTTGATGCTATTGACGTTCCAAGCCATGTATTATACATTATTTCATTAACCTTTAATAGTTAAACCGAATTAACTAACTGCTTATGTTTGAACTCATGACTTTTAATTACACTTTTAAATCATGCCTTGTCTATTCATTTTTATACCTTAACTTTCCAGTTCTAAAGTAAATAATTTCTCTCAGAGATCATCCTCATGCATTCACATACACCAAATGCTTTCTATGTCCCAATAATGAGTCATCATCATCATCATCAGTATCAACCATTATCAATCCACTGCAGGATGAAGGTATCTCCAAGTTGAATCCATCTCCGATCTTAGCTTCTCTTCTCCATATCACCCCTGCACACTTTCTCATTTCATCTGTCCATGTCACATGTGGTTTCTTTCTGGGTCTTTTACAATCTCTTGGAATTCAGTTTAAGATTTCAATTGTCCATATATTATCATATCTTCTAGTAATATATCTAGCCCAACTCCACTTCAGTCTTAACACCTGTTTGTTTGCTTACCCATATATTGTGTTTTTGATTTCTTGTTACTACTAACATGCATCTCCCCATACTTCTTTGAGTGATCTGAAGTCTCTGCATTGCAATGAGTAATAAATCATTAATCTTACCATTCCAGTGGTGACTTGCTTCTGTTATCAGCTGGTTATGATGCACACTTCTTATTTAGGCTTTTAACATTAATTTTAAATTTAGAATAATTATTGATCTTATAAATGGTGAGCAAAACTCAGCCAAATGCATTATACATCAATTCTCAATACACACTTAAAATTAAAAAGTGCCCGAAAGTAGGTAATACACTTCAATATGAAACTAACAATGACCAATCATTAAGTTAACAAATTCTTACACAATGAAAGATATGGCTACACACACACATATATATATATATATATATATATATATATATAGCCATATCTTTCATATATATATATATATATATATATCCGCAAGGAAGATAAGACCATGAAGCAAAATCCGGAGAGTACTCCTACTATCTGAGAATTATAGAATATGTTAGGACTCAGTTGCATCACATATAAATATGGGAATGCACCTATCACTACTATAATTATAATTTGAAACATGTCTCTTATGGAATATATTGACAATGGAGCTGGAGATTCACTCTTGATCTCCTAATACACTATTAAAATACCTAATATCTATAATCATGAGAGCTACACTCAATCTCAAACCCTCAAGGCAGCAATAACTTGGCATACCTTGGACAAACAATGGTCATTTACAAATGTCACTTATCTTGAGAAAACGGAGTTCGAAATCTTGCTACATACTATATTATTAATGTATAAAACTGATAATGACATAATAGTCAAATATAACTGGAATAAGATTATCTGAGCCTTAAATAATTATGAAACAAGAAATGTGCACCATTTTCTCAACATATAGCAATTATATTGAATCTCTCATCATCCAGGACATAGCAATATAAAAATCTTAATACTACATGAGTAAATAGAATAAAGCATTAATAATGTCAAAATTTACTGGTAGGCATACAAAATTTTATATATCTGTGAATCTCTCATGTAAATATTTCAATCTTTCACACAGACAAGTTATTCATATTATGGGAGCATCGAAATTAAACTATAGTGATATATAAAGAAGGCATATTTTACCCTACTATGATGCAACTTCAATCCAGGTATATTAATTAATATTATCTTAAATAATAAACATAAAATAGGCTTTCGCTACACATAATAAATCAATGAATAATAAAAAATAAAGAAAAATTACACTTAAAAAGTCCTCAGTGATCTTTCCGTCCATTCACTGCAATGGTCTAGCACAACCAGCAATCTCTGGACAATTATTTAAAATCAGTTTTGCACACATAGAAGCACACACACATGACAATATCCAAACACAGAAGCACAAATGGCCATAATTCCTTGATGCAAGATTACTCCAAAATTGCACAATTATTTAACACTATTCTTTAATTTATAAATTTATATTCTTATAAAGCAGCTGCATTATTTCATAGGATCCTATGCCATTTCCATATATTTTCTCATGACGCATTGAATATTTAATAAATCACTTTATATAAAAGTTGACTGTAAAATTATTCATACATTTTAGTAGCACTTGAATGAGCTCTATCATTCCATGACCTTACAAGTTTGGCAATTTATTTAAAAAATATCCAACTTTGCACTGTCTGATTATTACAATAAAATTTTTATGATTTCATTCATTGATATGATTATTTCAACTCCTATTCTAATCAATCATGGTTATTCACTAATATTTCACAATTCTTTCATACAAGAAACAAATTTTCTTTCATGATAAAAAAATAAATAAAATAAAACTAATGTTAGAAAGTTTTGCCTGTACTTATGTTAAAGTAGTTCTAGCATAAGATTAAAGTTATAGAGAACTTTAGCATTTAATCCGTTTTCATCTCCAAATATTTTAAATATAATAACAGTTTTAGCAACAATATGATAAAAGAGAATTAATACTTGTGATATTTCATGCTGAGAAAGGCAGGTAGTTCATTTCAAATGCTTCATCCTTTGACAAATCACATAGAAGTTTCTAATCTTTGGGATCTGATTTTCATCTCCAAATATTTTAAATATAATAACAGTTCTAGCAACAATATGATAAAAGAGAATTAATACTTGTGATATTTCATGCTGAGAAAGGCAGGGAGTTCATTTCAGATGCTTCATCCTTTGACAAATCACGTAGAAGTTTCCAATCTTTGGGATCTGATTTTTATCTCCAAATATTTTAAATATAATAACAGTTCTAGCAACAATATGATAAAAGAGAATTAATACTTGTGATATTTCATGCTGAGAAAGGCAGGGAGCTCATTTCAGATGCTTCATCCTTTGACAAATCACGTAGAAGTTTCCAATCTTTGGGATCTGATTCATGATTGAGTTTAGGGATAAAAAACGTGTACCTGACTTAGAAACTTAGGTTGACATACTTATAAAACTTAATAAAATTTTATTTCTTATTGCAAAATTTAGCAAAATATTAGGTGAAGAAGTTGGAAACAAGCAGAAGAACACGAAGAAACCACAAACACCAGAAACACAGAACCAAGTGGAACACACACACAAAAAAGAGCAGAACATCCCTCAAAAATGTGCACGGCCTTTTTATAATGAATGTTTGGTTGTCACTCATCTTCAAATCCACCTCCTTGACTGTTTAATCTTTTTGTTAATTTTTGATTGATTATTACACCTAATTTTGACATTAATTATTCACACTACTAAATGATCACATGGTTTACTTGAGATTTCCCGGTTTTAAATTGTATTAAAAAAAAAAATCAAGATAAAAATGTAGCAAACTGAAAGTGATTTTATAATTAAAAGTAATGGTTTAATTTAACTTAAATTTTTATGACTGAATATTTATTTAAAGTTAATACAAAATTGTAATTCTTTCAATTTGCTTTCGAATGATATCCCACACGATACAGGAAAATTTATAATTGTTCCCATAAATAAACTTACTCACACACTTATAGCCTTTCCAGCTAACTATGAAGATTCCAGCTAGCACTAAACCTATTAAACAATCTTAAATTTATAGACTTAATCGTATAAATTGACTACTTAATTGTATATGACTGTTTGCAAGTTAAAATTTATGATAAAAACTTACATCAATCTTCTTTAATTATCTACATTATTTTACCAAATAAATATTAATTGTCAATCTTAACACTCAACCCCCCCCCCCCTCAGATAACAGATCCAATCCTAATAGTTAAGGCACATTTAGATCGACTGTTTGTTAATCTTTAAACTACCTTTATACATCTAAACCAAACTTATGCATTAATTTTTCCTTTAAATATTCTACATCTACAATTTCTTTGAATATTATATGTCTACCACAAGCTTTCCAATCTTCCTGATTAGTCCAAATTAATATCAGTAGTGAATTTTCTTCAAATTTATTAGAATTCTTCTGTGAGAAATATTTTTTACATTGGACGTTGCATCCACTATAAAACCAACTATCTTTGGCCAAAGGCTACAATATATATGACTATTCACACAAATGATGTAAAATTATTTTTAATATAAAAAGATTCTACATTTACAAGATACTGGTTAAGTCAAATAATTTTTTACTTTTGGGAAATATATATATATATCTAGCACATGTGCGTGTGCGGCGCAACTGTTCCCAAAAGCTATAAAGTGTAGCAAGCTATGATTGTGAAGGCAAGATCCTTTGAAAGTGCTCAGCTCATTTCTTTTTAGTTATCTATTTTATTAACACTTTATAGCTTTTGGGAACGGTTTCACTGCACATGTGCTAGAAGATACTGGTTAAAAATGCCAAGAAGTTGTTGAAGCAAGAAATAAGCAGTTATTTATAAAGAAAATATCTTGGATATAAAATGCAAATTATGTCTAGAAATAACTTCTAACTTACTAACTCAGGGGTCCCCAACCCTATGCCCGTGGGCACCATGGTGCCCGCAGACCATTTTACGTGTGCCCACCACTATCTGAACACGATAAAAAATTATTTATCTGATACAAATAAATTTAATTTTTAAAATTTCTTATAAATTATTGTATTATATTGTAATCAAATTGAGGGGCATACTATACTTTTATAGCGTAAAAATATAAACGTTAATTATATGTTAAAATTTTCTTTTTGAAATAAATATTTTTTGTACATTATAAATTTACATTGAAAAAATAAGTGGTGCCCACCATCTGGTTGAAAAAAATAAATGGTGCCCACCACCTGGCCGGTATTATAGAATGTGCTCTTAAGTGAAAAAAGGTTGGGGACCCCTGTACTAACTTATTAGACATTACAATTTGACAATGTTTTATATTTTTTTATACTTTAATCACTTCCATGAAAATTACAACAACCTTGATAAAAATAATGCTTATTTTAAAATGGATATCCAAATATTAATTGGACTTTTAAACTTGCAGAAAAAATATAAAGAATATAGTGATTAATGTGATAAAATAACAGGTCTGTATATATTTCAATGAAATGAAACAAAGGAATACATATCTTACTAATAGATACTTTACATATTGATTATTCAGTCTTGCATTATACAATATTTTTCATTCATAGTTTTATTTTTTTTAAAATAAATATATTATGTGATTTTTCTGCAAACTTAATCATTTAAGGTTGGCGACTTAATTAAATAATTATTCCAAAATAAATTAGTATAACTAAATTTTGAAATAACATTTAACTATTCAATGATTATTTTATTTATTCACATAAATGTTCTTTCCATTAAATTTATTAATGCAGGTGTTTTTGTAAATAATGTATTTAATAAAAAAAATCAACTTTTCCTTTTTTTTAGAAAATTTTTATTTATTATATATATATAAGAAAATATTATTAGAAATAAAACAAAAACAATTCTGGAAATAAAAATATCATAGCAAGCATATTATTGCTACAAAATATGTTATACCTATCATCATTTACATTTTCAGCAACATAAAATACATGTAAAATAAAATAAAATTCAAAACGGTTATATGTGAACATTGAATATGTATTAAAATAATTATTTAATAATTTAATATAAAAAAGAACATTTTTAAAATAAAAAATATATACTTGCTTTTTTGCCAGCATTGATATAAAATAAAATAAACATGGAAATCTATTTTCCACGGTGCAAACATAAAAATGTATTTCTGATTAGATATTTCTCTTTCCATGATTATTAATTACATCTGACATCTAGGAACAATAACTAAAACTAAAATATAAATTCATACCATTATTTAACAGAGAGATATAAAAATTACATGTTATAAAACCAATTACTATTCAGCTTTTACAATAAAAATCAGATGTATGCAATACTGTCCACAGCACACATATAAAAGTTATGAAAAAGATTAATCTCAAATAATAAAAAAAATTGTAGTCAACCTGTTTTAAAATTCACTTATAATTTACATCAGAAATTTATATATAAATAAAATTGAAGATCTATGCAGCTCAATAATAGAATGATCTCATTGTAGTTTATAATGTAGGTCGACAATTAAAATACAAGAATAAATCATTTTGACAATGTAGAAACAACAGTAAACTACAACTGTTAATAATCAAGTGATATACCTGGTCAAAGTACTCTTATTTAGTTATTTTACAGTTGTAATTATAAATTTATTAAACGCTCACTATTATTTCAGTAATAGTTTTAACAAGGCTGTAAACCTTAGCAATGAGCGTCTGAAAAAATCATCACTAGGGACCTCTGTAGGGATCTCTCTTTTCTTCATAGCATAAGCATGTGTTTTAAAGACCTACAGAGGTCCCTAGTGATGATTTTTTCAGACGCTCATTGCTAAGGTTTACAGCCTTGTTAAAACTATTAGTTATTTTACCTAACTTTAAGCAGAGAACTACATGAAACTTTATTTTTCAAATACATCTGAATAATATACAGTTTAAAATTTAATTTCTACTTTAGATTAAAATTTTAATGATAAAATGTTTATTATATGATGTAATAATGAATAGCATATTTTTATTATGCTTTATTGTAACTTATCTTTTGTTTAGATAAGTGAGAACTGACAAGCAAAGTTTTGATTTTTTTTTCAAATAGTTATCATAAATCCAGCTAAGGTGTGATACACTTATTAGCTAGAATACAGAAAGCTCCTTACCAGAGAAGATGAAGCAAAAAAGGCAGAAAATAAAATCATCAGAAGTTCAGTAACTTCACTAGTAATGTTAATGCCATCACTGTTCCATTGTAATAAGATGTTCTGAAGTTTATACTCTTTTTCTTCTCCTTTACTTTAATTTGCATTTCTTCATACATATTGCTTAGAATAACTCCTCTCATATACACTTTAATGCAAAAATTTTTTTAAATAAAATTTCTTTATTTTCCTGACAGTTTCGACTGTCCAGCAGTCTTCATCAGAGCATTCTCAATTTTTGAGAACACTCTGATGAAGACTGCTGGGCAGTCAAAACTGTCAGGAAAAGATGTTTTATTAATTTTTTTTGCATTAAAATGTATATGTGAGAAGTTATTATAAACATATATATGAATGTTCTGAAGTTCATGATTTGAAGTGGGTTATTTAAACATGTTTGATTTTGCCTCATATATACATATATTAATAAACAATACTTACAATTAACCAATTGAATAGATACAATCTTTCATTTGCAACACTTTAAGCATTCTTCATTCAATTGCACACCATATAAAACAACTGACAAACCATTCAACAGGATATATATATATTTTGGAATCAAATAATTTGTCATTCCTTTAGCAGCAAGAAAACAGATTGATTTATAGGAGGTTATTGAAATGATTATTGATACTTTAAAATTATATCGGTCATATTTTAAGATTTTAATATATATAAAGAATGATTATTATGTCATCCGGGGTATCTTGAAAATAAAATTTCAATAGTTTTTTGATATAGTAAGGTGACCGAATGACGAATGTTTGAAGTGCGGTGACTGATTCAATTGTTTGCATATATATGGTTGTGATGTATATGTGTGTGTCTATGTACCTACAAAATTGCAACAGAAATATTCATATATATATTAAGTAATCACCTAGTTATTTAACCGGTGGGTGAAAAACTTACATTATATGCATTTGAAATCATGGACCAGATCATCCGATATATATTTAGATTAAATGTATAATTTGATGTTTATATTAGTGTGGTATTTTCTTTGTTCTATAGTTTACAATATGTCACCGAGTAATTTCTTACCATTTTTTTTTTTTCTATATTATATATCTTATGAGGCAAATATTTACTAAAAGATATCGTTAACGTTTATAGTGCGCTCTAAATACAAACATGCTGGATTTACTTATATTAAAAAAGAGTGATTGGAAATCAAACTATCACCGATGATGGTCAATTGCTATTACTTAGTTAGAATATCTTATTGCCTAATTACGCTACTTGCCTTTGTACAAATAACATATGTAATCCATTAAGTCGCTACTGTATATATAGTTTTTAAATGATGAGTTGTATATAATAATATAAGCATACAAATTATAATATTTTCTATGCTCCTTTTTATCTGCAACATTTGATTCAAACAATTACTATGCACATTAGCGCACGCATATACTAGAATAGATTGTTGAAAGAACTGTGAAATAAAGGAAAATAAAGAGTTTAATATTTGCAGAACTTATTACCTAACTTTGAAGTAACTTCCAGTTTTCTATTGACTTGTCCGCATTTCCCAGAAATATTTAAGAAAAAGAACTCAGCAGTCAGGAAATTTAAGTGAATGCAAAAATGAATGAGTTAGAGAAAAAATTTCCGGCAGGACATAACTATTGTCATCAAGGTCTGTGATGCTTAAACATTTGCCCTTTACTAGACAAAAAAAAAAAATCATAATATAGTAATTGCTCTTTCCCCCTCCCCGTTTCTCCTTCTCTAATATATTATTTCGAAGTATAGTACAATTTTTAAATAAATAAAATAGCATAGGATATAAAATAAATATAGCATTTAAAAAAAACCCGACATCTATATATTTAAATACTATTGCCATATTCTCCTTAAAGAAGTGCGTATATACTCGTGTTTAAAAGCTAAAAAGAGCGTGGTTAGATATAAGTACATACCTTTTTCTATATATGAGTCAAAAACCTCGTGTAATCAGAAACACTATATACTAATTATAATGTATTACAGATAAAATATTAGTCTGCAATACTTTTTAAACTTTTTTGATGAGAATTTTACCGCAAAACAATATAATCAAGGATGAGAGGGGATCACTAAATGATTAAGTGTATTCAAAAGAAATTTTTTTTACCTGTAATGTTGTGCAAAGAAATAGTTGCAGTTCTCAGTTTGAGATGAGAGTGGAGAAAATGCAGGCAATTAAAAATTCACAACTTTAGTATTTTTGAATAATCTTCTTTCACGTAACTAATGTATGTGAATAAGATGAAGATGCTGATCCTGGATAAAGATCAATACGATCATGCAATTAAATTACAATCCTTGTACACAATCATGCACAATCATCAGCTTAGCATGCATAAATGCATCCAGATATTTTTTCAAAAATAATAATCTTGAAGACTCTGCTATTGAATATGTAGCAAGCAATGGCTGGTTTCACAAATTTAAAATGAGATATTCTTTACATAATATTAAATGTACTGGGGAAGGTGCCAGTGTAGACAAAAAAGCTGCCAGTGAATTTATTTCCACTTTCTCTAATATCATTAAAGATGAAGCTTATTTTCCATGCCTAGTCTTCAATGTAGATGAGACAGGATTATTTTGGAAAAAGATGCCTACACATACTTATTTAGCAAAGGAAGAATCAGTTGAAGCTAAAAACAGATTAATATTGATTGCTTCTTGGAGGTAATTTAGCTGGTGATTTAAAATTGAAGTCAATGTTAATTTATCAGACAGAAAATCCTAGAGCATTGAAAGGAAAAGATAAAATAATGCTTTCAGTCATTTGGAAATCAAATACTAAAGCCTCGGGCTACTGCACAGCTTTTTCAAGATTGGTTCTCACATCATTTTGTGCCTTCTATTAGGCAACATTGTAGTGAGAATAATTTACCATTTAAACCCCTACTGCTCTTAGACAATTCTCCTGGACATCCAAAACCCCTGCAAAATTTATATCCAGAAGTTAATGTTGTGTTTATCCCTCCCAATACCACAAGTAAAATACAACCTATGGACCAAACTGTGATAACTACTTTTAAGTGGTATTATATGAGAAGATTAATGACTCAAGCAGTCAAGGTAATTGAAAAGGAAGGGGGATATACATTAAGAGATTTTTGGAAAAGTTATAATATATGGAATGCAATAAATATTATCGGGGATGCATGGGCTGAAATATGAGAGTCAACAATGAAAGGTTGTTGAAAAAGATATATCAAATGATGAATGCTTCTATGGACATTGAAGAAACCCCTGCAGATATCACAACTGAAATAGTCAATGTAATGAATGAATTAAATTTAGATGTCACTGATGAAGATATATTGATGAGTTAATGCGATTATCATTCAGAACATCAAATAAAGACTTGATTAAACTACAAGGGATGAATGAAATACAAAATGAAGAAGAATATGGTATAATGAACTTATTGTTAAGAGTTTGGCAATCAAAAATATGAATGAAGACTTCATGTATCTTGACAAATTTTTGACCATCATGGAAGAATGTGATCCCAGTGAAGAGCGTATATCTCATGTATGAAGGGCAATAGAAAAAGTTACAGAATGTTACAGAATTCTTTATCAAGAAAAAAAAAGAATATAATTCAATTAACTCTTGATAAATTTGTAAACAAAACTCCAGCTACTAATCAATAAAAAATAAATATTGTATTTTGAAAACCTTTTAATTTTTTTTTTTACAGACCTCTACTTTCAAACAATTTCAACTTCCAAACACATGTCAGAAACCAATTAAGTTCATAACTAGGGATTGGCCTGTATATGTAAGGAGTATATGGAAAAAATATATGTAAAAGAAGCTAATAAAATAAAAAAAAAAATTTCAGTTACAATTGTAAGGAGAGAAGTGAAACTTATAGAGAGGTAAATAAAATACAAAAGTAAAAATAGAAAATGAGAATAAAAAATAAAAATAGAGATAAGAGTAAGAATAAAATAGGAATATTAATAAAAGAATAAATATGTAAACTAATAGAAGATAATAAAAGATATTAGGAAATATATATATATATAATAAAATGGAAATGTTATAGTGATATATTAAAGAATAAATGTAGAATAATAGAGAAGATAGAATAAAATAAAAAAATAGAAAAAAAATGAATGTAAAATAAATAAAAAATAATAAGAAATATAAGTAAGAAATAAGAGAAGTAAGCTATAAAGTTAAAGTTAAATATAATTATGAATGGTAATATAAAATATGTATATTAATATATATATAATAATGATTACATGTTTAAATGTTGTAGTTCTGATGAAGACTGCAGAGCAGTCGAAACTGTAAGGAAAATAAAAAAGGAAAGTGTAAAGAGATGATAAAAAAATGTAATATATATGAAGAGAAATGTAAAAAAATAAAGAAGATATAAGAATAATACATTTACTATCTATTCATTTATCTATCTGTATATTGAACATCATTCAGTAATTCATATATTGCTCTATTTGGCCTATATAAATATATTGGACTATTAATAAAGATGGGAGACTACCTTTATTATTAAAAGAAGTTTGCCTTGACAACAGTTTGAAATTGTCAATTGTTATAGATATTGGGATTGTCTAAGGGCTGACTGGCTTTTAATGATTATTTACAAACCCATTTAACCACGAGCATTATTACACTTATTATTTAAATAATACTTTGGGTGCATTTGAAAATTATAATTGCAGTTTGTAATGTTTTAATTGATTCTTTATTAGTTTGCATTCAGAACAGGTTATATTTACCTGTTTAAAAAGGTTTATTTAAACTTCTTTGTATCAATAATTTCAGTCTCTGTGATCAAGTTGCAATCTTTAGTGTCTATATAAATATAAATAAAGGTGGGATTCCACTTTTATTGTTAAAAGAAAGTTGCCTTGACAACAGTTTGAAATTGTTGATTGTTATTGATATTGGGATTGTCTAAGTGTTGACTGACTTTTAATGATATATATCATCTGTTGAAAGCTAATTTAGAAATACAAATAACAGTCTGCTATAGATAGAAAAATGATTTATTTACATATCGCCGATAAGATTTTTTCTATTTAAGACTAAACTTGACATGATTTAGCTTACATTTTAAGTTATCTTATACAGTTTAATAGGCTCTATTATTTAATTCTTATTATAAAGTAATTAAATTCTTCATACCATTAAATTACATATATATCTGTAGTCAGATATGCTATAAACAAACACACACAGATGCCATTTTGTTGAATTAAATATTAATAGAGAAAAAAAACAGTTTTTATTTTTTTCCAGAAAATTTCACAACTGAAAATTCACTTAATATTCATTGAAACATCCATTTACTATTCCCTAATTAAATTTCTTCAATTAGCTTGATAAACTTATTAAATTAACTATTTGTATTAAAAATTTTAATTTTCTTTTGATTCTTTTAAACTTAATTAGTATCATAACTTCAAAGTAGACTAAGCATTAGTTGGAAGCAGTCTTCAACAAAACTCTTAAAATCTTATTAGCTTAATTAATAAAGTTAAATTAAATGCAAATATATTAAAGGGTTTACAATATTTCTATTTTTTTCTTAATGATTTATATTTTAAAAAAATCACTTTAAATATTTAAATTAAAAAGCTAGATATAAACAATCATATTTAAATATATGACTAACTAATATAAATAAAAAAAAGGCATAAATATAGATAAATGTTAGATTTTAAGATTATAATTATTAATACATGTATCTTTAGTTTATTACAATTTATAAACAGAGCACTATACAAATAAATGCCTCATTTACTGATGTTTAGTTTCATTTAAGAGTGACGTTTCGTAAATTCTAGATAATTTCGTCGATGTCATTCATTCAGACATAGTAAACAGTGATTTAAAGTGATTGATTTATCCTCACGCTTTCATATCCAATACTTAAGATTTGCCCATATATAAGCATTTGGGTTGAATGAATAAGTGGATTCATTTTATTCATTTGCAAAGACTTTATCTTGTGTTGGAGATGAAAGTATTTATTTATTATTATTAACATCGTAAAAAGCGCATGTTCGTTAGTTTGAAATGCTAATCTTTAGTTTATTAATATATGTATTATAGTTATATATAAAACCATACTGTGACAGTGAAATTATCTGGATGTGCAGCTTCCACTCACCTATATTTAAAGATTCAACAATCAATTTTAAATCATCATTAAAAAAATCTAAAAATAAATTATAATTTTACATTTTAATTTTCTAAATTACAGTGCCATTACTGGTACCTAAATGTCACACAGAAGGACTGCACTATACACAATACCTTGCATTTTATGAATTCAACATCACTTAAGCATATTTAGTATTTATCAATAATTTTCATTATAAGAAAAATTAAGAAAGACACAAAAGTAGTATATTTCAATTTCATGCTTTGACAAAGATAACCCATGTCTTAGTCTGGGTAATTTTAAAATTAAATTCTATCATTGATATGTTTATACTGTATATAAATATTAAAAGTTCTATATGTGTTGAAGATAGTATTCTATTTTTGTTTCATTAATTATTTTTGTTGATGTCTTAACATATGTAGTATTCATTAAACTGGATGTAAATATAATGTACTATGTAGATACTTTAAAATGATATACATGTGTGTGTGTGTGCATGTGTGTATCCGTGATTGTTAAACATGTATTATATAGGTTTGCTAACCCAAAATATATAAATTTTGTTATCTATGCAAAGGCTTGGCATCAAATGTACATAAATATTGATGGTATTACAGTAAATATATATGCAATTATATTTTTGATAAATATCAGATATATATCTATATTTAATTATTGTTAATTTTAAATCGATATCTGAAAACATTTTACTATACAAATGAAACTAACTATGAGATAAAACTTACATTATAAAATTATTTTAGTCCATATGTAAATGTATATGAATATATAATGCATGAGTGCTTTATGAATT
This sequence comes from Epiperipatus broadwayi, assembly GCA_028023455.1. Classification (NCBI taxonomy): domain Eukaryota; kingdom Metazoa; phylum Onychophora; class Udeonychophora; order Euonychophora; family Peripatidae; genus Epiperipatus; species Epiperipatus broadwayi. Next base: position 1,839,682 of record JAQFVV010000042.1, on the reverse strand, counting down.
TTTATCATTGTATATTAATATTATTTTATATTTAAATATTGACATTATAGTATATTATTTAAGTTAAACATTTTTGAACTTTAGTATTTCATTTAATTAATACAAATTTATTTAATAGATTTAGCATGGATAAAAAAAAATATTGTAATGGAAATATAAGTTAATTACTAACAGTTGAAATATTTACAAACTATGATATGGCATGGAGAGTTGAAGGTCATATGAAAGTCTGAGTTTGAATTCTGCATACATTATATATATATATATATGTGCAGGTTTAAGCCTGTATAGTGTAATAATTTATATAGTAAAACATAGTCTATCAAAGGTCTCCCCATCCCTCACATATGTATGTAAAAATGGATTATTCTTCTGTACATGAGGGGTCAGAATGACTAAATGTCAACATGGGTAGGATGACAACCTCGGCACTAACGTGGGCTTTGAACATTCCGTCATCAGATTTTCAATGAAATGGAAGGCTGAAGAGTTGTGGGTTGGAGTAGTTTGAAGCCTGTCCATTAAAGTATGAAGATTGGCTATCTTAATATAAAGCTGAGCACTGATTATATATATGTGTGTGTGTGTGGAGATGGTAATATGGACCAACTGATGAGTGCTGGTTTAGCACGAAATACGTGTATTGATGATTATTTATCTTTTCAACATGTGTGTGATCAGGTGGATCAGCAATATGAGATGGCATAGAGAGTTGAGAGTCATATAAAAGTCTTGAGTTCGAATCCCGCATACATTATATATATGCAGTTTTAAGCCTGCATAGTGTATTAATTTAGATATGTGTTAAATTAATTATCTAAAAAGAACCGTTATGTTTATAGGAACAAAAATTAAAAATAAAAGGGAAATAGCTTTATCAGTGTCATATTTACGTTTCTGAATTATATTACACACATTTATCGTGAAAATAATTTTTTTTTTCTTGTCAAACATTTAAATACATAAAACCAAAAAAGATATGTAAAATAAGCATAAGATGAAAAATTAATTAATTATTGATAGAAAATGATTACTTGATTTTTATTGAAAGTTTTATTTAATTAAATTTACTACCTACGTTGTCATATTTACTAAGGCATTAAACCTTTAAACGTGTGCGCTTGAAAATACGAAGGTAGTGACATCTACAGGTCTTAACCACAAGCTTACATTATAAAACCTTATATGAAAAAAGAAACAAACAAAAACAAAACTGGGAGCTAAAAGTCTTTGTTTTTTGACTTTTTTAAATTTATTAGAAATAAATTTCTTTATATAAACTGGCAAGGTTAAAGATTTTAAGAACTTTCAAAAACCATGACAATTATAATTAGTCTATATATATATTATGTGCATAGCTTAATGTATATGTAAATTTAATGAAGTAACTACGCTTTCAGGAACTATGAATGAACAGTATTCATACATCAATAAATGTATTTTTTTATATTTATTAATATATGAGTGTCATTTATTTATAGCTTATGGAAGTGTACATACTTCATTTAATTTACATATATATAGTTACCAAACATTTAACCCTATGGGTTAGATATATATTTTAAAACAAGAGTTCCCAAACTTTTTTTGGCCAGAGACCCTTTTACCAAAAACTTTCAAAACTATCTACACTCTAGTCATTTATTGGTACATTTCATTTACCATTGTCAAACTCCCTCCACTCACAACTTTGACGCCATCCATTTCGGATAAATACACTAATGATTATTATTAATCATTTTCGAAACTAGAGATTATCTCTAGCACAGCTATAAACTTTAAACCTCTAGTCATTTATTTTACTTACTTAAATTAATAAATTTATACCCTACTCGATATTAAAAATTTCATTAGATATCAAACTTTTCATTTTAATCACTTGTAATTAATGCTTGAAAAAGATAAAAGGATAATGGAATATGGCATTATCTTGTGCAACATTTAATATCGAAACTTGCACTAATGAAAATTAAAGCAAAAAAATATGAGCAAAGTTTTTTTAATTTTTGATATTTATGAAATAAATATGTAAACTCAAAATAAGTATCAAATATTAAAATCACTTTATTAAATATAAAAATGAAGTGAAAAAAATTAACATATTTAGACATAATTAAATATCAATAAAATTACAACTATGAAAGTTTTTAATCAGAATTATAAAAATAAGAATACCAAATAAATTAGCTTGGAAAACTGAATTTAATGAGATAGGTGAACCTGGTGATCTGTCAACAATTTATCTATGTCTGGTTTTAAATTAGTGAGCTGCATTCCCAAATCTCCACATTCAGTGATATGCAATCAATGTCTGTTCTGAAACACTTTAAAACTACACTGGCACTATCTGTACTAGATATGATGATGGAAATACCAACAAATACTTTTGTATAACAGTTGATAGAGCCAGGTATAGAAATGGAATATCTTGTTACAGTCAAAACTTTTGATAACCCTGTTTAAATTGTACCTTGAGATCCTCATTCGTGCTGATGGTTATCAGTTCATCTTGCAAAATTATATTTGGTTCTGCACTAATAGTGTATGGGTTTATTAAGCAGTCCAGTATTTCCAATGATAGAATATCTTCAAACCTAATTTTGAAATCTAAGTGAAGAGCCTCCAAGTGGTTGACATACAGCAAGATGTTTTCTTTTTGAATTTTGCCTATCTTAAATAAGTTGGGGAACTGGGAAAGCTCAAATCCTGCACTATTTTTCTTAAAAAACATTAATCTGGCAACAAAAGTCAATATGACCAATTTTGCTGAGATTCAAATTATCTCCTTAAAATTGTAAATTAACATTATTAAATTTGCCAAATAAGTCAGTTAAATAAGCAATATTTTCTTTCAAACTGGAATTCTCATCTTCCAAAAACTGTAAGACAGATTGAAAAAGTGCAAAAAAATCTCACCAAACATAACCTTACGTTCCTGCTCCATCCCATTTCCACAACATAATTTTTGTCAACTCCATGGCTTTTATATCTAAATCCTCCTTATCTTTTCCCAAACCCAGCATCTGAATATATATAGCTGGTACTGTCATCTGGTGTCCACTGATTCATTAAGTTTACTTATATGATAGTAGGATGAATGAAGTAGAGAGATTTCCTGCTGCTATAAAATGTAATGAGCATAAATCTCTTTCATACTACAAATTTAACTGGTAATATGTAAATATTCAAGCCTATATTAGTGTAAAATAGTTTCAAGTTTGCAAAGATCTAACAACAATTGTATTTTTGCAAGAGAAATTATTATAACGAGTACACATATCAGCTTCCTTAATATACAGAGTTGTTATCAGTCCTGCCCCTCTCCATTGGAAAAAAAAAACATGAAAAATTATCTTAACCGAGAAAGCACAATAACATCACTTTTCTTATTTGCATTTTTTTAAGTAAAGCAAATTCTATGTTCTTTCTTTATGTTTCAGATAGAACCAAGTTTAATTAGAAATCTATTTAAATCCGTTTCATCAGAGATGTGTTAAAATATATTGAAAAGTATTAAAAAGAGGAGTGGCATTCTTGTGTTAAAGGAGCAATAAAAAGATAGTAAAGATATTGATTTATCTAAGAATCCAAAGTGATTAATAAAAATAGGAGAGATATTTACTTTAATTGGCCTCCATCGACCAAGATGAATAATAGTCCAAAATACTTATTTCTTTACAAAACTAATGTAGAGTCTCACAGTCAAATTATAAAGAACCAAAGGAATGCAATATATTTTAAATAGAATGGGGAAGGAAGCAAATTAACCACATAAACAATAGCAGATCATACACGTACATACTTGTGTCTTATGTCGTAGAAAAAATATGGTTACCAAACAGAGTATTTCTCTGTTTGAAATTAACCTGCATATTTATAACATCTAAGATTATTGTAATTTTATATATATGAAATTCTCACTAAATTCTCATTTAAATTATCTACGTGGTTTCCTTTAGATATTAAATCAACATATACAATTATTCCTTAATTATGATATATAAAACAGCGATACAATTTTTTAAGTACCTTGATCGCTGACATGAATGAATTATATTTTCTAATAATTTACCTTTCTTCAAGTTTCTTTTTTTTATTATAATAAGATTAATTACATTTCATGTAAAAATAAAATTTAGTTTTCATAACCAGGGGCGTGAGAGTAAAAATCCAATAAGGTAAAGAAATTAAAAAAAAAAAAGACATTTCAAATTTTATGCCGTTTATGTACTGCAAATTACCATTATCTTTGTTATTCTAATTTTTATATTATGGAAGTGAAAAAAATAATGGAAAATAAAGACATTTTTTACAAAATTAAACCCCATGAAATATATTCTTCAAACTAATGCATAATACATAAATTATAATTTAATTTATTTTTATGTTAAAATGAAATCAACTAAAAATGATTCTGTTGGTAAACTTTTAAGTCATATTTTATTTATTTCATAATTTAAAGAATAAATTATAATTTTTTCTTTAACTTCTTAGCTGTTTTAAATAATATAAGAATTATAAAGTGAACTCTCTAATTCTATTAATCTCATTAAATAAAAATGTCACAACAAATATTTAAAAAAATAGAGATTGCATCTTAAAGTTATACTGAAAATTATGTACAACTCACGTGTTAAAAATTCATAAAATTTGCCTCTAACTGAAACACAGGCTTATTATATACCTGTGTCTATATATGTAATATACAGGGTATATGACCACAGATTTTCACACCACCCACCACTCTCCACACTATCTCATAACACTGATACACTTAAACACATATATGTCGTAAAGATAAATAATCACCAATATACGTATTTCATGCCAAACCAGCAATCATCAGTTAGTCCAGATTACCATCTCCACACATATATGCTATATGTGCTCAGATATATATATTAATATAGCCAATCTTCATACTTTAATGGACTGGCTTCAATCTACCCCTCACTTCAACTCTTCAACCATCCATCCAATTGAAAATCTGATGATGGAATGCTCAAAGGCCACCCTGAGGCCGAGATTCTTGTCACACCCATGTTGACCTAAGGTCAATCTGACCCCTCATGTACGGGACATAATCCATTTAATACATATACAAAGGATGGGCAGACATCTCTACTATGTAATAACTGAAACACAGGCAGGTCAACATGGGTGTGACAAGAATCTCGGACTCAGGGTGGCCTTTGAGCGTTCCATCATCAGATTTTCAATTGGATGGACGGTTGAAGAGTTGGAGTGAGGGTAGATTGAAGCCTGTCCATTAAAGTATGAAGATTGGCTATCTTAATATATATCTGAGCACTTATAGCATATATGTGTGGAGATGGTAATCTGGACCAACTGATGATTTCTGGTTTAGCATGAAATACGTATATTGGTGATTATTTATCTTTTCGACATATATGTGTTCAAGTGTCAGTGTTATGAGATAGTGTGGAGAGTGGTGGGTGGTGTAAAAGTCTGTGCTCATATACCCTGTATATTAAAATTTGCTTTTGTAATTTATATATATAAACCTTCTCTAAAAGACACTTCTTTTTAAAGCTCATTTGGTGTGGGCAAAGAGGTTTGTACCATCAAAAAAATTAATGCTTACACCAGAACTAATTAAAATACCAATATGGTCTCTCAAACCAGGTAGGTCTCAGATGAAAAGTCAGATAACATATATCTAATCACGCCTGTGTGCAAGACTAGCATCTCACCTAGATAAGTTATTTTTTACAATATTCGATCTATAAGTATAGTAGTATTAAAGTTTAAACTTTAAATATAAAAAATGGAAACTGTGTGCTGAAAAAAAGATAATAACTTTAAAATGTCATAAACAGGTCAATTCTTACTAACATTCAAGCATATGATTATTTGCTTATTTATGTTTTTTTTCAAGATAAGAGTATTTTCTAAATGATATTACACCAGTGAAATGTGGTGGCTATTTCTAGACACATTGTTTTGTAAAAAAAAACGGTAATTTTTCAGCATTTTTTTCTTCAACTGTACATTTTTTCTATGCTATAACACTATCAAAAGTAATAACTTCAATATAAAATATAATCTTGAAATAAGTGTTATTAAAAACTGCAACATATAGAAAAAGCAAAGGACTCGATTTTAAAAATGTATTAAAAATTTGAGATTTTTCTCCTGATCATTCAATTCTTTCTGTAGCATTTAATATCACATCTCAAGATTACAAGATATTTGATGTTGATTTTGTGTATAAATTTGGGTATTAAAAATATGCAATTGAAGAAAATTGCTGGAAAAAAAAGATAGTTAAAAGCAAAATTTGATATAATACATTATATTTATTATTATTCATATCTGTTTAATTCTTAAAAATTAAGAATAAAAAATAATTATTTAATTTTCTATATAATTGCTCTATAAATAAAATAAAAACCATTACAAGTTCTATTTTTATATCACTAATATTTTATTTAAAAAAAACGGCAATAAAAGATAAAAGATTCTTATTGGTATCACACTAAGTATTTTATAAAGAACTTTGTGCTGATTATTATGCTTTATATTAAAATCATATCAATATGACTATGAGGAAAAAATATAAAATAATGAAATAATATAAAATATTACAATCAGAATTCTTTTTGGGGCCCAACCAGGCTATAATTTCATCATTCCTGGCAATGCAATATCAAGTGGTGCCTTCTCAGTGATCCTGTTGCCTAGTCTTCCAGCTCTAAAGTGTAAACCTTGTATATTTGTTTAACCTTTGTATATACTTGCTTTCTTTTCTTGTACATTGACCTAATGTGATTAATAAAATTGATTTATTGAAAGTAAAGTAAAATTTCATCATTTTTACCAAATATGTGATATTTTGAAATTGTGTAATTGTTATGAGAAAATTCAATTACAAATTTCAAATAATATTTTTAAAATGTCATCTTTCATAAAAGATAAATTTGTAATACTTTTTCAATTAGGCATTTGATTAGTAGTGTTTTATAAGAAATCTATCCGAAATTTCACAATTTACCACCAGAATGCACTTTGAAAAAAACAATATAATTGCAAAAAAATCAAGTCATATATCACATGACCTAATTTAACAAGCTTGTATTATAAATGTTATCTAATGAGCTTGCCAATAGCTCTTAACGAGATTTTCTGAGGAAGCCAATAGCTGAAACCTGTCTAGGGTTGGGGATATTCTGAAAAGCTTGTTAAGAGATATTGGCAAGCTCATTAGATTAAAAAAACAATGAAGAATTAATTCATAAAAAAATTAAGTGTATTTATTTATTTGTCAAAAAACAAACAAAATAAACCATGTCAATTTAAATGATACTATTAAGTATGGCAATAAAATATTAGCAAGAAATAAATTATAATATTTCATAAGTGTTAATAAGATTATTAAAAAATGGATATAAAGTGAATAATTTAATATATTCATGCTCTTGATCCAAGGCATTTAAGATTGGCCTATATAAGAGCATTTAGTTTGAAAATAAGATGGTCATTCTTATTTTCTCAATGTCTTTATCTTGTGGCTGGAATGAGAGTACCCTCATATTTAACAATATTGATTTAATATTATGTACATTGCTAGTGAGGAGAGTTTGTTACTTTCTAAATAGAATTAGAATAACCATAAAATTAAAAAATACATTTTTTCTACTAATTTCAACATAGAGTTTTTTTTTAATGGATGGATGCTTTTTTTAATAGATATTACTATGTAATCATTGAATTTACATTTCAAACATTTGCCTTTATTTAACAGAATTACTGTCATAATATTTTTATATTAAAGCCAAATGCAAATTTTTGTTAAAAAAGAGGCACATATCAATAACTTTTCTGGTCATAGCTGCTGAAAGATTTTTAAAAAAAATATGAATCAAAATCTATTTATCACACTCTTGTGTAAGACTAGATATGTAGCAATACATCTATAATTTCAAAAATTGTACATTATGTAAAGCTTATGACTGCTTATACGTTACAAATGTAGATTTTCTATTATTAGTTTATATAGGAGGTTTGAACTCAGACTTTCATATGACCCTCAACCATCCATGCTATCTCATACCACTGACACATTTGATCACACACATGTTGAAAAGATAAATAATCACTAATATACATATTTTGTGCTAAACCAGCAGTCATCAAAACAATTTTACTAAAGACATTGATCTTTTATTATTATCTGAATAGAGAGATATCTCTTAATTGTTATTCCAATATAAATTGAAAAAAATCATAGATTCTTAAAAAAAAGTTATTTCATTTTGATATTTAGCGTTATAAGAAATTACATTTGCGATATTTATGACAGACATTCATGTTGGTAGATTACTGTCATACTTATGACAGACATTCATGTTGGTAGATTACTTTTTTATTACTACATAGCTGTATTTTATAGACAAATGCATGTATACACTTAATTTATTATGCAAAAATATTTTTATTATGTGTTTTTTATAAAATGCTAGCAGAAAGATATTTCATGATATTCAAGATAAATCATATACTATAGCAAAAGAATTTTGTTTATAGCAATGCAATAGGAAAATTGTATACTGCAATGAACTTTAACAAGATATATTAAGCATGTAACTTTGAGGTACACTACTTTAAAAGTAGGACTAAATGACAAGAAACACACAATTATTATTTTTTAATTAACTTAAATGTAATATATAGTATATATGAGCACATACATTCACACGACTCACCACTCTATCTCATAACACTGATACACTTAAACACATATATGTCGAAAAGATTAATAATCACCAATATACATGTTTCACGCTAAAACAGCAATTATCAGTTGGTCCAGATTAGCATCTCTACACATATATGCAATAAGTGCTCAAACAAATATTAAGGTGGCCAATCCTCATATATATTACATATATTGATACAGGTATATAATAAGCCTGTATTTCAGTTATTACATAGTAGAGATGTCTGCCCATCCCTTGTATATGTATTAAATGGATTGTCCTGTACATGAGGGGTCATATTGACTTTAGGTCAACATGGATGTGATGAGAATCTGGCCTCAGGGTAGCCTTTGAGTGTTCCATCATTAGATTTTCAATTGGATGGACTGTTGAAGAGTTGGAGTGTGAAATGGATTGAAGCCTGTCCATTAAAGTATGAGGATGGCTATCTTAATATATATCTGAGCACTCATTGCATATATGTGTAGAGATGCTAATCTAGACCAACTGATGAGTGCTGCTTTAGCATGAAATAGGTATATTGCTGATTATTTATCTTTTCAACACATATGTGTTCAAGTATATCAGTGTTATGAGATAGAGTGGAGAGTGGTGAGTCATGTGAAAGTCTGTGCTCATATACCCTATACACCTGGGTCTCATTTTTACATGATAGATAGGTTCCTCAGAAAACATGTGCAAATGAAATCGTGCAAAAATAGACGTAACTTACATTGAATAAGGGGGGGATGCGGTCTGTGATTTTTCAAAATTCGCGCAAAAAAAAATAAGGAAATAAAATGACTAATAAAAAATTCCAAATTTGAAAAAAATTGATACAAGACAAACTTTTTTTAACTATAATATTTAATTTTATTCAAAATAATATATTTTTATGCATAATTTACAGTACAGTAATTTACATTTTTTTTATACACGTTTTAATTATTATAGCTATTTTCCAAAAAACACGTTCATTTGCAAACAACTAGCACCAACTTCACACTCATGTTGTGTCAATGGTTTTCTGGTGACAACATAATTAGTAATTAATCTTTGAGACGATGATTTTATTAATTGTTTATGAAACTAACAACTAAAAATTAAATTCTTATTTTTGTGTTTAATTTTCAATTCCGTTTAAAAATCAAATTTCACATCACATTATTTCAAGTCGCCGTAAGCAATTTTTAAATTGTTAATTACAATTAAAAATCAGATTTTAATTTTTAATTATCAAATTTAATTGTGCTCACTGCTATTACTGACCTTTTAAAAATAAATTTGTGGACACTAAATGATTAATAATTGATTATGTTCTTTTTTAAAAAGCAAAAACAGAATGTGATTTAAAATGCAAAATTAACACGCACATAACACGCACAATGTTTGAACAAATTTACATTATAATCTTATAAACTTTAATGTGTATACATAAAATATGGAAATCATGATTTTAATTTCATTATTGCATAAAATCTTACTATTATAAAGCACTGAAAATATTGAAATTACTAAGATGAAAGTCGAATTCCAATAATGTGCTATTACTTTCAATATAACATAAGTGCGCAAAATTTATTATTTAAAGTAATAGTGCAATATCGGAGTTCGACTTCTGGTGAAACACGAATTGCGTAACTTCAAAATCATGCTAAATAAGTCCATGTAAAAAGAGACCCAGGTGTATATTACATCTATTGATACAGGTATATAATAAGCCTGTAGACCCAGGTGTATATTACATCTATTGATACAGGTATATAATAAGCCTGTATTTCAGTTATTAACTTAAATGTGTAAATAGAGAGATTTGAACTTAGGATTTTATATTCATACTCCATTCCAACTCAAACAACTGATGAGTGCTGATTCTGCACAAAATATGTATATTTATTAGGATCATTTATCTTTTTCACATAGATGTGGTCAGATGGAGTGGAGGATAAATATAGACTGAAAATCCTAAGTTCAAATTTTCTATTTACTACAGTAAACATTCAATATACCAAATAAATAGGTTAATTAAATATATAAACTTTATATGTATTATCATAAATGTAATTCTTTGTATAGTTTGGGGCAGTGTTGGGGTCTAGATTCTGGATCATGGCCTAGTTATGTTATTTTTGAAGATCTAACTTATGAACTTTTCATTAAAAAACCATTAAAGTAGTATTATTATTGGTATGAGAATTTTTCCAGTTAGTTTTATTTTCTAATTTATTTTATTTTTGAATAATTAAACAATTCATCTAATATAAGTATAGGATTAAGTTTTCAAAGCAAACAAATTCACTATCTACTTTTTCAAAAATAAAATCCTATTTTAAAAATGTTTATATACAAAAAAAAATTCAATATCTTCCTGCCAATTGTACAAATGGTTAAGCAATTATTGTTTTCTTTTGAATTATTAATAGCTAAATAAAATAATTATGGAAGATGTAGTTTAGGCACAAAACTACATCTTCCATAATTATTTTATTTTATTGAAAGAAACCCAATACCTGTGTTTATTAAAAAAAAATAGGCTGATCTTAATTTGTTGAACTTTAATATTAAACTTAATAATTTAACCCTCCATTAACTAAGGTGACTTCATAACTACAGATAAGTAACGTATGCACAACTTAAACAATTTGATAAGTTTAGAATGAAAAAGAAATCTGACTACAGATATGATCCCTTTTCTGTTAAGTATTGCCTACAATACTAATGGTCTATCAGATACTATCTTTCTTTTTGTTATTGTTAAATCAAATTTCTTATAGAAAAAATGGTATACACAAATTCAGACTGCATTTGTTACTACCTAATTTAGCCATTTATTTACAAGTATTTGATCATAAAACGAATTTATTTTATTGTTGCACATATATAATATAAAGCCATTAAGACTTACATAGATTCTTTTAGAATCTCTTTTGGTCTACAGTTAGTTTATTGACTTCTACAACTGTTATCATTTTATGTTTCTATTATCATCTTTTTAATTCTTTTTTTTATATCTTAAACTTATTATTAACAATATTTTCTTCCTTTTTGTTAATTGCTACCAAAAGGAACAACTCAGTATGAAGTTTTTTTTCTATATTAACAATTCTGTTGGGCTTTTTTTGGTTACCCCTGAATGGAGGTCAATTGTGATATAACAATAAAATGTATATAGCTTCATGTATTTTATTTACTCTCATTTTATTAGTATCCATTTTCACTGTCATAGTTTTTTTCATTAAGCCATTTGATTGTAGATAGCAGAACAGCCTCTGAAGGTTTCCTTAAATATATACCATTATTAATAACCAAGTAATTTTGATAGAAAAATGAGTTTTTTGAGGGTTGTTTTTCACTAGTATTTTAAATTATTTTGTATTCTATTTACCGAAAGTATCTACAAGACTGAAATCCTTCCCTGAAAGACAGCATCCTGGCCTGCATGTGATCCCCAAATTTCTTCTATGCCACCTATGGACATTTACCATTCCCATTACCAAGAAGATGGTCGATTTCCTGGCTGATGAGTCAGGAAGCCCTGGGGATTTGTCCAATTGCCATGGTGCCCCTAAACAAGAAGTGAGGAGACCCACATGACATGGACAACTTCTGGCTTATCTCCATAGTGCTGCTGCTGATCATGGCGATTGAGGGCCTCATAAAAGAGGACATCCAAGATAACATTATTGGATGACTCTTGTCTATCAGTTTGCTAAAAAAGGGGTGCTTGACTGCTGATGCTGTCAGCTGATTTCACCTCTTAGTCGACCATATATGCAAGAGAAGGAAATCCTGGTCAGTCACCATACAGATTGACTTTGCTGAAGCCTTTGATTGCATCAGAATTGACAAATTGCTTAGGGTACTGCAGTCATAAAAGTGCTTTCAGCATACTTTTACTGACAGAGAAGCTCCTACAAAATCAGAAAGTGTTTCTCTCATTGGATGGTCAAATAGCTCCAGGACTTAGGTCCTGTGTTTCCATCCCACAGGGCTCATCACTAAGTGCACTTCTCTTTATAGCCTATGTGAATCCATTGCTGCTAAGCATTGAGGCTGTCCTCTCTGGGATAGTCATTCCTTTGCTGGGAGAGCATTCACCATATCTCCTACAGGGATGATGTGGTGGTGTTTCTCTCATCTCAGGATGAACTCATGAGGATTAAAGAGCTCTTGGATGAGTTCACTTATGAATTTGGTCTAAGGGTCAATGAAGAAAAATTGTCCATGTGGTCCAACATGACAGGGAAGCAAGTTCCAGGCAGATTTAAATTGGTCCCTCAGAGCATCCTTGGTTTCCATCTTGTCTCCTCCCCCTAAGTTATGAGGAGAAACATGTAGAACACTTTACTCTCCATAATAGAGGGCATAGTTACCTCCCTGTCCAAAACCTATCTATCCTTGTTGGGCAACATTGCTTTGCTAAACACCATTATGTTGCCTAAGATTACTTATTACCTTATCGGCTTTGCCCCAACCAATACCTTTATTAAAAAGGTTGAAACCCTTTGCAGGAGGCTATGCTGGGGAGAGGGGCTCCTGTCATCAGCCTTAATCTACTGCAAAAGCCCAAGTCCCTGAATGGGTTGGCTTTGCATTCTATCAAAATCTTTCAAATCCAAAGAACTCAACATCCTTGTAAGACTGCTGAATACCCAGTTAGATATTGAATGTCCTACCCCATTGGAGAAGGTCAACCCAATTGATAGGCCCCTTCCAAAGTGCAGGAGCTCCAGCAACAGGTCATGCTCATACTTAGGAGCATTAAAACTTCGAGTTCCCTATTTGGCTCCAAGTTCACATACTGGGACACCTATCATTTAATGTTTGACAGAAGAACCAAAGCTCCCAATTTACTTCCCATTGCCATTCCCAGGTTCACAAAATTGACTAAATTCCTAAAGCTTGAGCCCAAATATGTGAACTTCTTGCTCAAGGTTAACCTTGGGGCCCTCCCTATGGGGGCTCTCCTACGCTATCACAGAGGTTATAAAATCAATGCCTTATGTCCCATGTGTGACAAACAGGAAAAGACCATGGACCACATTCTGTTTTGATGTGATTCGTGGTCTGGCCTTCAGAATTGCATGCTGGGGAAAATGACTGTTCCTGACCTATCCTGTGTAATGATCTGGCTGGCCTTTGAGAAAGGACTATTCAGCACTGCCTGCTTGGAAACTTACATAAACTTTGGAATATGGACCATTAGATATGACAATGTTTGAAAAGGGGTCCAACCACTTGTCTGTAGATCTCCTTGTTAATTTCCTCTGTAAGGCTAGAGAAAAAGATAAGAAAACTTGCCACCCCCCATTGGTTGACCAAACTTGGGGCCAGCTGAGGATATAGTGGACAGTTATCAATCACATGGACTTGCATGATTTTGATTGCATTTTTTATGGACCTTTACCTGATTTGCCTGTTATTACAATAACAATGGATGTTCCTAGCATTATATACTCCTACTATGAAGAGTTGTATGATCATTTTTGGTTTCCATGATCTTTGTACTCCTACAGATTGAAGCCTATTTTTTCATTTTCTGTATTTTTTTTCATATTTATACTCAATTTCTATATTTTTGTGATCTAATAAAATTAAATTATGTAATATCTTTGATTTATTGCCAGATCTTTGGTGTGGTTATATTAAATGTTTACCATGCAACCACCTTTACACCTTAATAATGTTATTTTTATTGTATAACTTCCTTTGTACATATTTCTGAATTGTCAAATGTATCCTTGTAACCTACAGAATGCTATACCTATGTTCCCACTGTATTTCACACTTTGTTGCATCCTTTATATTGTATTCTTTTCTGTAAATAAAGTTTACTTTTGAAATGAACAATAAATAACACAATAATATGATACACATGAACTTTAAATCCTGCATAATATCAGGTACTGTTTACCATTGCCTGACTGATGCAGACTATGTACAGTACTCCCTTGGTAATATTTTTTTTCTGGCATAGTTTACAACATTTAAATAATTTTTCATGACTCTATTTATCCCTGAACACTAAATATAATAGGGATTATAGTACTCCAAAATATTTGTTGTATATAAAAGATATACTTTGCAGGTTCATCTGTGTAAAATTTTAATTAGATATTCCCATGTTTTGACTTGATCACATAAGCTCTCAATTGGGAAATGAATACTATATTACTGAAGAGGCTGTAAACAGTGTCTCTATAAAGACAGTTGAAAAGGTACTGAAAACAGTATTTACAATAATTGTTAAAGTTCCACAACTAGAAAAAACATAGGTGTACAAAAGTGAACAAATTGAAAAATAAATAAATAAACAACAAATAAAAAATTCAGAATCTTCAGAGTAATTTGTCTTTGCTTATCAAAAAATTAGCAACCAAGCCTAAAAGATTCAATTCTTCTTGAGCCTTGAGGAGTTTATAAGATTTCATGTGGCATTTGTAAGTCTTCTTATGTGGGTATGAGCAGTCATCACATCAGTACTATAAGAAATGAAAATGCTAATGCAGTGAAGCAACATTCATCATCGTCAGCACTCTTAACCCATGCTATGAATTCAGATCACAATATTGATTTTTCTTAAGACCATGATCCTATCCAGATGTCAAAACTTACACCAGTGTAAGATCAGAAAAGTTATTGAGATACTAAAAAGACCAACTGTATCAACAAATGCGATGACACATAAAAACCTCCTCATATTTGAAGTTTTTTTTGAAAAACAAAATTATTCTGAATTCTTTATTTGTTGTTTATTTAAATGTTATAGAGAGTGTACCAATAGCTCTAATAAGCTTTTATTGATAAGTGCTGAAAAGAAAGCCTATAAATATCTATCTAGAATTATTTTCATCCTCAGACCAATCAGTTTCAAGCTTTTGGCTCATTTTAGTCAGGAATTAAAAGATTCAGACACTAGATATAAATACCAATTCAAAAGCAGCACTTACTTATCTAATACATAATCTAAAATTTCAATAAAAGCTTGTTATAGCTATTGTTACGCTGTCTATATTACGTTTCTGTAATACAAGCTTAAAAAACAAAGTCACATGATATATGACTTGATTCATTGATGATTGTTGTTTATTTATTTTACAATTTGTTCAATTTTATACACGTTTTTTTCTAGTTGTGAAACTTTAACAATTATTGTAACCTTTATTTACTGTGCCTCCACAACTATCTTTTTTTTTTTTAAGTGTCATAGCATCGGCTGGGACGTGAACCCGCAACCCGGGCAACTGCCTGCAATTGCAATGCAGTCGCACTGACCTCTCGACCACCAAGGCAAGACCTCCACAACTATCTTTATACATAGTTTAAAGCACAACTGCAATTACATAGTATTCATTTCCCAGTGGAGGCCTTGCAAGTCACAATGTTAGAATATCTAATTAAAATCTTACATGGATGAATCCACAATATGTTCAGGTATAACTATTTGACCACCCCATAATAAATATCTTCAGGATGTTAACAATTTCACTTAGCATAGTAGAATGCTCCTGTAACGAGCACAGACGTTCGTTACATTGTTTTTTTTTATTTATTAAACATGAAAGTAAATTAAAAAGTTCACATTTAAAAATTTTCTTTAAGAATTAAAAATTGAAATTAAATATCATCTTAAACTCGTATATATTAAATCGCACAGATAAAAAAAAAATTATTAAAATAAAACTGTATTAAAAATAGAAAAGGTATTTTAAAAACAAAAAAAGATTTAGAGATAAAAATATATCTTTAATCTTGAAAAACACAGAAATTAATCAGAAATGGAAATGATTGTTAATTAGTTAAATGTAAACCAGCCTTGGGCATTTAAATGTAAAAACATCGGTCAGATAGGAAAACAATAGAAACAAATGGCCAATGAAAGAAATCCATCGGGAAATCGGACCTCAGCGAAAGGATCATCACATCGATGACATAATGCCAAGTCAATCCTTTGAATATGTATAAAAGAAAAGTTTGGAAATTATTGGTTAATTATTATTGATTATTTACGATGTGACAGATGTGTTAGTGCGGAAGTGAAGGAGAAGGGATTGAAAAAGACTCACGTTCAATCCCTTCAGTTGTTATAAAATGGAAAAATGAAACATCGCTTTTCTTATATTCAGAGGACCACAGGATCATCAGGAAATTTAACGCTGGATTTCAAACAGCAAGCAACTGTAAAAGATGAACATTTCTAAAACCGTAAGAACTTTATAAAATATAACGAACAATATTAATTTGAAAACACTAAGAACTTTAAATTTTAAACTATCCTAGTAATTTAATTGTTACAAATAGAATCCTATCTGACCAAACTAAATTCTTTATTAATAGTGTTATTTGATGTATTTTTTTCTTATTTATGTAAAATCATTTCCATTTATTTATTTTTTTTCTTTAGTTTTTATCATGATTTTTTTTTTTCGTTAAATTAATTATATAAATGTTAAACTTAAGTCGGTGAATGGCTGTATAGATTTGGAAAGTTATATTAGGGGAGGGTAATCTTAGGTTATTTGTGTCGTTGTTAGATTGGGTCAATGGATTGGATATATTGATGTGTTAGTAGATGTAGTCGGAGATTCGTTACTGGCAGAAGCTTCATGCACTCTCCCATTTTGCCTATGGAAGGAATTATAAGACGGAGAAGAGTCCTTCGGGTTTTTTTTATTGTTCTTCCGTTAGATAGATGTAATTTCCTATCTGATGAGAGTCATGTCCTTTCAATCTTTTTGGTGCTGTCGTATTCGTATTACTTGAATACTCATGTATCAGATGGATTGAGCCGTTTGTTCTGTTTAGGGGGATTTTTTTCGCTAAGCATTTTTGTGGGTTTTCTTTGTCAATACTTCGATGACCTGGGGTACTAAAGTATTTTTTGGTTGGCGTTTATCGACGAGGGTTTCCCTGTGTCTTTTGCGGCCTGCCATTAACACTTTTTATCCACTGGCCTTTTAATGTAAACTTTATATTGAATAAACTATTAAAATCTAGGTAAGTTAAATGTTAATAAAAAAAATTTCCTTACAAATCGGCTTCCCCAAATTTCCGCCCAGATAATGCCTTGGCATAGTTGAGAGGTCAACCCACTTTTATCCACCTCAATAGTTCATAATCTTTATCATTTTCAATTACTTTTTTGTTAAAGATTTCATGATTCATATTATCTATATAGTTAATATGTATTAATATTGCATAGAGTTCTCATTTATCATGAAATATAAATAATACATCATGTGCTATTTGATTAATCTTTCCATACATCTGATAATAATCATATGCTGAAAACAAAATGTTATCATTTTAACAATCAAGAAATAATATGATCAGGTAAAAGTTTGACTGCTAGGAACATTCTAATAAGAATTGAAGATCCATGACTTTTGCAACATAAAGAACAAATTGTAGATCAGTGTTAGGATATGAAAGAATAGTTAATATCATTGTTTACAATAACTTTGGACCAATTTTAAATAACAGGTGCGTTAACATTTTTAGAAAGAAAGAAAAATCTTTTAATAGTTTTCTTTCGCTGAATTCTTTGAATCTGATGTTGGAACATAAATAGGGATAAAATGTATTAAAGCGTGATTGTTCAAAACAAGTTGTAATACATTAGCTTTTCATTAATAATCTATGAATTCCATGGCAAGAAGATACTAACATAGACCTCACAGTTAATCTAAGACCAATGAGAAAGACAATAAAACAAAGTAGCACCCAGAGCAGAAAATTATATTTACTGAATAAGCAAAGTTTGTACATTCTGTATTCCCATATTTAAAAAAATAGTAAAATACATTTATTAATACTCCTGTCTCTTAATATATTACCATTAATTCTATTAATTGTTACAATTATTTGTAATATTTTAATGAGTGACCTGTAGTCAAGATGATTTACCACAATATGCGAGACTGAACATTTTTAGATATTTCTATGTTTATAGTAAACAAATAGATCCTTAATTACAGTTCTAAACATATAGCCTTTGCTGAGTTAAAACTATATCAAATTCAATTCCAAAGTGATGTGTTTTTGATTGTGTTGACTTATGCAAATATCCTTAGTTGACATCTCCCAGTTTACTATACTTGTCCTGTTGTTTTCTAAAAACATTAGTTTTTTATATAAAAAGATAGATAGACATATGTCTGAATTATGCTTGTAATTCAACGAAGGAAATATACTAACCCAAAATCCCAAGATTACAATTAGAACACAGAAATAACTGATGGTGTGGGAGGTCCATAATACTCAGAATCTATATTTCTTTCAATTACTGTAGACAATAATATAGTGTAGCACACACAGTAGAATATATTAATCAAAATATTCTAGAATAAATACTAAAAAATTCCATATGCCTATACAAATAAAATCTTTGCTATAACCAGTTTATAACATTTTCGGCCATCTTGAGAGTAGAATATATATATAATTATTGTCTTTAAAGTACTATTAAAAATAGACAATAATTAATTTATAATAGTTAATAAAGGGTTAAAAACTCATAAATCAATATCTAGAGAATTTGTAATGGAAAATAAAAGAGTACAATTTCATGATGAAGGAAACTTTACAAAGTGAGACCCCTTAGTTTAAAGATATCTTCTTTTTTTTTTTTTTAAGTTTAATGTCAAACACAACTGTAGATGGAGCTGTCAAATTCACATGACAGGATTAAAGTGAAGTTGTGCAGTGCTTTCTTTAGAGAGAATTAACAAGATGATAAGAATTCAAAGTAGTGGCTCTTTTTTTATAAATTTTGTTTAGCCAATGTGTTAACTTTTGTCTTCTTGTTAAAAGAGAGAAACAAAGATAAATTAACAGATTCTCAAAGATTAACGATTTGTAAGATTAACTTCAAGAAGATTCTTTCGTCTTCAAAATAATTTTTACAAAGCCTGTTAATATGTATGTAAATTGGATTTAATTATTGTAATATATTTAACAAATATGATTCGAGATTTTCTACTTGTACGTTAAGAATTGCGCAGGTTTAAAGATACAAATGTATATATTGCTTTAAGATTGTTTATTTACTAACAAATCCGCTAATAGAGATAAATGTTTAAATAATTACCAAAATCAATTTCGATTAATTGATTTACAAAGTAATATTCGTATCAAATATAAAACTTTTGTCAAGCATTGATGGTCGAGTGGTCAGCGACAGCTGCTTTACAAGCAGTTGTCCCGGGTTAGCGGGTTCGCTCCCAGCTGATGCTATGACACATGAGAAAAAGAAAAAAAACATTTTTAATTGCATATTACGTGCAGATACAATTATACAGCACTATAGTGTTCGCAATAATCAAGCAAACTATAATATTTACAATTTCTTATGAGACTTCTTTAATATCTTAATTTAAAATGCACAAATAAAAAGAGCAATACAATATATATCTTAAAAAAACCCAGCTATGACTGGATTTCATATCGAATTTTAAAAAGTTCAAATATACAATTAGTATGATAAAATTTATAAACAAATTTGAAATTAAGTAACAATTACATATTTAGTTTCTACCAGTTATATAAGATCAAATATGGTAGGAAAAACCTGAGGTACCCTATTCAGTCAGGAAACTCGTTAATCAAGGAAAATTGTAAAAAGATAACTCTTACATAGCTACATAAAGATGGATAAAATCAAAGCAGTCGTATCTGAAGGCTTTAACTAAACTATTTATGAAATTTGTGTTTAATTATAAATATAAAATTTCTTTCCACTTCTTCTTATTTGCATTGCTTAATTATATATAATACATCTTATACTCCTTAAATTACACTCTACAATGCATTGTAGAGTGTAATTTAAGAAGTATATGGTGTCTTATATTATATATTAATTATAAATATATAAAAACTTTTGCACGATTTTTTAAAAAACCGCGTTAGCATATTTTTAATTTAATAGCCTGTACAATATATTAATTTAGATAAAGTGTGTAAAAGGTCTGCCCATCCCTCGCATATGTATATATAAATGGATTATTCTCCTGTACATGATGGGTCAGAATGACTAATATGTCAACATGGGTAGGATGACAACCTTGGCACTATCAAGGGCTTTGAACGTTCCATCATCAGATTTTCAATGAAATGGAAGGCTAAAGAGTTGTGAGTTGGAATAATTTGAAGCCTGTCCATTAAAGTATAAATATTGGCTATCTTAATATAAGGCTGAGTACTGATTATATATATGGGTGAGGATAGTAATCTAGACCAACTGACGATTGCTGGTTTAGCATGAAATACGTATATTGGTGATTATTTATCTTTTCAACATGTGTGTGATCAGATGGATCAGCAATATGAGATGGCACTGAGAGTGGTGGGTCATGTAAAAGTCTGAGTTCGAACCCTGCACATATTACATATACAAATGCAGGTTTAGGCCTGTACAATATATTATTTTCTAAATATTAAATTGTAAACGAGCTGCAAATTTTATTTATGTTTCCTATTTACACAAGCAGAAAAGGGTAGTATATACCATTGGAATATATTCAAGAGTAGTATCTGTAAAATATTAAAGATATCTAGAAATAATAATGTTAAAAGATACAATAATAGTTATATATATATATATATACTCAGCTGACATCAGAATTATTTGCTCCCTTCCCCTTCAAAAAACCCCCAACAACTTCTTGATTTTTAAAACAAGATATTTAATAGCAAAATAAAAAAAGCACAAAACCGTTTATTTTTTACTATTTGTAAAAAATTGTAACTTTTTAAGCTCAGTACTTTGCCCATCACTAAGTTTGGCATCCTAGGTGGCAGTTTAATTGGCCTAAAGGTAATGCCAGTTCTGTGAGACATCAGGAAGTAAAATAATGAACTTTAAAAAGCATTAGGAATAAATACCTCATTTTAATATACTCTTAACATATTCAGCAAATGATAACTATGTTGTATTTTTGAAGAATTGGTATAAGATACAAGCATTATGGTAAAATCATATAGTTTATGTTATCAGAAAGATAAAATATCACAAGAAATGTAATAAAACTGAAAAAAGTAGAGTTATTAGTCTTTTAAAACTTAACAAAAATAAAATTTCAACATTTTAAAAAATTGCTATTTTTATATTTCTTAAATTTTTTTACATTAAAATAGATAAAATTTATATTTTTAAAAAATTAAAACAGGTTCATTACATTCCTTATAAAATTTTCAATAAAATGACATATAACATGGCTTATCTATGACAATTCATTAGTTTAAAACATCAAAAAATAGAATAAATGATACCTTTCATTAAGAATTGCAACAATTAAATTTTTCCTTGCAGATCTCTGCATATAATGAATAAAGAAAAAGTAGCAGAGATGAATAAGTTAGTCTAAATACTCTTCAGTCTGTAAATGGCTCAGATTCAATATATGATATATCTAAATACATAAAATAATAATAATGCTCTTTTTACTATCTGTCATGCCTTTTATATTGTAAGAGATTTTATTTGTTGTCTTTTTAAAATATAAAATCAAGTGATTACAGCAAAATAATTGCTTCAAATGATAAAATGTTATTGTAACTATACAACAAAAGAATAAACATATAAATATCAACTGCTTTATCTGAAGTACAGGCTTCAATGTTAATATGTGCATTATATTTTAGTAATAAAATTGGATTATAAAGTACTATTTAGTGGTTATCAATAGGTTGCCCATCTATGAAAATGCATGTTGTTCCAAATGTTGATATAATGGATATCCATTATTATTAAGCTAAGTATGTGATCAAAATAATTTTGGAAAACTATTTTGTACATTCTCCATTTTTCATGCAAGGTGCTTGAGGATTGAATGTTCCATATGATTTATGTATCATTGTGTAAGTAACAACATATAATTTTAGAATTTGGAATTTCAGCACTAATTTTTCTATCTATTTGACTAATTTCACAAAATTTGTCAACTTCTTGTAATATAAATAATATGTGTCCATTTAGAAATCCTCATTTTTGAAATTTGATTGTGTACAACCATGGTAAAATGTTACCAAAAATTCACCACATGTAATATCTTCTAGCAATGCTTTTAATTTTATTTTAAAAACTTGAACCATTAAATCAGGTCTATCAGATAAATTTTGTCCTGATAATAAATTTGATTGTATTTCAGGTCATTTTCCATTGCAAGGAAAAGTACAGAAGACATCTGGTTTTCTAAATTTTGTAACACTAAACTAATTAAATCATTATAATGGTTTTTCATATTTCTGGGTAAGTCTTAAAATGATTATGGTAATATAACCATTCTTCCTATTTGTTTCCTTGTAGTAACAACATTTGCAGCAATATAATCCATTAATTTTTTGTAATTTCCCAACATGGAGTGTTAATTGTTGATTTCTAATAACATTTGAATTGTTTGCCCCAACCTGTAAATATGAATCAACAATTGTTGAGTGAGTTTTTCTCCATGTAAAACCAGATTAAAACATCTTGATGAATAGATGTCTATCCTACTTTAAATTGCAACATTGTTGTCTTGTCTCATGCACCAATACCAGTGCCAGGGTATACTTCAGCTCTAAGATCTGGATTCCAATCTAATTCTGCATTAGAATAAAGATGGATATGACATTGGATCAACATTTGGGCTAAGAATATTAATATTTATAAATAAATGGCTGTTGATCATTGCAAGGATAAATTGGAATATTATGTCAAATGGTGGTTCACCTCCATCATTTTGAAATATCATTGCTAGTTTATTAGCAGTTGGTAAATTATATCAATAATTATCAGTCTCAATCTCTTTGTAAATCTATATAAATTGTTGGCATAGTTAAATATTTTGCTTCAGCATACTCACAACTTTATCTTTTATAACTGACTGCAAATAGATTTAATTGCATGATTTCTTGTGATTCCTACATTAAGTATGGTAAGCAATCATCATTTTGAGAAATGTTTAATCTTTATTGTAATGCTTCTACACTATCCAATACATATAATTATGCATATCTTCTTTCTTTGCCCTCAGCAGGATGTAGTGTGATAAAATTGTCCTTGAATTTGTAAACAATAGGGTTCATAACTAAAACATTTTCTGATAATTTATCACTTATTGAAGTAGAAACAATAGGATTATTATAATTTATAACATTATACAATACAGAGAGCATACCAATAGCTCAAACAAGCTCTTAATTAATAAGTGCGGTATGAGAAAATATTTAAAATCTGGAGATGAGAGTGTTCTGGATAGAGATTTTAAATATTTTCTCATACCACATTATTAATTAAGAGCTTGTTTGAGCTATTAGTATACTCTCGGTATTGCATTTTTGTAATTACAAGCTTATAAAAGTAATGTCACATTATATATGATGAGCTTTATTAATTATTTATATAACATTATCTTTGAAGTTTTGATAGTCATGTGCATTTGGATTAGATATAATATTTTGAAGATATTGTGGAAAGCGTGGATGCGATGGTGATTTTACTTTACCCTATGACAACAATTATTGAATTTTAATCGCTTGGTTTTTCGAATATAAAAAGAAGTGCTCCACAAAGTTGACAAGTAATATTTAAAGGTCTACACTTATGTGCTGTAATAATTGATTCATTTATTTCTAAATGAAGGTTTTGTTTGAATATTTGTTCTAACAGATTCAGGATGCCTTCTTGCATCATTAACAGAATGATTTGCATTTCCACCTTATGCTTCAATTACTATTTATAGTAAAACTAGAAGAGATGGATCTTGTGACATATGTTATGCAGATTGATCATTGCGAGAAGCTGCATCTTGCATTAAGCGATCATATTGTGGGTCAATGGATTCATTAGATCATCATTTATAATTAGCAGTGCTAAGATTCGCTAAACTTGTGATTATTCAGAAGATGATTCATTTTCTTGTCTTTCTATTTAATGTTTTGATACATTATATAAATGTTAAGATCTTTCTTTCATTCATTTTCTTAAGGATTTTTGTTACTTTTTTGATCTAATTCTTTTCATTTTGCCCCATTTTGAAATGCATAATCTCTCCAGCATTTAATTGTTTCTCTGTCTAAATGAGTTTGTAGTACTATTGATGTCTCATTATTATCCTGATTATTATCCATGTTTATTAAAAATATATTCAATTATGTGTTTATTATTTAATATAATTTATAATTTTTCAGTCTACAGAAATTGTTTTGTAATTATATTTATGTATTTTTGAGAATTTCACTAATTTTTATACACCTAACATCAAAAATTATTTTAATTTTAAAAAATTAACACTATATTTTTATATTTTCTGAATATATATATTATTTTTAAACAAATTTAAAGTTTTTTTTTCCTAATTTGAGTTTTATAGCATTACCGATATATATATATTATTTTAATGAAATTAGACAGTGTTTTTGTAATAGTTTTTTGACTGTTTATTTATGATGGAAAAGACATCACTTTTTTAATTGTTTGATTTAACATCTTTTTTTTAAAGATTTATGTAAATTAAACAAAGACTGTCATTGTTGTAGTTTAATTTCTTTTTTCTGATTTATTTATAAATATGTGATGTGACGTGATGCAATGTGGCTTCTCCTTAAACGAAGTCAAGAATATCTCAGCAATTATACCCAGATAAATAATAATATGTGATGTAATGTATTTTGGCTTCTCCTTAAACGAAGTCAAGA
The DNA here is from genome assembly GCA_028023455.1 of Epiperipatus broadwayi. Lineage (NCBI taxonomy): Eukaryota > Metazoa > Onychophora > Udeonychophora > Euonychophora > Peripatidae > Epiperipatus > Epiperipatus broadwayi. The sequence continues at coordinate 1,814,285 of JAQFVV010000042.1, read as the reverse complement.
ATATCTCAGCAATTATGCCCAGAGAAACCTGTTAGCTACTTAATTTTCCATTCCTCATTCTAAGTTTTCCCATATTCTGCTCCATCCCATTTCCACAACATAATCTTTGTCAACTCTATAGCCGTAATATCCAATTCCCCCTTATCTTTTCCCAAACCCAGCATAAAAACCAATAATTCACTTTCTGTATAATTACTTTTTTCATATTTATTCTTCCATAACTTCATTATATGTACCTTTCTATTTTCAAACATCTACATTCAATTAACAAATGCCTAATATTTTCTATTCCTTCATTACATAATTTACAAAATAAATCACCCATATTTTTCCATTTACATGTATATTCTCTTGTAGCTAAAGATCCTGTTCCAGCCTTAAACAATAAACCACTTTACTTACTATTATCATATATTAACTCGCACCTAATATTCTGGTTATTTCTATATATATTTAAACTCTTTTTACTCTCCATACTATTTCTCCACCTCTCTAACTTTCTATTCTTTATTAATAAATCTATTCTTTTATCCCATTCCTTATTACTATAATACTCAACAATTCTCTTAACACAATCATCCCATCTTTTGTACAAATATACTGATATAAATTCTTTATCCAAATCTTTTGCATACCGCATTACCTTTCTCACCCATCTTGCTGCCTGCCCTTTACTCATAACCCAATTAAATAATATTTTGGCTATTCTTTTATTATCCATAAACTGCAATCTACCAAACATTTTCATTTTACTTTTTGCATCTCTCATATGAAAACTTGACCATCCCATTTCTCCTTGAATTGCCTCCTTTGCTGTCCATACATCGGCATCCAATGCATGTCTTCCTACTTCCCTTTGAGCTTTTTCTAAATAATCTAATATCTTTTTACTAACATATAATGCATCATTACCATATGTTAACCCTGCTACTGCAACTCCTTTACATATAATTCTAGCTACATCATATTTATTATATGAAAATACTGTTAATTTCTTTATCAATCCCTTTCTTTTCTTTGCTTTATTTATCAATTTTTTCTTCCATTCATCCAAATAGTTTTTCTGATTACTTAAAATAATCCCCAAATAACTATATCTATTCACCACACTTAACTTAATATCTCCCAATAAAAATTCTACATCTTCTCTTTCTCCAGCATTAACCATCATTATATTTGAATTTTCTTTACTAAATTTAATCCCCATTTCTTTACCCACCCTTGCACATGTCATCAGCATAACTTCCATATCTTCTCTTCTTTCTGCACACACAAAAAAAGACCCGACAAAATATATACTCCCTTATCACCTATTAACGGTATCTCTATCCCCCTTCCTAATCTTTCTATTGCTCTTTCCATTTCACTTAAATATAACACAAAGAAAATAGGTGACATAGGGAATCCTTGCCTTAGTCCCACCCCATTTTTAACTTTAACTGATTCAATATTCCATAATTGATATATAAAATAATTATTTTCATATAATTTCTTAATAATATTCATTAAAGCTTCACCCATTCCCAAATTTGCTAAACTTATCCATAATAATATTGGTGGTCGAGAGGTCAGCGTGACTGCCTTGCACTTGCAGGCAGTTGCCCGGGTTGTGGGTTCATGTCCCGGCCGATGCCATAACACTTAAAAAAAATAATAATAAGTTTATTTACTGGAGAACCCTCTGAATAAAAAAAAATGACATCCTAATAATATTATTTACTGGATATAAATATGGTAGGATAGCATCTACTTTTTTTACCCTCCCTAAATATTACATTTCAATCATGAATTTATATATTGTAGCCACATTTTCTTCACAATTTAAAAATTATATCTCGGTATCTCAAAGCACATGTATTGATATTTTTTTTCAGGAATTTTTTATTAATGTTGGAATTACTTTCTTCGCATAAACAGAATAATGTGCTAACCAAGACTGACTGGAAACAGATGTTATAGTACTATATAGTATCTATTTTTTTCCCTTATTAAATATCACATTTCAAATGTAAATTTATGTACTATAATCACATTATAATACTATACCTTGGTTGAACAAAGCACCTGCACTATTCTAATAAGTGCCCTCTGAATAAAACAATTTTTTTTTGATAGTCGCTTATGACAACTGTAATTGTAAGTTTTTTTAAGCTGTGGTTGCTTTAACAATTTCTTTTTAAGATTTAATGTAAATATGTTTTTTATTAAACATTGCTAATTTATAAAAAAATGTTAACATTCGAAGTATAGTGTTCATCTGAACTATATTAAGGTATTGACAGACCATGAAAGCACAGAACACCTTAACATCAAATTACGAATTGGAGTTTGTGGCTGTTCCTGCAGCTAGATTGGACCTTTTACCATGAAATATATACTACATCCCTGTAGTTAAGAGCACTCATACTAATTTTTTCCCCAGAATTTTTTATTTAATGGCAGAATTACTCCCTTTGCAAAAATGCATTGGTTGTGACATCATCAGACAAACATTCATTCACCAATCAGACAAAAAAAAATTGCAATTTTTATATCGTAAATATAAAAAATACATTTTTACTGTATCAACAACTAAAAAATATTTAAACAACTAAATATCACTTGATCACCATTTCCTATGCTTGTTTAAGTTGTTAAAACAGGAAAAACTCTTCATACAGTAGTGCCACTCTGTGCAAGTCAGAGTAATCAATGGAAGCAAGAAGACTGGTATATAAAATCCCTATCTAGTGCCTACTTATCCAGTATCACCAGACTAGTTTCTAGCTTATGGCTTTCACCAATGAGGAGCCTTGAATCTGAGAGTATTACACCTAGATCTTATATATATTTTAGACTCATAGTTTTGTAGTTAAGTAGAGATAAAAGGTAACTGCTGGAGGGTTGCATTAGATTCTAAGATCTAGGTGCAGTACTTTCAGATTCAAAGTTCATCACTGATTAAAACCACAAGTTAGAAACTAGTCTGGAGATATTGGATGAGTAAGCACTAGATAAGGATTTTATGCACAAACTTTGCATTCATTGATAACTCTGGCTTGCACTAAGTGTCACTACCGTACGGAGAGTTTTGCCTGTTTTAAAAAAATATTTAATCATTTACATTATTAAAAATTCAGCAATCAACTGCATATGATATTGCTTTATCAATTTTTTTAAATTTAATTTCATTGTATTTTTGTAAAATAATAAATTTGTATTTTTAAAAAAAATAGTACTGGTGCTAAAAAAATTATCTGTTTTACGATTAGATATCACAAAAATAAGTTTTCTAATAGAACATAAATTGCATCAAAAGTAAAATATACATTTGTGCAAAGTTTTTTTTAATCTTTAAATGTACATTGGAGCTAGTTTTTTTTTAATGTTTTAATTTAATGAATTGTGATTCAAGAAATATTCTCTCACTATGTAAAATCAAAATGGCAAACCATTAATAAAAAAGTTTTTTTAAAAAAAATTACTGCTATTGAAATGTCTTTATATAGTAATATTAAATTACATGTTAGTAATTTTTTTTATGAGCTTAGTAAAATGTTTATTCATTAATAAAGGCCTTTTTCAATTTAAGCTTTATTTTTTAAATTCAATTTTTATATATTTTGCCTTTAAAGTAACATTAATTATTTCCTCATAAAAACTCATTACAGATTGCTCATTTTTTATGTGATATCTTTAATTTAAGATGCATTTTGGGGAACCAATTGTCCTACAAATTGCAATAAAAGTGTAGACCTAAAAATAATATGCATTGGCAAAAAGAAGCATGGCACTAAATTAATGATACTGTGAGATTATGCAAAAACAGGTATATTAATCTTTAACTGAGTTTAAATTTTGTACCTGGGTTAGGAATAATATAAACCTATACTGTAACAAATGATTAGTAATCTTTAAAATTACCTAAAGTGGATGGTATCAAAGATGTGTTTTCAAGATGTTTGACAATTGTAGAACAAATTGTAATAACATGCTTAGACTATTTTTTTCTGTCACTGTTAGAAGGTTGAAGAATATAAACGGTTATAGATTATTTCCTTACACATTTTTGTTATAATTTTAACATTCTAAACAAAATTTATTAAAATGCAGACTGATACAATATTTTATTGTTTGTGATTTCTAAATTTCATACTTCAATTATTTCTTATTAATATACTTTTGAATAAAAACAATACAGAGTGTAATCAAATATTTATAACAAATTAAAGGTCTGGGTGCTGTGTGTGTTTGATCTTTTAACAAGCTAAATATGGCATTTTATTTTAAAATGACAAATCAGAATGATCTTAATTCTAATCGTTTTTGCTTATATTATGCTTTAAAGTGACCATATTTATGCATTTTAGTATTTACTTAAAAAATTGTTATAAAAAGAGCTACAAGAATTTAAAGACTTGCGTGAAGTGTTTACAGCCTTCATTATAATAAGCACTGAATCACAAATTAACATAAAAGAAACATAGATATAGTCTTTTAAGGGTTAAAGTTATAATAACGAAATAATAATTATAATATTGAATGACTATTATAATATAAATATATATTAATAAAATGTCATATGTGGCTTAAACACGGCAAGGATCAAAATAATCATAACTTTGTATTTGTATTATTATTTTTTAAATATAAGTAATACTAAATAGAAAATATTTCAGCAAATCGAACCGATTAGAAAGTGTAAGTAACAAAAATGTATATTATTTTTCTTTATTTCATTTAAAGCCATTTTATTTCTCAAAAAGATAAAAAATATTCCTGTGTCAGAAGCTTTATAGAAATTAATTCTGACTTGGCAAATAAAATATATCTGAATATAAATAAAAATTGCATGTGCATACGGCTGTCATTTATTTTCCTACTTTTATAAAGACTTCATAAAGTCATAATGGGAATGGGGTGGGGTAAAGAAAATCAATCTTTAGTGACAATAAGAGTAGCTAAAACAGGAAGTACAAACTGAAAACCAGAAAGCTAATTTTCTTTACTCGCAATTTATGAACTTGTAAATTGTCATAATATATTTCTGGATAATAAAGTTGATAGTCATTTGAAATACGTTTTACCTTTAATGATTCAAATGAAATTGTCAACAGGAAGTTATGATAAAAAACTAATAGAGTAAGAAATTGACTACTTTGCAGCAAATACTTAACGTACATTAATCAACAGAGAACTAAAAAGAAAAGACATTTTGAGATAAAGCATTTCATTTTTTAAAAAAGGCAAACAAATTTGCATTTTAAATATTCAGAAAGTGTATCCGTTAATATATATAAATACATGTATGAATATTAAACAAGTTGATAGAAATACATTTAAAAATTCAAAAGATTCTTGATGAAGAATATTGTAATCAGACCATAAGAACGTCCTTGATCTTTATCAATGGAAGTATGCCATTAAAAGGATAAACAATAGAATCAGATTGCGATGCAATGCGCTGTGACTTCTACTTATTCGCAGTTAGGAATCTCTCAGCAACTATGCACAGAGAAACCTGTTAGCCACTTTAATTTCTCTTTCCAAATTTTCCTCATATTCTTCTCTATCCTGTCTCATCTCATTTCCACAACATAATCTTTGTCAACTCCATGGCCTTTATATCTAAATCCCCTTATCTTTTCCCAAACCCAGCATAAAAACTAAGAACCCACTTTCTGGATAATCACTTTGTTTATATATATATTTTTTACAACTTCATTATTTGTACCTTTTCTGCCTGCAGGCATTTACATTCACTTACCAGATGCCTAATATTTTCTATGCTTTCTTACACAACTTGCAGACTAAATTACCCACATTTTCCCATTTATGTGTATATTCCCTTGTTTCTAAAGTTCCTGTTCAAGCCTTAAACAGTAAACTACTTTCCTTGCTATTATCATAAATTAATTTGCACTCAACATTCTGTTTACTTCCGTATATGTTTAAACTCTTTTTACTCTCCATACTAATTCTCCATCTCTCCAACTTCCTATTCTTTATTAATGCATCTATTATTCTATCTCATTCCTTTGCCACTATAACATTCAACAATTCTCCTAACACAATCCCCCCATCTTTTGTATAAGTATACAGACATAAATTCTTTATTCAAATCTTTTGCATATCATACTATCTTTCTCACTCATCCTGTTGCCTGCCATTTACTCATAACCAATTAAATACTATTTTGGCTATTCTCTTATTACCCTTAAACTGCAATCTATTGAACATTTTTGTTTTGCTTTTTGTATCTCTCATATAAAAACTTGACATTCCCATTTCTCCTTGAATTGCCTCCTTTTCTGTTCACACATCTGCATCTAATGCATAAGTATCTTTAAATAACTAGTACCTCCCACTTTATGATAAAGTTTGAATCACATTTCACAAGTATTTTGATCTTCATTATTAATGCACTAATAACTACATGGTCATTCAAATTATCCTAGAATTTATTGTTACTTTTCATCTTAATAAGTTATATACCTATCTCCCAATCAATACTATATGGTTAACTAACTATGCAGGCAATAAATTGGCTACCTGAAAACAAAATCTTAATATTTCTTTAGCAATTTTCCCCAATCTGAAAATATTTTATTACTGCACTATGGATTTGAACTCTAGATTATAAAAGACCATTAATAACTTCAAAATATAGTTCTTCTGGTTGGAAAAATTTAAAGTTATTGAATCAATTCTTAGTTAAATCAATTGTATTCTCAATATTTTTTTTTATTAAGAAAAAATTTAGTGTCAGGTAGCTACATTTGCTAATTACAATAGTTTCATATAGAATTTCAAAGTTTTGCAAACAATATATGTGGCATTGTCATCATAACATTTAGCGCAGTAGTCTGAGATGTCGTCTCATCGTTACAAATGATAATCTGTGCCCATGTGTCTACAAAGAGACGCTCTGGCACAAGAAGTCGATCTCTGTTCTTCATGCTTATTAGTATTGTTTTAAAAGTTCTCCAAGGATCACTATGTCCTTGTCTGAAAATATGTTGGCACCTGGTGATCCATAAGGCATGTAGTAGGCATGCCGCTAGCCTGATAGTTGCATAGTCTCCTTCTTTAATTGCTCGATCAATTGACAGGACATTGCCACAGCCAGAGGAAATGCTTGCGATAATTTTGTTTCTAGTGCAACTCACGTATGAGCAGGCATAGAAGATACACATGGGGCTTATTTGATGAAATTCTTTTTGCATCACCAAAAAGTGACTGGTAGGCAAGGAGGACAAGTTAAACTTGATTATAAAATTGACCAGCTTTGGTCCTATTCACCAGTATCTTGACTTCCTGAGCATTTGTTTTACAGACAGTCTTAATCAGGTAGATAGTGGGTTTTGATTTGGGAAAAGGAGTTTGTACACTTCCCAGTATGTTTGCTTAGCTTCCTCTATTTGCTCAGTAACTGAAAATAGAGTCCCTAGTTGATCTTGTAGCTCTTTGACCCATTTACTGGGTATCAGGGGTGGTGTATCTGTGGGCTCCACAGTGTCTTCACTCTGATCCTTTTCTCTTTTATTGTGGATTTTCCTGAGCATTGAAAGAGCTGTATTCTCAATATTTACCGTGTGATCTCCTGATTAAGAAATTAAATAATAGGTTTTTTTATACTTTATAAAAGCACCTATTATTTAAAATTCAATTATTATAAGCCCTTCACTATTTATTGCAATGAAAGAGTGGCAAATCAAAGTTCATGGATCACATCTTCATCTCTATTTCTTTTGGTACTCAAAACTTTTTTTTTTAACTCCTGAGAAGTAAACTATTCAATTAAAGCAAAGAGCGAGATGTTATATATTTTAATATCAGTCGTCGTATGTTACAGCTTTGCAATATATACTCGCTCTAACATCTAGAAAAAATAAATATTAATAGTAGCAATGCGAATAGATCTTTCGCAAAACAGATAATTTTTATATATAAATACGGAAGAAAAAAAGTAAATCATCTATTTTTAGAAAAAACCCGCAAATTGGTGAAATAATTAAGATAACAAAAAATTAGTAATGGCTATTTTCTAAGAAGAAAAAAAAGACATTATATAATAATAACATTAAATCTATTATTGTACATAGGTGTAGAGATAATAATCTGGACCAACTGATGAGTGCTGGTTTAGCACGAAATACATATATTGGTGATTACTTATCCTTTATATTGGTGATTATTTATCTTTTAGACATATATGTGGTCAAGTGTAGATAGTGTGGAGAGTCGTGTGAAAGTCCGAACCCAAAATATTCTATATATTACATTGTTTGTACAGACATATGTATAGCCTATATTTTAGATATTAAATATCAATTAAAAGAAGTCTGCAAGTAATTTTAAACTTATAGTATTATTAATCATCATTCATTCATTATTCACTATGCACATTAAGTTCTCTTTCCAAAGACAAGTGATAACATCTGATCATCATCTATAGTGGTTTGCCAGTCATCCTCTTAGGATAATTTTCTTCTAGCAATTCAATTTCAAAGCAACACCATATACTTTAATGACTTCCTTATATCATTAAGACACACATCAACACAAATCTAATTTTTAATATTTATAGCACAATCAAAAACAAATCAATTGCATCAAAAATGCTCTATGGGTAAAACAACAGAGTTTAACATTTTCAACATATTTAACAAACATTGATAACGTCAACACATATGAACAATAATTGGAATAATTACTCAAAATAAGTTACAATTTCAAATTATAAAAAACTTCATAAACATTGTGTAAAAGTAACATGCTAATCCATTCTAATTTATGTCCATTTTCAATTATCTTACTCCATACTATCATTATTAAAGAAGCTTACCAAAATGACAACTGTACTTCAAGTACCAAATTTAGTTCTTTAAATTAATAAATATAAACAAATTGAATGATTTGTTGCTTGGGGAGAGGGTCACATGACATTTGAGCACTGGAGTCGGACCACTCTGCTTCTGCATTAAACAATGCAAACCATAATTCAATAATTTATGGCAATTAAATCTACTTACTTCAGTTGTTAGATCTCTTTACATACCATATGAGTTAACATAAAAACACTGACAAAATTCCATTTAATGATGTATTGATTATATAGTCAATTGATATGCTATTTAGCTTGTTAAATGAAATGCCATTGAATCTACTACCACAGAAAAACACCTTCACAATAGAGTAACAAAGTTCCTAAAAAGTATTTTATTTACATTATAAATATTATCTTAAAGATACTCTAAATTACAATATAACAATTCATCAATTGCTAAAACAGAGAATCTTTAATAAATAAAAGAACTATTGCCAAGCACTTTCAACTCCTATGAGTCCTCATCAAAGCAGTATAAAGATCCAATTTTTCTCCTAAGTGATACATTCAATGTTTCATTGCATTGGCTAGGAACAACTAATCAGAAAGCTGGTTAATTTTGAGTATAAAAAATCCTATTTTTCTCCTAAGCCATAAATTCAACATTTCATTGCATTGGCCAGGAACAACTAATTGAAAAGCTGGTTAATTTTGAATTCATAGCACAAGATGAATTTGGTATCGATGTTTCATTGCATTGGCCAGGAACAACTAATCGGAAAGCTGGTTAATTTTGAATTCATAGCGCAAGATGAATTTTGTATAAAAATCATGTACCAAATTCATCTTGTGCTATGAATTCAAAATTAACCAGTTTTTTAATTAGTTGTTCCTGGCCAATGCAATGAAATGTTGAATTTATGGCTTAGAAAAAAAAAAAGATTTTTTATACTGCTTTGATAAGAACTCATAGGAGTTGAAAGCACTTGGCAATAGTTATTTTATTTATTAAAGATTCTCTGTGCTTGTAGCAATTGATGAATTGTTATATTGTAATTTATAAGTTGTATTAACAGCAGTTTTATTTACAAAGATACTCTAAAGAAGTTCAATAGCGATCAATTTTATTGGGAGTATATGTTTGAGAATAGAATCAAGAGCTATAAATAGGCAAGATATTGAAGTTTTTCAAAAGATACCTTCATAAAACATCAAGGATGTAAATTAAAAAACCAACGCATGATGTGTTTATATTGTGATTTACAGATAGGTTTGCAAGATCCCTGCAAAAGTCAAATATAACATTTTATTCTTTATGTTTCTATGTTTATTCTATTTTTCTTCAAACTAAAGCTGGAAATGGTCAGTTACAAAATGTCTTCTAATGATACTGATGATTATTGCTAGAAAATATAAAGTCTGAAAGTTTTGAGAAAGAGAGCAAATGAAGCTATCATAACCTATTAAACTCTATCAAATTATATGTAATCATTTTTGAAACAATAAAAAAAAGAACATTACAACATTATATGTGTAAATATAATAAATACTGTGTGTGGGGAGAGATTATTAAACTCAAGAATAAAGTATTTTTCATAGCAAATTCTCTTTCTTTCATATTATTTATGATACCCAGTGTAAACTTGAGTAATCAATGAATGCTAGATGATAGTGTTTAATAACCCCATTTCCAGTCTTGTCTTATTCATATTCCTGGCTAATTTCTAGATAATGGCTTTTACCAGAGAAGAATTTTGTATCTTGATTTAATGCATTTAGGATTTTTAGCTCTAATGCATTTTATTCTAGCAGACGACATCTTTTTATTTACTATTAAGTTATTAGTCTAAATTGTATATATTAGTGGTTTATTAAGCTCTTTTTATCTATTGATTATTCAAACTTTCACTAGGTGGCATAACTGGAATGAGAGAGAATTTGCTAATGTAAGACATTATATAAGTTAGAATTATGTAATGTTTGTTGGTTTCAAAGATAAAATATGCATATGTTTGTAAGGTTTTTATCAGATCTTTCACCCTTAGCTCAATCCTATTACAACCACCCATCAGCCCAAAAATCAGACCAACCTTTCAATCCATAGATACATTAGAAACACACTTTTTAAAGTAATCAACATAGCATATGTTACAATTCAACTTCGTGTACACAATATTTTTTTAGAGATACTTTAACATAACTTTATAAAACAGGCAAAAACTCTCCATATAGTAGTGCCACCTTGTGCTAACCAGAGTAATCGATGGATGCCAGAAGGCTTGTGCATAAAATCCCTACTCATCCAATATCCCCAGACTAGTTTCTGGCATCCATTTATTACTCTAGTTAGCACAAGGTGGCACTACTATATGGAGAGTTTTTGCCTGTTATACAACAGTTATGTGCTAGCATGAGATGGTGATCATGTGATGTTTGGTGGTTTAACATAACTTTATACAGTATATATGTTTTTTTCTTATTAGCAAGTATCATAAGTCCACATATTCTTCTATGACTGTATGAATAGCATTTCTAGAATAGTCAATTATATTTGCTTGTTTTTCAGCTTCCTCAAAGTCACATCATTGTTAGTTTTTCCTTATTCTTTTATAATCAATGCATAATATTCATTAGAATATTATGCATTTTTCTAAAAAAATTAGATTGGTCCACATTATGACAATTTCAACTCTATCATTTATAGTTCGGATCTAATCAGGCCGAGTAAACCCCCTGTTCATATTTCTTGTTGTATATGTTATTATTAAAAACAGCTTCATTAACAGTGTAGTTTAAAAGTATCAATACTTTTTTTATTTTTTTCTTCTATGTCCAAATTGTATATATAAATTTGTGTAAGCAAGTAGATTTGTTTGAGAATAATGTACACACACACACACATATATATATATATATAACATAATACTGTTTGTTCTTTATCTTTTTATCTATTCGAAAATTTCTGTTTATTGATTTTCTTTTTTCATTTAATATAAAAGTTATTTCTAATTTCATTATGAAGACATTTTATATTTGCAATAAGCTAGTTTTAAATTAAAAACTTAGCTGTTTCCGTTATACAACTGAGAGCAATCTATATTTTGTATCTTAGGATTCATTTTCCTTGCAATTTCCAATTTGGATACCACTATTCATTTGATATATCACATGATAATGCAATGAAATAATTGTACTTAAGTTCTATTAAAATGCAAATTTTCTTTAATACTCTTTAGGTTTATTAGCATAATGCAAATTATTTTTTGCAAATCCTCTAAGGAAGCCTTTCTTTATAGATAACAGGAAATAAATCTACATAGTTAATGAACTTTAGTCACAAGGTAGTCTTTTTTATAAATGAAACCAATAAACTAATATGAAAGTCAGGTGCTAGATCAAGCTTTTAATTACTTATTGAAATGAGAAAATTCCGTATTAAGAAAGCTTCTAATAAAAGATAAATTAAAACGTTAAAAAAAATCAGAAACAGCTTATGATTTGAATTACAGAAAATGTATTACAGAAACTGCTAAAAATGTCTTTTAATTCAATTATTACTTTATTTTTACAACTTCTTTGCAGTCTGTTATTATTTAAAAAACAATCAAATAGTTCATTGCTCCACACGAAGTTTGAGTACCGGAAGTGGCAGAACTGGTTATGACCACGGGTCTTAAGTTCTACCATTGTATAAAACCATGCAAGGCATTATCATCACTATTATTATCAAGTCAGCATCGACTCCTAATTATTGCGAATGGCTTCAAAGTATTATTTTTTATTAAATAAAATATTTAATTATTTATTTATTTCTAATATGACAAATGCGTTGACCGGGAAGCGAACCCGGGCAAGCTGCTTGGAAGGCAGCTATGCTAACCGCTAGGCCACCAACGCTTGACAATATTATGACTATTTTTTTTTACTAAAAGCAACTACATTTGGGTAAATGATCTATTTTAAGATATCTGAAACAAAGTGAGACCCCTTCATTACTATAAGCCAACCTTTGCTCATCATGCTAAAATGACGATTTCAATCTAATGCTCATGGGCGAGTGCATGTAAATTCATAAAGTGCATGACCAGAGGTTTGTTCTTTATAATAAAACTATATCATCATCATCATTATCAACCATTATCACTTGTTTTTTTATAGTAATTACATCTTTCATGTTTATTATTTAATAATAATAATAATAATAACAATGATGATGATGATGATGATGATAATAATAATGATGATGATGATGATGATGATGATAATAATAATAATAATAATAATAATAATAATAAATTAAAAGTTTATATTTCAACAATTGAAATTTATTGCTTAATAAAATTTTATAATTCTAATATATAAGTATAGGGGATTTGAACTCAGATTTTCAAGCACCCTTCAACTATCCACACTATCTCACACAACTGATACACATGACCACACACATGCAGAAAAGATAAATAATCACCAATAGACTATTTCGTGCTAAACCAGCACTCATCAGTTGGTCCAGGTCATCATCTCCCACACACACACATATATATAATCAGTGCTCAGTTTATATTAAGATAGCAAATCTTCATACTTTAATGGAAAGGCTTCAATCTACTACAACATCCAACTTTTCAACCATTCATATCATTGAAAATCTGATATATATATATATATTAAAAAATGTTTGTTGAAGAGCAGAACAGAGATTTTATAATGATAAACTTTTTAATTTGCTATTTAATAATTAACTCGAAAAATTCTTGGCATACAATCACTTTTATCTGTTATATTCAAATTCCATTATAAATAAGTATATTGTTATGGCAATAACTATATATTTATATATGTGTATGAAATATAACTATCAACTAATATGTATCCCTCCTCCCCAAGTGCAAGTTACTTAAATAAATGTATTTTGATATAGAAAAATTTTAAAATGTAAGAAATGTACTTTGATCCCTAAGGGTTTATATGAACAGTCCCGCTTAATGATTTCTTTGATTCTCCATTCATATCTATTTCTCTTCAAAATCTTTACTTTTAGAAACTTTACCTTCTTATAAAACTCTAGCATGAATTTTTATACATTAAGAAAAAAGGAATCAACTATAATTTCAAAATGGGATTTAGAAAAAAAATTCTGTTTTTGAAAGATGGATTATCACAAAAACTAACAAATTTTCCTCTTTGTAACAAGTCACTGAGTAGAAACTGTCAAGAAAAGTGCACCAAACAGTTTTCTGCAATGACTTCTCTCTAAGAAAAATAATCCATAACCCCTGATCAGAAATGAAAATATCTTTCAGTTGGCAATATCCCATAATCCTTTGGTGAACAACTGATCCCATAAATCCCCAGTTTCAAAGATAGAGAATTCTTATAAAAAATAAAACTGCTAATGTATGTAATATTTTCATCCTTTCTTTTACTCAATCTATACAGGTACGATAAAGGGGAGAAAACAAGTAAAGCTAGTAATTTTTGTTATAGAAAAAAAATTCCTAAAATAGATGTATAAAATACATATATGTATTACACCCACAAATATATATATATGTATTTGAAAAAATGCCAATTATATTTTTAAAGATATAGTTGGTATATGTGTGCCATATGGATCATATATAATTTCAAATATGAAACCACATTTTCCCACTCTCTTTCCTATACATGCAAAAACACACCTATATAAGAATGTTTTTATTAGATGAAGAAAATAAAAAAGTACAAAGATGTATAGATGCAGGAATGAAATCAATAATCAGATGGTTTATTCCTCAGGAGTTCATAAAAAACTGAGCACCCAGAAGAAATAGAATTAGCCCACAAACCAAAGACTTTGAGTTCCAAAATCCTCCATTGGACCAAATCATACAGAACACAAAATATAATGAATACAGAATACTGATGAATTGCTAAATAAATAGAAAAGTGGAATTATAGTAAAAGATTTAAATTATGATTTGATATTTTTTAAAAAATAATTATTCTAAATAGATCCATGTTCTTTATATGATTACTATTACGTCAATATATATTTTCCAATAAACTTTTAAAATGAAACATTAACTAAAATAGTTTAAAACTTATCATAATAAAGTAGACTCCAATTGCACTTAAGCACAATGGTAAAATGATTGGTTTGAGATCGAAATCCTGAAATGTACCCCATCTGCCACTTCTGGTATTCAAACATTTCCTAACTGGTAACTATTTGATCAACTAATAAAATAGATTCTGAGTACAAGAAATGGTAAATATAGTATAGATAAAATGTTAAAATGCAATAACAGTTGAAAAGTTATGATAAACTACCATGGTGAACTTTGAACTGATTTAACTGTACTTCATTGTTGTCTAGATAGATTAATAACTTCCAGATAACCATTTAGGACTTCCAGAACATCAAAGTTATCTTATATAGTTCAATTCAAAAGTAAAAGTAGCATAGACTAGGACAAAAGATTTGTAGATCAATTGCCAGCTAAAGAAAATACAACAAATCTCAATTAGGTCAATTGAATACAACTATTATGGTTATCTTTGATTTTCAAAGCAACTGACATATCTTTACATTTTTATCAAGTAAAATATCTCCAAAAAAAATCATATAATAAAATAAAAAAAACTTTCAATTAGGCTGCAACTAAGGCTAATTCTAAAGTTTTTAAAATTTAATCAGCCAATTTAAATAATTAACCATATTATTAATAAGAGAATAAAGTATACCAATGAATCATGATAATCATATAGATCACATTTCTCCAGAATGACCTATTATCTGTTACACTTTTTAGAATCCTCAATCACACATTATGATAATAAAGTTGACAAATTCACTCATCGGTTGTTTTGTTCTTTTTTTAACCTTTCTGAGATTATAATTTTTTTAATGGATTACATCATTTTGCAATGTATCCAAAATAAATTAATTTCAACATTATGATTTTAAAGAAAGTTCCAGTAAAAACCCTTATTTTACATTACTTTTTTAGGTTTGTCAAAAATGCTATCATCATTAACTCTTTGACAACATTTTAAATAATAAATTTTTTTTTTTAATTTCATCATCATCATTAATCATTATCAATCCACTTCAGGATGAAGGTCTTTCCAAGTTCAATCCATATTTTCCTATCTTTAGCTTCTCTTCTCCACATCACCCCTGCACACTTTCTTATTTCATCCATCCATCTCACATGTGGTCTCTTTCTGGGTCTTTTACAATCTCTTGGAATCCAGTTTAAAATTTCAATTGTCCAATTGAATTGAGAAAAATACTAAATACCATGTTTTTCTTGAAGTCATAATGTGCCTGAATAAATGCATGAGATTATGTTAGAATACATTAAACAAAAAAAAAAAAAGGTTACTTTTATAGACAGGCAAATGGAATTTACTTGAAGTTTATGAATTTCTGATTTTATTTAATATTTTTTCAAGCTATATATAAATAAATCAAAGGATTTTGATAGTATAAAAACCATAGCCATATTTACTAATATATATTGTGAAATTACATTATATCAATGCATGACTTCAATAATACACTATCCAATAAACATGTAAACAAAGAAAGAAAAATATAAATAGATAAACAAAAATTACTAAAATTCATAAATTTAATAATTTTATGATATGCAAGCAATAATTTTTTCATCTCTGAGTAACATATGCAGTCACATTGTTAAAAAAAAAATTGTTAATATATTTTACAATATATCTCAAATTGTCATCATCAATCATTATCAATCCACTGCAGGATAAAGATCTCTTCAAGTTCAATCCATCTTCTCTGATCTTTAGCTTCTCTTCTCCATATCATCCCTGCACACTTTCTTATTTCATTCATCCATCTCACATGTAGTCTCTTTCTGGGTCTTTTATAATCTCTTGGAATCCCATTTAAGATTTCAATTGTCCATATATTATCAACTCTTCTAATAATATGTTCAGCTCAACTCCACTTCAGTCTTTTAATTTTTTTCAATGAAGTCAGTAACATCTGTTTGTTCTCTTACTCATATATTGCATTTTTTAGCTCTTCTTGTTACTCCCAACATGCATATCTCCATACATCTTTGAGTGGTCTGAAATCTCTGTATTGCTCTTCTATTAAGTATCCAAGTATCAGATTCATAAGTAAGAACGGGTAAAACACATTTATTATAAAACTTCCTTTTCAAAACAGATAGGCATAACATTTCTTCAGTTTATGTTAAAAGTATATACATTTATTCTTCCTTTATTAACTTTTTCAAATTTGATATACAGTATGTTCATAGCACTCAAACTCAGCAACTAAGTTTGATTCCTATGAATATGACCTTCTAGATTGAAAGCATTGCTCACCTATTTATTATTTAAAGTTTAAATAAATTAATCTCTTCTTCGGAAGTGAATAAATGCTTATGATAGAATTACGTAGTAAAAAAAGAAGCAAAAATTGTTATAAAATTATGAATTTAATCTTCTCTTGTAAGTGATTTAAATTATTTCATTAACTCTCACATTTATAAATTCTGAACGGTTTCTTATTACCTAATTAAATTTCATCTATAGAATTATTATATAGTAATTTAATTTTAAACCCTGAATGTACTATAAATTGCCATACCAACTTCTACATCACTGTGTTTGATCTTACCCTCTCTTTTTTTATTTGCAATAAAAATATCCACAATCGTTTGAGGTTGTATTAATGATGATGATTATATTCTTATAAAACTTGATGGGATATATTTTTTGTCAGTTCTTATTTTCTAGCCTTAATTATTGCCAAACACATTTTATATATAATAAAACATCAATAACTATGATACATGTTGCAGTGGTGAAATTAATGGGTTGAAAAACTAAAGCTTCTAGCTGAGAAAAATAAAAAAATAAATTCAGTTTGATCAACTGAATAAAAATGATGATTTATTCTGTCTTTCAGGGTCTGAACTTTATGTGAGTTCTTAAGCAATTAACCACATAATCCCCCTTCCCCGCTTAAATGCAATGTAGGTTGCTCTGAGCAGTTAATTTAGTGGTTAAAGTATTTTCATTGCTCTGTTATTTAGTGCAGTAATAGAGAAATAGGTTCAAAACCTAAAATTTTATGGACTAAAGCTGAATTTTGTCGATTCCAATCTCAAATATCAGATAATCATTTAATTATTATTACTTTTTTATATATAGCTTTGATAAGCAAAAGACTTTTTGACTAAGAAGAAAAAATTGTATAGTTATAAAACTGATCCATTGTGTTATACAACTTTACTATTAGTCTCCAAATGTCACCTGACCACAACAATTAAACAACTAAACACCACATGATCACCATCTCTTATGCTAGCACATAACTGTTATTAAACAGGTAAAACGCTCTGGTAGTGCAACCCTGTGCCAACCAGAATAATCAATGGATACCAGAAGGCTTGTGCATAAAATCCCCATCTAGCACCTACTCATCCAATATCCCCAAACTCCTCACTGATGAAGGTCACAAGCCATAAACTAGTCTGGAGATATTGGATGAGTAGGCACTAGAAGGGGATTTTATGCACAAGCCTTCTGGCATCTATTGACTACTCTGGTTGGCACTGAGTAGCACAAACTCTCCATACAGTAGTGCCACCCTGTGCCAACCAAAGTAATCAATGGATGCCAGAAGGCTTGTGCACAAAATTTCCATCTAGTGCCTACTCATCCAATATCCCCCAGACTCCTCATTGACAAAGGCCACAAGTCATAAACTAATCTGGGGATATTGGATGAATAGGCACTAGATGGGGATCGTATACACAAGCCTTCTGGCATCCATTGATTACTCTGGTTGGCATAGGGTGGCACTACTGTATGGAGAGTTTTTGTCTGTTTAATAACAATTAAACAAATAAAAACTTTTAAAAAAAATATATAAAATGCATTTTTGATTTTTTCCCCTAAAGCTTTTTGTTTTCCTATTAAAAGAAAATACTTACGAAAATTAATTATTATTTTATAATTTTGTAGAAATAAAAGAGTTATTTTTAAAGTTAATGTTCTATTTTCTATATCCAATTTTAAAACTAATTTGGTATGTGATTTATAATAAAAAATTGTTTAAAAAAAAAAAAAAATTAAGAATTTGTTTTTCCCCAAATTTTTTTTTTAAAAAAATTCTTTTAAATTTATAAATTAAATAAAAAATCTTTTTGTTGAATCTACATGTAATTTTAAGTGTATTTTGTTAACAACAATAACAAAATAATAACTTGGAATCTATATAACTTGCTTACACATTCTTCAATTTTGAAGCTCTCAGCTGTTGAAACTTATTATCTTTCATCAATCTTGAGAAATTTCAGCTAATTTAATTTACCTTTATAATGTTTTTTTCACAGTTTTATTACGCTTTTTCAATTTTCATTTTCTATTTTACCATATGAACCATCTTTTTCAATAGTCGTTTTTAAAACGAAAACTACTTTTTCTAATTACATTTCAATTTTGACAACATGTACACCTACATCCCATAATTATTTTATTAATGATTTTATCTATCAAAGAGAGTAATTTAAGTCGAACAGATTTACAAAATTTTGCAGTAAAAACAAAGGTTCTAAAATACGAAGTGCACAATAAAAAACCAAAAAAAATAAATAAAAAGGATTTGCATTGTTAAAAACTATTCAGTTTTCAATCTGTTCTTTCTAAATCATTAATGATTTAGTGAAGAATCAATAAATGATTTGTACACTGTTATGGCTTTTATAAACAAATATAGAAGACTCAAACCTAAGGAATTCAGGAATGATTCTTAACTGAATAATGTGAAAAATTAGTTTAGTCAAATAAATGGAACAGCCAAATGTTCAATTAGCCACTGGAACAACTGAGTGTGAGATTACTTTTTGAGCAATTAATGATATGGTCATTTATTTATTTAGGAAAATGACTGCATATCATTTATTAATCAATATAACATTGCTACTATTGATTAATTATAAAGTGTAATAGTCAATGCACCATTTTCTAATCAAGGTATGGTAAGCTTAGCATCTATAGAAGATGTTAAGTATATGAATCTACTTTGTTTAATATGGTTTATTACTGAGTATCAAGACTAGTAAGCAAGCCTTAAATGCATATGCTCTAAATATTTTGAAAATAGATTAAGGGATTTACCAACCTGTATTGGTTGGTAAATGTATATGTGATTATTCTGAACTAGAGGATAAAATAAGAAAAAAGAAAACCAAGAAAGCTTTCACTCACTTAAAGTTTAAAAACTTATTAGCATTTTTCTATACTTATAGAGAGGTCCCTACCTTCACATTTTTCAGACGCATATTTCTGAGGTTACAGGCTTAGTAAATATTACTTAATATAATGATGTGTGTTTAAAATAAATTTATAATTATACTTATAGAAAAAAATTTTGATTTGCAATGAACCATTTCTTTTTGTATTATTATTTTTATAATGAGAATAGTATTTTAAAGATTCTTATTTAAAAAAAAAAATATTTAGAGATTTTACTTCACTAAACATCACATGGTCACTCTCTTATACTAGCACATAATTGTTATTAAACAAGGCAAAACTCTCCATATAGTAGTGCCACCCTGTGACAACCAGAGTAATCAATGATGCCAGAAGGCTTGTGCATAAAATCCAAGGCTCCTCACTGTTGAAGGCCACAAGCCAGAAACTAGTCTGGGGATATTGGATGAGTAGGCACTAGATAAGGATTTTATGCCCAAGCCTTCTGGCATCCATTGATTACTCTGGTTGGCACAGGGTGGCTCTACTGTATGGAGAGTTTTGCCTTGTGAGATTTTACTTCAATTATGCTGCCAGAATGTATGTACGCAAACATGCAAATGTTTACTCTTATTAGTGAATGTTTCATCTTATATCAATCACATCATAACCATCCATCAGTCCAAAGTCAGGCCAACCTCTCCTGTTATGGATGCATTAAGCAATGTCACTTGACTTTTTTGAAGTGTGTAAGACATATGTAGCCCAATAAAAAAACATTTTTTAAATATACTAAATTTAACTTTGTATGCATATTTATATATATGCATATATATATAAAAGCTATTAGGATACTCATTATACATCATTATATAACATATATATATATATATATATATATATATATATACACACACACACATTTAAATCCTCAATTTTATAACACACTGAACCTACATTCGTATCCATATCACTCCTTTTTACATATATCTTCATTATTTATTTAGTATTTGCATTTTAATTTGCATGTGTCAAACTTACTACACTCATAACTTTGACACCATCGCTTTATATATATATATATAAATACTTATTGCTAATCATTTATTAAACTAGAGATTATTCTTATCCCAGATACAAACTTTAAACTACAGTTAGAGATTAATGTATCTGCGTTTTTAATTAAATATAGATACATAATGCCTCAATTTCATATCTATTTTGCTATATGTAATATCTTTTTTATTTATACTTAAAACTTCCACTTCAAAATATATATTTGAAACATGTGAATAACGATATCAAAAAATACAAATGATCCCCAAAATACCTTTCATGTTAAATCAGTACTCTTCAGTTGGTCCAGATCACAGTCTCTTATGCAAGTCTTCATCACTTCTCACTCTTTATCAATAAATTTTACCAAAATCACACCTTTCTTTATTTTTGCCATAATATCCTATAAATACCATTTATCCATACCACATCAAACACTTTTTAGCAAAACTCTTTATTTGTACATATACATACTCTGTAGTCAAGTTGCAATCTTTAAGTGTCCATATATATTCAATGGACCATTAGTAAGAATGGATTTCCATTCTTGCAATTAAAAGGTGTGAAGGTTGCCTTGACAGCAGTTAGAAATATTGGTTGCTATATTTACTGTGAATGTTTAGGTGGTTACTGGTTGGAAACTAATTATATACATACACCTACGTTTCGACTGACCTGCAGTCTTCTTCAGAGCTATGATATAATGAACAAAATAAAATAAAAAACATAACTATATAATAATACCATAAAGAATTTAAACAATAAAAAACTAAAAACAACATAAAAAATATATATATTAAAAAACTGAAATAAATAATCAAACCCAATTAAAACAATATAAAATAAAATCTACAACATAAATAGAAAATAAATATAAATTATACATGTGTATTCCTAACTTTATACATATATACATTCAAGGACAGTTATTAATCTAAATATATTATCTATTTTATTTTCCAACATTGATAGAAAATATAAAATTAGTTGTATATATTCAAGAATATACAGTGCTGCAATGTATTGTTCAAGAAAAGAAGATTATAATAAACAAAAAGATTTAATAATCAATGAGTCAAAAATGAATGGTTTCCCTGTATATATAATTAAAAAAAGTATTGGAAAAATAGAGTATAAGATAAATAAAAATGAAAAGAGTGAAGGAAATAAGAAAGGGGAAAATAAATATATAGGAATAAAAACAAATAATAATATCATAGTGAATAAGCTTAACAAAATTATAAAGAAGATTAATAAAAGATACAAAAGAATAATTAATACAAAAATAGTTAATAAAAAAAAAAGAAAACCTATTAAATTTGATAGAGAAATAATTAATGGAGTATATGTGATAAAATGCAAACAATGTCTAGATATTGGAATTGATAAAAAATATGTGGGGGAAATAAAAAATTCTATAAAAACAAGATTAAAACAACATATGGCAGATAATAAATCACTGATATATATACATACAAAAGAAACAGGACACAAATTTACACAAAGTTCAATAAAAATGAGGTTACATACAGAAAGTATTAAAGAAAGAAAAATAAAAGAAGCTATATTAATAAGAAAAATAAAACCAGAATTTAATAGAGATTCTGGGATTAGGATGAGATTGGTATATATTGTAACGGTCAGAAAACGTGTGACTCATAAACATAGTGCAGAATTCGACCACCATACAGAACAGCAGCACCATCGAGTAGCGAAGCCACCCGTGGTACTGAGTTCGAACATAGTTTATCGGTTCCACAATACAATCCACGAAACAACGCATCTGATGCGACATTAGTAAATGTTTCCTTAGGCATGGTGGTCAGGGATATGCAAGAGACTCATGATTTTATTCTTGAGTTAGCCAACAATCAAACTAATATTAATTAAACATTCATATTTACATAATCGAGGAAATATATATAGAATAGGTATCGAATAAATGAAACGTAACTGCAGACGTATAGTTTAAAATTATTTATTAATACATTTTAATAAAACAATCTAATAATATTTTGTGGATTTAAAGCTTCGGTAGCGGAATGTGCGACATGACTATATTTTAAAGAATACATTTATTTATTTAGACATTATTTTATATTGAGAATTTCAATAACAGTATTTCCGATACTGAAATGTTTACAAAAGGAATTCACTTATTTGAAGGTGTAATCTAGCTACCTAAAATTCTCGAGTAAGTATTTCTAATGCATGCCTGGAGGGATTTATACCTTTGCAATGCAAGAGTCTAAAGCATGGGTTATAAGAGTAATGGCAGACATATATTTATTTAATTAAAATATTTATTTATAACTAAGGGCAAACATTTATTTGAGAGTGAATTATGCAGATAATGCAGAGGCGGAGTAATATATAGAATAATAAGATTAAGTGAAGGAACACATGGTACGCTTTAGAAAGGCGATATGGAATGGCAGTATATTGAAACTGCAATGCCGCGAATGAGTTTATAAAACTGTCGGACTGGTCTCTGCCACAGCCCGATGAAGTAAGGTGTCACATAAGCATAACCAGGGACAAGCGGTATGTGTCGCAATTTGCCAGCTGGCTGCATGACAGGTCAAATCCTACGGGAGCATTTATTATGTCCGCTTGTGTAGGACGACGGGGGTTAATTTCAACCCTGAAGAATCCGGAATATTTATGGCAGAATAGATCATCGCATCTCTAAAACGTAACACATGTATACTGTATAAACAATTATGATGAGATTTCAACAGATTTCTAACTTGGTCCTACATTATCAACATTTATTAAAGAACGTTGGCGACTCTCAAAGAAATGTAATTTTCTGGAATTATTCATGATGATTTAATAAATACCAAACATATATAAATTGGGAATTATTACAACTAATATGCCAGCCATTTGCGAAGTTGTAGACCCCTGCATTACAATAAGTGAAGCATTGAATGCGTGTCGATTTATATGAAAGTTAAGTTATTAAAGAAAGTAAATCTTAATGAAAATTTGACACGCATTCATTGTTTTAAACGATCATCGATTTAAACTTTGAAAATAGAGACAATTGTGAGCATGCAATAATTAAATAATAAATATAGATAAAAATGTAGATTATAGAAATACGCAACCAAGATAGAATGAGGTAAGCTAGATTAGTAGAGAAATTTACACATTACATTAATTATTCAATTTAGTTATACAAATGGTAGTTTTTACATTTTATAAGTTAGATAAGTATTATGAAAAAGAGCTATAGCATATTATTAGAGTACTCTAGAGTTTGAACACAGACAGGTACCTGTTTTATAAGAAGTTTTCTGATTCCATTAGTTTAGCAGCAAAGCGTTCACGAGTGGCAATTCTTTCTTGTATTTAGATATTCATTTAATTTCATGGCAGCAGCAGCTTTCTCATTCATTTCAGGCAGCAGATCTTCATGGTGAATTTATGACAGGCAATGGAAAGTTCAGCATCCGATAGGCCATCTCCCGATGGAGAGTAATCTAGGTGCTTTACTCGGTCATACCTTGGCAGGAACAAATTATTTTATTATTTTTGGAGACTCTCAGTGGATCAAGAGCAAAGCTAAAGTTTAAGTGAATGTCTCCATCAAGTCTAAGATGGCCTCTTTTTTATCTTGATCTTTCACATTTTTGTTAAGATATTTTTAGGTTTTACTTAATCTGCCCTGAGGATAATCAATGCATTTAGTTGGTTTTTAATTAAAGAAAGCTGCCGTTCTATTGTTTACATTTTACATTTACTAATTACATTTTTGGGGAATTTTTCTTTAATTAATCTATTCTCTATCACTGACCGATGCTTTTAAATTTCAAAAACAAAAAGGGAACATAAGATTATTTTAACTTTTAATTAAATATTACATCAGATATTTTTAGAATTATTATTAAATGAAATTTAAACAAAGCAATAAATACGAACTTTATAATCCAAAATAAATGATTAAAATTATACAAAATTATATAACTAAAAGAAATCTAAATTATATTATTTTATCCCTATTTATTGCCTTTAATTTGAGATCGAAATGTGTGCGCGTTTATGCTGAATTCTACATATATTTATACATTTTAATATTGCTACACACACACACAACTCAATATCAAAAAGTTTAAATTTGGGCGGGATAGACCGGTCAGTGAGAGACGACAGAAAAAGGTGAAACTTAAGATTCGAATACGAATCTTACTGTTTCAATATATAGTTATTAAATAAGATATATAGAGGTAAATATGTAAAGAGATAATTGTTTATAAATGAGTTGTGGATGATAAAAAATGGTTAAGTTAAATAGGAGTATAAATGTGGGTATATTTATAGATATTACATAATAGAAAAATAATAAATTAATAAACTTAGCATAATATTTACATATAAAACAGTATAATAAAAATTTATAAGAATTATATAATAATAATAAAAGTTAAAGTGTATAAAATAAAATAAAAATATATATGTAAATAAAGTTGTAGGGAATATATATATAAACATGTAAAGCAGTATAATATAAATTTATGAGAATTATATAATAATAATAAAAGTTGGAGTGTAAAAAATAGAAAAATATATAAATAAAGAGGTGTACGGGATATATATATAGTTTAAATAATATGTAATAGAGGGAGCTAGGGTATTAGATAATTTAAAAAAAAAACACGTTTTTTTAAAAGATCAAAATAGACTTGGTAACTTCAAAGATTATAATGGTTATAGGTTTTAAATATTCAGAAATAATAATAAGTATAAAATATTTTTAAAACAAGAATGAGTAAGGAAATAATAAATATTATATGATTTAAAATTAAAAGAATTTTAATTACTAACCATAAAGTTTAAGTTTATGAAGAATAGAGATAATTAGTAGATTGTTAATAATAATAAAATAGATAATATATTCAGATTAATAGTTGTCCTTGAATGTATATATGTATAAAGTTAGGAATACACATGTATAATTTATATTTATTTTCTATTTATGTTGTAGATTTTATTTTATATTGTTTTATTTGGGTTTGATTATTTATTTCAGTTTTTTAATATATATATTTTATGCTGTTTTTAGTTTTTTATTGTTTAAATTTTTTATGGTGTTATTATATAGTTATGTTTTTTATTTTATTTTGTTCATTATATCATAGCTCTGAAGAAGACTGCAGGTCAGTCAAAACGTAAGTGTATGTATATGTACAAATAAAGAGTTTTGCTAAAAAGTGTTTGAAGCGGTATGGATAAATTGTATTTAGCAATAAATTATTAATTTGATTTATATATGCATTTCATTGAAAATCAGATTTTCAATGATATGGATGGTTGAAGGATTGGAGAGTGGAGAAGATTGAAGCCTGGCGATCATCAAATTTTATATAAACAGGCAAAACTCTCCATACAGTAGTACCACTCAGTGCCAGCCAGAGTAATCAATGGATACCAGAAGGTTTGTGTATAAAATCCATATCTAGTGCCTACTCATTCAATATCCCCACTGCATCTACATCTTAGGATCTAATGCAACCCTCCAGCAGCCATTGATTACTCTGGCTTGCACTGAGTGGCACTACTGTATGGAGAGTTTTGCCTGTTTTAATAACTGTTATAAGCAAGCATATGAGATGATGATCATGTGATGTTTGGTGGAAATTTATATATATATATTACAATGAAAATTTTCGGTTTCGAAAACTAATACATGGTTATATATAAATGAATTTAATAATTTCATGACCTATCATATCTATGATTTGAGTTTAAGTACCACTGAATAAACTTTAAAATAATTTCAACACAATTTCTTAATTAACAATCATTTATTGGTCACTAGAGGATTGAATAAGGCTGAAAACATTCAATTTCTCACCATTTAGTAATTGAAACTTGAAATGTACTATTTTTTATTTTCTTAATCCTCTATAAAGGAGTGTCAGAGAAGCAATTGCCCTAAAATGGTCTGTTTAATAGCATACTTTTTATTGCACGCCATGTAGCCCAAAAGCCATATGTTGTTTATCTAATACTTTTTATGCATTGTTTTTTCGTTTCCAATGCTAAAATATTTTTCTAAAATTAAACTTTCATCATTTATTCAAATTCAGGATTTGAAAATAGTATAATATATTCACATATTGCTATTTTACTCAATTTTGTATACTTCCAATAGGTGCAATTTTTTTATTTATAATTTTATTTAAAACTATTTTCTAAAAAAAATTTCTCAGGATGTTTTCATAAATAATGACGAATCCATCTCTGAAACTTAAAAAAGTTACTAATGGCAATTTAAATTATGACACTGTTTAGATTTTGAATTATCTTATGATCAAATATATATATATTATCATTTTGTCTGATTTTATAAAATTGTCTGATCTAAAAAAATAATAAAGTAATATAGATATAAAAGTCGTACAACAAATAAAGATTACATTTTATTTAATATACAAATAATAGCTTTAGTAGTTTACTCCAGAATAGAAGCCTTTGAGGATAAATAAATATTAATTTCTATACGTTTCTAATCAGGCTAATAAATTAGTGTTAAGGTGGAAATTTTTATTTTCTTTATCTACGAGTTAAAAATTAATATTGAATATTATATATGTATATAATAAATTATAAGAATATTTGGCTCTTTTTACAGCCTGAAAAAACTTCAGGCATATTCCTTGTTTAGCACATTAATACTACAGAAAAAAATCCCAATACATATATGAATAAAGGCAAAGATCTTAAATGTTACACAAACTGTGCCAATTATCAATCAAAGAACATGAGTCAGTATTTTCCTGAAGGTTTGTGATGATGGTATTTTAGTTGTATTTATATATTGGACTATTTCAAATTAGCCTTTAGTCTAGGGAAGAACAGTTTATGCCATCAATCATAACACCTATTTTCAGAAAAAAAAAATAGCAAATGCCTCACTGTGCTTGTATTTACTTGGTAGTTTACACGTTCCTATTATTATTCTAATACATAGTTAACTAACAATACTTCACCCTGAAAGTAGATATACAATATAGTTAGCAACCTTTCTTCTATCATTTTATTTAAGATGAAATATCATTTAAGACTACTTAGATGTTCTATAAGTTTACTAACCTGGCTCCAAACATTATAATTTTTAGAAATTAATTTACCATAACAGGCCTATCATTGTGAGTACTGAGGTTTGAAATTAAAATGTCTACTTTATCTATCCTTTTTGGTTTCTATCTCACTTTCTCCTGTGCAATTGGCTTCTATTTGAATCATATTTGCTGAATTATCTTTTGTATAATTGGCTAAACTTTTATTCTTCCCCATTTTTCTCTGATCAACCTTTTATTCTTCCCTATTTCTCTCTGATCAAGCTTTCTCCTGTGCAATTGGTTTCTATTTGAATCCTATTTGCTGAATAATCTTTTGTATAATTGGCTAAACTTTTATTCTTTCCTATTTCTCTCTGATCAACCTATATTTTCTCCAACTAATAGATGTTCCAAGTTTGATTGAAACTTTATGAAGATATTTTTTTTCGTGTCAATGATTGATTTATAATAATGTAGAAGTTAAATAAAAACATACCATTTTTTTATTTGATTCATAAAATGTTTTTTTTTCATGTGTCATAGCATAAGCCAGGAAGCGAACCCACTAACCTGGGACAACTGCTTGTAAAGCAGCTGTTGCTGACCTCTCGACCACCAATGCTTGACTTTGTAAAATAGTATTGATACAAGAAAAGGCATTAATTGCAATTTTATTATAATGAATTTAGAAAGTCTTATTTGTAAATTATTCTAATAATATTTGCATTCAGTGTTTATTATTTCATAAATATTATACATATAAAGAGACGAGAAAGTGAAAAAAGGAAAAAGACGAGTACTCAGAGAAAGAAATGATAAATTTCATCTCGTTTGCATACCATACAATATTAAAAATATAGAGTGATGTATCCATGTGTATGATTATATACATTAAGACACAATGTTTTTAAGTAATCAGAATAGCAAATAGTCTGTGACAACTCTATTTCTACAGTTCGCTAAAGTTCAATTCCCTCGATGTTCTTTCAGGCTGGCTGCTACAAAAACGGTTCACAATGGGCATACCTTAGCCCCAGTCCAGCTTAGCTGTACACAAACTCTTCATAGTAAGCACTGCGACTGACCTTAAGCTCCTTACAGCTTCTGTCTATGCAACAGTCTACCAGTAACTCCACTTGAAAACCGCTGGAAACTCAACTCTTTATTCAGCTGCTATCCAGATGGTTTCCTCGGGCTATGGTCTCCTTCAGCTATACCCGTGAATTACAATTCCACTGGGTGCTGGACATTAACTGCAAGCACTGACACTAGATGTCTCCTACTGGAATTGAACAGTAACTCTACTGTAGATGCACTCAAATACTGTCTGCTACTCCTCACTGCTTACACTGCTCTGTGTAGTTGTTATACAATCTTTCTATAGCTTTCTGATAACTGCAGAAATTAATACACTGTCCAATAAGGTAACGTCTCTTATCTAGAAATATTTGCCATCAGCAAATATTTCTTGGAATTAACGTTCGCCATTACATTAATTAAATTCCTCAGTTATCAGTGCGCGATCTAAAAACAACCTCTCAAATACATTCTAGTTTTTCTGGAGTGCACAAACATGCCTGCCAATTTTACAAAATACTACACCTCCCTCCACTCCAGAAAAACCCTTGTTGCGATTCCTTGGTGTTTTGTTGTTGGTTTTTTTTTTTTCTACTTGGAGGAAACATATTTCCCATTATTTCACTCAGAAATATTCCATTCCAAACTGCTGCCAAACTTCTTCGCCAGTTACGTTCAATGGTGACTGCGCAAGCGTAGTGGAACTCAGCTTCCAGTGGAGACTGTGCAAGCATTTTATTTCCAAACTTTCACTTCTATTGTTAACGTTATACTAACTGGGATTTCCCTTTTTCACCCGATTTATCCGTCTATGGCTAAGCTTGTTGTATGCAAAACTTATTCGCTACTCACAGGTTCCAAACATGACTGCGCCATTGATGTACCCATGTGTATGATTATATACATTAAGACACAATGTTTTTAAGTAATCAGAATAGCGAATAGTCTGCGACAACTCTATTTCTACAGTTCGCTAAAGTTCAATTCCCTCGATGTTCTTTCAGGCTGGCTGCTACAAAAACGGTTCACAAAGGGCATACCTTAGCCCCAGTCCAGTTTAGCTGCACACGAACTCTTCATAGTAAGCACTGCAACTGACCTTAAGCTCCTTACAGCTTCCGTCTCTGCAATAGTCTACTTCACTTGAAAAACGCTGGAAACTCAACTCTTTATTCAGCTGCTATCCAGATGGTTTCCTCAGGCTATGATCTCCTTCAGCTATACCTGTGAACTACATTTCCACTGGGCGCTGGACATTAACCACAAGCACTGACGCTAGATGTCTCCTACTGGAATTGAACAGTAACTTTACTGTAGATGCACTCAAATATTGTCTGCTACTCCTCATAGAGTATAACGCTTTATTAAAATAAATAAAAATATTTACAATTTTCTAAAGTCAAAACTAGCCCTACTAAAGGAATTACTAATATATATATATATTAAATTGATATATATATATAAATTCTAATATTCTCACGGATAAATGATGAATTCATAGTATTATTTCCGAGAGCTTTCAATATATATATATATATTAAGTCGACCTAACGTTAGAATATTTAATTATCAAATTTATATATATTATAGAAAATATATGATCAAGAGTGTAATTTACGGTGTAGTATATGCATTTTATTCTAAAAAACAGCATAAATAACTTTTTGTATTATCTAAGCAAAAATATGTTAAGAACAAAGTTAATTTTTTTGGTGATACAATGTTTTCTAAAATGTTATAACCACATTTTTTAATATTTTAACTGCCTTAAATACATTTGTATTAGAGCTTTTCGATGTAATAGTTAGAGATCGAATCAAACTGTAAGCAAGCTTAGAATATCTCTTTCTGGATCATTCAACTCATTGGCTATTTAATTATTGGTTAGTAAATAGATATTTACCTACTATTAATTAGAACGTAAAACAAATTCGAAAAATAAATTCTTATCACCAGTTATCTGCTTCTCCAGTGGTATATATTGATAAAATAATTTATATATATATAAGGTCAACTTAAGATTTCTTTTATTCTACTTTTAGGTAAATCTTACAATAACACAAACACTTTATTTCAGTCAATCACTACTTGAACAACAATAACTCTCTAAAAACTACGCATATTATTGATAATAATATTAAATTGTAAAGACTTTTTAAATTACTGTTTAGCCTAAAGCTCAAATACCCCTGAAGAACATTTGCTCCACACTAATAATCATTCAAATATACTTCGAAGTTAATATTCATCTCGTTTCATTCTTTATTTTTATGTTTTTATTCCATTGCAGAAGTAACGCAATTGTACCTTTAATTTTAGTTTTCATGTTAAATATTATATTTATTTAGAGATTTGATAATTTTCAAAACATAACAAAGTAATGAAAATAGAAAATAGAATATGGAGAAAAATATCAAATTATAAAGAATCACAGATTTAAAAAAAACCTATTTGAACAGAAATAGAAAATTGTTTTTTTTCCTCTTCACTTTCTTTTTTGTTTTAACTGTTTTTCTACTTTGTGTACTACATATCTCTTTTACTTATGAGATATCAACATTTTTCATTTGTTGAAAATGTAAAAAATATATATGCCAATAACTGGAGAATCTTTTCAGATGCATTAAAAATATTATTACAAAGAAATCAAGTCAGATATCATATGACCTAGAAGCCAGTAGCAGAAACCGGTCTGGGATTGGGCGTATTCTGCAAAGCTTGTTAAGAAATTATTTGCGAGCTCATTATATAGCATTAAAAATATATATATATATGTCAAACATTGGTGGTCGACAGGTCAGCGGCAGCTGCTTTAGAAGCAGTTGTGCCGGGTTATCGGGTTCGCTTCCCGGCTGACGCTATGACACATGAGAAATATATATATATTTCATCTCATCAATACAAAATTTTTTTATAAGAGGATTTATTCACTAATATGAAGAATTTAGTGGTATAATGATTATTATATTCAAGGAGCATGATTATGATTTATAATTATTTGTAAATTTTTTTTAAGTAGATGAAAAGCTTTATTAAATTACTACAATTTAATGTATAAATGCCAAAAATCTTGCACTTGTATGTTTGAAAATATCCTTTTTCGGGGATAAACACAGTAATGATTATTATGAAGCACTCATTAAGCTAAAATTTATCATTTCATTTTTAGCCCAGATATAAACTTAAAACGTATATATTTGGAAATTTTTAGCCAGAGGATATAATAAAAAGTGAAAAAAAATATAAAAACTCACCAAACAGCAATGGAATGATTAATATCCAGTATAAAGGGATCCTGAATAGTCTATGCCATACAATATGCTATTTAAAATTATTTTGCAATTTACTCATTTAACAAAGTACAAAATTTACAAAAATTCAAACTTACATACATGTAAAAATATTTTCACTGTAGTACATATAGAGAACAAGTTTTAGATGTACTATATTTATTATTAGTAATGTGAACATTTTCATTAATTTGTTGTTTACATTCAAAGATCAGTCTTTCAAGCTAATTATGTATGCGTCTTGTGCGAGTGTTAAATAATAAATTAATACTTCACTCTACAATACAAGATATATAAACAAGCATCTATTTTTATAGCGCGATGTTTATAATTGTAATTCACTAAATATCAGCCTTTTACAGCTACTGTACATGCGCTTTAATGAGTGTTAAATAATAAATGAATACTTTTCAGTGCCCATTGTGGATTCATTTTATTCTTTCTTAAATGCTATATCTTGTATGGGCACTGAAAAGTATTCATTTATTACTTAACACTCATTAAAGCGCATGTACAGTAGCTGTAAAAGGCTGATATTTAGTGAAATACAAGATATAGTATTTATGCAGGAATAAAAGGAATCCTCTTATTCCTATGACTCAAATTCTTTTATATGAGCAAGTCTGAAGTACTGTTGAGTAAAGCGTGAGAGTAGAATTCTCAATTTAAATTACTATCTACGATGTTGGAATGATGTTGGAATGAATGACATTGGTGAAATTGTCTAGAATTTACTAAACATCACTCTAAGTGAAACTTAATTATAAGTAAATAAGCATTTATTTTATTTATTTATTTTTAATTTGTTGTTATAAATCAAACTTTGATATTATTCAGGGCAAACAAAATAATGCTCTATATTGTCTTATATTACATTACAATTCATCTGGAAATTAATGTTATCAATAGAGTCACAAACAAGTCCAAACTTCTATTATGTAGTATTAGACATTTATAGATCATATATATTCACACTGACAAATGAAAAATTCATAACAACAAAAATGTAAAGCTAATATTGTAACTCAGTATAAAAATGGAATCATTGTTGTAAATTAGCATATATATATATGTATGTCCACAGATGGCGTTCTACCAAAAACACCGATCAAGCGTATGTTTTGTTTACATAAACGTCAGAGTAGCATTCACTATCTCTAACTATAATTCCACTTTCAGATCATGATTTCAAGCTATTTGCTACCATCAGTGAAAGACAGGAATAAAGAAACTAGATCTAAATACAAACTCTGAGTGTTTATGAAACAATTTCTATTCAGCTTGCAAGCGTGAATTTTTTAGACACGTAATGTCTTCAAATTCAGCATAGCAAACCAGATAGCTATATGGGTCTGATCTCAGTTCAGCATCACCACATAGTAGAAGCCTCTGCAATCTATATCATTGCAAGAAAGACCTCAAAGGTACATTTATGATAAACAAAAATGCAAGTTAAAAAACTTGCTAACGCTTGTATTTATGTCCACAGATGGCGTTCTACCAAAAACACCGATCAAACGTATGTTTTGTTTACATAAATGTCAGAGTAGCATTCACTATCTCTAACTATAATTCCACTTTCAGATCATGATTTCAAGCTATTTGCTATCATCAGTGAAAGACAGGAATAAAGAAACTAGATCTAAATACAAACTCTGAGCGTTTATGAAACAATTTCTATTCAGCTTGCAAGCATGAATTTTTTAGACACGTAATGTCTTCAAACTCAGCATAGCAAATCAGATAGCTATATGGGTCTGATCTCAGTTCAGCATCACCACATAGTAGAAGCCTCTGCAATCTATATCATTGCAAGAAAGACCTCAAAGGTACATTTATGATAAACAAAAATGCAAGTTAAAAAACTTGCTATCGCTTGTATTTATGTCCACAGATGGCGTTCTACCAAAAACACCGATCAAGCGTATGTTTTGTTTACATAAACGTCAGAGTAGCATTCACTATCTCTAACTATAATTCCACTTTCAGATCATGATTTCAAGCTATTTGCTATCATCAGTGAAAGACAGGAATAAAGAAACTAGATCTAAATACAAACTCTGAGCGTTTATGAAACAATTTCTATTCAGCTTGCAAGCGTGAATTTTTTAGACACGTAATGTCTTCAAACTCAGCATAGCAAACCAGATAGCTATATGGGTCTGATCTCAGTTCAGCATCACCACATAGTAGAAGCCTCTGCAATCTCTATCATTGCAAGAAAGACCTCAAAGGTACATTTATGATAAACAAAAATGCAAGTTAAAAAACTTGCTAACACTTGTATTTATGTCCACAGATGGCGTTCTACCAAAAACACCGATCAAGCGTATGTTTTGTTTACATAAACGTCAGAGTAGCATTCACTATCTCTAACTATAATTCCACTTTCAGATCATGATTTCAAGCTATTTGCTATCATCAGTGAAAGACAGGAATAAAGAAACTAGATCTAAATACAAACTCTGAGCGTTTATGAAACAATTTCTATTCAGCTTGCAAGCGTGAATTTTTTAGACACGTAATGTCTTCAAACTCAGCATAGCAAACCAGATAGCTATATGGGTCTGATCTCAGTTCAGCATCACCACATAGTAGAAGCCTCTGCAATCTATATCATTGCAAGAAAGACCTCAAAGGTACATTTATGATAAACAAAAATGCAAGTTAAAAAACTTGCTAACGCTTGTATTTATGTCCACAGATGGCGTTCTACCAAAAACACCGATCAAGCCTATGTTTTGTTTACATAAACGTCAGAGTAGCATTCACTATCTCTAACTATAATTCCACTTTCAGATCATGATTTCAAGCTATTTGCTATCATCAGTGAAAGACAGGAATAAAGAAACTAGATCTAAATACAAACTCTGACCGTTTATGAAACAATTTCTATTCAGCTTGCAAGCGTGAATTTTTTAGACACGTAATGTCTTCAAACTCAGCATAGCAAACCAGATAGCTATATGGGTCTGATCTCAGTTCAGCATCACCACATAGTAGAAGCCTCTGCAATCTATATCATTGCAAGAAAGACCTCAAAGGTATGATATAGATTGCAGAGGCTTCTACTATGTGGTGATGCTGAACTGAGATCAGACCCATATAGCTATCTGGTTTGCTATGCTGAGTTTGAAGACATTACATGTCTAAAAAATTCACGCTTGCAAGCTGAATAGAAATTGTTTCATAAACGCTCAGAGTTTGTATTTAGATGTAGTTTCTTTATTCCTGTCTTTCACTGATGATAGCAAATAGCTTGAAATCATGATCTGAAAGTGGAATTATAGTTAGAGATAGTGAATGCTACTCTGACGTTTATGTAAACAAAACATACGCTTGATCGGTGTTTTTGGTAGAACGCCATCTGTGGACATAAATACGCGTTAGCAAGTTTTTAACTTGCATTTTTGTTTATCATAAATGTACCTTTGAGGTCTTTCTTGCAATGATATGATTGCAGAGGCTTCTACTATGTGGTGATGCTGAACTGAGATCAGACCCATATAGCTATCTGGTTTGCTATGCTGAGTTTGAAGACATTACGTGTCTAAAAAATTCACGCTTGCAAGCTGAATAGAAATTGTTTCATAAACGCTCAGAGTTTGTATTTAGATCTAGTTTCTTTATTCCTGTCTTTCACTGATGATAGCAAATAGCTTGAAATCATGATCTGAAAGTGGAATTATAGTTAGAGATAGTGAATGCTACTCTGGCGTTTATGTAAACAAAACATACGCTTGATCGGTGTTTTTGGTAGAACGCCATCTGTGGACATAAATACAAGCGTTAGCAAGTTTTTTAACTTGCATTTTTGTTTATCATAAATGTACCTTTGAGGTCGTTCTTGCAATGATATAGATTGCAGAGGCTTCTACTATGTGGTGATGCTGAACTGAGATCAGACCCATATAGCTATCTAGTTTGTTATGCTGAGTTTGAAGACATTACGTGTCTAAAAAATTCACTCTTGCAAGCTGAATAGAAATTGTTTCATAAACGCTCAGAGTTTGTATTTAGATCTAGTTTCTTTATTCCTGTCTTTCACTGATGATAGCAAATAGCTTGAAATCATGATCTGAAAGTGGAATTATAGTTAGAGATAGTGAATGCTACTCTGACATTTATGTAAACAAAACATACGCTTGATCGGTGTTTTTGGTAGAACGCCATCTGTGGACATAAATACAAGCGTTAGCAAGTTTTTTAACTTGCATTTTTGTTTATCATAAATGTACCTTTGAGGTCTTTCTTGCAATGATATAGATTGCAGAAGCTTCTACTATGTGGTGATGCTGAACTGAGATCAGACCCATATAGCTATCTGGTTTGCTATGCTGAGTTTGAAGACATTATGTGTCTAAAAAATTCACGCTTGCAAGCTGAATAGAAATTGTTTCATAAACGCTCAGAGTTTGTATTTAGATCTAGTTTCTTTATTCCTGTCTTTCACTGATGATAGCAAATAGCTTGAAATCATGATCTGAAAGTGGAATTATAGTTAGAGATAGTGAATGCTACTCTGATGTTTATGTAAACAAAACATACGCTTGATCGGTGTTTTTGGTAGAACACCATCTGTGGACATAAATACAAGCGTTAGCAAGATTTTTAACTTGCATTTTTGTTTATCATATATATATATTAAAATAAAGATTTTCATGGGCTACAGATATAAATGAAATATTGTCTGGGTACATCCATGTACATTAATTGTAGTGAAAATATATATGCCAACATTTAAGCCAGATCATATTGGTCATAATGATAACCAAAGATTTTGATTTAGCCTTCAGGCTAAAAATTATTTTCAATAAATAATAAATTATTAATGCATATCAGTAAAAAATAAATTCAAGCAATGAATATAATCTTTGAAATTTAAAAGTCTACTTTATAATTACACACACACACAAAGGGCAAAATAACAACTATGATATTTTTGTGGGCATTATTTTTTTACTGCTAATGATTTTATTTTTGACTTTATTATATTTTTCTTGACTTACTTTCTGACAAAACACAAACATGTTCAAATAAAATCTAAGCATAAACATAATATACTTATTAAAAAATATATTTAGTTTAATTTTACAAAAATAGAAATAAGTACATAAATACATGATATGTGCAGA
This sequence comes from Epiperipatus broadwayi, assembly GCA_028023455.1. Taxonomy (NCBI): domain Eukaryota; kingdom Metazoa; phylum Onychophora; class Udeonychophora; order Euonychophora; family Peripatidae; genus Epiperipatus; species Epiperipatus broadwayi. Next base: position 1,776,619 of record JAQFVV010000042.1, on the reverse strand, counting down.
CTTATGATTTTCAAATTCAAGATAAAAAATAAACTGAAATCATGCAAGCATAATTACTTTTGAGTACAATGTTGAGTCTTGAAAACCTATACCCTTACACTTTTTAAAAACTTTTCTCTGAATAAGACTGCAGTTTAGTGATTTTAATTGAAATTAATATCAATAAACATACAATTTAATCCAAGCTTTTACCATCAATGGAGACAAATGACCAAAAGAACATTATAGAGTAAATGAAAGTGGGGCACTTGAAACTTGATTATCATTGGAGTTACAGGAACAAAAAAATCAAATGAAGTAATTACTGATAAGTTACAGAGGATTAAAATAAAAAAGTGTTTATTTTAGTTTATATGAATTTTATTATAACCTAATTTACAACGAACAAACTTCTGAATATCTTATTATTTTCATATATATTTATGAAATAAAAGGTTTACATATGGTCCTTTGATCAGAATAATAATACTCTTCACTTTAATTGGAAACAGTATAAACTAAAAATATTAATTTGTTAAATCTAAGTACCAAATTAAAGAGCTTGCTTATTATTTATAATTTTCATACTGATGACTAAGAGAGAAAATGCAATCTAATAATTAATTAAAAATGTAAAAACATACATATAACATAGTTTTACATTATAATTGTATGTATTTCGATATTAAACAAGAAAAGAGAAAGAGGAAATAGATGAGTAATTACATTTACATAAACTTTATAAATAAGAAAATATTTCATTGTACGGAAATATATAAATTATGAAGTTATTTTATTAAAGATTACCACATGCATAATTAGATTATAAACACCAATTGTAAATAGATGTTAATAGTGCTTTGACATGCTAATGTATTATGAACAGAATGTAACTTGCTTATTTTTTTGTTCACTCCTAGTTCTATAAAAATATGCATATAATGATAGTATTCTGGAGTGAGAGATATACTTTTAAATGAAAAATATTTCAATGGGGTTTATCTCTATGTTTTTTATTTTGATGGCAACAGGTAGTAGATTTTTATGGTTATTTACATAGATATAGTCATAGTTTAGCAGACATTATATATAATTCCAAGAAAACTTGAATGAGACTTAGAAAGCATGTCATTTGTCATATTTCAAGTAGTTTTGATTTATTTTATTAATCATTTAAGCAATTACAAATAAACAATTTTTAATTTGATATTTGAATAAATGATATTTATGTAATTGGTCAATATCCCCTATTATCCAGATTTCTTCCCATCATATGATAAATACCTAAGACAGTACTGAATAAAGATTATAAACTTGCACTGTCTGTGCATGCTTAATATATATATATATATATATATATATATATATATATGTATGTAATATACAAATCAATATATATATCAAAAATACAGTACAATTTATATAAATTATATTCTTTTAGAAGTACTTTCGACTATACACTTTGTAGTCTTTATCAACTATATAATGTTGAATAATCAAAACGAGACAACCCTTAACAATACCCATAGTTCAATTCAGATTTCCCACAATTCTGTTATCTTAACATTTGATGACTGGCGATTCATTAACATTTGACGATTTCTTGAAATCAACATAGCCTCTTTTATTTTACGTTTATTATGACAACATTCAATTTGAATAATTTTCATATTTTATAATCAAATTTAAATCCATATTGACAAGATTTATTATGATCAAATATAACAGATGATGAAGATTTATTTACATCTGTTCCATATTGATTCTCTTTTTGAATTCTATTATATAAAAGCATATGTTCTTTTATTCTCTTCTCAAATGTACACTTAGATTCACCAATGTATTGTACGCCGCATCCACATATCAATCTATATATAATAGAATTTTGATTAAACTTTGAATTTTGAATTTTAGAATTATTAAGCAATCTATTTATATTATTTGTAGAGAAAAAAGCAATATGACACAAACCATTATAAATTTTCTTAATAAACTTGACCTGCTCATCTGATATAAATGGCATTGAAATCCATTTCATTTTGATATTTTTATTTTTAATTTTATTATAGTGTTGATTTCTTTTAAATCCTTTAATAATATTAGCAATAGCATTTTTATAATAGCCAATTTTTAACAAGTCATTAACAAATAAATGTACATTTTTAATTTTATCACTAGAATATTTGCATAATTTTTCATTTCGAAATAAGAATGATTTCAATCCAGACAGCTTATGACACATAGGTACATGTGATTCATATGGAATAAAACCTCTAGTTTCAATTTGTTTAATTAACATAAGATAATCCAAACTGTAATCATTAAGAGTAACTTGAATATCCAAGAATTTTATGGAATTGTATTTCTCTTTAGTTATAACCCATTTTAACATAAGATAATCCAAACTGTAATCATTAAGAGTAACTTGAATATCCAAGAATTTTATGGAATTGTATTTCTCTTTAGTTATAACCCATTAATACAAACTGTAATCATTAAGAGTAACTTGAATAACTAAAGAGAAATACAATTCCATAAAATTCTTGGATATTCAAGTTACTCTTAATGATACCAGTTTGGATTATCTTATGTTAAAATGGGTTATAACTAAATAGAAATACAATTCCATAAAATTCTTGGATATTCAAGTTACTCTTAATGATTACAGTTTGGATTATCTTATGTTAATTAAACCAATTGAAACTAGAGGTTTTATTCCATATGAATCACATGTACCTATGTGTCATAAGCTGTCTGGATTGAAATCATTCTTATTTCGAAATGAAAAATTTTGCAAATATTCTAGTGATAAAATTAAAAATGTACATTTATTTGTTAATGACTTGTTAAAAATTGGCTATTATAAAAATGCTTATTGCTAATATTATTAAAAAGATTTAAAAGAAATCAACACTATAATAAAATTAAAAATAAAAATATCAAAATGAAATGGATTTCAATGCCATTTATATCAGATGAGCAGGTCAACTTTATTACAGGAAATTATAATGGTTTGTGTCATATTGCTTTTTCTCTTACAAATAACATAAATAGGTAGCTTAATAATTCATAAAATTCAAATTCAAAGTTTAATCAAAATTCTATTATATATAGATTGATATGTGAATGCGGCATACAATACATTGGTGAATCTAAGTGTACATTTGAAGAGAATAAAAGAACATATGCTTTTATATAATAGAATTCAAAGAGAATCAATATGGAACAGATGTAAATAAATCTTCATCATCTGTTATATTTGATCATAATAAATCTGTCAATATGGATTAAATTTGATTGTAAAAATATGAAAATTATTCAAATTGAGCGTTGTCATAATAAACGTAAAATAAAAGAGACTATGCTGATTTCAAAAAATAGATCAAATGTTAATGAATTGCCAGTCATCAAATGTTAAGATAACAGGAATTGTGGAAATCTGAGTTGAACTATGGGTATTGTTAAGGGTTGTCTCGTTTTGATTATTCAACGTTATATAGTTGATAAAGACTACAAAGTGTATAGTCGAAAGTACTTCTAAAAGAATATAATTTATATAAATTGTACTGTATTTTGATATATATATTGATTTGTATATTACATATATTGTGAAACAAATACAGATATCAAACTTTATACAGATATCAAACTTTATTTATTACATATATATATATGATTTATTATATATATATATATATATATATATATATATATATATATATATATATATATATATATATATATATATATATTATTGAAATGCTCCATAACTATATTATGCCAATCATACTTCTAAATAAAGAAAGTGCAAATTTTAGCACTACACTGAGATTGGGTTGGACATATTGTTATAAGAGATGATAACAAATGAATAGTAGTAAACCTTAAACTGAATTCTAAGAGAGGTTGTAAAAGGCCTAGACAGAGACATGTGAGATTGATGGCTGAAATAATAAAGTGTGCTGGTGTGATGTGGAGAAGAGAAGCTAGAGGTTGGAGAAGATGGATTGAACTTAGAGAGATCTTTATCCTGCAGTGGATTGATAATGATTGAAAATGATGATGATATACATGATTGTAAATAAATATTATTTCTACTATGTAAATACATGCAAACAGTACATGAATAAATTATCTCATTGTATTAAACTACTCTAGAAATTTTCATATATCAAACATACATTTACATGTGAATTAGGCAAATTGTGCATATAAAAATATTAATATAGACTTATGAAGAAGCTAATGTGTGTAATTATCTGTGAAGAAATATAATAAGTGCAAATATAATTCACATATTACAGTGGCAGATGATAATCTGCATATTGGTGTCATGATTATAATGGATTTATATTTCTAATGTATATATAGATTGTGCTTATTCCCAAATAGAAGTTCGAAGAATTGTTACATTTTCATTTACCATTGTCAAACTTCCTCCACTCACAACTTTGATGCCATCCATTTCAGATAAATACACCAATGATTATTACTAATCATTTTCGAAACTAAGATTATCTTTAGCACAGATATAAACTTTAAACCTCAGTTAAAGATTAATATATTTGATTTTTTAAATTTACACACAGGGAGTTATTTGCTTTTCTCTTTTCCGTATGTAATATTTTTATAGATATAATAAAACACCTCCATACTTCCCCATTCTTTTTAAATTCATATAAATAAAGATATAATAAAAGACAAATGCCCCCCAAGATGCATTTCTTGCTGAATCAGCACTCATCAGTTAGCCCAGGTCATTATCTTTCATATATTTTTATTATATGCAAAGTATTTATCTATAGTAAATTGTTACATTTTCATTTACCATTGTCAAACTTCCTCCACTCACCACTTTGGTGACATCCATTTTAGATAAATACACAAATGATTATTACTAATCATTTTTTGAAACTAGAGATTATCTCTAGCACAGATATAAACTTTTTAAACCTTTTAATCTTTAACTGAGGGTATCTTTTAATCTTTAACTAAGGTTTAAAGTTTATATCTATGCTAGAGATAATCTCTAGTTTCGAAAAGATTAGTAATAATCATTTGTGTCATTTATCTAAAATGGATGTCATCAAAGTAGTGAGTGGGGAAGTTTGACAATGGTAAATGAAAATGTAACAATTTACTATAGATAAATACTTTGCATATAATAAAAATATATGAGAGATATGACCTGGGCCAACTGATGAGTGCTGATTCAGCACGAAAGACCGGGGGGGCTTTGTCTTTTATTATATCTTTTATTTATATGAATTTAAAAATGGGAAGGGTATGGAGGTGTTTATTATATCTATAAAAGTTCGAAGAACTTTCTGTCACTTAACACACACTGCAATACAATTATATTTATCTACTGAGTAAGTGTAGAAAATGACATACCCATGAGTTTATTTACAGACTGTAGAGATTTCTATTAAAATCTCTCCTCATTATTCTAATAGTTATTATTTTCTTATTTATTATTAATATTCAATAAATGTATTTTGTTACAATAAATTATGCATTTAAATTTATTTAAATTTATTCAAATGCTCTTAGGATATAACAAAACTAAATAAAATTTTTTACAGTATCAAAACCAGAACAGAATTTGAAATCTTATTCCAAAAATGAAGGAATATATTTCTTCCATTTAAATTAAAACTCTGTAAATAAAACAGATATATATTTTTAAAAAAAATAAGGAGGGGAAAAATAATTTCACATGTAAATTAATTTGTAATATTAATAATCTTCACCATTAAGTAGAAGTTGAGGATAAAATTATTAATATGTGTACTAAAAGAAATTTTTTTTATAAAATTGATGTAGTTCTGATGTTGCAAGAGGGAAGTTGGTAGTGCTAAGCAGAATGTAAGATAATGCATCAGAAAATCATAATCCTCAGTATTAGCTTACAAAGATGAAGCGCTGGTGGCCGAGTGGTCAGCACAGCGGCCTTACAAGCAGTTGTCCCGGGTTGTGGGGTTCGCTTCCCGGCTGATGCTTTGACACATGAAAAGATGCTACTGTTAAAGAAATTAAATCTTTGTCTTCAAATTAAATGTGCTATTTTGAAGAGGGTTCACTATCCGGTGAAAGAGTTTGATGATGGAAACCTATCAAAGTTGTTCAAAAAAAAGAAATCAAAGTTTCTTATCTACAAGCATGATTAATCATTAAAATACAATATTGAAGTTGAATGACTCAAATAAAGAGTCATTAAAAAAAACCAAAGTAAAAATAAACTCCATCATAAAAACACGTGAGAGTTTACTTCTTTCAGAACTATCGTCGACTAGTAACATTCTTTTGTTTGTTCCTTAGTTTGGTTTACATAATCATTAAAAATATTTTTTTTGCTTTTAAAAATGCTTCCAAATTAATTATCTTGTGAAACTTTAACTTAAAATCAAATCTTTTTCCCTTTCTATTCTATACAAAATGTTAATAATTTTATGATTTTTTGTTTTTTTAAATAAATATTTTTATTTTCTGATATTTGATTTTATTATATATATGATTATGTTGACAGTTGATATTCCTAATCTTCAGAAACATTCTAATGAATTTAAATTAGAACTTACAAATCGGTTTCAAGTATTAGTAGATTTTGAACTTTATTCAGATTTGAATGAAATTAATATGAAAATAACTGATACACTTTTAAAAACTGCAACAAAGATAGCTGGTAGAAAAAAGCAGCAATTGACCAATAAAATTTCTACTGAGACTAGAGAATTTATGAAGAAAAGAAGGAATATGAAGATATACAAAAATGATGCATTAAAAAGGATTGAATATCTTGAATTTTGTAAAATGGTGCGGAAAAGAGTTGAAAATGATATAAGAAAGTATAACTGTGAACGAGCAAGGAAAGCTGTAGAAGAAAATAAAAGTCTCAAGAATGTAAAACAACATTTTGGTATTGGTAGGAAATTTATATCTGCAATAAGAAAAAAAGATGGCATTATTACTAAAAGAGAGATGACACTATGAAATGGGTAGAGGACTTTTATCAAAAATTATATAGTAATAAAGAACAGAGTACCTTACTATTTCCTATTACATCTTCTGAATTGCCCAAGAATTTTAAATGAAGAAGTGAAACATACAATTAAATGTATGAAGAAAGGAAAGGCTCCAGGTAATGATGGAATTATAATTGATATATTAAAAGAGAAGCAGGTGAAGAAATAGAATTTTTTTAGCAAAGTTATATACCAAATGTCTAAATGATAAAAATATACCAGTTGATTGGAAGAATGCAGTAATAATATTAATATTTAAAAAAGATGATAAAGAAGATATTAGAAATTACAGACCTATCAGCCTTTTATCAGTTTTATACAAAATTTTTACCAAGATAGTTACAACTCGTCTACAAAGAATATTGGATTTCTACCAACCAAAGGAACAAGCTGGACTTAAAAGTGGTTTTAGTACAGTAGATCATATCCCACTATTGAGAGAAGTTGAGCTGCAGAAAATGTTGCAGGAATTATCAGATGAAAGTAGGAAAGTAGGACTAAAGATAAATGTTAAAAAGACTAAAATAATGTTTAATTGATTTGCTCCAAATAGTAAAATAAAGATTGATTATGATATAAGATTGATTATGATGAATTAGAAGAAGTTAACAGTTACAAATACCTTGGTCAGATTATTAATACAGATGGAAACATAATTGATGAAATTAATCATAGAATTAAACTTGGTTGGAGTGCTTTTGGTAAAAATAACTTGATACTAAAAGGAAATATGCCTATGTGTTTGAAAAGGAAGGTTTTTAACAAATGGGTTTTACCCAGTTCTTACTTATGGATCTGAGACATTGGACACTTAATAGAAGAGCAATACAGAGACTCCAGACCACTCAGAAGTATGGAGAGATGCATGTCGGGAATAACAAGAAGAGATCGAAAACATAATGTATGGGTAAGGAAGAGAACAAACAGGTATTATTGACCTCACTGAAAAAATTAAAAGATTGAAGTGGAGTTGGGCTGGAGCCTTAGTGCTAGAAGAGATGATAATAGATGGATAATTGAAATCTTAAACCTGGATTCCAAGAGATTGTAAAGGAAACCCAGAAGAAGACCAAATGTGAGATGGATGGATGAAATAAGAAATTAATGGTGGGGTGATGGGAGAAGAGAAGCTAAAGATCGGAGAAGATGGGTTAAACTTTGGAGGGACCTTCATCCTGCAGTGGATTAATAATGGTTGATGATGATGATGATGATTGATTATGTTGCGAGTTTGCTGACATATATGAATTTACAAATCAAACACACACACACAGTCATGCAAAACAACAAACCAAACAAGAAATATTCATTAACATAGATGTATTATTGTGTGCACTGCACATCCTATCATTTTAGTTTATTTTATGTATTGATATATGTAGTTAGTTTGTCTAAAGAATAAATTATAAATCTAATATCGATACAAATAAACTAAAATCAACAGTATATCCATTCATATGCATACTTTTAATAATCTATGTGTCTAAGGTGTACCTCATATAATACATAATAAAGCTTCAATGTATTCAATAGCAGAAATATTACAAGCTGAAATGAATCTAAATATTGACATATCAGAATGATCCATCCATCCAATCATCCATCCATCCATCAATACATCTTGACATAAAGTGAAATCTAATTGTACTCATAAATGATTTATTATTAGTTATGGTTTTAAAAATAGGACAGTAAAAATATAAATTTATTAACAATATAAAGGTTTAATGTGCTATTGAGAACATAGTTAAAAAAGATCAGCACACGTTCTGAACTCAGAAATATGAGAAATATCTCATTTTGGTCATTTAATTGAAATTGTTGTACTTAGTTTATTTCTCTGATATTGAAATGACATTTGATTCCTTCCCTTTTTTAAAAAAAAAAGCAACTGATTAAATAATCATTTTTGTTTCCATCCATTTTCTATGAATTATGAAAGTACATAGAAATATTTGAATATTGATTTCCCTATCTGAAGGCCTATAAAGATGCATTAAAAATTTATGATCAAAACATAATTTTTGATCATCCTTAATGATAGTTTATATATAACTACACGAATATAAACTATAATTATTACTACTGGTATCTTATTTGATTCATCTAGGAGTTGCCTAGAATTAATATAAAAATTCAATCGTGTATATATATGAATTTATTATTGAGTGCTTTTATTACTCATTGATTAAAAACCAATATATGCTGATTCAAATTTCTAGGTATCATTAAATCAGAGAATCAAACTTTTCATGTAGCTGATTCTTATTGTAGTAAATAATCTGAACTAAAAGATTACTTTAATAAAATATTTTCTGGTGTCTTTAATAATCCAATAAAAATGGGTTTTAAAATTTTGCTTTCTTTTTTAATTCTCTGATTCTACTTTAGAATAGGTTACTCCAGCAGTTCTCAAAGCATGTCCTGTAAAAAAAAATGTAGAAATAATAATAGATAGCACCATGCAATTGTAGCCAGCAATTTTTTGTATCTATAAGCTGTGGCTGCCTGTGTGCATTGTGGTCAGTTTCTGCATAACCTGGTGTGACCTGCATTTTTCTGTCCGTTATTTTCAAATGGTCACGATATAATATTTTTGTAATTTTGAAATTTTGAAGGTTAGTGTTCTGCAGGAAAAATATTAAGTGATATGTGTTCGGCAATTTTACAAAGATTGAAAACCCTGGTTACTCACTCCACTCTACATTATTCCTTTTAGAATGACTTAGTAGAATCATAAATATTGTTTCACAAATAATATGTCAATCTAAATTTCTGACTTTTTTTAACTGACCTAATTACAAATATTTATATACATCTCTAATTGAAATAAAATCCTGTTTTTACTTCACCTTTGAGTGGTAAGTTTTAAATTGAGCTTTACACAAAAAAGTAAAGCTTAGTCCTTCAAATTAGGATTCCACACTCCACCTTCAATAAACAGAGTGATAAACAATACCAAAGACAAAATACCTTCTGATCAAATAGCCCAAGCAGTTTATAAAATTTCATGCCCAACCAATGGATGTAGAGCAGCATATTATGGAGAGACCTGTGCCAATATCACCACCAGAACATCTCAACATCACTATTTATACAGGAGAGCTATAAACAATACTAAAAAGAAAGCCATATTCTTTGAGCACCAAAAACCAACAGTCCATGTGTTCGAACCCACTATGCCAAGGGAACTGTGCACTGAACATAATGATATGAAATGAAAGATTAAGGAGGCATGCTTTATTGATTGCAAATGACAACTATGCAATAAACCGAAAAGAATCGTGTTTTGTAATCTCCAGGAAATGGTCTTTATGAAAGAAAACTTTGAATAAATTTTGCATAAATTACTGTTAAATTTCACTTAAAACCTCAATGTAAGTTGACACTCCCAAGATAGGCTATGAATATGGAGACTTAAGTTCTCTGAAGGCGCTCAGCTGTATAATTCTATTCTAACAATACTAAGCTTCACTTTTTTGCATAAAGCACAATTTAAAACATACATCTCTATGTTTATACATATTGAGAAACATATGGCTTGAGAGTAAAACAAATATAGATAGAACATCAATAATTAAGTAACTGATAATTCAGTACTTCTTTACTTTGGACAAAATTGTGAGGAAGACTTCAAAATCACACAATCCCTAGATTTTATTATTTTGCTACGAGTTATGATTTAGTCAAGTAACATTTTTAAAAATTATCATAAAATAAATTATTGCACTTAATTTATAAGTAAAATTAAAAACAAATCACAGTGCAGTATATAAATTAATACACCTGGCTGGCATAAGATTGCGTTTTTTCTTCTTAATTTAATTAACCACTTTGATACATAATAAAAAATTATCCAATGGCTCACGTAAAAATAACTTAAATTTTTTCCCTAAAATAGCAAGTGAAAAAGATAATTATAAGAACAACCTTTAATTATTCATATTTAAAAATACATTTCTGAACTATTTATCTAATTATTACTAAAATGCTACAAGCATAATATTGCTAAAATATTATTAAAAAGTTAACAGAAATATAAAAAAAATAGATAGATATAATTTTTTAAATATAATATGTATATCTGCTTGATATTAAAATATATAATTATTGTTTAATAATTAAAATATACAGGCTTATTATATACATGTGTCCATATATGTAATATATAGGAGTATATAAGCATGTACTTTCAGATGACCCCACCACTCTCCACACTATCTCATAACACTGATACACTTGAACACATATATATTTGAAAAGATAAATAATCTTGCCAATATCACGTGTTTCACACCAAACCCAGCAATCATCAGTTGAGTCCAGATTACCATCTCCACACATATATGCTATAGGTGCTCATATATATATTAAGATAGACAATCCTCACTTTAATGGACAGACTTCAATCTACTCCACACTCCAACTCTTCAACCATCCATCAATTGAAAATCTGATGATGGAATGCTCAAAAACCACCCCTGAGGCTGAGATTCTTGTCACACCCATGCTGACCCAAGGTCAATCTGACCCTCATGTATAAGACATAATCCATTTTTAATACCACATATACAAGGGATAGGCAGACATCTCCACTATGTAATAACTGAAATACACAGGCTTATAATATATCTGTGTCTATATATGTAATATATAGGGTATAATTGCTTACTTCTCCAATAATCGTAATAGTATATACAAGCACTTTAAAACGCTGGTTGAAGAAGCTGTTAATAGCAAACAATCAAAATGAGTTAATCCAGGCTAAGCACTTTCGAGGTGTTATCCTCTTATGGGGGATATAATAGCCCAAATAGTAATAGTTGTCAATAACAGAGCCAATCAACATATATATATATTGCAAACAGGAGAGCGCAAAAGAACAATAATATTTCAATATTCCTCGAACACGAGAAACAAGCTGGTCATAGGTTCGAACCCTGCAACCCCAAAATTAAGTGCACTGAAACTAACGATTGCAAAAGGAGGATAAAAGAAGCGCATTTTATCATCAACGACAATAACGCAATTAATAGACGCGACACATGCTTCGCTATCTCCAGAAACTGGACAAGCTGATTAATTTATATAGACATTTATATATGTTACCATCTAATAATATCACAACAGCTATTACTATTTTGGCTATGATTATGAAGGATAACACCTCGAAAGGGCTTAGCCTGGATTAACTTATTTTGATTGTTTGCTATTAACAGCTTCTTCAACCAGCGTTTTAAAGCGCTTGTATATTCCATTATTGTTTAATATATGTTAAGGGAGGGACTATAGTGAAGAGTTAAAACATATATCATTTCACTATTACTATATTATTTTTTTAGTCTAAAAAAAATTATTAGTCCAGGAAGCCGTAAGAACCAACAATGCAAGATTATTGATGCAAAAACTGAACTGCAAACGAGATTTTAAAATTACACTATTTAAAATTATCAAAAGAAATACTATAAATTTATTTTGTATGTAGTTAATGTGATGATCTTTCTTTTTATAAACGTTAAATCTTATTAAAGGATTACAGCTAAACAGTCAAAAACTTTTCTATGACAAAGTTTCTTTTAGAAGACATATTAACAGGTTTCTTATATCATGTGATATATCTGGCAATAAGAAACATAAGACAGATTAAATGACTCCATATCTTTTTCTTCTGAGCAAAATTCACTTCTTTAGATTTTCTTTTGGTCATGATAAATCTTTCAAAGCTATTTAAGCAAAATGCAATTTGGAAACTAAGAGTAAAACTAAATAACCTTTTCTTATTGAATAACCATTTATTTTCCTTTAAATCTTCTGGTAGGTGCTACTATCAAGATTTAGAAACATTTTATTTTAATTACAAGCCTTCACAGAAATAAGGATAAAATCTGTTTACTTAACCTTTCTTATCTGAAAAATGATTTAGTGGAAAACATACTTCAAAAGTAAATCCATCCTACCGCCCGAAATGTGAATGAAAAACAAGTAGCGGTATGTTTAAGATACGAACCCGTCTTTGCTCTATGTTAAATACTTCTTAAAATAAACTATTTGATATTTATATGCTATACACTATTGCTTTTGTATGTATTATATAGAGAAGGTTAATGAGTAAAAGGTAAACTAAGATTTTTATTTCTAAATTCATACTCAATATTGATAAAAATCTATTTATCTTTGATTTTAGAGACCTGCTGAATTAATTGGTTTTACTATATTTAAGAGATCATACAGTTTATATTTGAAGAGCATATTTTAGACATGAATTAATTAATTTTAATTTTTTTAAAAAATATCACAATAACAAGATATTTGTTGACTTAAAATTTCAAGTTCTATATTTGTTCTTTTTACATATGTATCACTTAGTGATGGATTTAACCAATGCATGGTCATTTATGTTATTATTAAAAAAATAACTAATCATCCATCTGATAACCCCTGATTGAATGGCGAATAGACTCAAGTTTGTAAACTAATTATCAGAAGAAAAAAATCCTAAACTTATTTATCAACTGAAATAAACCTCAGCCTATCACTCAATCTAGATTAGAATCCCAATTTGTGATGCAATAAGATAAATATGCCAACCATTTCTCTATCAGATTTTGTTCTTTATTTTGATTGTCTTAAAAAATTAAATATTACATATAAAAATTTTAAAAAAAATAATTAATAATTTTACCACATATAGAATCTATTTACAATAATATTGTATATTATATTAAAATTTATTTTATTACAGTAAATCATTACAACAATAAAAAATTATTGTCATGCGTAATTAACTGAGAGGTCAGCTTACAGACAGTTGTCATAGGGATCCACTTACTGGCTGAACCTTTGACAAGCGCAAGGGAAAAAAATTCTAATGATTAAAATATTTTTGTTAAATTTTTTTCGTGCAATATGTTTATGTCAACATTTTAATGTTATTATCTTGATAATTCATTTCTTGTAGTAATTTTTACTAAGAATTGTTGTATAGTATAAGGAACCAAAATGTATTTAAATAACTTCAGTGATTAATTTTTTAACTTTCAGGTTTTTGAAAAAATGGCAGTCATATCTTACTAGAGCAAGTGTAAGTTTTTTTTTATTGTATTTCAAAGTGCAGCAGTTGTAAAGCTTTTAATGGCCCTTATAATTGTAAATGAAAGGGTCATAAATTATCATCTGTTAGTTTAGTATTGTTCAATCTTTATGTTTTTAGAAAAAAAATTTCTTACTAATATAATGAAAAAATACTAGTATATATATCATTCAAAATCAATCAACACTTAGTCAATCCCAATAACAATGGTGATCAAGACAACTTCATTTTAACAATAAAGAGAGGTTGCCTTGACAACCGTTTGAAATTGTGGATTGTTATTGATATTGGGATTGTCTAAGTGTTGACTGATTTCAATAGCAAATTTTAATAGAAGACAATTCTATTTCATAACCATATGCAAAAGGCAGTATAGAATATATATAATCAGTTATAAACATAATTGAAACTTTTAAGTGAGTAAATGCAGATATGGGGATTCTCAAGCAAAATGGCTAGTTTTCTAGATCTACTTTGTTGCCACACTTCATACTAAAAAATATTGCCTAAGAATGTTTTAAATAAAAAAATGTCACATTTAAATTTTTATTTAAAAAAAGAAGATAATACAAATATTTCTAATTTTCCCAAACACTATTTTGCATGATCATATTTGATTAATTGAAAAACAATAATAAAAATTCTTACAATTTTTATGGAATAAAAAGCATCATAGACCAAAAACTCATAAATAATATTATTTTATAATATGAAACTAAGTAAAATGTGATTTCAAATTAGGATAGCTATTTTGATCTTATGTTGGGTATAGAAATTTAGTAAATTCATTATAATTACACTATGGTGTCAATACAATATAAATATGCAAAAAAATTAAAAGTAGCAAAATATATAGGTCTGTCAATAGAACTTTAACCACTAAACATCACATGATCACTATCTCATACTAGCACAATAATTGTTATTAAACAATTCAAAACAAAACAACACTCTCCATATAGTAGTGCCATCTTGTGCTAACAAGAGCAATCAATGGATGCCAGAAGGCTTGTGCATAAATCTCTATCCTAGTGCCTACTCATCCAATATCCCCAGACTAGTTTCTGGCTTGTGGCCTTCATCAGTGAGAGCCTTGGATCTGAGAGCACCACCTGATCTTAGGATCTAATCCCAACCCCTCCAGCACCCACTCTTTTAACTCTATTTAACTACAAAACTATGAGAATGAAATTGAAAACACAAGATGGCACTACTATATGGAGAGTGTTGTTTTGGTTTTGAATTGTTTAATAACAATTATTGTGCTAGTATGAGATAGTGATCATGTGATGTTTAGTGGTTTAACACCAATCCTGCCTAATAGGATAGTGGTGGCTATGGTTGTTAAAGAGCCAAAGACACCAAAATGTATGGGTACTGAATTGAGTTCAGACCCATATGACTATATAAGCTATTGAGCTTGGATTGAAAATATTAATAGTGTTTTCAATTTCATTCTCATAGTTTTGTAGTTAAATAGAGTTAAAAGGTGGGTGCTGGAGGGTTGCATTAGATCCTAAGATCTAGATGCAGTGCTCTCAGATCCAAGGCTCCTCACTGATGAAGGCCACAAGATAAAAACTAGTCTGGGGATATTGGATGAATAGGCACTAGATAGGGATTTTATGCACAAGCCTTCTGGCATCCATTGATTGCTCTTGTTAGCACAAGATGGCACTACTATATGGAGAGTGTTGTTTTGTTTTGAATTGTTCAATAGAACTTATGATAATCATATAAAACAAAAGGCTGTTCTTAAAATTGTAAATAAAAGCATAGTGAAATTAAAAAGAATTAACACATACTTATCCAAATAAAATGAGTTTCTTGTTTCTGAGATTATATTCCAAAACAAATTTTAAATATTGATAACAATACTAAAAATTAATTTTAATAAACATCAAAATAAACAAGACTAAAAATTTAAAAAATCCAGTTTTAGATCACTAAAAAAAATAAAAATATCAACTAATACACATATTATGATTTTTAAAAAATATTTTAAATTTATAAGTTTACAATAGAGATAAAAAATTTCATATTAAATGCTTTTATTGACTGTACTAACAAGAAATAAATTAATGATGAAGCTTCTAAATTTAACTTGAACTAAAAGCATGGGGTGTCCAGAAGTTAATTAAGTCAATCCCTTGTTATAAAAATAAGGATTGACTTAAATAATTTCTGGACCCACCATGCTTGGTTGAGGAGACAATTATTTTGTTTCTGTTTAGTGTATAGTCAATAAAATCATTTATTTTATCACTATCATTTTAATGTTTTTAGTATTACACAGTAAATAAAAATAGAAAAGGTTTTATATTTTAAATTAACTGAACACTTATAGTTCATATATATCACTAGCTATTTATGCTATAAGTTAAAATGTATACTCCTTATGTATATATCATATTTAGTATGTGTACATAATGTGTATATATTGTAAATAAACTTCACTTATTACATACAATTTTATTTTAAATGAATATCACACATATAGTATGTTTAAGTTATTATATATTTTTTAGTAACTTAATATATATATATACTTTTAATGTTATATGAATTTCTATTTTATACTTTTAATGTATATATTATATTTAGTATGTGCTAATAATTATATATGTATAATAAATCAGTAACTAAGTTTTTTATTTAAATTGGATAGATTTATTTCATTTTAAAATAATTGTTTTTTTAAAAAAAATACTAAAGAAAAAAGTTGACTATCTTCTTTAACTTTTTGCATTGTTTTAAATAATGTGAGTTTTCTAGTTTGCTTTTTTTTTTTTTAAAAAAAAACAACAATTGTTCTAAAATAAAAAATAGAAATACTTTTAAATTAAAAGTTTTAAATGGTTTAATTATTAAATTGAAAAAAATAATAATTAAAAAGCACTCTCATGACCATTATTTAAAACAAATGTAAATTCTAAAAATAATTGATAATGGCGATACATGAAATTATTGAATATTTTTCATATTTTTCCACCCTCTGTTCCATATTTGTCAAACTAATTGACATACCGAAAAGATATGTGTTTCAAATGGATTGGGGTGATATAAATTAGTTATATATCAATTTTAAAGCAATTCTATTGAAAATTAACATATATTAACCTTGATTTTAAAATTTCATTCTAACTTGAAAAAAATCAAAAGTAAACAAACAAAAAAAAAAACAAATTTCCCTAAATCAATAAAAGCATTTAATAAAAATTATGAAAAACATTTCTAAAATCTTTATTATCAATTGTTTGAAAATTAATTTTTAAAAAGGTAATTATTTATTTTGCTAAAAAATACCTCTTTACTTGTTATGTAGTAAAAAAATAGTTTACCAACTACTTATTTTTTGTATATATAATTTTTCAAAAAAAGTAATGTCAGGAGACCAAATAAAATATTTTAATACATAATAAGAGAATAATATTTTTAAGATAATCCAGATAATAAAATGTAATGATCTTTAAAATGTATATATAAAATACTATAATTACACATTTCTAATTTCATGCTGCATAGAAAAATTAAATTATATAAAAATATAATCTTATATATCTATAAACCATTTTTTTTCAAGAAACTATGGTGTCTTTTGTTCAAAGTCAAGTAACTTATTTCTAATAAAATTTATTTTTTTACCATGTAAATGCAATATTTAACTGAATAAATCCCTTCTATCTTTTGACAAAATGAAAAATAGTGTTGTAGGTTTTATATAAAAAATATAGATGCACAATGAACTGAAACAAAAATGAATGTGAAATAAGGATTCACAAGGTGGGAACTAGAACATTTGCAGCACCACATAAAAACAGTCAAATAAAGTGTAAATTGCTAATGAAAGAAGATAGCAAAACAATATTTTGTTTCTTTAAAAGTTAGTGCGAAAGGAGAAAATAAATGGTAACATCATATTTTTTAATTCACAATGTGTTATTATTTTCAATGAAAATTTAAAAACATAATAATAAAAGTTTTGGTGCTGCACTTTTGGAAGTAAAACTTTTCATGAACTTTCAAGCAAAAATGCCACTTGAATATTTATTTTTTATAATGAAAACTTTTGTTTTATGATTATTTGATCCATATCTTTATTCATGATTTAAAATAAGTACATATATACACACTATACTACAAATATAGGGGATTTGAACTCAGACTTTTCAAGCCACTTCACTATCCACACTATCTCATATTACTGATACACATGATCACACATGTGCAGAAAAGATAAATAATCACCAATATACATATTTTGTGCTAAACCAGCATTCATCAATTGATCCAGATTAACATCTCCCATATATATATATATATATATATATATATATATATATATATATATATATATATATATATATATATATATATATATATATATTGGCATCAGCATGGGATTTGGGAATTCTACCATCAGATTTTCAATGGTATTGATGGCTGAAGACTTGGAGGTTGGAATAGGTTGAAGTCTGTTCATTAAAGTGTAAGGATTTACTATCTTAATATAAACTGAGCACTGATTAAATATATATATATGGCAGATAGTAATCTGGACCAATTGATGAGTGCTGGTTTAGCACAAAATACATATATTGGTGATTATTTATCTTTACAGCAAGTGTGGGGTCATGTGCATAAATAGTATGAGATAGTGTGGATAATGAAGTGGCTTGAAAAGTCTGAGTTCAAATCCCCTATATTTACAATTAGGCTCCAGGTTTATGAGTGCCTGGTATTTCAAATGTTACATTATACTACAATATTTTAAAATAAAATGGATATACAAAAGTAAATATAATTTATTGTTCTATGAAAATGATGGAATATTATTTAGATGAAAATTTGATATTATTCATACATTTTATTTTTACAAATTTTTTGGAACAAATCAATCATGAGGAATGAAAATCTCTTTTAGTTAAAGATGACTATAAATAATCATTGCAATACTCCAGGAAAAAAATTCTAAGATATTAT
Organism: Epiperipatus broadwayi; assembly: GCA_028023455.1. Lineage (NCBI taxonomy): Eukaryota > Metazoa > Onychophora > Udeonychophora > Euonychophora > Peripatidae > Epiperipatus > Epiperipatus broadwayi. The sequence continues at coordinate 1,757,542 of JAQFVV010000042.1, read as the reverse complement.
AATTCTATGAGTAGTTAAAAAAATTTCCATTATTTTTTAAGCTAAAAATGTATATCATCATCATCATCATCATTAACCATTATCAATCCACTGCAGGATGAAGGTCTCTCCAAGTTCAATCCATCTTCTCTGATTTTTAGCTTCTCTTCTCCACCCCTGCACTTTTTTATTTCATCCATCCATCTCACATGTGGTCTCTTTCTGGGTCTTTTACAATCTCTTGGAATCCACTTTAAGATTTCAATTGTCCATCTATTATCATCTCTTTTAGCAATATATCCAGCCCAATTCCATTTCAGTCTTTTAATTTTTTCAATGAGGTCAGTGTTACCTATTTGTTCTCTTATTGATTATAAAACTACTTATATAAGTACAGAACAAACATTCCACAGTTTATTGCATACTTTGAAATATTTAAATTATTTATACATTTTTTGTGAAAAATTTATGTTGTTCATTATTATATAATAATTATTTATTTTTTAATTATAATAAAGTAAAGATTTAAAAAAAAAGTCAAGAATAGAAAGATAGTGAAATATTTGATTCCAACTCAATAATATATCTGACTTTAAAATTAACATGTATCAGTTTAATATCTCAAATTTTAATACTTAATATAAAGCTCATTACCTTAAATTCTGTTAAAATTTAATATCTGTGTAAACACTGGCCTAAAGTCTTGATGTATAGTAAAATTTGGAATATTATTTTAATCATTCTGTATGATATATTTGTATTTACTTTTAAAATGCTGTCAGAACCATAAAAAACATGACACCTATACATATAACAACCATACTAAAAGAAATCAAATTCATATAACTACTGAGATTATAGTTTTTCTTTAAAATGGAAATAATAAAATCTAATATGCTGTTCTTTCATATAAATTATAACCAATAATAAAAATCGGTTACAACAGCTAATAAAAATATATATTAATTATATATAAAAAGCGTTTTCAGCATATGATTTAGTGCCCTTTTTAAATGTTAACCTTCTATTTTAACATTAACCAATTATTACATATATAACACCATCTAGTGTTCATAATGGAAGTAAAATAATAATAATAACAAAATAAAACAGTGAAATAGAATAAAACCTTCATATAAAGATCTAATATTACTTCAGTATGATTTGCTACAATCATATAGGGAGACAGTTAGAGGTAAGAGCCAGAACATAACAATGCAATTAATAGATGAGATGATAAATCTGCTTTATACATTCATTACTTAACATGTGGACCTAAAATAGATGCTATAAAAATATTAAACCTTTGAAGTGCATTAAAGATCAAAAGAAAAAAACTAATAAATGAAACATATTACATTAAAAATAACTTAAGTAATTGTATAAATATTTACAAAACTTTAAAATTTTAGTTACAACTGGTCAATTGTAAATGAATGGAAAATTATATAAGACAATATATATAGAAGTAAGGGTACAATATATATATATATATATATATATAATTGCATAATATATGTATTATTTGTTTTGTATATTGTAGTCAATTTTTTGAAGTGATCTCTATATGAAGATTTTATTCTATTTTGCTAATGTTTTATTTTGTTGTTATTTTACTTCCATTACAGAACACTAGATGGTGTTATATGTGCAATAATTGATTACTGTTAATATAGATTATTAAACTTTAAAAAGGGCATTAAACCATGTGCCAAAAAGGCTTTTTATGTATGATTAATATATATTTACATTAGTTGTTATAAATGATTTTTATTATTTGTTATAGTTTATCTTTACATACAAATATGCTTCACATGTGAAGACATGCCAATTTATGATGAAGGTACATTTTGTTTGGACCATTGTAGATTGATTTAGTGATAGGTAAACTTTTACCAATGTTATATTGTGAAAGTAATTTTAGTTTGTTGTCAAGATCAATTACATTCTTTTTCTTTTTCTGTGATTCCATTGATTGTTGTTCTTGAATTTATATATTTTTAAATAAAGAATAAATATAATTCATTATGATTAACAATACTCAAACATGATTGGACAAGATTAAACAAAATCAATATTGTCATACAGTGTAATTTTATTTTTATAATAAAAATATTGTAACGTAGAATATATAGCAATAAAAAGTATATACAGTAAAACTGCCAAGTACTCTGTATCTATGTACATTATTTCAATTATACACTTTTCAAAAAAATATAAATGAACAAAAAATAAGTGTTATGATCCATAAAATTAATAAATTATATAAAACAAGAGCAATCATGATTTTATCTTAAAACACCACATGAGATTATGTTTATCAATCATATTTTTTTTAGTTAAGTTGAAAGCATATACATTCTATTTTGTGTATTTGATATAATACAACATTCACATAATAAAATGTTTTCTAAACATAAAGCTAGAAGATTTACTAAATTTAATAAAGTTTGTAAAGTATCTTTCTTAAGTAATAAAATGAAATTTATTGATTTCATAATGGACAAATAAAAGAACTGTAAAATATTCTTGTATTGCATCAGCAAACTTAAAGTTTGAAGAGTTTAATCAAGAATATAACATGAGGAATAGTGAATATATCAATTCTGAAAGCGATACAAACATAAAACAATTAGAGAGATCAATATTTATTAATAATAAGATTGTTGTTAATGTTTCCATTGGGGTAAAAAGTTATTGAAAGAAAGATTATCATTTAGAATATGGTTAATTTTTATGAAAGTCTGACACTTTGCTATTGACTTTATTGAAAAAAATAAAGATATGGTACAGTAAATTTATTATTTTTATTTCTTGAATAAATTCAAATGAATGAACACACAATATATATATATAAATGTGCTATCTTGATTTATTATTAATAATTACAGTATATTTTAAAATTTTGTTTATAATATAATCTTATTTTATACATACATACATAAAAAACATCTATTCTCTCTCTCTCTCTCTCTCTCTCTCTCTCTATATATATATATATATATATATATATATATATATATATAGTATATATATATATATATATATATACTGTATGTGTGTATGCATGCTGGAAAATACTGTACACTTGCAGTTCAATAAATAATACACACTCTATTGTAATCAAAGTTTATTATATATGTATATATATATATATATGCAAAGGTTTGGAACAAAAATAGTGGATATTGTAATTCCACTACACATGTATTTTTATTGTAGTTATTATGAATGTTTATATATATATTGTAATGGGCCAGTTGCTTGTAAACAGATAGGTGAGAACTCATCTAACCACAGTCAGTCTTTGGGTCTTCGGTAGGGTTCTGTGGTGGTACGATTAAGTACCTAACCCTCAACCACAACCGTAATATCATTTCTTTTGTTAATAATAAACTTGTATTTCATTGTTAAAATTATTCCACTGTACATGATTCTAAATAGTTTTTAGAATATTACATTGTTACATCATCTCTTGATCACACTAACAGTTATAGATCTTAAGTTCTCTGAGCTAGATTCAAGCATAAGGGTCTGATATGTAAAAAGGGGAGTATCTTAGTGTTTATGGGCATCCAGTAATGATGATGATATTCCCATCAATGATCATCATCATCATCCTGGATGGTGCCAAGATACTATTCTTTAAAGCCCATGCACTACATTTTTATTTTATTTTAGTTTTATTAGAATTTAAGTTATAGTTGGCCAGTACATTAATAATAAATGTCCAGAATATTGATGATGATCAGCATGTTTTAATATTCCAGCATTATTGTTTTTATGATTGTATATCATATGGTTTGGCACTTAGGTTAGTGCATCAAAATTAATAATTAAATAATTGCCACAAACTGGCAAAGGCTAAATAGTTGGCCTAGTCTACAGTAAACCCATTCCAAATCCAACCACAAGATTGACTACTGATTTATTTTGATCATTGATCATTCATGATGATGAATGAGTATTATTTACTCTTATACTTACTTTTATAATTATAATGCTGGTGATTTGATTTTATGATTATACCTAGTTATTCTAAAAAATTTACTGGGCTGATCTCTTAGAGAGATAACAAAATCTCTCATGCTCTTATAATATATAAAATTACTTAAATATTTTTTGACATGAAATATTACTTTAATATTATATCTTATATCTAAAATATTATACTTTAAATTTTATTATTTGAAATATCTTGTTGAGCTGGGATTGATGATGATGATTCCACCAGCCCAGGTTTACTCCATCTAACTTACCCATCCAGTTATAGCAGGAGTCAGCAATTGTTTTGGTTCAGGGGCGACTTTGTGAAAGTGGAGGTTAGCAGAGGGCCATGTCGGGGATCATTTTGTGGATGCGGAGATTAGTGGAAGTCTTTTCATGACACAATAAACACTGCTTTATTCTCTGTATTACCAAAGAAATATTTGCTTGTCCATTCTTCATTGAACACATAACATTCATCAATGATTTTATATTTTTTCAGAGGGTTCATGGATTCACTAAAGTTGGAAATTTATATATTTGCTGTTGCAAAGACAAAATTAAAATTAACCAGATCAACTGGAAAAGCATTGTACATTGTATCTACACTGTGCATGCATATTGATGTGGCCATACTAGTGGAAAATATGAGATGAATCTTCGGTTGCACATGAGAAGGAAATCTCGGTTGAAGGCAGATTTTTCTGACCGTCTTGGTGGGTCACAAAAAAACTCTTAGCAGGCCACTTGTGGCCCATGGGCCACTATTTGCCCACCCCTGAGTTATAGTATATATGTATTGTACTACTGATGGTTTAATTTATTTATTTTGATTCAGCATAAGACAGATAAACAAGTATTGTAATTATGAATATCATAAAATGTTTCTCAATAAAGCTTGAAAAAGCTCAATGGAAATTTATTTATCATCATAAATTAGCATAACTCAGATAACAAAGTGCACATTCTGTATGTATATATATATATTGTAATAGAATGAATTTAACACAATATGCAATACAATGATAAGTAAAGCAATTAATTGTTCATGGTCCCCCACATTAATGTGCCATTTGCAACTGAATAAAGTTTTCAAAGCAGAGCACAAGTGATAGCTGTGAGCATCATTTGTTATGAACAAAAGAGAAATCAGTAAACAATAATGGCAAATATAATTGACAGTTCTTTGTGAGTGTTTATATAGTATAAACATTTAAAAATACTGTATAGTCATCAAAAAAATGCCAGTCAATGAAGCGTAATGTTATAAAAGAGCAAGTGTCATTATTTATTACTGCATCCACTTAAACAAGTGCTAAATAACTAAGCATACATTCATGCCAAGATCATAACTATATGATACTGTGCTTATATTACCTTTACAAAAAATAATAACCACATATCATACAAAACATAAATAAAGTGGGGTAACTTTAAAAACGACTCTTGACTCCTTAGTGCCATCTACTTAATTCTAAAAAGAATTGCGTGAACTTCACATACATCAGATTCAATTATGACTAGAAATATCTTGGTTAACCTAAACAAATAATTTTAATACAGTTTTTAATTCACTGTTAGTTTAGATCTATCTGAACATCATATATATTATAACTATTGATAGCTGTATACATAAGAGATCATATCTCAGAGTTCCCTACAGTATCTACATTTATGAGTGCTCCAAAATTGACGTTTGATTCTGCCTACCTTTAAATAAAACTTGCCTTAGTTTTTATTGCTATACTAAACAATGTATCAGTTGATAAACAGGAATTTTAAATATAAATACCTTTTCTTCCCAATTAATAAAAAAATAAGATTATAACTTTAATACAATAATTGTTATTTAACTTACACGCATCAAATCAAATAGATTTAAAAATAGTTTTTTTAATTAAAATTTTTGTTTTACTCTCTTAAGTACAAACTAGATTGGAAGTAATTTTTATAATTACATGTACATTAACATAAATATCTTTGTTTGTAGAAAAATAGTTTTCTTTGTTATATTTAACATTTAAATTTTGTTAAAACAATTCAAATAACAATCTATTTCTATCAGAGAAATCTTTTTATTTAATTTCAAATAATTTACAGTATTTCAAAATATCAAGAAATTTTAATACTCTCTTAATTACAGTTTAAGTCATTCTAAACTTTGTTTTAAATATTTACCTACATAATTTTTATTTGTATTCCTTTTTTTATCTTTAAACTTTCAGCATTATTGCACTTATAAATTAATAAAGTATAAAATATGAAAGGTTTTTCTTTAATTTGCTAACAGGTAATAAAATTCTGTGTATATATTTTTTATTATTTGCATTATTCTTTTTTATCATTTTTTAAATCATGAATCAAACAATAATATATTTTTAAATGACTATTTGTTAATAAAAATTAGAAAGTTTATTTTTAAACACCTCTGTAATATAAATAATATGTGCCAGTTGGTCGTTTCTGCAAGATGCTTGAAGCATCATGTCTAAACAATAAATGTGCTATACAAAGATGTAGTTTAGCTGTTCACCACAAAAGATTTAAGTTTCTATTATATCTAAATAAAGAGCTAAGTATAGAAATAAATAAATAAATATACAGGAGTTTTAGTGTGGAGATATTACCGTAAAATATCTGATCATTACATTAAATAAAGAGTTACAAAATGAAACATGGCAGTGTTTCTTTCATACATTTGTAGAAAACTCATTATGGAACATGTTAATATTAAATTTTGTTTCAAATTGGGAAAAATTGCTACTGAAAAGTTTGAAATAATTAAAATAATAAAAAAAATAAAAAAAATTTGTGAATGATAATTCACAAAAAATATCTTCAAGTGATTTGCAAGATTTCATGATGTCAGGAAAGCATTGAAAACAACTAGAAATAAAGAAAACATACAAGTAGTTACCAAAATTTTTTGAATACTCAAGATTCATTAAAAATTTACTGGCATTTCCAAAACTGTTGTCTATTGAATTTTAATTGAAGGTTTAAAAAAGATGTGCATATGTTTTGTGTCTTATTTGTTAACAGTCAATCAAAAAATTTCAGAATGGAGCATTGCAAAAAACATGCATAGAACTGCAACCATGGATCCTGAATTCTTGTCAAGCATGATAAGAGATAATAAAACATGATGTTTTCAATATGAGTCATTAACTAAAAACCAGAATGAAGAATAGAGATTGCTAAAAGAAAGAAAATTGCAAAAGAGATGAATTGAAATATTGCTCACTACGTTTTTGATTCTAAAGATATTATTATTCATCAAGATTTCATTTTCTGATGGCAAACACTAATTACTGTTCAGATATTCAGAATCATATGTGAATCAAAATTTTGTACAAGACATACTGTCAGTAAGGCTTCATTATTACATTATATTATGCCAGAAGTAGGTGGTAAGATAGTGCATGATTTTTGTGGACAAAAAGCATTGTTGTGCCTGAAAATGACCTGTTCTATTATCCAGATTTAGTCTTTTCTCACTTTTGGATATTTAGCAAAATGAAATTAGCCATGAAACAATTTTATTATGTTCAATTCATGATATCCAGAAGTTTATAGTAAAGTTTTTACAAAGAAATTTAAGGATGGTAACAAACAGTTTTATATTTATTTCCATTGGAGTAGGAAGTCACAAGGAGATTATTTAAAGTAATCAATAATAAAAACAAAACATAAATAATATCTTCTATTTTATTTCACATAAATCATATTTTTACTGGGGCACATTGAATATGACTAAAATAAACCTTTTTAAAAAATATATTAATACAAAAATATGAAGGCTTTATTTTTTAAATTTAGTAGAAATTATTAAAAACTTATATTTATATAAAATACAAATATATATGTACAAAGATAATTATAATTAAAGGTTACTACATAATTATTTAGTAATTAGAGCATTTGAGAACTCTCTAATCTACAACAATAAAAAACTCAGATGGCAAGTATCATCAGATAGGTCAAAAACTTAACTCATTTCACATTCTTTATTTTAGTGCATTATGATATCTCAGTTTCAAATTCATTTTGATATATTTGGTTATGAGGTTTTTTATTAGTTTATTTGCTAAAAATTATAATTTTTAGCATATTTTAATTTAAAATATCTTTACATGTAAAAATAATATGTTTAGAAATTTTAAAAGAAGTGATACAGTGATAGATATTTTTAACATCATTTATGCCTATACTTAATAATGGGCAAACATAATAAATAAATTTGTCCATAATGTTGTTTCAAAGTATTAAACATTGTTTCAATTTAATTAAATTAATAAATATTTTATTGAACTGGTTTCAACCAAAATAATATTGGATGACAACCAGTTCAATAAAATATTTATTAATTTATCTTTTTCACAAGCATGTGGTCATGTGCATTGGTTGTATTGGATAAAGTGGATGTCTATAAGGAGCTTGAAAATCTGGGTTCAAATCCCCTTTAATTGCATCTAGGTTAAGTACATACATTATATTTGTATTCCAATATTAATTTTTATTTAGATGTTTAATTTCAATTGAATTGAAATTCATTGTTGCAAAATATTTTATATTTACTATCTTCTAAATTTGCAACAATTAGAAAATACACAACATACTTATAAAAAGTAAGAAATACTTTCAAAAGCTATAATACATATATGTAAATTATTATGGAAGTAACTATACTTTTAGTAACTATGAATAAACAGTACTCATATATCAAAAAAATATAACGTAGATAATAATTAAACTTATTCCTTGTTTAAAATCAGAATAATATACAAATATTACACTCTATTTCAAAAATTAACAAATAAATGTTTAATAGTCATGCAAGCTTAAGTCTATCTATAATTTATATTTTTTGACTAACATATGAGTACTGTTTACTCATAACCCCATAAAGTTTATTTACTTCCATTTAATTTGCATTTCATTAAGCAATGCAGATTTAATGTATATACAAATACATTGTAATTCTAAATAAAATAAGCAAGAATAAATATTTAATAACATAAAGTAAAGAAAAGACAATAAGCTTTCATTACCATTAATGGTACTTTGGTAGTAGAGCTGCAACATAGCATAGGGGAGATAGGAGACCTTTTCATACACCCCATACATGTATAATGTCATGATGAAATCAAATTGAAAGAAAATAATCCTTGAGAGTATATGTGAAAATGTGTTTTTTTTTAATCAACACGATCTTTTTTCATAATATTTCGACATTTTCAGACTCATTATTAATATGTTTTTTTTTTTTTTTGTGGTTTTTGTTCCATTTTTTTTGGGTTTAATTTGTTTATAAAAAATATGTTTATTAGCATTTCTGTTGAAAATCCCAGCATACTCTGCAATCATGTGCTACATTTTTGGAGGGAAAAGTTTTAGTACAGATGTTCATTGTCTGTGATAATATTAATTTTTTTGTTTCAAGGTGACAATTCCTCTTATATATTACACAGTAAATATTGTATGAAGTATACTTAATGTGTTTTTATAAATATTATTTAAAAACCAAAATCACTTACTGTCAGTTTAGTAACAATTTTTTTGTGTTATGGCGTCATTTCATTAAGATTGCAAATCACTTTTCTTTTTAATGTCATTCTTAAAAGTTGTTACTGTGAAAGTTGTATGTATAGTTAATGTCTTTTTATAAATATTATTTAAAAACTAAAATCATTTACTATTTGTTTAGTGTATATTTAAACTAACAATTTTTTTTGTGTAATGCTGTCATTTCATTAAGATCACAAATCACTTTTTTTTTGCTTTCAAATGGTGTTCTTCATTAAGATCGCAAATCACATTTTTTTAATTGATTACCAATGTTCTTAAAAGTTGTTAGTATCCAAGTCATACATATTTGAATGTCTTGTTTAAAATTATATTATGTTTGTACTTTTATTTATTTTTAGTCCTGCAACATGGAGCATGTATTAGACCTACTGTGCCTGTTGACATTCATATCAACCTCCCAATAACTTTGTTCATCTTGCTAAAATACCATGTGCAAGATCTGTGTACATGTTCTTTTTTTTTGCTAAAAAAGGCATGTACAAGATCTGTGTACATGTTATTTTGGGCAGATTCCAAGATTACAAAGTTATCAGCAGATTGATATGAATGTGAACAGGCGCAGTAGGTCTAATACATGCTCTGTGTCACAGTTCTAATACCAAAGTACCCCATTAACAAAAAACAAAAACATTTAACAAAATATACTTCCTAATGTATAAGTATCAGAAACGTTATTTTCATCCTTTCCTTCATTATCGATGCACATGGAAACAACAACTAAAACATAAATATAGACTATCTTAGATTACAATTATCAATAGGTGGTAAACAAGACTAATTGAAAACTGAAGCAAAAATAATTTCAGATGCAGCAACAATGCTGAACATTTGTTGTATTTTGAATGCCACAAAGCAAATAAACATCCCTAACCATAAAACATAATAGTTTGAGTTTATTTGCTGCATCTAAAGCATAATATATATAAACAATTATTAAATATGGTGCTCTTTATTAGAATGAAAGAAATTAGAATCAGTTCAATTATTTATAAAACTAACCATTCGTATATACATAACACAACAAATGATATTTATTTTATAAAATTCATAATTATTAATGTGTTGTTGTTTTAATTCATCTAATAAGCATATATTCAAATATATTCTACTTTGTCATTAATTATGTTTAAGAGTAAGGTACAACAGATGAAGGAATTTCATTAAAACTACTCATTTAAGCTTTATAGTCTAATAGTTTAAAGAATTAGAATAAGTCTGTTATATATAGTATTTTACATATTTTCACAATGGGGTAGTAGAGGATACTTAAATGTTATTGTTTATAAGAATATTGTAAATTATAACTTTGTAAAGTATTAATGACATGACTATTTTGCAAATAATGAATCTGTTGAGTTTCAATAAAAAATGCATATGCAAATAATTTTTTTCTTAATTTATTGACTCATCCACTCAAAAACATTTGTATGGACATGGCATTATAGTTTTCTAGTTTTGCTTCACTCTACTTTGGAAACTTTTAGGGTTATATTAATATTTTAGACTCCTTTCTCTTTTCTTCCAAAATGTAAGCTTGTGGTTAAGACCTGTAGAGGTCTCTACTATCACATTTTTACGTGCACATTCTTGAGCTTACAGCCTTAGTAAATATTACTCCTTTTGTAGTAAAATTTTAGTATTGATTTATTAGGTTTAAAAAATCTGAAGATATCTGTAACAGTTCAAAATAAAACATTAAAAGCATTGACTAGAATTTTCAAGGGTTCTGATTCTTTGATTTTGGGTATAAAACAAATATGTAAACTCCCATTCCATTGTTGTTTACAATCAGGAAAAAATTTGCATTTAAATGTTAATGATTATTTTTTACAAAATATTTATGTAATAATTATTAAAAGTATATATATATTTGTTTACATTAAGATTTTTGAAATATGTTTCACTTTTAAAAATAGATGTTAAGAAAATTGAAATAACGCTAAAAAGAAAATTATGTTCATTCAGCGATGTTTAGCACTGTCAAAGATAGTTATTAATATTCTAATAATTATAAATGCAGTTTCAGATTTTATAACAGAATTTCATAAGGGTATTAGACTCAACAAAAATTTTTTTAGGCTTTCATATCAAATTCAATTAATAAAGAGTACATTAATTTACTTTTGTCACTAGTGTTAAATAATCAGCCAATAAATGAAAACCTATTGTTGTAATTACATGTTTCATTTTATAATTTTTTTATATTTACAAAGTTCAAATATGATATTTTATGACATTTTTCATCTGCAAATTTATATTTTTAACAAATTCTCATAAAAAAAAAGTTTAAATATTTAAATCAAATGCTGAATATTGACAAAACGTGCTACCAGAAAAAACAATGGAACTGTCACTCTGCCAAAGAGTTAAGTGATAATAAAATGTTGTATAATCTTTAGTTTTTTTTATTTAACAGAACAAAAACATTAAAAATCTGCTGTGAATTTAAAATTGCAATCAGGATAGTAATAATATTTTAAAAATGAATTTATACACTAGAAGTTAAATTGTTAAAGTATTCATATTTCTCTATTATCTAATAGTCTTTTTCAAATATCAATAACAGATAATTAGTTTAGATTTATTTATTTATTCCAAAGTTTAGTTAAAAGTAGCTTCCTGGTAAACTAAATATCTAATTAATCTTATCGAAATGTAAAAGGATCAGCAAATCTGAACTTTAACAAGTAATCATTATTCTAATATAAAGAATCACATAAATTTATTTCAAAATTTTTTTCTTTTTAAAAGTATTTCTATGCTAGAATATATATATAAGAAACTTGTATTGTTATAAAGCAACATACAACAATTTCTTATGATATTTTAAATGAGTAAAGCTAAATAATAATAAAATCATTTAATAACAACATAAGTTATTAAATATATAATAAATATCTAGTAAAATCAAATAAAATTGTAATTATAAGAATGGGCCACATTGGTAAATTATTAACAATACATTTCTCTTTTCTCTACTTTTTGATAATTTAACAAATAACTTAGTAAAAAAAACTTGTATGTCTATACTGCCATATATAGGGGGGTGGCCAACTTCTGTGTTCATAAGATCTTTTTATTTTAAATATGTGTTGTTCGACTTGTTATCGTAGGTGATCGACTTGTTGTCATAAGCATAGTCCAAGTGGAGGGAGGTGTGAAATATATACTATTTTTATATATCTACCATAACTCAAGTCCGGGAGAATTAAAGCAACATGAGTAATTATTAACAATATTTATTAATTCAAATTAGCTACATTAAATCAAGATTAAAAATATTATTTTCAATAATGATAGGACATAGTGGACTTCACCTATCTAGAATTGAAAAAAAATTTAGAACAAAAATAACAAAAACACTTAAAAATCTTGACTTAATTTGTTTCACTCATTACCCAACAGCTCTCACCAGATTGGTCTCATGATCAACCAAAAATGGCTTTGCGATCGACCGGTGGATCACGATCAACTTGTTGAACACCCCTGATATATAGGAACAAAACAACGCTTTTCTATGTAAACTTAATTAAGTTGCACAAAATGTTTTCATTTTCTTAGTACATATTCAATCATGATTCCACACTCAAAACTTTTGTACTGAGTTATAGTTGCTAGAAATGTATACTTAAAGAATGAATCACTTCACAATTTATTATCAGTATAAGATTTATAAAACTAATAATGATGATTAATATGATGTAATTTGTTTATAAATGATTAAGATGTTCTCTACTAAGCTCATTATTAAATAAGAAGTTCGTATAACTGTGATGAAATAAAGAACAAGTGTCACTAACCACTTTAGGGCCAAATATTAAGGTAGTTACATTTCCCAAAGAGCTCAGTAGAGAGTAATGTAATACTTTAATTTATATAAGTTATAGTTCTTTAACCTTTTCATAGTTAAAAATCCCTTTTGGCTGAGTGAATTAAAGTTCTAAAATTTTGATTGGTTAATTACAGAATGAGCAGTGAAAATATATTTGTCTTCTAAAATTTTTACTCATTTTAGTTTAGTTTCTAATCAGAAAATGTATAATTTGTCAGAATATTAAAGTAAACAAAATTTTTTTTCAAAAATAAATTTCTATTTCTATTTAGTAAAAATCATTTATAGCTGATAACATAAAACATACTTTTCTTAATCTATTACAAAATGCAGCCTACATCATTGATTTCTTTCTCAATTTACTTTCATGTAAAAGTAAACAATTTTTACTAAAGTTTGAACTATTCTACTAAAATAATTATATTTTCACACACATTTTATGAAAATAATAATAAATAATTAAAAAAATACTCTAAAACCTACATTCTGATTTTGAAAATCAAAACAAAGAACTTAGACCTGTCATAATTATTGACAAGTGGTCCTTCTGAAAAGAATGAGAAACAGCCTATCAGTGCATTGGAAGTCAGGCCTTATCTCATTGTTATAACTTTAAATATTATTGAGCTTTCAGTTATAAAATAATTATAAAAGGGGCAGAATCATGTGGTACATTTTTCTTGATAAAATAAATGTAAAATAGGCAAAATAACATAAAAATTAACAGTTTGAGAGCGAGTTAAAGGTGACGCTGAGCATTTTCATGGAGGACAGAGGAAAGGTTAATATAATAAACTCTATAATTAATAATGTAATTTGCTTAAATGTATTATATACTTTATAACAAATAACTTTAGAAAACATAAATGATTTTAAAAAAAAATTAAACTTCATAATTAAAAACACTGAAGATTTTTATTTAAAATAATCACACTTATAATCCTATGACTTATGATGACCAGACTCTACTATAACTTATGTGACTAAAGAAAAAAAAAGGAGACAGTAAAGGCTTTATATTAGAAACAGTCTTTGATGAACCAATATCCTATCCTGTAGGAGATACTCTTGATCAGATATTGTTTATTTGTTATTCACGGATAATCCTCATAATATAAAAGTCATTCTACTATCCATCATTTGTAAAGTCTGATGGAAGACAATCTCATCATCTGAATTTTTATATCATCTATTCAAAATATCATCATCTATAAAGAGGTCATCCATTAATTTAATAAGGATATCATTTTACAGGTTAAAAGATGTCTGTTAATGATGATAATCAAAATGTATAGACACACATGTAGTCACAAAAGTCATTGGGAAGTCATGAGATATTTGAATATTAGAAAATATAACTTAAATTCAAAATTCCGTAGCTTCAAATCTATCATCTAACCAATGTGTCAAATCACACAAGGGAATAGTACAACAAAATCTGTGTTTTATTATTTTTTAAATTTACCTTGTCTGAAGAGTGAGATAATAATCATCCACCTTTATCCCTATTAGAACAGTGCTTGAATAACATACATGTGGTCTGTGCATGCAAAACATAATTTCACCAAACGTGAGTCATTTTTCATTATGAAAATTAAAATAATTAACTAACTTGAAATAATTAGTTTATTAGACGCTATTATAAAAAAGTTCATCAATCATTTTTTTTGGAATAAATAAAATTTTTATTATTTTTAACATATGTTCAATTAAAAGACAATTTTCCAATTAGAAATGTAAATATACAAAGACCATTCCAAAAAATTTCATATCTTAAAAAAAAAGTGGATTCCTAATATTTATTTAAACACTAGATGCAAAGATGAAGAAAATTAATATAATATAATTGTTATCACCAAGAATCTTCGCTCTAAGGCCAGATTTCGAGTCTAAAATTATCATAATCTATTAATTTTTAAGCTTACAATTCCTCAAAGCTATTGTAAAGTCATTTAAATGTAAATTAGTTTTTAAATTAATGCATAAATTAATTTTTCAAAAACGACTGATATGATTTTATTTAATTCTTGAGTAAAAAAATTAAAAATAAAAGCAAATTATATTTCAGTACGTTAGATAATCACAATAATAATATATCATAAAATATTTCATTATATACGCATATATATAATACAAATAAAATGTCCGTTAATTAAAAAACTACTGTAATAACAATAAAAATAATAAATATAACGGTAATTAACTATTAATATAGTCTTTCAATTCGCAGAAGTACTTTCGGTTAATCCTCTGAAAGTATTTCTGCGGATTGAAAGACTGATATTATAGTTAATTACCATTATATTTATTATTTACATTATTATTGCAATATATAAACATTATATTTATTATTTATATTGTTATTGTAATATATATATATATATAATGTAATTTTAAATATAGGGGATTTGAATACAGACTTTCAAGCACTCTTCAACTATCCACACTATTTCTTACCACTGATACACATGACCACATATATGTGGAAAAGATAAATAATCACCAATGTACGCATTTCGTACTGAACCAGCATTCATCAGTTGATCCAGGTCATCGTCTCCCACGCACATATATAATCAGTACTCAGTTTATAGTAAGGATAGAAAATCTTCATACTTTAATGGACAGGCTTCAATCTACTCCAACCTTTAACTCTTCAGCCACCCATACTATTGAAAATCTGATGATAGAATTCCCAAATCCCATGCTGATGCCAATATTATTGTTATGTCCTTGTTGACCTCAAGTCACTCTGACCCCTCATGTATAGGATCATATCCATTTAAATACATAGAAGAGGGATGGGCAGGATACAGGCTTAATGTATATTATTTGAAATACAGGCATTCTTTATATACCTAACCCCGATATCCCCAACCTCAAGAGCTGTATGATTACTTTAGACTCTCGTGTTCTCTATACTCCAGCCCTTTGAAACCCACCACCCAACTTACAGAACATTTTACTACATATACCCTATTTTGATTTAATTTTGTAATCTAATAATGTGAGTCATATAATCTGTTTGATTTATTGTTTGATCTTTTATGTGATTATCAAGTATGTTCACCTTGCAAATTTTGTTTATTTTACCTTAATTACGAAATGATGTATATATGTTCCTAATGATGCTCCACTTTTTATTATATCCTATATACTGAAGCTCACCATTTTTGTCATTTCTGTAACCCAACAATGTAAATAATGTAATTCTATTGTATTTACTGATAAATATAGGAGATTTGAACACAAACTTTCAAGCACCCTTCAACTGATGAGTGTTGGTTCAGTACGAAATATTATATTGGTGATTATTTATTTTTTCTATATATGTGGTCATGTGTATCAGTGGTATAAGATAGTGTGGATAGTTGAAAGGTGCTTACTGTGTTCAAATCCCCTATATTTACAATTAAGTTTCAGGTATATGAAGAATGCTTATATTTCAAATATTATAATGTAAGCTTGTGGAAGCTTCACACAATGTGGTATTAGATTCTTTTGATTTTCCCATGTATAAAGACAGGTATTAGATCATTTATGTAAAAAAAGATTGATAGTTTGATGATCTTGATTGTTGTTGTGGATAAGTATACTATCTGAAATTAGTTGTTAATGATTTAATAACATCTCCATTTTTTTCAGGGTTGTTAAAGTAAATAATTAAATTTATATATACAGTATATATTAAGCAAAAGTGTCACAAATAGTCTATTGATTAAAACAGGCAAAACTCTCCATATAGTAGTGCCACTCAATGCAATCCAGAGTAATCAATGGATACCAGAAAGTGCCTTCTGGCATCTATTGATTACTCTAGCTTGCACTGAGTGGTACTAATGTATGGAGAGCATCCATTCATTACACTGGGTTGCACTGAGTGGCACTACTGTATAGAGAACATCCATTGTTTACTCTGGCTTGAATTGAGTGGCACTACTGTATGGAGAGTTTTGTCTGTTTTAAATAACAGTTATGAGCAAGCATAAAAAATTGTGTATCATGTAATGTTTAGTGGTTATTGCAAGGCAAAAAATCTCCAAGCCCATTGACAGCTGAAAAGTAAAAGAAAATTAAAAGTTTATTCAAATGTTAAATGGCAACAATTAGTTGACATTTTTTATTTTACTCTGCAACTAATAATATACATTTAGTGACCATTAACCAGATATGTAGTACACAAACTCCTCAATTATTTAAAAAAAAATTGAACTTTATTCGAATTCAAACCCTAAATCATGGTCATGGAATATATATATCTGAAACTAACCAATTTGCAGTATGCTTCTTCAAAGCTCATTATTAAATCATGATCTACACTCAATGATATATTTCCCAAACCAATCTCTGACACTGTATAATCTTGGTTCTTCAGACAAGTCAGAACATCTGATTATCAGACAAAAATTATAAACTGACTTTTTATTTATATGTCTTGATACCAATTTATTGTTTTAAAAGTTTGAATATTTTAGAAATCAAACAGTTATACATATGCTTGCTTATAATCCGTCAGTGCTCCAGAAGGTGATATTCACAATAGAACAACTAATGGAACACAAATATGATACTGTAAAATATCTATAATTATTTATTGATTACAGATACATCTGATATACATTAGCCAATTTATTGAATTCATATACCTACACACCCCCACCCACCCACACACACACAGACACACACACATATATATATATATATAACTATTATAAGTCAAAATAATAACATGGACCAGTTATTGTATGACTTTTTCCTTATTACTGTTTAGGATCAGCACCATAATATGTATCTGACAATCCAGATCACATAAAAACATTATCTTTCAGGTTAGAATGAGTACATTCAGGTTTACCAACACTATCAAAGGTCTAACTGGTTTAGATATGGACTGCATAATTTTTAGCTTTGGAAATTTAACTATTTTTAATAATGCTCTGGGATTCACTATGTAGTTAAACTTCAAATCATTAGCATGAACAGTTATCATATCAAGTACTTCTGAAGACGCAACCAAATTAAGCATAAAAACTCAATGACATAAATGAACTTCTCATAATTTACAGCAGCTATTGTAATGCTCTAAAATATATTTTCTGACACCCCAAGCCTTGATTAGAAGTACTGAAGAGAAACTAGATAATAATCTTTGGAGAATGGATTATGCATACATTTTACCCTAAAGTATAACTATCAAGCAATTTAAACTAGATTAGTGATCTTTGGTGCTCACACTAAACATGGCATATTATGGAAATAAATTTGGCACATTGGATTCCTAATTATAAAAATAACAAAGTAAGACTATATCTTATAAAAGTAATACTGTAATCAAAAAACAATTTTTATTAGAACTGAGGTAAAAAAAATAACAAAAATTCATTGAATCAAACTAAAAAAAAGTTTGTTCTACATTCATTATATACTGTAATTCTCAAAGAATTAGTTCGTTTCATACAACTAAATATTTCTAAAGCACTCATTGATTTAGAGTTCTGATAAAATTGTATAATAAACATAAACTAATTAAATGCACTGAGTCAACTTGGCAAATTGGATATTGTACCTCATTTACATATTACATCACATCAATTATAGAAGCAGATCTATACTTCCTAAGTTTATCCAGCACTAGGATTCTGGCAGTGTTTTGTTGAAAGCTTATTATAACTTTTCATCAAAGACTCAAGTCAACGAGTGCTTTAGAACTCATTATGATGTACTTTTCATATATGTTTAATTTTGGGTAACCAATTCAGTCTACAATTGTTTTTAACTTTCATTTTATAATTGTTGAATTTTTATAAACCTTGCAGTTTGTTTTTAATGAAAGTTATTTTTATCAATGAAATTTGTTAAAAAACAGAACGAGGTCAGGTTTGACTGATTCAAATTTAAACAGTGTTCTGCTTAATTTTAAACTTTAAAAGTCTGACAGAAGCAAAATTAATTCA
This sequence comes from Epiperipatus broadwayi, assembly GCA_028023455.1. Taxonomy (NCBI): domain Eukaryota; kingdom Metazoa; phylum Onychophora; class Udeonychophora; order Euonychophora; family Peripatidae; genus Epiperipatus; species Epiperipatus broadwayi. Next base: position 1,738,201 of record JAQFVV010000042.1, on the reverse strand, counting down.
GAAGTCTCATTAAAATAAATACTATTTAAATTTAATTTTTTTCCTATAATACATTATTATATTAAGAAATATGAATTTTTTCTACAGTACAGGCTTTATCATACCTGCACATCTATATGTAATATATAGGGGTTTGAACTCAGACTTTCAGACGACCCTCAACCATCCATGCTATCTCATACCGCTGATATACTTGATCACATATATGTCGAAAAGATAAATATTCACCAATAAATGTAATTTGTGCTAAACCAGCACTCGTCAGTTGGTCCAAATTATCATCTCCACACTTATATGCAATCAAAAGCTCAGCTTATATTATTATATTATAAAAATGTTAAATATTATTTATCTATAACATAATGTATTTTATACAAAAATTAAATAGTAGTCCAAAAGTGAATAATTAGAACATTTATGGTAAAATATTGGCCGAACCAATCAATCATTATCAATTAAAATTTTATTATTTTGTATGATGAAAAATCAGTAAATTGATTACCAATAAAACTTGAATACTTGTAGTAGGAATAACAAGTTTTGTCTCTCTCTATACATATATAAATAGTAGTAAATGGCATTAATGTTTAACTTAATCACAATTTGGATAATATATATATATATATATATATATATATATATATATATATATTCACATACTTATATATATATATATATATATATAAGTATGTGAATATTTAATAGACAGTTTCAGTAGTTAACATGACATACATTTTAAAATAATGTGCTGCTAAAAAACAAATAACTTCCTGCTAAGAGTATTTATAAAGAAAGTGATTTGTAATTTAGGGTAAGAAATGGTTGATTCCTAAAGGCAGTAAGCGATTTCACCTAATGATGGAGAGATTAAAAAGAAGCATTCAATTGATAAAGAACTGACAAAACAAAGGAACAATTCTATTGATTTCATCAGGAGATTGTGTTGTGAAATAAATGCTTTTTTAGATTTTCAGATCTTTCACACTGAGTTTAAATCATTTGTATTTTAATCTACACCAGCAGTTCTCAACCTGTGGGTGGTGACTTCTTTGAGGATAGAACAACTCTTTCACAGGGGTTGCCCACAATCAGATATGCCCACATACAAGTATCCAGTGTAATGTCATTATTGTCCCAACTGCATTACACACATCCTGTATAACTACACTGTATATGACAGGGTTAATGCCATAATATACTTGTGCAGACCAGTCATATATGTGTAGAGAGCAGCTACGGTGTTAAAAGCAACTAATATGTTGAAGGCAGCAGTATTGGAAATAAAACAACACTTCATAAATTATAATTATTGGGTGAATTTAAAATCATCAACTACTGCAAAAATATCTATAACATGGAAACTTAATCTGAACGCTGATCGGTTTTTTTATATTCAGTTGTGGTTGAAGCAAATACTGCCTACTTATGACAGTAGCAAGTATGTAAAAAAAAGAGCACCGAGAATGATAAATCATAGGAAACTTTAATGAATTGTATTGACTGAACTATGCCATGTATCATCTTTTGTATTAATAAAGTTATTGTTAGATATTATTTTCATTAGCAAACCATCCCATGACAATGGATCATGTAAAGAAGAATGTTAAGAAAAGAAAATATAGTGAGGATTTTTTGTAGTACAGTTTTACCTCAATAATTACAGCAGGGATTGAGAAACTGCAATGTGTTATTTCTTGTAAAGTTTTATCAGCTGAATCTATGCAACTGAACAAACTAAAATGACTATTTGATAGCAAATTTCTGAGCTTTACCAGCAAGGATACCAACTATTTTAGAAGCAAAGCTGAAGGACTCAAAAAAAGTCAGAATTGATACTGGTGGAAAATACTACAAATAAACCATAGCATCCATTGAAACTTCATATTTGGTGTTCACCAAAGCTATAAAACCTCACACCATTGCTGAGGATTTACTATTACTAGTGGCCAAAGACATTGTTCGAGATAAGATCGAAGTCAAATTTGTTATGAAACTGAATGCAATTTCATTATCCAATGACACTGTTTGCAGAAGAATAGATTATATGTCTGCTGATATTGTTGATCAGGTAATCCAGGAAATTAAATCTGCACCACTTCCAATATTTAACATCCGGCTTTGTGAATGTACAGATGTTACAAATTGCTCACAGTGACTGCTTTATGTGAGGTATATTAATGATGGTGACTTTAAAGATGAATTTTTTTTGCAAATCTCTTGAAATAAAAACTACTGCATGTGATGTATTTGACACAGTTGGTTCATTTCTGAAAGAACATAAGATCTCATGGGAAAAAGTTTGTGGTGTTTGCACAGATGGTCATTGACAAATATTAGCAACAAAGACACTGCCACAAGAGTTACAAAAAGTAATGAAAAGCATCATAAGTTGTGTCAATTTTATAAAAGTGAGCCCTTTAAATAGTCAACTGTTTTTGCAACTGTGCAATGAGTTGGATGCTCCAAACAATGCTCTGCTATTTCACATTGAAGTAAAATGGTTGTTGAGAGGAAAGCATTTGAAATGTGTTTTTGAGCTTCATGATGAACTCAAAACATTTTTTAATCAGAAGGCAAAAACACAGTTTGAAACACTTTTTGGTGACAAAAATGAAGTGCAGAAAATAGCTTACTTGGTTGACATCTTTGCCATCTTGAATGAGTTAAATTTATCACTGCAAAGACCAAATTCAACATGCCGTGATTTATCTGAAAAGATCTGATCATTCCAAATGAAACTTCAGCTTTGGCAAAAAAATGGGATGAAAATAAAATTTACATCTTGCCTACTTTGTCTGATTTCTTTGAGGAACATGTCATTGAATCCGAAAAAAAGATTACAATGATAATTTCTGTGAAAAAACACTTGCACATGCTTGCAGATAAAATTTCATCATATTTTCCAAATCTACCTGACACTCCATTTGCACTTGCCAGAAGCCCTTTTCACAGTCAAAGTTGAAGATGTTCTTGAGATAGCATAAGAGGAGTTTATTGAACTTATTAATAAAGATGTGGTGAGAACTGATTTTTCTACAATGCCAGTTACAAAATTCTGGATCAAGTATTTGCAGTTATATTCTGCTTTCTAAAACAGTACTGTGCCTTCTTCTTCCATTTCCAACAACATATCTTTGTGAAACAGTTTTTTTCCAGCTTGTTGCTTATAAAGTCTAAATACAGGAGTAGATTTGTTGTGGAAGATGATCTGTGTTATGCTCTTGCAAAGACTGCCCCCAGAATTTCTGATCTGGTGAGAAAGAAGCAATCTCAACTTTTGCACTGACCTTGGCTTTGTATGCATACTGTTGCAAAATGTAGCAATATAGTTTGCTGTTGTTATATTAAGATGATTACATGCTTCAAAAAATTTCATTTATTTATAATTAGAAATAAATATTTCACAATATATAATTACATATTGTTTTTGTGATTAATTATTATGTTTTAATTATGTTCAATTTGTAATAATGAAAATACATTCTACATATCGGATATTTGCATTACAATTCATAACAGTAACAAAATTACAGTTATGAAGAAGCAACAAAAATAATTTTAAGGTTGGGGGTTACCACAATATAAGGAACTGTATTAAAGGGTCACGGCATTAGGAAGGTTGAGAACCACTGATCTACATCATATAATTATATATAAAACCACAATTTTATTATATACTTTAATAAATCATGATTAAATTCAAATTATAACTTTTTGACATTCTCAACCATCCATTTTACTTTTGAGTTAATGTATGAACATATGACAAACTTTTTGGGAGGTGATATATTATTTAATATCCTAGTAGTAGAAAGAATATTTGAGAGTTCAATTTAGTTAAACTGAATTGAATTTGGTTTAATTTACATTATCTGGGTGGGAATCAATACTGGAATGCTTAACTCTGAAAGTATTTCTGATTAACAAGTTTTATTAAAGAACTAATTTCCATTTGATGTTGCAAAAAATGGTCATTGGTAAAATACTAAAAATATCTAGAATTACTTTGCTATTTAAATATATAGGGTATATGAGCACAGACCCACCACTCTCCACACCATCTCATAACACTGATACACTTGAACACATATATGTTGAAAAGATAAATAATCACCAATATAAGTAGTTCATGCTAAACCAGCAATCATCAGTTGGTCCAGATTACCACCTATGCACATATATGCTATAAGTGCTCATATATATATATACATTAAGATAGCCAAACCTCCAACTCTTCAACAGTCCATCCAATTGAAAATCTGATGATGGAATGCTCAAAGGCCACCCTGTGGCCAAGATTATTATCACACCCATGTTGACCTAAGGTCAATCTGAACCCTCATGCTATAATAAGGATGTTTGTTTTTATTTGTTTTTCTGTTTTAGGTTAATTAATTTTTGATTGCAGAAAATCCTAGGATTGAAAAATTCCAATCCATTAATAAATCCTAAACATGATCCTTATCATCATCATTAGTATTAATTCATAGTTGAATAATGCTATTGTAACGCTAGAAAAAAAAAGAAAAGAGTTTGGAGGAAGGGAATAATACCCATCAGAACGGCTATGCATATAATAAATAATATATATGAATGATTTATCACCCTAGAAAATCATGTGATGTTTATTATATACAAGACAATCTCATTACCATTTATAAATAATACACTGTATACATCTATTCACAACCAAATCAGCTAACCATTGTTATTGATTAGAAAATAGGTATCTAGTTATTCTGTTGGCGATTAAGATAAGGATAAAATGCAAATTTAATTATGTGGCAGACGGCAAATCTGATACATACTACCTTATTTATTATTTCTCTACAAGAGTTTTTGCCCTTTAATGAGCTATTTAAGAAGTGTTTACTTTTTACCATTACATTTACGAAATAAAAACTTGAAATAAATGTTGAAGGTTAGCAACAGTTAGCTGTATGCATTGCATAGTTCATAAAGGGTTTACTAAAATTAGCAAACCAAAAAGGGTTAACATGTGTTGGTATGTAGAATGTAAAAGAGAGAAAGAGAGAAAAAAGTGAAAACTTGATTTGGACAACTGCTATAAAGATATAATGAGATTACGAAATGAATAAAAAAGTTTGAAATCTATTTCACTTCTTAGGTTAGTCAATCCTATAATTCTTATTATTTCTCACGATGTTTCTTTATTCTGAACTTAACAAAAAATAAATAATTGAATTAAGTTGTTCTACTAACAAATCACTGTTAACATTTTAGATAAAATAAAACTTGGAGTGGCGCAAAAAGAAATCCTGTATGGAAATAATTACCTGAAGAGGGCCAATCATTTCTCCCTGCTTGAATAAAAAACTAATTAAACCTGTGAAAATTTAATTTTTAGTTTTTAAATTTAATAATACAAAATCTTTTCTTAAGCTCCGTGTAAAGAATGTTTCTTTTCAATATCTGAGGTAATTTAATATTCTAAACTCCAGACTTGTTAATGTCATGTTTTATGTACACATCTGAAATTATGAAATGTATTATAATATTGTAAAAAGTTTTTTCTTGTTGTTGTTGTTATGAAAGGCATTTAAGCACAAGCATGTGTGTGGGTGGGTGTGTATATATAAATACACCTAATGTTAAGTTGATGCAGAACTAAAACAATTGCATATTATAAGGACTAATGAAAAAAATGATACTAAAGATGCATAGGATACAGGATGAAAGTTCCAAGTGTAATATCAGCCACTTTAAATAAAAATCACAAGCTTCTATATAAATAATAAAAAGCCGTAACTAATAATAAAAGCTAAGAAGTACTCATTTTACAATTTATATCAAAGGTGGGCTTTGAACGTTCCATCATCAGATTTTCAATGAAATGGACGGCTGAAGAGTTATGTGTTGGAGTAGTTTGAAACCTGTTCATTAGAGTATGAAGATTGGCTATCTTAATTAATATAAAGCTGAGCACTGATTGTATATATGTGTGGAGATAGTAATCTGAACCAATTTACGATTGCTGGTTTAGCATGAAATACATATATTGGTGATTATTTATCTTTTCAACCTATGTGTGATCAGGTGAGTCAGCAATATGAGATGACATGGAGAGTTGAGGGTCGTGTGAAAGTCTGAATTCGAATCCCTTATATAATCTATATTAAAGATAAATAGGAATCAGTTTGAAAGAAGAGCAGCTCTTTATTCTGCACCATCTATGGTAAGTTGAGTAATTAATAATCAATTTGATGATAATGCATCTAATTCCAGAATGGGATGTAAATTTAGATCCACTAACATCTGGTGCTCACAAATATCCAATTTATTATAGGTGAAGAATTGTTGCTATTTTGTCATATTTTGTGTATGATAAAAAATTAAGTGGTTTGTTTTTAAAAGAATCAATTGTATAGTGAATTATATATATACAAAAACAAAAGTAATTATTAAACATCACATGATCACTATCTCTTATACTAGCACAATTGTTATTAAACAAGGCAAAACTCTCCAAACAGTAGTGCCACCTTGTGCCAATCAGAGTAATCAATAGATGCCTGAAGGCTTGTGCATAAAATCCCTATCTAGTGCCTACTCATCCTAAGATCTAGGTGCAGTGCTCTCAGATCCAAGGCTCCTGGCCTTCCTCAGTGAGGAGCCTTAGATCTGAGAGCACTGCACCTAGATCTTAGGATGAGTAGGCACTAGATAGGGATTTTATTCATGAGCCTTCTGACATCCATTGAATACTCTGATTGGCACAGGGTGGCACTACTGTATGGAGAGTTTTGCCTTGTTTAAAATTAATTATTAATTGTCATCTTTAAATTGCCATAAATTAAAGTTTCTGCCAAAATTATTTTTATCTCCTGTTTCCCAGTGATTAAAATTTCTTTGAAAGGTTTTTTTAAAATATATATAATTTCTTTGAGATTTACTTTGGCACTTAATATCACATTTCTTTTATCTTAGATATTTGTTTGATAAAAAAAATATGATACACATTCTCTAGATATATATAAAAAAATTTACAAATTAAGACAATTAATATAAACATCTTCATCTGTAAATTATTGGCACATGAAGATTATAAATATGCCATCAAAAAAATTTTTTTTAAAGAATAAAATCTGTTTCACATATCTCTACATAACTCAGTTATGTTTTGCCTACTCATTTCTCTTTAGTTATTTTTCATTTTTGTATTCTAACAATTTTTATTCTGAAGTAGAAGTACAAGAAATTTAAAAATTTAAAAATAATATTAACTAAAAATAAAAATCCAATAGTGTGTTAGCACTATTTAATATTATAATTTGGACAAGCGTAAAGCATAAATCTATAATTTGTTACTTAATAATACATAATATTTTTTTTTTGTAGTTATAAAAATACAAAAAAAAAAAGGTGAATAAGTGAAGACAATTCCAACATCAAAATAAAAGAAAAAAAAGAGAAAAAAGCTGTCTGGTTGCAATCATTCTATATTAATTCAAATCAAAATCTATGTGGCAAAATAAAATATGGTATGTACAATAGTATTAAATACTATTAACATATTTAATTAAATAAAATTAACCTTAAAGTGTAGGGAAATCCTTTGCTACTGCAAGTTTATTTTTTTATTTGTTCATTTTTTTGTGTGTAAAATTAATAAATATTTATTTCTTAATAAATATATCATATTTTGATTTATTTTTTATTTGAATATATTTAATTTTTAAAAGAAAATTAGACTGATGAAAATATATATGATTTCAGTAAAAAAAATGTTAGAAACTATTATTTTCTTAATCAGAAAGGTGATTTTTAATAAATGTATGTTTAATTTTGTTATTCACACAGACACTGTTATCAAAATTGAACTGAAATATAAAAAGATTTCATTAAGAACACATTTCCCATCATTAAGTATATTTTTTAGACTGAAAGCTGTTATAAATTTCTGTATTTTGATAATACTATTGCTATTTTTTATTGTTCACAAAATTAATATTTTATTTTTAAAATTATATTTATTATTTTCAAACTTGCTTTTAGTGAAATGTATTTTAAATATAAATATTTTATAGAGTATTTGTTATCAAAAATACAATGAAAGGGAGGAAAAAAACCAAAAAATTTCATGAATTTTTCTGAACCAATATACTTAAAAGGTTAACAGCATAAATACACATAAAATTAAAATTTGTTTTACCCACAGTAGTGTAGCTATTATTAGATTTGAATTATCAGCCTTAATTTTATTTACAAAATATGCAAAAAAAAAGAGCTATTAAAAATAGCTATTAAATGAACAATGAAAATAGTTCAAGATACTTCAAATATTATTTTCTTGAAGTTTTGTGATGATGATGTTTTAGTTCTCTTTATATGTTGGACTATTTCCATCATCTAATATGAGTATTAAATGTCTTTAGAAAAATTTAACTTTATTTAAATATTTCAAATACATTCAACTGTTAGTAATAGCACACATGTAAGTATATGCACAACACCTCCCCTCTTCTTCAGGTGTTGCTGGCTTGACCAGTAACAGTACTAGCATGGTAATCAAACCTGGACCTCTAGATTCCTTGAGTATTGAATTTTAAGGTAACACGTTAATCACTCAAAGAATTTAAGGGTCCAGGTTCAATTCCCATGCTAGTACTATCACTGGACAGTCCAGTAACACCTGAAGAAGAGAGGAGAATAATATTTCTTGAAATGTTGTGCATATACTAACCTGTGTGCTATGACTAATAGTTAAATGTATTTGGAATATTTAAATAAAGTTAAATTTTCCTAAAGACATTCAATACTAATATTAGATGATGGAAATAGTTCAACATATAAATACTTCAAATATTGTTTAACATACTTTGTTATATGGCATCAAAAATGGACAGAAATTTAATCCATTATGTTGCTTTTTATATATTCAGGTAAATCATATAATATAATATATCATTATAAAACAATAATGATTGCACATATAAACATAATTTAGAAAAGCATTTTTTGGCAAGTATTTTTTGCCCCTATCAATGTAATATAAACTATTTTAAAACTTCAACTTTCATAGCATACATAAATGACATCTATTATATATAAATAATTAACTAATTTTAATAGTTATAGGTTTTCTATTATTCAGGTTTAAAAAGTTAATTATTTAATGTTTAAGACAGGAAAAATGATTTAATTATAAAAAATTAACAAAATGAAAATAAGGTACTTAGGTATTAGTTCTGCAACATGGAGCATGCATTAGACATGCTGCACCTTTTAACATTCATATCAATTCATTGATAACTTTGTAATCTCAAAAAATAATGTGTACACAGACCTTGTATATGATATTTTAAAAAGATTCACAAAGTTATCAGCAGATTAAATATGTATGTGAAAAGGCATAGTGTGTCTAATATGTGTGTGGCAGGACTAAAAGCACCACTTTTACACAAGTAAAAAGTATAATATATAGAGTGGAATTATATATGGCTTTCACATGAAAAAGTATAAAATTTATAACAATAATAAATGGAGTGGAATACACAAATATATACAACTCCCCCTCCCCCGCCAAAAAAAAAACTAAAATTTATAACAATATATAAATCGATATTAAAAAAAACATTTTAACAAAAAGATATTGATTTGCCATTCAGAAATATATACGACTTTCACACTGTAAAATATATAACAACACCTAAGATATGAATTTCACACACAAAAAAACTGATCTTAAAAAATACATTTTCTCAGCCCCCCAAAATATATAAAATATGAGACAAACATTACTTTAAATATGGACAAAACAATCACTAAGCTATTATTTTTAAAAATATTATTTAAAAAAAAACCATGAAATATACACATATGACACCACTTATCATCTAATATATAACAGAAATTGTCACATTGAAGCAAGCAATTTGGCATTTACTTTTTTGACAAAAAATAGACCTTGACTGAAAATCCTCCCCTCCAATGGAGTTTTACTGAACATGTGATTGCACAGAAATGATAATAAATAAATGCATATTTTTTAAAAGAAATTCACAAAAATAAAGAAGTATAAATTACAATACTTTTATTAACTTTTCATCTTGGCAGCATTAGGAAGTTATGAAAAGAAAATCAAAAAGAACAAAAACAAACACTACATATACTTACACACTTAAAATCAAATGAACTAGAGTAGAAATAATTTAGAAATACTCAGATGAAGCAAAAGTATAATTGAAATGAAACTGTTGTCAGAAAGAAATCTGGTCATAAACTGAAAATGTCGAAATATCAAAAAAAAAAAAAGATCACATTTTGATAAAGAGAAACATGTTTTCACTTGAAATCAGATAACATCACAGGGTTTATTTCCCTTAAATGTGATATGATCACAAGATTACCCCTTTATTGTGGATGTGAAAGGGCATATCACCTCCCATGCATTGCATGATTAATACTAAAGAACTGAAAATAATAAAAAAACAACAGATCACATACTTACAATATAACATAGAAGATACCCCCCCTTCTGTCTCTTTTTATGACTACCCCCTTCATATTTCCTTTACCATTTTCTTTCACAATTAAAGATTTTATAACAATTATACAAATTGTAGGGAGAAAAAAAAAACCCTATGTAAATATATAATTTGTCATTCATTTTTATTTAGCCAATTTTTAGTAATTAATTAATGCTTTATATAAATTCATGCAGTTATGTTTGTTATAGTTAATATAATTAGTTTCATACATTTTCCTTCTATTAGCTTCTTTAATATAGTTTGATGGGTTTATATTTTTTAAACAATCTATTTTATGTTCATAATTTCAATTTTTTTCCTTTGTGACAATTATTCAAGGTTCAATGGAGATAGAGAAACTGTTATATATATTTCCTCCTTCTCCTTTTTCCTCCTCTTCTTCTTTTTCTTCTTCTTATTATGATGATGATGATGTTTATTTTGATTAGTTAATTTTCATTTGAGAAATAAAACCAACACAAAAAAAGAGAAAATCCTTTGAAGTGAATAAATACAATTTTGGTATGAGATATGTTTACACTTCCTGAGTAAAAGAATAATTTAGAAAACATTATTATTACTAAGAGAGCCTCTGAAGTATTTTTAATAGTTGTAAGCTTAGAAATGATAAATGGTTTAGTTATTTAGGTTAAAAAAATTAATTATTTAATGTTTAAGAGAGAAAAAATAAATTAATTTAAAATTATAAAAATTTAAAAATATGAAAATAATAAAAAAAATTCTAAAAAATAACAGCATCAGAATGCCAAAACTCACTAAATTTTTTTTGTTTTATATTCTTAAATTACCAGGGTCCCACATGCAGTGTTTTTAATTTTTGTAATTTGTTTATTTATCTTTAAAAAATTAATTAATACTTATGAAAAACAATAGTTTGGATCATCTATATAAAAGCATTTTATGACCTTACATTGAGCACTAACATGGTATTTGCAATAGATAAATTAGTTAGTATCTATTCCCATCTAATGAACATGCCAGATTTTTTTTATTAATTAAATGAAGTTTTGAATTAGTACACAGTATGAAAATGTTTTTTTTTACTTAAAATTGTTCTGATGATCTATATTTTGCAAAACAGTTCATAAGAGTTGACACATGCTTCTTCTTGAAATTTTCCAATTTAAATATCTTCACAATTATTTCAAAGAGCATGCCTAGGACTGATATTTTAGAGCACATGTCTAGAGGTTGAAATTGACAAAACATTACTTAAATAGAATACTCATTATTAGAAAGTATTTTTTTTAAATTCAAAATATAAAAAAATTAATTTTTTTTAGAGCACATATGCATCTTATTTAGCAGCAATTGGGTTAATATTTTTTGCATCTCTTAATATTTGAGTTATTCTATTTTTAAATGCTTTTATTGACATTGAAAAATCATTGATTGATGATGTGTTTATTTGTAAACTTTTGATCTTTTTAAAATTGAGGTTTAATAGATTTCAATTCAATAGAATTACTAACAGGCTAATTCATACAGGACATCATTTCTTTTTGATAGCTCACCTAATTTCTTAGATATGAAACAGAGGGTGAAAAAATATTGAATATTTTGATATCAAATCTTTTAAAAATTATTCTTAGAACTTTCATTTGTTTTAAGTAAGGCTTTCAAGTAAACAATATAGAGATTTTTTTTCTTTCAATTTAATAACATTTTAAAATCAAGATTTAATAAAGTTAAGTTCAATATAATTTGTTGAAATTTTGTACATTAATATTTTAAGTAGAAAATTAATTTTTTATCATGTTTCCCACAACTAATACATAGTATTATATTAATTTTTGCTCCAAAAATTACCATAGAACTTATTTTCAGGGGATGTCTTATTTTTTCATGTACAAAAATCTACATTTATTCAAGTACAAAAATGTACATTTATTCAAGTACTTCTTCTCTTTACAGAAAGCTGTACGATTTTATCCCAAGAGCCCCCCCCCCCAATATACCATTTAATATTAGCCAGTTCTTATTCCATTTCTTGCAATCTTTCTTCATATGAAAGTCATTTGCAATTGTAGGTATCTAAAAACAGTCATCATCAAATGATAGCCTAAATCCACATTAAAGTCATTTTAATGCCTCTGTCATTGACCATAAACCACTGCCTTGGTTTGTGACTTTACAGCTTTCTGGAAATAAGGTCCATAATTTAGTTTTGTCTATCATGATTGTAATATCAATGAAAACAAGAAGAAATCATTCATGTTCATTCTGCCTTCAAGAATTAAAAACTATGATACAATTGAGAAAAAATGACCATGGTGTTTCTTGATCTTAAATTCAGAGATAAAAAGTCAATAAACTCATGCTGGATGATGCATGTTTACAATCAGCCTATTTATATTCATTTACTATATGAATAATCACATTGTAACAGCTGCAACAAACAGCAAGTATGGTTTGGACATTGGGAATTTGTCCTTCTCAGTTTTTTTAAGGTATCAAAGTGGGATCAAAGGATATCATTTCAATTAACAGCAAACTTTATTCTGTAACCATTTCAAGAATATAAAATACTAAATTAGTCTTTGAAATAAATTTAACACCATGCATTCTCCTTTCACTGAGTGATCTGCCTTCCAAGAATTGTTTGATTGTTTACCTGATATATTAATTTTTCCATTGATAGATGAGTTCCACTAAGCACTTTCAATTATCTATATTTAGAAAAAAACAGATTTATTATATTTAATTTTAGTACTACCACCACCTGCTACTTTATTACTTTTGATATTAATATTTTAATCGGTTTAATAAATCTACCAGACACAATATTCCAATCATGCTGTGTGAGACTGCCTATTTGTAGATCATGCATTTTAAGTCTTTTCCACTGCCATTTGATGATGACCTTTTTCATCAAGTGAAGGAAGATTGCAAGAAATGGAATAACAACTGAATATTATTGGACTTGGTGAAGAGACAACTGATTTAAAAAGTGGACATATAAACACAGAAATATCGAAAGCATAATGGAATGAGATTAATTATAGTTAAAAAGAGGGAAAACATTGTGAAGAGTGATGCTATATCAGATAGGGTGGGAAAATTACTTATTCAACTTAATGAAATATACCAAATGCAGATAATTCATGTTTATGCCCCAATATGAATATACAAATGTTTTTGACCAAACAAAGTACCACTTAAAATTTTCATGAGGGATTTTAATGCTAGAATTGGTAAATGATTGAAAATTAAAAGTGCTGTGGGTAAATTTGATTACAGTACTAGAAATGGAGAGAACACTATCTTGGGAAGTTAAAAAAAAAAAGAAAAAACTATATATTATGAATTCTTTCTTTGAAACAAATGCTAAATATAAAAACATCCAAATGTAGCAAAATAAGATTATAATTTAACTAATTAAAAATATGTATTTCAAGATTGTAATGTTCTTAATGGATTCCAACAGAAAGCGATCATTGATCAGTGAGATGAAAGATATGTGTTAATGTAGAACTGAAGAAATGAAAACTATTAAGAAAGTCAGTAGTAACTGTTGGTATTTTCAATTTTTAGAATAGTCCAATGAATTTAAATTAAAACTTGAAAAATCATTTTAAAATATTAATAGGATTTAGAGATGGTTCAAACATGATGGAAATCAATAAGAAAATAACTGATATTCTATCAAGTACTTTAAAAGTGAAATTTAATGATCAACAAAAATTAATAATTAAAATACATAGTAATAAACTAGAAACAAAGTTAATTGTCCCTTATGATGATAGCAGCATTCTGAAACCACAGACACTTCAAAGAAAAAAGGTAACAGGAAAGTTAAGGATAGACCAAGTATTATTAAATAAAGAGTCAGGTGCAAGCAGTCTGTCTCTAACTTTGATTTTGTTAATGACAGTAAAAAAAGTATTCAGAATTCCATTGTCGTTCTGGTGAAACAAGAGCTTACATCAAATATTGCAAGAAATCATTGTATTCTATCAAGTATTACAAAAAAGATAGCTGATACAATAAGAAACATTTTACCAATAAATTTTCTGCAGGAACAATAAAATATGTGAAGAAAAGAATATGAAAATTTTTTAGAATGACCCATTAAGAAGAAATGAATACTTCGTATTTTGTAAAATGGTTAAAAAAAGAGTTATATAAGAAAATAATTGTTCAAGGGTAAGGAAAGCTGTAGAAGAAAATAAGTCTCAAAAGTGTAAACTACCTCTTGATATCAAAAGAAATGTTATTTCTGCAGTTAGAAAAAAAGATGGAAAATATTACCAAGACAAAAAAAAAAGGATCATGTGTGGAAGAATTTTATAAAGAATTACATAATTATAAAGAAAAAGAAAGCAATTTCCTATAGTTGTTACATCCTTTGAATTTCCCAGCATTTTAAATGAAGAAGTTAGGTGTGCAATTAAATCTATGAAGATAGGAAAAACTCCAGAAAATGATACAATTATTGTTGATATGTTAAAAAAAATGGTAAAGGAATAAAAAATTTGTAATGTCTAATGCAGAAATAAAATTAATGATTATGAAAAATTATAACAAAGATATTAAAAATTACAGATCTATACATCTTCTTTCAGTTCAATATGGGCAATATAATTACAAGTCACCTATAGCAAACTTTGAATTCTAATTTCAGGTAATGAAAAGCTAATTTTTTTAAATAATAATTATTATTTTTTTAATAAATTCACTGTGATAATATTTTCTAATTCACTGTTCATTAAATAAATATAGTGGATACAGAAATTCATTACAAATATTTATTTTCTGCTCAATTTTCTGTAGTATTTATTCAGATGTTGAAAAAATTCATATTTCAAAAAATAAACAAGGCAAAACTCTCCATACAGTAGTGCCACCATGTGCCAATCAGAGTAATTAGTATAAGAGATAGTGATCATGTGATGTTTAGTAGTTTAATTTCAAAAAATAATTTTTTTTTAAAAAAATATATATACTTTTAAAAAAAAACCTAATCTTAATTAAAAATGTCAAAATATATTTGCATTCAAAACAAACCATAATCTCCAACAATCTTCTTAAATTGCTTAAAATGCAAACATAAGTCATATAAATGTATTTTAACACCCACTTTCATGTCACAAAATCATATACAAATTTTGAAACTATTTTTCTAAGTATAATTTCTCATTTTACATGAAAAATATCTTTTAATTCAGTCAGAGCTTTGCATGAATTAAGATGTTTATTTACTATCCTTCTGATTTACAAATGATGTATTACGTATTCTACTTTTTTGCAAAAACTATAGATGTGAGGTGATATTTGCTTATAGTGACACCTAAGTTGCTCTAATAGCATAAGAAGCTGATTTTCTATGATTTTTTTAAAAAAAATTATCTACCTTTTTAATATAATAATATTTCAGAAAGGAATTAAAAATATTGGACATGAATATTTTTTATTATAAATATAATTATATTTTAATTTTTTTTTTAATTTAAGATTAATTGATACTTACAAATTGTCTTTGTCCATGTCTCTAAACCACCACAGTTTGCTGGAAATGTAAACAAATATTAAATGTAAAGATTAAATAATAATAACTTTTAATTTCAATATCTATTGGATATACATTTATAATATATTCTATATATTATATTATTTACTGTATCTGTAATACATTAATTATTATTTTACATTTCTTTTTTTTCTTTTCTTCATCCATTTTATTAATTGTTTAATATTTATTTAGCCAGCACAATAAAATCAAAAGAAATATATTTTAAAAAATTACAGATTGAAGTTTGTTTCCATTTTTTTTTCTTTTTTCACTTCCTACTTTGTACAAAAAAATGGAAATCTTTATTTATTATTGTCACTCAAAATGAAAAACTAAAAAATATATGCATTCATATCAATTTGGTGTAGAAATTTATTTACTAAACTGAGAATGAGTCTTTTAATTATTAAAATTATTATTTGACAATAAATTTTTATTCCAGTAAATTATACTGTATATTACTTTACAATAAAATAAATAATTTCCATTCATTTGCCTATAAAACTTATATATAAATTTTAAATGATCTGGAATGCACCTCTCACATATATTATTTTATTGAAAAATTGAATAAGGAGACTTGTAATAAGATGACTTTTTAAAGTCATTTTATTATGCCATATTTTCTGAAACTTAAGTATAATATATTTCAACAACCTCCTATACATTCATTTGCTTGACTGTCCATCTTTCTGTAAGTCCATCCATTCATTAAACTATCTATGCATAATTTTCTAAAATTTATTTGGCTATATTTAGTTATATATCTGTCTGCTTATTAATTTATTCATCAACCTATTTACCTTTCTATAACTCTACTTATCTGCCTTTGTGCCTCCCTCCTTTTGAATAATTGTCCTACCTACTTATCTATATATCCATCCATCCACCCATCCATCCACCCACTCACCCAGCCACCTACCTACCTACCTACCTACCTACCTACCTACCTGTCTGTCTGTCTGTCTGCCTGCCTGCATGCATGCATGTCTATCTATCTATCTATCTATCTATCTATCTATCTATCTATCTATCTATCTATCTATCTATCTATCTATCTATCTATCTATCTATCTATCTATCTATCTATCTATCTATCTATCTATCTATCTATCTATCTATCTATCTATCTATCTATCTATCTATCTATCTATCTATCTATCTATCTATCTATCTATCTATCTATCTATCTATCTATCTATCTATCTATCTATCTATCTATCTATCTATCTATCTATCTATCTATCTATCTATCTATCTATCTATCTATCTATCTATCTATCTATCTATCTATCTATCTATCTATCTATCTATCTATCTATCTATCTATCTATCTATCTATCTATCTATCTATCTATCTATCTATCTATCTATCTATCTATCTATCTATCTATCTATCTATCTATCTATCTATCTATCTATCTATCTATCTATCTATCTATCTATCTATCTATCTATCTATCTATCTATCTATCTATCTATCTATCTATCTATCTATCTATCTATCTATCTATCTATCTATCTATCTATCTATCTATCTATCTATCTATCTATCTATCTATCTATCTATCTATCTATCTATCTATCTATCTATCTATCTATCTATCTATCTATCTATCTATCTATCTATCTATCTATCTATCTATCTATCTATCTATCTATCTATCTATCTATCTAAATTGCATGTATTTTTCATGATTCTCCATTTATAAACATGAGAGATTATTAAGTTTTTAACATAGTTAAGAAAGGGTTTGGGCCAAGAACTATGAATTTCTGAATACATTTTCTGCTGAGAGAAGTAAAAAAAAATTTGTAGGAACGTGGAATGGAATTGTTGTGCTCATCCTATCTTTTTGGTAATTAAGTATCTCAGAATCACGTCTCACATTTAGTTTAAACGCTTTAAAAATGCAGTAAAGGATATCCTTTCCCCTACCATGTGATCAAATACCAATAATTTACATTCGAATAACATTTTGTTTTGAAATACATTTCCATTAATAGAACATAAAGGTTTTTGTCTTATAACTCTTCAGCTTTTAATCAGAGAAGTAATAAACTATTAATTTCGAATATCCATTAGATATTTTCTAACTATTCATATATCAAACAAACTGTTATTTTTTCCCAGTAAATTCTATTACTATTGCTAAGAGAATCAAAGTTTTCTCTCGACTTTGTACTGAGCTTCTTATAGACAAATTACCAAACTAACCCATGCATTCAAGCAGTAAATTGGATCTTTTCTATTAGACAAAATGCATCTGATACAAATAAAATATATCAGAAAAACAAGGTGAAGTGTCTGCGGAGAGAGACAGTGAAGAAAAAAAAAATAAAAGCAATTATGTTGGGTCAGATCTTTACTAGCTGAAATATATTAAAGCACTCAGATTTCATTTATAAATATAACTAACACTTTTTAACTATTTTATTTTAAAAGCAAACGAACTTTTATTTGTAATAAAAACAATTCAAAAATATTTATAATTGACAAAATATATCTTTCTGCAAATAAAACAAATTACGAAATATACATATGCTAAAATAAAGAAAAACAATACAGTCAAGAAACGTGCATATACAAAAGCAAAAAAAAAAAAGAGTATATGCTAAGAAGTTCTACTTTAGATATTTAATATCTTATTGATTTAATGTAGAATTATTTTTACCAAATATTATGAAAAAAGTCTGTTGAAATTACACCCAAAATATAGATTCACGGGAGATTCTTTAATTTTTTTTCCCCATTGTATAGACAGATTCGTTAATTCCATTAATGTCTATAAAGAACCAATTCAGGTGATTTTATTATTAGACCTAGAAAAATATGTTTGTCTAGAGTTCTCACAAAAAAAATCTGTTTTTGCACCCTAATTATTTTATTAATTAAACATCCAGAAAAGAGATAGGGATTTGTCATATAATGAAACCACATATGGAGTCAGTAATAAATTTGATTTACTTGGTGGAAAAAAGAATATGTTAAAGGATGAAAACCACAGCAAAAAAATTGAATTAGAATGTGCCAATAATATTTCTTATAACAGGCAAAACTCACTATATATATTGCCACACACAACAAGCTAGAGTAATCAATGGATGCCAGAAGGCTTGTGCATAAAATCCCCATCTAGTGCCTACTCATCCAATATCCCCAGACTAGTTTCTGGCTTATGGCCTTCCTCAGTGAGGAGCCTTGGATCTGAGAGCACTCCATCTAGATCTTAGGATCTAATGCAACCCCCCCAGCAACCACCTTTTATCTTCTGGCATCCATTGATTACTCTAGCTTGTTGTGTGTGGCAATATATATTGTGAGTTTTGCCTGTTTTAACAACAGTTATACACAAGCATAAGAGGTGGTGGTCATGTGATTAATATTTCTTATAGCAACATTTAAAAGAATTTATAGAAATTCGGTGTGAACCTTTTTTTTTCAACCACTAAAATATGCTACTTATAAGGAAGTTGTTCTTAGAAAGTTTGTATCCTCACTTTTCCAGGAATGTTGTTCTTAAAAATTATTTTAGATCTGTCTACAAATGAGAAGAGTAATTCAAACTGTGGTTCAAAGTTACTCCTAAAAGTCTTGGAATAAGTTATGATTCAATGTATTGTTACAGAAGGTTATATTCAGTTTATAAGATGCATCATGTTTGTTTAGCTGTAAAAGTGATGATAATGTCTTTGTGGGAAAAAAATTTTATATTTCTGGAATCTCTTCTACGGAATCAAGACAGTGCCATAAATATAAAAATATTTCTTGCATTTTATTTCTGAAACATAACTGAGAAATACCAATTATATATAATAGGGAAATATTTGTTATTCAAAATTTCTATTATCCAAAAAAACTTTCAAAGTTGATCTTTAATTCTTACTGCAATGAAATAACGCTTCACTCACAAGATCAAGATAATTTTCATGATTCACTAATGTATGAAAATATTGGATATTAGTTCAGATTTTCAGCCTGTATAATTTGTAAACGTCCATATATCAAAAGTTTTAATAAATCTTGAGACAGATTATTTTGGGTAACCATGATTTTATGAAGACATGTCTTTGCTTCATTACTGTAAAAAATATTTATTTAATTGTATGACATGGATATTTTAATATTTCTGCTGTAAATAGTTAGGTATATCAAAGCTGAGAAAATGAATTAAGTTAGATTGTTTGTGACACAATCTTCATTAATAGCAACTTACAGAGAGTACAGTCTATCTAATTACAAAAAAAAAAGTCTAAAAAAAATATATTCAAAATAAGATTTGTGATCACTATAAGCAATCTGTAAAGTACAAATATATTCAAATAAATCATACTGTTGTAAAAAAAAATCATGTCAGATGTCACATGACTTGATTTAATCATACTGTGCAAGTTGAGCACTTAATCTGTTTATTTGATTCTTCAGTGAACCTACCCTGGCACCTCTCTGAGGAGTGCCAAAGCACGAAACAATGGTAAGTGGTTGGAGGGGGGGTTCCTGACCTATATTTTAAATGCTTTCTCTGGCTAAGCATTTATTATGAAGCTTGTTGAGGAATTGGCAATCCTCATTGTTTATAACTTACAAGCTTAAGAGAATAGGGTCATGTGGTCTATGAATCTTATTTTGACTATCTACTACAGTAACTTTATATATCAGAAACATTTTAAACTCTAACCAAATTACCATTTTATTCAATCCTAAGCTATATCTTCTCAATGAAAATAATCAATAGTGCCCTTTTTTAGAGTACCTTTGAAATATCTGTTATGTAAATAAGATCTACATAAACCATGTAAGTCATATATGAGTTCATCAGATGTATTTTTAAAAAAGTCTATTACTGTTCTTTTCTCACATAATCAACCCAATACAAATATGTATCCCAATTGGCCTTATGATCTTAACACCATGCTTTTAGAATTTTACAGCTCATTCTTAAATAACATTGCCTTTATGTTATATTGATAAGTAATCAACATCTCACTTTCATATAATAATTTGAACACCATAATGACTTTATAAACAACTAGTTAAAGGAAGTAGTTTGATTAGTATAATAAAATACCCTATCGTTTAATTTAAAAAATGCATCAGCAGCACATTAGAATCTATGTGGCACTTAAATATTTACTCTTCCATCTAAAAAGCTACAAAAATATTTAAATTGGATTAATATTATCAAGCAGATGACTATCTAAAACTAAAACTTACTGGATCTTTCTCCCCCATCATTAGGCTGATAAAGGATGTGATAGTTTTAGAATATTAATTACTAAATTAAAATCATTGTATCATTCTAAGCATTAATAATATTCTGTAGATATCTTTGGAACTGACAAGAATAATGATCACTAAACATCACATGATCACCATCTCATGCTAGCACATAATTGTTAGTAAACAGGCAAAAACTCTCCATATAGTAGTGCCACCTTCTGCTAATCAGAGTAATCAAAGATCTAGGTGCAGTGCTCTCAGATCCAAGTCTCCTCACTGATGAAAGCCACAAGCCAGAAGCTATTCTGGGGATATTGGATGATTAAGCACTAGATAAGGATTTTATGCACAAGCCTTCTGGCATCCATTTATTACTCTGATTGGCACTACTATATGGAGAGGTTTTGCCTGTTTAAGAATAATGATCATTAGCAAACTGCAAATACAGAAGCCAAAAGGAAGAAATTATTGTATTTTAATTGGTTCAAATTAAAATTTCACTAAATATTCAAAAACACATTCTTGTACTAGTACCAGTATTTGTTTTAAATGGCTAATGATTTTCATAATAGTAATAATGTTCCTTCTCATATAGATTAAGAAGTATGATTAAACTTCAGTAACTGTGCAGAAAATTTCAACATTACCAGAAACCTGTTGGATTAAATGTACTGACTATCTTTATTCCTAAGTGATTTTTGATTATTATCTAAGACTAGAAGCTGTATATTCAACAACAATCTTAAAAGTACTTTTGTTGTAGACAGCAATAATATTCCATGATAATTATTTCCTTTTCTAACTTCTTATTTCTTTAAATAGTAACTATATAAGTATCCAAACGATAAGATGACATATCTTCAAGAATCACTACATTCTTAAAAAAAAATTCAAATACTTTTAAAGTTTAGCCTATGTATTATATTTTATAACTTTTCCAGACATCTCATTAGGACATGCAACTATTCCATTAACTGCTTTAACTTCATTAAATTGAATATCTTTATACAAATTTAAATGAGTAGATAGGATGAATATATCATTAATCAAAATTATCTTAATTTTTGTATCATTTTTCAAAAGGTAATTAAAATAGACCCCCCCCCATGCAAAATAGAGTACCACGAATAAATCTAAAAAGATTAATACCTCGTTTTCCAGATATTTATAACATTTTTAATATACCAAAAAGACCTAAAGTTATCCCACTGAGAAAATAACCATATCCTTTTTACAGTTTTAAACTATTAAGTATTTTTAAGCATTCTCAGTAGCAATTTAATTTCTTGCCTTTGAATATCTATATTGCTTACAAAATTCCACATTCAATTTATTATTCTGCCAATTGTATATCATTTGTTTCTATTTAGACAAGTCATCAATAAAAACATTGACAGAGGAAAATAGTTCTTTTCAATGAATTCAAATTACTAGTATCCACAATACAATCTTTATGGAAATTTCATGGCCTAACACTGTGCTAATTTTGGAATTGGACATTTTAATGTTATTTCTAAAAGATGAATATCAAATTTTGTACCAATATTTTTAAAATAGTAAACTATTTTTAATGGAATTATCATTTTAATTTTGGAGCATTCTAATTTAATTAAAATCATTTCAATAATCTCTACTTATAAGAGCTCATGCATTTATGGACTTCTTTTGTATTCTGAATCCTAATTATATTATAATTCATTGGATATGAATCTTATGAGTGTGCATGATTAAAGTTCTATTTATAATAATTTCATCCTAAGCAAAGTGTTTGAGATAGTTAATCTATAAGCTGTATAAAATTTAATATTAGCTGAATATTTGATTTCAGAATCAATATCATTGTTTCAAATAATTTGAATCAACATTTATTGTTCCTACTAAGACATGAATCAGGAGACTCTAAAAAAATATCCAGTCTTTTAATTGGATGACCTCTTTGAACCTTATGACAGAGAATACATGCTGGGAAACTTGTATCACTGTACAAAACAAGTTTTATTGCAATTAATCTTTACTTGATATATCTAAAATTTCCAAAAATGAAAGATTCTAAATTAGGTTTCACAACAAATTCAACTACACATATTTTCCTTTTCCTCAATAATTTGTCTTCCTAACAAACTTATAATCATATACCTGTTTAATTTAATTTCCTTCTTCTAAAGATAAAATTTTACATGGATCAGGTGTTATAATCTTTAACAAGTCAAAACTCTCCATACAGTAGTGCAACCCTGTGCCAACCAAAGTAATCAATAGATGATCTAGGTGCAGTGCTCTCAGATCCAAGGCTCCTCACTGACTAAGGCCACAAGACAAAAACTAGTCTGTAGATATTGTATGGGTGGGCACTAGATAGGGATTTTATGCACAAGCCTTCTGGCATCCATTGATTATTCTGGTTGGCACAGGGTGGCACTACGGTAAGGAGAGTTTTGCCTTGTTTGATAACAATTATGTGCTAGTTTAAAGATGGTGATCATGTGATGTGTTATAATCTTCAAAACTGATAGTTCTCTGGATATAAAACTATTCTGTTTCAGGTATTAAGAAGTCCATGTCAAGCACAGTTCAATTAAAATATTTTTTCAATGACTTTATTCTATGTGTTATCAGTTTTATTATCATTGCTTTGATGATAAATTTGACATGTTTAGCAATAATGAGATTCCAATGCTTTTGCTTCCTTAGTGAAAAAAAAAAGAGGAGAGTGCAGTATCTTTTTTTCCCCCATATGTCATAGCATGGGCCGGGAGGCGAACTCATAACCGTCTGCAACCAACTACTTGCTTGCAAGGCAGCTGCGATGACCTCTCAGCTAACAACGCTTGACTGCAGTATCTTTTTTAGCAAATTGTTTAAGTAACATAACAGATGACCTATCAACATTTATCTTCAAGCAAAATACTTTGTCAGAGGGCTTCAAAATTGAATTTTTATTAAATCTTAACTGAAATACAATTTGACTTTTTTTTTTTTATAAAAATATTTCTTAAAACATATAAATTTCTATTCTCTACATATTTATATATAAAAATAGATATGTAGTTTTATTTTGGTGCAGTCATTATTAAACTTTATTAACATTATTTCTATAGAAATTTGGTCACTTCTTCGTGACTTCAATTGCAACACTCTTTTTTGAGAACTGTTTAATCATTGATTAATATTCTTTGTGTAAACATGTGTATATTTATGGGATAATTTCTTGGACATTCAAACAGTCAGAATATAATATTCTATTTAGTTGGCTAAAATCACTTTTTTTATTTATTTAAAAACAAATCCAAAAATTTGTAGCTCTCAAGTTTGCCATTCACATCTCTAAGCTTCTGCTCAGGAATATATATATATAGTAGCTCACCATATAACACAGACATATATGTAAGGAAATAGAAGGTAGCAAGTGTAAAGAGGAAAGAGAAATAAAATACAATTGGCCACATAATTTACAATTATTTTTTTTTTCATATGTCATAGCATCGGCCGGGACGCGAACCCACACCCGTCTGCAACCAACTACTTGCTTGCAAGGCAGGTGCGATGACCTCTCGGCTAACAACGCTTGACACATAATTCACAATTTAGTAATAATAGTAGCAATAAAATTAGCTATATGATTAAAACCAACTATGTGAACAATGTGATTTACTGCAGTTTAGAAGATATGATATATTTCAAATATTGATTTCTTTATTTTGGAAATGCAATCTGAGAATTTAACTTTTCATCGCTACACTACATTGGAATGCAGGCAGCATTACCAAGAGTTACCGTTAATTAAACACTTCACATTCTCAATTTATCAAAGAAAAATAAGACATGGGTAATATAGATTTTTCAATTTTTTTCTTCAAGTTCTAGAAACTTGAAAGACAATCAATAAGATGCTGAAAATGTATTTCAACTTTTTAAAATATATATATAGAAAATACTTTCGGTTTTTAATGTGATTTTTAATCAATTTCATAAAAATAAAACTCTAATGGATTTGTAAAACAAGAATTAGCATTTTTAAATCTTATTTAATATTCCAGAATATATATAATAAAAAATAAATAACGCTACAGATGTATACTTTACGAGGCAATAAATTTGAGTTTGGTATGCCTAGCATGTCTTTGATACAGTATACCATATTCTTAATTTAAATTTAATAGTTAATGCTTTACTTCATTAGCGTTTGAAATCAATTAATATATATATATACTCTGCTCACAGATAATGAAGCTATTCAGTGTACATAAAATTCTCAAAACTTACAGCCAATTGCTTTTGGGACAGTTTATAGTCCCATATTCATGGTGACTTGTATTTGGTTAATAACTATAATATTAATGCAATTTTTATGCAAATTCATATGCAGATGTTACGTGGACCATTTTCGAGACAGAGAAAAGCAGGCCTCTCTTCCATTGATTGCTGCTGGGTCACTTACAATGTAGTAAGCTTCCCTGACTTTAATGAAAAGGTGACCAATTATCTCTCTCGATCCAAACTATCTGCAGTACCATCTCGGAATCAATGCATATGTTATGTGGTGACCTAATACTGGTTATTCACTACAAAAATTTTAAGATGCTAGAATTTCTCGGATCATGAATTATGACATGAAATATGTCAGAATATTTTAAGCTTTCACTAATCATCTTCAATGCGCTCTCTACCATCATGAAATCTTGCAAAAGACTTGGAAATACTCCTGAAATTAATGACTTTACTGGCATCCACAGTCTGAATCATTTCAACTACTTCAGTAGCAGTTTTGCTTAATACAAAATAAAATTCAATCTTAGCACTTTATTCCAGCGTGGGCTAAGGTATAAAACATATAATCATATTTCAGCCATAACTCATGAACCAGACATGCTAGCTTCTTAAAATGTTTATGGTAAATAAGTCATTGTATAACACAAATACTAACTGATTCAGAGACATCCTGCTCACAGTCTGGATCGAGGTCCAGTTGCAGTCACTTCTTTAATGGGACAAAAGTGTATATACTTTTGTAAACAATTATGCAGAATTTTAGAATATACAACTACCAATGTTTTAGTAAAATAACAATTGACTTTGACTGAGTAAAGTAACATGAAGACAATTTTAAATGTTCAAAAAACATTTTTTTGATATGTTTATTATTAAAAAAGTATATAAATATTTGACTTATGTATGACTTGCAGTCATTCATTAATCATGAGATGTTTAAAGAATAGGATCACTGTTATAATTTATATATGAGTATATAGATGTGTAATCATAGGGACTCATGTCATGTTTATAAGCATTTATTATAAAAAGGTATCTATCAGAGTCACTATAATGCGATGATAAAATCCCTATTAGCCTTTATGAAACTAAACATGATATAGACTATTGTAGGAGTGCTTTTGTTTTTTAAATAAAAGGGATTATTTTAAGAGTTTTCAAAAATAGAGAAAGTAGTAAAAAATTAATAAAAATTATAAAAAAAAGCAGAATATATGAAATTTCATAACAAATTTAGAACAAGTTAAGGATTGCATTTTTTGTTCAATCAAAACAAAAAAAATAATAAACAGAATGAAAATCAAACTTAATGTGGTAAGTATCAGTCAGTTGAATTTAAATTGAGTTGACAATTTTCATTCACTCGTATAAAGAAACTTTACCATGTGATTGATAGTTTGGCTATTTCATTATGCATATTGGTACAATTTAATCTTCCAAAATCTTTATGAATTCTCTAAACATTCTTTGGTGATGATTCATGCATTTGAATATGATTTTTATTTTGGAAAAGCCTATATGATGGTCGGTGTTTAAGATATTGAGAGCAAGTGCTAAAGATGAAGAATAAATTTTGTTGCCTAATGCATCTATCTTTTCTAACAGTCCTGGGATAATGACCCATTCCTATATATATGACTTAGTATACTCCATAGAGGATCTCACAAATTCCTTAAACCCCAAGAAAGATGAAATATTTAGCTTTGATCAGAATATTATTTTTTTGTTCAGAGGAGAATGTTGATTAATGTCACAGCATCTCAAAACATGTCCAATTTTATTTGAGATTTCGTTTACATAAAAATGCATACTCTAATAGAAATATTTCTTTCTTTTCCTTCATTGATGTTTTTAATTTGATTGCATTATTCTATTTTATTGATGTTATATTAATAAACCATTGCTAAAAACATAGTAATACACCAGTTAAAAACACACACACACACGTAAAAATAAATAATTTATTAGGGTTAAATAAAAGGAACCAACCATAGACAAAAATGGAAAAAATAATAATATTCTAATCAACATAAAGATGTAAACTCCCTTGATTCTCGATAAACATATTTCCTATAAGTATGGCAGGCTACATATATTGGATTGGGTAATGACTGAATCAGTTTTACAAGAGGTAAACATATTAATGTGGTAAAAAAATCATTCACGATCTTTTGTATTTCTTTTCATGTTTTAGTCATTGGTCAATACTAAGAGGTTTGTAAAACCAAAATCCTATCCAGATGCAACCATCGTCAAACATATTTACAGAGACCATAAGTACTTTTAAAATATTGAGTTGTACTAATAAATAAAACAGCCAAATTACCGACGATATTAAAGAATTACTTTTTATAAATAAACATATAAACTAAACTTATAAATAAACATATAAACTAAACTTAAATTCAACTGACCAGTCTTCATCACTCTAAGTTTGATTCTCACTCTTTGTTTATTACTATTGTACCATCTATCTGTATCTCGGTGTTTATACGATTTTGTTCTTCATATTCAGTGACCAAATTATGTTAGCATTGATAATTCTCTCATTAGAATATGTCAGATAATTTTATTCAACACAATAACTTTTTCTGGTCACACAACCCTGCTTAACATAACTAAACTTGAATAATAGTTGAGGACAGAACCAGCTTTTAATTTATTTGAAAGGCATCAGGATTCTATACAAGAATTCACTGGCCTACTCCCTATCTATTAGTTACTATTATAAAATTATTTGCTACACCCAGAGGATTGTACTTTTTAATATAACATTGGCAATTTATTTGGTAAAGTAATAATTGTTGAAATTAAATATTTTTTATCTTATTAATAACAAAATTAAATAGACAACCATGCAAGTTATATTCCTGATTTATTATAATTATGATTATTTTAAAAACTAAGAGAATAATAGTACAAAAACAAATAAATTCAAATGGCTATTAAACACTACTGTATTCTAAAAGATTCTTTCTTGTTATAGTCTAAAACAACATAGCATTTGCTATCTTTATAGTTCAAGAAAGTGATTACTTAAATTATGAAATAAAGTCTTTTACCAGTAAGGTGAATTGTTCAATTATAATTGTGTGTAGATTACCATGCATGGTTTCTGTTCTCATGGATGGGGCCAGTTGTATGCTCTCATTCC
The DNA here is from genome assembly GCA_028023455.1 of Epiperipatus broadwayi. Lineage (NCBI taxonomy): Eukaryota > Metazoa > Onychophora > Udeonychophora > Euonychophora > Peripatidae > Epiperipatus > Epiperipatus broadwayi. The sequence goes on along the minus strand of JAQFVV010000042.1, from coordinate 1,709,534 downwards.
AACTTGTAGGTAATTCAGAGTTGAAAGATTTAGGTAGGGGATAGCTTCACCTTTGGCATTCTAAGACTTCAGGAAGAAAAAAACATCAGCAAATAAACTTTTCTCTACTCACATATATTATGATGATTCAACATGGTGGTAAGGGTGGCTTGGCACATTTTATATGATTTCATAGAAAAATCAATTTTATAGTAAACTATTTTCTTAGAAGATGAAAATCTAAGTTGCAAGACACACAATGTATTTGCTTTTTTATCCCTTTCCTGATTTTAGTCAGCCATACACATCCTGTTGACACCTTTTAATCTCATCTTTCTCCCCTTTGCTGGCCATCTTTGATGATGATGATGGAATGCTGTACTTTAGCTTTCAAGTGCTGCTAATTAATTTGTGATAAGAATTTTTATCCTTATCTTAGCAAAAATAAAAATAGAGTCTGGTTATTCTCTTTATCTCTTTTAATATTTTTAATTTAAAAATATATAGTCTACCTTGTTTAAAAAAATACAATCAGCTGAAATGTGAAAAGAAAAATATTATTTTCTTTTCAGGAATTTAATAATTTAAAATTCTAAATTGCCAATGTAAACTTGTACCAAAAATATGTTGCAATAACTCTGCGGTCAGGGACAAAAATAAAACAGGGTGTTTAACATTTTTTTATTCTTAATAACTTTTAACTTTCCCAATCAATCTTCCTAAATATTGAATTACTGTTTAGTCTTATTTAATAATATACATCTGAGATCTTTAGGGTTTAATTCCATCCAGTTTATTCTACAAGGCTATCTGTTCAGATAATTTGCTTTATAAGGCCTTAATGCCCTAGCATTATATTTTCCCTTCTCTCCCCTTTCATTCACAAGAGTAAATGCATTTGGGCTCCCTAACTATCTGATATGGTCCTTCATATAATTTCTGGAGCTTGTTATAGATACCTTCCCCTGTTTGGCTAACTAAGTTTACTCTAACCTATACCTTGTCCTGTTTTTTAAAACTGATGGCTTTTGATCTCTTTTTATCTATTCTTATGTCAGCAGCATGCCTTATCATCAATGTTGCCTTTCTCTGATCCATAACTTTATTGATACATTTAAGGATGACTGATAACTTGGCTTTGTACAGTCTCAGCATGGGTTGTTGGAACTGTAGTTGAATAGGGGTGAAACCTATGGATTCTTAGTTCAGTTAATGTAATTAACAACTCATGGCAACAGTTTTACCTACTGTCTGTGATTTGATGATGTGTATACTCTAAAAATATACCCAATTTTCTCATCACCTATTTGAACAAATTTGACAGGATTATGAGTAGATGACAATGCGATGTATTTCCATTCCCTCTATCCACTCCCTCCATTTAGTCACTATGAAAAGAGTCCCATAGTCAGATAAATCAGGCCTTGGCTTACCTACTTTAGGGAAATGTTGTATTTATAATATCTGTATGGTGTTTCTTGCATTAGTCTGCAACCTAGGGTAAGCAGATACCCACTTTGAAAAAACATCATAAATTACTAATACCTATGCCACCCTTCAGAATACTAGTAGTGTCCTGTAAAAATTAATAACTACCAGGTTGTTGGATTTGTCAGGAATTATGGAGTTCAAGGTACCCACATATAACCTGTTGGCAGGTTTAGTCTTCTAGCACACTTCACATCCTTTTATTACATTGGCTATCTGATGCTTCATACTTGGCCAGTAAAATCATGATTTCAACAATCCTTCTACTTCATGATCTCATAATGCCCATATAGGCAGTGGGTATACATATCTCTTAAGCCCTTAGGCACTATCATTCTCCACATTCTCTCTTTAATATCTGTTAAGTAGCACAATACCCTCTATGTCAAGCGATACTTTTTCCCATTTTTTTTTCAGAGTAACTTTCCCTTGATCCATTTTCACTTTCTGCTGACACCCTTGATCTCTAATTCCTTGGTATCTGGGGTCTTGTTTCTGTTTGTCACCTAAGTGTCTAAGTTCATCTTCAATGGATATATCTATTTCCATGCCTACTACTGCCAGACTTATGTCTTCCATCTGCAAATGACTAGACACCTCAGGATCTGGATTGCAACTTAAAGCATCTGTAACTGCATATTTTATTCTCTTACAATATTGTTAAATTCTTAAAGAAAAAGGTTTCAATGAATTAACCTACTATTGGTCAGATAACTGTGGTTAAGGAATTCCAGACTTTTGTGATCAGTTCTGGCTATCACCGCCAATCCTATCAGAAATTGCCCAAATCTCTAGAATGCCCATACCACTGCAAATGCCTCCTTCTCTGTTACAGAGTAATTGATCTCTGGTCCCTTTAAGGGTCTGCTAATGAAATACATTATGCCTTGGCTATCATCTTCCTGAGTTTGCATTAGTGCTCTCCCCAATCTGTATTCACTGCTGTCCACTTGCACTATGAAAGGTTTTTTTTAATTTGGGATAAACCTACATCACTTGGCTCAAAAATTTCTCCTTGATGCCTTTGAATATGGTTTCATGTTTTTTCATTTATTCCCATGGAATATTTTTTTGTAATAGCTACAGAAAAGGCTCGATGTCTATTGCAAAGTTCTGGTAAAATTTGCTACAAAAATTAGAGTCCTAGAAATGACCTAACTTGTCTTATTGACCTAGGAGCTGGGAATTCCCTAATAGTTTGTATTTTATCAGGATGGGACTTATTTCCTTTTCTGCTGATCAAATGTCCTAAAAACTTCCACAGCTATACAACTTTTTTTGTAAATTAATTTAAATGTCTTTGTCCTCACATTCCTGTAAAAATGTTTGGAGATGTCTTAAATGCTCTGTTGGGTTTTTTTGATGCAATGATGACATTGTCCATATAAATGATAACCAAACACTTTATTTCTGGAGAAAGTACTCTATCCAAACACCTCAATAACCCTGCTTTACTGATCTTTAAACCAAATGGCATTCTGTTAAACTGATAAGATATGCTATTATATCTGAAAGCCATATACTTGTGGTTGCTGGTTATAGTTTGATCTGCCAATAACTGGCAGTCAGGTTTAACATTGAAAAAAATTCTTTATCATGGAACAATATTCAATAATTCTTTTTATAGGTGGAGGAACATTCTGATTGGGCCATCTAATCCTATTCAACTGTCTAGGGTCTAGGCATAACCTTACCAACCCATCTTTTTTTACTATTACTAATGGGTTGTTATATCACAATGATCCCTTTGTAATACCCCCCTCCCATTCCTCCATTTTTGACAATTGTTTTTCAACCTCTATTCTATATTGATGAGATATGGAATAAGATTGTGCTTGGTATGGTGTGCCATCAATAATCTTGATCAGGTGTTCATACCTCTTAATTATCCCTGGCCTATCTGAAAAATTTGTGCTATATCTCTAATAATTCTTTCAATGCTTTTCCCATTCTCTTTTATCTGAATTCCCTTTGCTCCATATATCTGCTTGTACCCTCTCTGTCTTATGTTGGGTACTACATACTTCTCTTGGCAATGTTCTTTCCTTTGATATAAACGTGACTACTTCTTCTCTTGAGATATTGCCTTCTTTATAGTTGATCAGACATCCTGTTTTGTACATGAAGTCTGATCCTAATATTACATCATGTATGAGTTATATATCAGCAAAACATGTTGAATATCTCTCTTTCCTACACTTACTTATACCCACACCTGTTGTGTCTTTAGTTGGGCCTTTTTATTATTGGCCATTAGAGTTTTCCTCATTGGCAGGGTTTGAACATCAGGGGCTTGTTGCATGATGTATCCATATACAGTCTCAGATGGGTACCACATCAAACAATGCATACATTTCCATATCATTAATCTGTATTGTAGTTTATCAGCATTCTTGGGATGCAAAATTTATCATTTTCCCAGCCTATTCACAAATCAGGTTGTCTACTCTTTTTATTTTTATTGTCATGACCTTACTATTTTTTTTACTTTTTAATTCCAAATATTGCTATTTCTATCTAGTATCTTGCTTAGTTTTTCTTTTCTTATTTGTATTTCACTAATGCATCTGCCAATGTTCTTCCCCCTGTTGTCACTTTTCCTTCTCAGCTACTTTATTTCCCCATCATTGTGTCTCCTTTTTTCCCCTACCTATATATGTGATTTTCTTTTTTTTTTTCGAAACAATGTTTATATTTTAAATTTTATTCTTTCATAATCCCTACTCTTATCTCATGTTCTGGTTCATTGTTATGGCTCATAAGCCCACATTGTATGACATTATACCATCCATTGGTATCTTAGGGTTTATATGATTTATGATCTTCATATTCAGTAACCAAATAGCATTCACTTTGAATGTTCCTCTACATTGTCCTGAATAAAAAAACTAAATATCTAACAATGTATATCATTCAATAATGAATTTAAAAGGAAATAAAATAAAATATTTGAATTTTAACCATGAAAACTTTTAAGAATACTTCATGGAATGCTACATTTTTTTTATTTGAATTGCCTTATTTATTCATCTCTTCTGCAAATCAGAAATTACTTGCTTGAAATTTGTATTTGCTATATCAACTTAAAACTTCAAATGAGTACTAACAATATGGATTAGTGGATTAACAAATTGCTTTATATTATATTTATTAAAAAATCTACTTAAAACTTTGGATATTTAGTTTAAAATTAATGTAACCAATGGATTAATTGCTTTTAATATTACAACAACCACAGTAATTTAAAGTTATGAATAATTATTATACAATGGGCTGTTAATAAACAAATTCATATTCATCAATATTTTACACGGAGGCTAAACTCTCCATAGAATAGCCCCTGTGTAAATAGCTTGTGTAAGCATAAGAAATGGTGATCATGTGACATCAATATTTTACCAGCAGAATATGCTTAGAGATTTTATAATCTATAAAAACTATGTCTTAGAGGATTAATTGCTGCATTTAATAACTAAAGATTATAAAAGAAATAATTATAAGCTTGTCACTTGGAAACTGACCCATTAACTGTTTTGTACCTAACAAACTCAGCCACCATTATTAAGCATTTTCTATAAAAATTAAATGTTGTTAAACTTATCCATTAGGATCCCATCAATATTAAAATGCCAATGATTTAAAATTATTAATATTCAAATGCTTATACTGGAATTATTATTTCATGGATGTTTTTCAAGGCTAAGAATTATAATTTTAATGATGTAATATAGTTAGTGAATTTGTTTAATTTTATAAAATTCAAAGTTTATTGTTCTATAAAAGTTCTCAAAAAAGAATATGATAAAGAAGATACAGATAACATTATATTTATGTGTAATTTGTTATAAATGAGTGTTAGTAATTCATTGTATCCTGGAGATTGATTAGATTTAGACTTTAAATTAATTAAAAATCATTTATAGCCAAGATAATATTTAATATCTTATGTGTTTTACTGATCTATGGATATAACCTCATGTTTTGTATAGTAAAAGTATCTAGAGTATACATTTAAATATTTGTTTGATTAGCCTTCTTATTTCTTCTTCACCTAAAGAGACACTTACCAAGTCTATGAAAATTAAATAATATATTTCATTATACTTGTAGCATTGATAACCATATAAATATTGTTTATTTGAGGCAAACTCCTAACAATATTTTATTATAAATTTTAATCATAATATAATGCTGAGAAGCATAACCAGGTTAGGTTAAAGACAATCTTTTATAAGAATATATATAAGTTGGGTTAATATTCTTGTCTTTTATAAACAAATTTAGTTTATGAATCTAATACCTGTAAGAAAAGGTTACTATTACTTTAATTAAGAATGCAATAAAACATTCCCATATTTTGCTTACTGTTGATAGCCAAGTCTTAATGCTACCCAAACTTTTCCAATGGAATGTTATTATTATGGCATTGGGTCCATATATATCTCACACATTTATCACTAAAATGGCAAGTATTTATTAAGTATAGTATTACAATATTATTTATCATCTTTAATAACTGAAACACACAGGTTTATTATATACCTGTGTTTATATATGTTATATATAGGGTATATGAGCACAGACTTTCACAAAACCACCACTCTCCACATTATCTCATAACACTGATACACTTAAACACATATATGTTAAAAAGATAAATAATCACCAATATACGTATTTCATGCTAAACCAGCAATCATCAGTTGGTCCAGATTACCATCTCTACACATATATGCTATAAGTGCTCTAATATATATTAAGATAGCCAAACCTCTCACTTTAATGGACAGGCTTCAATCTATTCCACACTCCAACTCTTCAACCATCCATCCAATTGAAAATCTGATGATGGAACGCTCAAAGGCCATCCTGAGGCTGAGATTCTTGTCACACCCATGTTGACCTAAGGTCAATCTGACCCTTCATATACAGGACATAATCCATTTAATACATATACAAGGGATGGACAGACATCTCTGCTTATGTAATAACTGAAGTGTATCAGTGTTATGACATAGTGTGGAGAGTGGTGGTTTTGTGAAAGTCTGTGCTCATATACCCTATATATATCATCTTTAAGAAACTTTATCATTATTGCTATTACATTTATATAATTTTTTTAATATTTATATTAGTTTATTGTTAATAAAATTAATTTTATATTTGATAATTTTTCGTTTTTGTGTCATTAATTAGTTAAAAGTTCATCATCTATGTGTTTTCCATGTAAATAAATTATGGCCATACGATCTTATAATTTATTACACATTGCTTAAAAAAATATTCTTCATTTCATTCATTTGCACCATTTCAATCATAACATTTTATTTACTTGAGGTATGAGTAGAAAACCCCATTGTAGTTTAGTTATATCAATGATAAATCATTTTTCATATTTTTTTGAGGTTAATGATTTTTAAGAATAGTAATTTATTATATGTTGTTACAACCCTGTGATATTCGTTCACTCTAATTAATGCAACATAAGAATTTAGAACCCACTTGCTAGCGTTGTTAAAGTATGTAAATATAGAGAATTGATTTATTAAGGTTTAATGTACACTTTAGATGCAGAAAAGCAGAATCAACCCTGAGATATTAATATTGTTAATGTTTGATATGCATTCACATATCAGTGTATTTTATTTTATATATTGTTAAAGAGTCTCGTAGTGTAATGTATCTAGATGGGTGTTTTATTTTATCCTTTGCCTTTTAAAAGAGTGAATCTTATTCTGGACAAAACAGAGTTTCATCTTTCTGTAATAAACCTTGTCCTAATATTAATAATAAAGTATTTATTAGTTATAGCACATACACAAACAAAAGATACTATAATCAATTGTGTTGATAGAGGTCTAATTATAGCAAAATATTCTTTATTATATAGCCAGTTTTTTTTATAGATTAAATGATACTGAAAATGGCTTATAGAGCAGAACAATTTTATTCAAATGACTGAGTAAAAATTAAAGACAATTCATGGATCCTCTACTTTTAAGTTAACAGCTTTTATTACAGAAGGGCATTACAAATGACTCAAGTAAAGTTCTTGATTTGAACTCAGGAACAGATATTAAGATATAGTATTGTAATAAGCAATAAAATTTGATCATAGTATAATACTATCAGTAATGACCATGTATTATTTTATGTATAATATAATATCACTTTCTCCTATCTTCAGTCAAAAACCATCTACACACAAGATATCTATATATATAGAAACAATATATATATATATATATATATATATATATATATATATAACCATTAGATATGAGTCAACACATAGACAATCCGCATATAGATAACTATCAAGAATTTCAAACTGGTGTCAAAGCAACCTTCTTTTAGCAATAGAGGTGGAATCCCACCTCCGTTAATGGTCTCACATATTTATAAAAACACTAAATATTGCAACTTGGCTTCAGAGATTGAAATTATTGATATATAATTATTGATTATATATAAACAAATAAATATAGTTCTACACACACATATATGTAGAATTACAATGAACTTTGAACTAAAATCAACTAAAATGCAAGGTATGTTTCCAATATGGTTTTAGCACAATACATCACAACCATTTATTTATTAATAACAGTTAAAGAAGAACCAATGATTATGAGTACCATTAAGACTTGAATTTGTAGATTATGACAAAACATTTAGCTTAATAAGTATTTTTGTGGTAATTAATACTTTGAAATATCAAAAATATAAACCCCAGATATTGTAATAGTCTAAAAAATGTTTATCAAAATGTAACAGCAATAATTAGGTTATATATTAATACTACAAAGTTGTCAAGGATGTATGACTGAGTGATTCCATATCCTCAAAAAGTTTATGCAGTTTTACAAGTTAAGAAAATAAAAATAAATGAAGATTATTTAAGTTATTTACATTTTTCTTACAAAGCAGTTGTTTTTACAAACAATGCTTCAGAGCTTCAGGAAATGTTGCAAGATATATCAGAAGAAAGTAATAAAATAGGACTAGAGATGAATGCCAAAAAGACTAAAGTAATGTTCAATGGTTTTTCTCAGAAGAAAAAAATAAAGATAGATAATCATGAAGTAGAAGAAATTAACAACTACACATATTTTAGTCAGATTATTAATACAGATGGAAACCTAATCATAAAATTAAGCTTAGATGCAATGCAGCTGGTAAAAATAATATAATATAAAAAGAAAATATGCTTATGTCTTTGACAAGAAAGATTTTTTTAAAAGATATGTTTTAACAGTTCTTACATAAAGATTTGAAAGTTGGATATTTAACAGAAGAGCAACACAGAGACTTTAGACTATGCAACAGAATATGGAAAAATGTATATTAAAAATAAAAAAAAGAAATAAAAAGAAAAATATATGAATGAAAGAACAAACAGATGTTTACACTTTAAAAAAAATTAAGAGACTGAAATAGAAAGGTGTTGAAATATTTTTTAGAAAAAAATGATCATAGGTAAACAGTTGAAGTCTTAAATTGGATTTCAAGAGATTGTAATAGAAATAGGAAGACACAATATGCAAGTTGAATAAATGAGATAAGAAAATACATACTAGAATGATGTGGAAAAGAGTAATGTTGGATTAAAAAACTGCATAAAATTTGAAAAGATCTTTACCCTACTAAAATGATAAACACAAAAAATGAAAACTAAAGATATAAAACTTACATTGGTAAATAGAATAATGAAAAGAGAAATAACAAAAAATAGATATACAATGAGAAATATTTGTATTGTTAAATATTAACTGATAAAATTACTGCCAGAAAGCATAGTTATTTTAGAAGATTGTAATTCAAAAATTGATAAGAATGAGCAATGATTTTAGAAGATAAACTTAATTAATTTATTATATGAAAAAATACAAAAAGCAAAATCTTGAAACATCCTATTTTGCAGAATTAGAATTTGGCAGTTTTAATTTATAGCACTTTTTAGTCAACTTTTTTAATTGAAAAAAAAACCCACTATTTATCTTATGTCACACCTAAGAAATATATATTTAATAAATTATTGTTTTACAATAATTTCCATCTATTAAAAAAAAGTGATACTTGTATATTATCCTGTTTATCAAGCTAAACAACTATTTTTTAATTATACAGTGTCAGGGGCCTACAACAAATATTTAAAACAAAATGGCTAACAGAAGCAATTATATTTAATATTCATAGGTTTTTTTTTATTATTGTTAATTTTTTAAAAATAAAAATTTCTGCATGAATTAATTATAATTTCACTTTATTATTATTATTTTTTGTATTAAGTCAATTTCTGAATATAAAAATTAAAAATATATGGAAAACATCTTTATATGTATTATTTATAAAGAAGGGGATAAGTAAAGATTATTCATGTCAGTGACCTGAAATTGCTAACTGGCCTGCAAAATTACCACAAATGGACTTCAGTATCAGTTGATTAAATTTATTAAACTTAACAACTAACACATATTTGGTAAAATAAAATTGAAAAAAAAAAACTGAAACAAATACTTAAATGCCCCTGAAATTGTATAATTAAAAAAATGGCTGTCAAGTTTGGTAGATAGGATAATTAATACACAAGAACTGAAGGTTGTAACTTTAATTCGGTCAATCTTTACACATTTGTTTGCGCCGTTGGCATTTTTCATCACCGTCTGACTAATATGTAAGTACTAAAGAAAGCATAAATATATGACTTAATTCAAGTAAAGTTATGTATTATATTAATACTGATGTTAATTCTAATAATTTATGAAGGGCATCCCATAATTCAAAACATAGGTAAGTTATTAATCTGTGAATAACTGCATATATTTCTACTGTAACAAATAAATTATTTGTATATTTCTATACATTAAAAATTATTTCCCCATAATAAGTGATTTATCATTTATGTCATAAACATATTCAGTCATTATATTTTGAATATCTTGCTATAATTTTTGTGCTTTTATAATTCAAATGGGATGCATTTTATTTTAATTTATAAGATTAAGTAACTTTTTATGTCAATTAATAATTTACTTAATTAACGATTGTATTTATCTATTATTAAAAATATTATTTAAAATTTTAGGTAGATTATTCCAAATTATTTTGAAATCTCAATAAGCCAATGCAGCTCTTAGAAAATTTAAAATAAATATGTCGATTAATATGATGTCATTTCTAATCGTTAATTAAGTAAATTATTAATTGACATAAAAAGTTACTTAATCTTATAAATTAAAATAAAATGCATTCCATTTGAATTATAAAAGCACAAAAATTATAGCAAGATATTCAAAATATAATGACAGAATATATTTATGACATAAATGATAAATTACTTATTATGGGGAAATAATTTTTAATGTATAGGAATATACAAATAATTTATTTGTTACAGTAGAAATATATGCAGATTAATAACTTACCTATGTTTTGAATTATGGGATGCCCTTCATAAATTATTAGAATTAACATCAGTATTAATATAATACATAACTTTACTTGAATTAAGTCATATATTTATGCTTTCTTTGGTACTTACATATTAGTCAGACGGTGATGAAAAATGCCAACGGCACAAACAAATGTGTAAAGATCGACCGAATTAAAGTTACGATCTTTTAATAATAAAAACAATTTTTTAAGTGAATATTAGATTATATTCTGATTAGGAGAAAGATGTTAGTCAAAATGTTGATTATTATCTAATATTCACTTAAAAATTGTTATTATTTTCTGATAATCGTAAATGTGCTCAATTTGGTCCTTATTTACACAGTTTAAAGTGAATATTAGATAATATTCCGATCAGGAGAAAATTGTTAGTGAAAATTTTGGTTTATTATCTAATATTCACTTAAAAATAATTGTTTTCATTTTTAGAAGATTGTAAATTTGTATAATTCAATCTTTAGTTATACATTTGTTTATGCCAGTATATTCTTTTCTCTTACGATCTATTGCTTGGATTAATATGCATGTGAAATTTCACTGTCGGACTAATACGTAAGTACCCTTCTTTCATCAAGGAATTGAAATAACCAGTGACATATATAATCTATCACAGTATCGTTATAGATGTATCACATCTGATATTTTTCTTGCTAAAAGTACTCACCTGTGTTAATTAACTACATATGTGTAAATTTGTATTTTTTAGTCATTTGTCTATCAATTCTCATAAATTTTAAAAAGACAACAAAAAAACTTTAAATTGTTCAAAAAGTATGTTCCCTAATTCATCATAAATTCATACTGCAAAGAAGTTTGAATGTAATATCTTTTTTTAAAAAAAAAAAGAAATTTATCTTTCTGTCTCAAGAGAGTTAGTAAGTCTTAAATAATTGAAAATTCTTCTTGAAACATTACATTTTTTTTTTAAAAAAAAAACTTTACTAAGCTTCTATTTTAAAACCTGTTAGAGAAGATTGGATTTCACACTCTAAACCAAGCACTGATAATCTGATTATTAAAAAAAATACTATTTACAATAAAATGCAATACAAAAACGCATCTGTATCCGCGAGATTCAGTTTAGAGTTGTGACTGCATTTCGAAAATAGGAAATAATAATGAAGCATATTTTAATATGTTTTTATCATACATATAGACATTTAGGTGTGTGCATATATAATATTAGACTGAAAAGTTATTATTACAACACATGTGTAAATAGTGTGTGTACATACTGTATATGCAGACAAGAAAAATATTAAAATGTAGATAATTATAATTTTCTGTTTTTATTAATTTTTAAATGTATTTTATTTATTGTATTTTTCATTAGCGGTTATACAAAATCGTGGATGTTGAGTCGTTGATGCAGAGAGAATACTAAAGTATGCATCTTTTTTGTTATTTATATATCTTGTGTTTTTCACAATGAAAATAAATAGAATTCAACAAGATGTTCCTCAAGATGTTCAAATTCTACTAATATCTCAGCAGTACTTATTAAAATTACTTTGTGCGTTTTGATTATTATCTTACTCGCCATGTATAAATGTTAACATAAGAGTTCGCTCAAGGGTTTAAAAATTAACATAATGGCTGAAAGTGCTCATGATTGAGACTCAAATATAGCTGAAATTATTTTTTCTATGCTCAAGATTTTTCTTTCAAGTAGTTAGTCTTGAGTCATTTTATCCCTCCATTCAATTAACAGTCAATATCTGATTCCACTAAAACATCACATAATCACCATTTCTCATACTTTCATTTGTTAAAACAGTAACAACGCCCTCCATATAGTAGTTCTATGCAGTGCAAGATATAATAATCAATAGATGCTCAAATGTTTGTGCATCAAAATCCTAATCTGGTGCCTACTCATCCAATATCCCCAGATTAGATTTAGCATGCAGCCTTTATCAGCAAGAAATATTGGATCTAATGCAACATTCCAGAAAACATAATGCTACAAGCCAAAATTAGTTTACAGATATTGAATGAGTAGGCACTGGATGGAGAATTTGATGCAAAACTTTTTTGGCAACCATTGATTATTATGGCTTGCACTAGGTAGCGTTACTGTATGGAGAGAGTTGCTACTGTTTTAACAGCTTGTGTAAGCACAAAAAATAATGTGGGATTTTAATGGTTTAATACTAATTCTAGTCAAAGAATAATGATGACTATGATTATTAAAAAAAACAAAGACATCAAAATATATAAATATTGAACTGGGTTCAAATCTGTATGATTATACAATTGAATGAGCGTGGAGTGAAAACATTATTGTGTTTTTATTTTGAACTCATGTTTTTATTGTTAACTAAAAAGGTAAAAGACAGCTACTGGAAAGTTGTAATAGATCGAGGATTTAGGTGCAGTGCACTTAAATCCAGGGCTCCTCACTGATGAAGGCCGCAAGCTAGAAACTAGTCTGAAATATTAGATGAATAGACACTAGATAGGGATTTTTCTGTACAAATCTTGTGACATCCACTGATAACTATGGATTGCACTGAATGGAACTACTATATAAAGAGACTGTTTAGCTGATTCCAACTAACTTTAAGCAGAAAATTTAACATAAAAACAAGTACAGGCCTATCTTTTAATGACTTCCTTTCAGAAATAAAAAAAAAAAACATGACAAAGTAATTATCAGTAATATTGCTAATGAAGAACTGTTTCCATCAATCAATAAACTGATTGATATTTTAAGCAATTGTGTTAAAAATGATGCACTTAATCAGATATGATGAAAAACTACACCTATAATAAATAACAAAATCACTATTCAGTGACTGTTAATTGAATGAATAGCTAGACTTTCCATGAGCTAATTATCTATGAGGGAAACAAACTTATTTGAACTAATAGTTATGAGAAAGCTAGCAAATAAACTAATCATTGAGCTACGGAAGATTCTCTAACATTTACATATACAAATGTTAATTTATTTTAATTAAATGTCTTAAATTATAAAATTGATTCATTTTTTAACAGATAAATTAATTGCAATTTATAAATTTAATAACATATTGTTCACTCAAAACCTTTCATCAAATCATATTCTGTTTCATAAATATTAGAATTGCTAAATAGAATAAAGCTCACTTTTCTATTTGTTCACTTAGTATTTAAATTACATTTTTTGAACATCACTCTAAAATTAAAATTTGTAAAAATCAATTACATTCAGGTAATTTTTGATGTTGTTTATTGACAGAATTTCACTCAAGTGATTCACTAATTTGTTGAGTCATTTAATATCTAGATTTATCCCATCTTAAAATGATTAAATTACAAATACATATATATATATATATTAAATAGATTAATGCCATTTACATATATATATATATATTAAATAGATTAATGCCATTTTGTTATGTGGAAAATATGACAATTAAATAAAACGGGTCTTATGGTTTAGAGTAGTGGTATAGTCAGAGACTTTGAAACATAAGTTCTGTAGATTCTGGTTTTACTCCAACACTATCTACGTGCAAACTTTTTATAAATTCCCAAGAAATTAACTATTTTATCATTATTATTTTTTAAAAATAGCCCATATTAAATAAAAATCCCCAAAAATAATATTAAAAGACTTTTGATGCATTGAAACTTGAAGGTCACAATTTTGCATAAAAGACATTTTTTCAAATGCAAGTGGTGAGAATTTTAATGAATATCTCTTTTTATTTTATACAAAAGCTAAGAATATTGAGATATTTATTTATTGACTATTATTGGGTGATCAACTGGGTTGACTATGGAGCAGTTATTTGGAGAAAAATCATAAGCATGTTTGAAATATATAAAAAATGCCAATGTTTACCCAGCCTAAATTCAAAATCAGGTCGTGGATATAGTATGCAGATTATTTAATTACTATTCTGTAGCATTCTTATATATGTATAATTTTAATGATAAATATGTTCTTTTTCATATTTCACTCAGATAGATATAAACATTATGTTAATGTATTTCAGCCAATCAGAGATCATCTGACAGACTTAGCTATTTATGGTCTGCCAAATATTATTCTTCATCATTTTGTATTTGATGTTTATTCCAAACATTAAACAATTACATTCTAATGTGACAGTATCAAGATTCAAATCACTAGGCAAACAAATATAACACTACTTTTGCTTGCAGCCTAAGTTGTTACATAAGAAATGAATTTGTACAATAACAAATATGAGTACAAAATTTCATTCCTATATAGCAATTTGAGTTGCAGACAAAAGTGATATAATTTTTGTTTGCTTAGAAATTTAATCATTAATGCCACAAAGTTAGAACAGTATTATGGTATTGTAAGAGCTGAGATTCTCTTTTGAATATATTATACAATATTTAATACAATAAATTTATAACATGCATGTTGAAAATGGCATAGATCTTTTTTTTCACAAGGTAATTTAAAAATCAATACTTGGTGACCTTGCCATGAGAATATTAATTTTGACAATTCAAAAGAATATTGATATATATATTATAAATTTATTTTATCTGTGATTAAGTAATTATTAATCATTTTTACAATGCACTGCTTAATCGAATGGAGTCTAGAATTCAAAGTCCACGAATTATGGCTCCAGTTGTTACTATTTTTTTCCACGTGTCATAGCATCGGCCCAGAGGCAAACCCACAAACATCTGCAACCAACAACTTGCTTGCAAGGCGGCTGTGATGACCCCAGTTCTGTTACTTCTGGAATGTTTTATCAATTCCAGTCAATAACCATTTGATTATTTTTTAAATTTTACTATGTTTGAAATTATTATAATTCATATAATTCTTGATGTAGATTTTAAATTAATAAAGTATAAACAAATAAATCAATATGTTTTTATTTATATGCAATTTTGCACGTATACTATGACTGTACACATTAAAAACTTTGTTAATTGCTGTTAGTATACATTTAAATTGACGAAGTTGCACCAGGGATCAATTCCTGCACAAATTCATTTTACCAGTACATTTTCATTAGAATGCTCATATTGTCAACAAAACAAGATCAAATCAGAAAATTATTTAGATTTACATAAGTGCAGAGATAATATACATCAAGAATATTTTATAGAAATATAGATAGAGGTTAAAAAAATAATATATTCTATTTCATTTTTTTTGCATTATGACCTTTGACCTTTAATGTTTCCAAATGCCATAGATCTCAAACATTTAAGGCTACGATTGTGATACTATTCAGTATCGAAAGCGCTCAGCTTTAAATACATTTTCTTTATTATAAATTCATACCTGTTTTATAATTTAAAATATTTTAACATTTTTTGAAACAGTATAATTAATTATATATAAAAATAAAAAATTTTAATTACAGTAATGAATTTTTGTAAAAACAGAGAATATATTTATATACTTCTCTCACATATAGTTTGATTATGAGACAAGTCATTGAGTAAAATACTATAAGAATTAATTAAAAATCTAATTCACTACATATATAAAAGTTTGTGATCACAGTAACATATTGGTAATTATATGCCTACACATATAGAATTAACTACCTTTAGAAAAATGCAAACTTTATTTAAGCTTTTCAATTACATTCAACTGTCAGTAATAGCACACAGATTAGTATACAATAATATGGATGCCCTCTCTTCTTCAGATATTGCTGGCCTGAACAGAAACAGTATTAGCATGGGCATCAAAAAAAAGATTTTTAGATTCTTTAATGCTGAATGTAAGATAATGCTCTAACCAATCAAGCTGATACGTCAAGGACAGTAAATGTTTCTATGAAGATACCAGCATCCTGAATGAATAACATTTAAATATAACTAATATATAAAATAAATAAAGATGATTGAGCTTAAAAATGGGTTATATATTTCCCAATCCCTTCCACAAAATCAATACTGGGGATAAGAAATAGGAAGCCAGTATCAGAAACCAGTCTGAGGTTGGGGATATTCTGCAAAGCTTGTTAATAGCTTATTTATGAGCTCTATATATAATAGAAATATGCTTTATCATTCAGAAATCATTTGTTAAAATGAAAAGGCATGTGTTTGCAGCCTTTATTGGAGTGCTATCCATTTATTTGTGTAAAAAAAATACTGAACGCTAATTTTGACTCCTATACTTTCACAATTCACAACATTTGACATTTGCTCAATGATTAAGCATTCTCTCTAATTTAACCTTATTTATTTTTAGAAATATGGAACTAATAATTGCTGGTGTAAACATTTGAAATGAAAGCTGTGACATAAAATGGCACTGACAACTTGAATTTTATAAAATAATAATTTACTTACAATATAAAATTAACTCTCTCACACACTCAAAAGAAAAATAGTTATTTTAAAATAAATTCATACAGTGGCTAAGCATATAAAAACTAATTAAATAAATGTAACTTAATTACTAATATAAAAAAAAATTCAAATAAATTAAATAGATTACACTGACTTATTAAGACCTTTTCTATTTTCTTTTGCTAAAGCTTTTAAAATGAACTATCTTATCATGGTAGATATAATTACAATTTTCATTAATGATAAGTATGGGATTAAAATCTTTGATGTCTCTTATTTTTCTAATTTGGGCAGTTTAAATGTTCAGTTTCCAATAGTGACATGAGCACACATTCTTTAGAGCAATGGCCCTTAACCCCCCTAATGCTGCAACTCTTTGATATAGTTCCTTAAGTTGTGGTGATCCCCAACCTTTAATTATGCTACTGTTATGAATTTAAATGTGTTTTCAAATGGTCTTAGGTGATCCCTGTGAAAGGATTGTTCGACCCTCGAAAGGGTCATGATCCACAGGATGAGAACCGCTGCTTTAGAGGCATAAATGAGTTATAATTCATCTGTGTCACAACATTTAAGGTTCAAACTCTAGCTAGTTCCCAGGAGATGATCACATACTTATAGTGAGCTAGAATGTGAAATTAATCAGCAATGCATTTGCTGCAGATGTATCAGCGAATAATAATCCATAAATCAAATTTCTATTTCTGGTAATAAAGATTTATATTTAATAAATCAATTTATCCCAGCACAGCAATGCATATTTAAACTATAGTTATAATTCATAAAGTAAAAAAGTTTTCCTGAATTTAATATTGTGTCTCTATGCACAGTTTTCCTGCTCTTTCAACCATTATACAATTATTTGCCATTGTTCATTCTGGATACATATCAGTAACTTAACTCCTTTGTTTAAATTCACAATAAAATTAGAATAAAACTAGAGAATTGGCATTTTTAAATATTCTCATGCCAAAACTCCCTCATGGTAAAATCACACATACAATTTACAAAAAACTTATATAGATAGAAAAATAATTAGCATGTACATCCAATCATAACCAAAACACACACAAAAAAATGGAGTTCTACTATCGCTAAGCAACAGAGCAAAAGTTTGCTCAGATTGCAATGATTTGAACCTACATAATATAAACTCTCATAAAAAATGGCTATATATCAGCTATTATTAAGAAAACATTAAATAAACAACAACAACAACAAAAAATAATTATAGATAATATAGTATATCCAAATATACAAAGAATAACATGAAAACTTTAGAAAAAATACAATCAATGTAATATGAGAACAATTTTCCATAACACACTAAGAGAGATCTTAACCTCTACAAAATTTAAACTGGAATTACTTTAAAAAGAAAAATTGCATCTATGAGATATGAATATAGAAGATCATATATCAGTGAAATTACTATGACATTAAGAAATGGTTAATAAAGCAAAAAGTAATGATTAAAGAAGGTGAAAACAGATACATCTAAAGTATCAGATTACAAGAATCAATGAACATATTTTGATTGTCAAAAAAAACAAAACAAGAATATGAAAGAAAAAAGAAAAGGACAGAGGAGAATTAAAGAAGCTGTTCACATAACAATGGTAAGTAATCTTATAAATCAACTCAGTGTGATATTTATAATATTTGGAAATACCTTACCAACCTTGGCTTTAAGAAAAAATGGGAAAATGGATCATCACAGATATATATAAATATTTTCTCACTATTGCCTTTGATCATCACAGATATATATAAATATTTTCTCACTATTGCCTTTGACAAAATAGTTTAGATAGAGTACCATCTGGAATTTAGTATTTATGAATCTAAAAGTCCTAGGTTCAATTACTATTTACTATTCTAATACTACCACTTTACCAGTGCACTAACTGCTTAAGACTTTTTTTTATCATGTTTTCTGAAAATGATCATAATATCAGTGTAATGTTGGTCTCATTGATGTAAATTTAGAATCTTCGTTTTCAATTATTAACAGCATACCACAGAATAATGTCATCTTCAAATATATTGTAATCCAGTTTTTGTTACATTTTTTCTTCACATTACTACAGTAATTATCTCATCTATCTCATACATGTTCATTTTTTCAAGGTTAGGAATCCATTTTAAAACTTTAGTTGTCAACTTTATGACATCTCTTTTTTCATTACAAATTGCTTTGATTAGTATCATATAAACCAAGTTTTAATAGTCTTGACTATCATGATGTAATTCAATTAGGGCAATGTCTGTTGATAAGGATTTCCAATTGGGTTATAATGATTCTGAGCTTGTGACAATATGACTGGTAGATGTAATTTGAGCTGAGATGGTGATTGGTTGTGGAATGAATCATTTGAACTTAGCTAGTTATATCTCTTAAAACAGATTGGGAAACTCATACATGTACAGTGTTTAGAGATGATATCTGAGTACATATATATATATAAACATTTATATTATTCAAAACTTAAATAATGTAAGATCATCTATCATTTTTTTCACATTTGTAGAATTTTCTAAAACCTCTGAGAGCTATTATTATGCAACCTTCCAACTATATTGCAAGCTAAGAAAAACTGGCTATCACCAAGAGACCCCAACATACTATTTGCCCCTTAACTATGTCAGTTGAAAATAATCCCAGAAGTTCAGAAAAAAATCACTAGTCGATATTCAACTTTAATATCAAACGCTAACTAAAGATTTACTTCAGCAGGAAAGTTTTTAAATTCTGACAATTTGCCCAAAGCTAAAAAGGCGAAAAAATTTTTTTTTTCTTTTAATAAAAAGAAACTAAATCACTATAAAACTTTTTGTTTTAAAATACTCTCCTGAATTGTTAAAATAATGACTTTAAAAAAAAAAGTTTTCAAAAGCAAACGTTATTGGAAACATTAAGAAAAATCTATATACGACATATAAAATGCAATATGTTCATCTACCTATACACAAAGAAATATTAACATGTAAATAAATGATATACATATGAAAACAGACAATTAACAATACAGTTATATAAGTCCGTCTTACTTTAAAAAATCGGATTAAGTAAAAGATAAAATATTTTAAATAGCCCCCTATAGGGCAAAGGTCTTCCTAATCCCTTCCCATTCAAAAACTAAAAAAAGGAAGATATTACTCATTAGATCTAGTGTCTGAGCCTACCCTGGCACCTCTCTGAGGAGTGCCAAAGCACAAAACCATGGTCAGGGGTTGGGGGGGGTTCCTGACAGAGATATTTTAAATGCTTTCTCTGGCTAAGCATTTATTATAAAGCTGGTTGAGGAATTGAAATCCTCGTTGTTTATAACTTACAAGCTTAAGAGAATAGGGTCATGTGATCTATGACTCTTATTTTGACCATATTACTCATTAGGCTTACATACACATGAATAGTAAAAGTTGCAACAATTTTCTAATCTTTTTTTAATTTTTAACTAAGAATAACTAAATATTTAAATATTGCTAATAACAGAAAGATAGATTGATAAAGGGGCGGAATACGTAAAAAAAAAAAAAAATCTAGATATTTGGAAAATTACAAAAATTTCAGTTTACCTAACCTGAATTCAAAACCAGATATTGGTCACGCCAGACCAATGATATACATTATAAATAAATACAGAAACAAAATTTTCATAATAAAATGCTGGTATTACACATAAGTAAAATTTATATGTCAAACAAATAAAAAACAAATCAGTTGAAACTTCAAAACTGTTAATTCCAAATAATGTAAGGATGTACTATATAAATCTATAGATATAAACAAAAATGTATAATATATATATATATATTTAAAGAAAGTTCTAAAGCACAATGAAAGTGCATAATGATGACTAGTATAAGCATGAGAAATTAGCCAGGGGGCTTTAGATTTGTTTTCATTGAATTTAAAGTGATGCACTAACCAATTAGTCAATTCTTAGTCAGTTAAAATATCACGTTAAATTCAATATTGATGAATCTAAAAGTCCCTGGATAAACTCCCATGCTAGTACTGTCAATGATCAGACCTGCAAAACCTGAAGAAGAGAATAACCCCATTCAAAATATGTCATATACTAATCTGTGTGTTATTACTAACAGTTGAATATATTTGAAAAACTTAAATAAAGTTTCAATTTTCTTGAAGATGTCTAATAATTAATCTTAGACAATGGAAAGAGGACAACATAGAATTACAAAGCACAATATATTAATTTAAACCTATCTGGAAAAAAAGGAGACCAAAACCAATAGATTAATAAATATTCATTAATATAATACACATTCAAACTCATATATTTCTTAGTTTCTTAAAATTTTACTTCTTATAAATTATTCTAAACAGAATAATAATAAGATGTTAAGCTTTATGTAAATAAAAGAGCTATAATTTTTCATTTGTTTCAGAAAACACATTATAAGTAGAAAAGTCAAAAACACTTTTCATCTCCTTCAAGTTGTCAACAATTGAAAACTTTTTATTCACCAATAGTATCTTAAATAACCAGTGATATAACATGCACACTTATTATGTAACATACCTTGAATCAGTTCTTAACAGAAACAAATGAAATGATAGAGTCACATAAATAGACTATTATTTTCATTTGTTTCTCAATGTTTTGTAAATTCCTAAATGAACGATAGTAGAATAAATAAATAATACACCTATATTATTGTTATTTAAAACTAAAATGATATAATAAAGATTAGTACTTTCACTGTAATCCAAGGAAATTGTGTGATGCATTGTTTTGTCATGCATTATTACAATTTTCTTTGCTCTTCACACATAAATGATATAATAGGTGCATTAAAGTTGGTGATAAAGTTCTAAAATACAAATACTGCCATAAACTGCACAAACAATACCAAAACTGCAATCAATAATAATAAAGTGCTGCTGTTTTATCATAGTCACTAATTCCACCTGCGAGTATAAAATTTGCAGATTATATCTCTAAGTTTTACTCTGCATGTACTACTACAAATCTCAAGGTTGTGGATTTAGAACAAGAATTTTTCTCTGATTTTACCTGTTAGTTGATTATAGATTAGAAGTTTATGTTTATTTAATACTTAGAAGATAAGTATGTTAAGAATGACATTATTATGATAAAGAAGCTGAAAATGGGATTCAAAAATTTTTATTTGGTATGTGATATGAAACAAAAAACAACAATAATTAATATATATATATATATTACTTAACAGAGAATCAAGGAACATAAAAATAATTGGACTGTAGCTGTTTTAGAATTTTATAAAGGTAAGTAGAAAACAACAAGCCATTCTATTATAAAAATTCATCTTAAAATTGCATAAAAATATAGTACTTTTGACACATTCACTTTTAACTTTTTAATAGAAGTACAAAAACCCGATTTATATTATTTTAGTATGACCATATTATAAAATAATTAATTTATTAGATAATGTATATGATACTTTAAAACATTGATGGAAAAATAAAAACAATCAGGAATGAGATGGGTGGATGATATCACCATATTAAAAGGTTGTTCTTTTGATATATCTGATAAATCATTTTAGATTATAAGAAATTTGGGAGAATTGCTTTGTATATGATGAATGACTCAATAGTAGGAGTGATGATGATAATAATAATAATAATAATAATAATTCCATTTGTTCACAACCAAGTCAGCATGCTCTAGTTTTTCATATTCCAAAGGTACTCAAAGTTTAAACCTGGCAGGATAAAAACTTTATCCTGATATACCTTTTTCAATTTCCAATGAGTTGATAATTGTTTAATACTTTTGTATTGCATTTTTCATTCAAAAATTTAATTAAAATCAAGTTACCCAACGATAATTTTGAAAAACAATATGGAGACAAAGTAATCACATGACGAGATGCTTACTTCCAACATTGTCAGCACAGAGTTTCAAAGTCCAAAGTTCAGTCAAACGTAAGCCAATTTTTAATTTTATTAATTGCAAAGTCAGATTTTTGTTTTGGAAAAAAAAAAAAAATCAGTTACAAATTTCCCGCAAGTAATTCACTTACTAAATAAATAAGTTAACTAGCTTTGTTTTTTTAATGCTTAAAAAGAATTCACAATCTTAGTCTAATTCAAAATAATAATATACCTTTAATCAGTTGATTATTACATTTTTTATTCAAACTTTCAATTGAAATCAAGTTAACTAACGATAATTTTTTAATTAAAGACATTGCATAACCAGTGTTTGCCCACAGTAATACCAACATAGAGTTTCAAAGTCCAAAGGTCAGTCAGGCATACGTTTATTTTTTTAACGTTATTGTAGCAATCTCTAATTTCTGTTTAGTAACAAAAATTCGATTTCAAGTTCCCGACAATTAGTTCATTTGCTCGCAATTGAGTTAACAAGCCCTGGCTGTTTATGCTTATAAAGTAGTCAAAACTTTAGGCTAGAAAAAAAAAACTATATACTTTTTTCAATTACCAATCAGTTGATAACTGATTTGCAATTTTCTGTTCAAATCTTCAACTATCATCAAGTTACTAGATAATTTCAAAAAAAACGTCATTTCTAATAGCAATGCTGAGCCTAACTACCTGCCTAGAATTTGCCTGGACACTAGCCATGAATCTCACACTTAAACCATATGAAAAGCCTTATTTGGCCACCAACTCTAACACAGCCAGACCCATAGTCAGAGACCAACCAACCACAAACTCTAACTCTACAGTTGCAACCAGTTCAAACATAGCTGTACCACCAGCTTCCTCTGGATATCAGGATACTCTACACATGGATCTCATTCTTAAACTTCATCAAAAGCCTTACTCAGCTCAGACCTCTAGCACACAGACCCAGAGTCTGATCAGCTTACCACAAAGTCCAACTTAACAATTGCAACCAATTCTAACATAGCTGTACAACCCCACCCCTCTGCAACACTCATATTTTCAAATGCACCAGAAAATAGGCATGGCAATCCCACCATGCCTTCCACCCACACCAACACCCTTCCCAACCCACATCACCAATGAAACCAAGAGAAAGCCTGGTAACCCAAAGAAGATACCCTAAAAAATTAAAATACTGACATTGATTTCACAACACCAGGCCAGACTTCACAGATAATTGCCATACTACCATGGAAATTTCTAGTCCTCATCTATGTTACCAAGGCAACTCAACCACATATAGAACTAAACTTGGATTGCATCTGTAAATACAGTAGTCCAGACCGTGTAAAATTTATGCAAGCTTGTGTAAACCAATAAAACAACTTTTACACGTGTAAAACTACAACTACAGACTACCCATGTAACCACAGCAATCTAAGCTATGTAAAACCATTCTAACTAATCCACAGCATAAATAAACTTTTACATACATAAACCTACACCTATGGATTGCTGATGAAACTACGGCAATCCAAGCCAAGTAAAAACCCTTGTAATTAATCCACAGCATGACAATTTTTTTGTAATTTCATGTAAATCAATAAGTCTACTTTTACATATGTAAATCTATATCTATGGATTCCCCATGTAACCACCACAATCCAAGTTATGTAAAACCATGTAACTAATTCACAGCATGTAAAAATTCCTGTAATCCTGTGTAAAACAATAAATCCATTTTTATATATGTAAGCCTACAACTATGGATTTCCCATGTAAACACAGCAATCCAAGCTACATAACTAATTCACAGCATGTAAAAATTCCTGTAATCCTGTGTAAAACAATAAATCCATTTTTATATATGTAAACCTACAATTATGGATTGCCCATGTAAACACAGCAATCCAAGCTATGTAAACTCTTGTAACCTTTTAAGACAAATAAAGCTTACTGTTGAATCATCATCATCATCATCATCATCATCATCATCATCATCATCATCATCATCATCATCATCATAATAATAATAATAATAATAATAATAATAATAATAATAATAATAATAATAATAATAATAATAATAATAATAATAATAATAATAATAATAATAATAATAATAATAATAATAATAATAATAATAATAATAATAATAATAATAATAATAATAATAATAATAATAATAATAATAATAATAATAATAATAATAATCTTTTATCTCACATCTAGAAAATATTTTTGCTAAATATTTATCATTTTCTGAAGCATAATAGAGTTCACTGCAAAAGCTATCTTATAATCATCTAATGCACTGAATAGTTGTTTCAATTTATGCTATTTATATTGTCTACATACCTATATATTCATCCATCCATTAGTCTATCACTAAGTTTGTCTGCCTGACCTGGCTATCTACCCATCTATTTAGCTATCTATCTTATATTGACCTCAATCAGTTTCTGAATAGTAGATATCATTCAGGGATGTTGCAGAGACACCTGAATTTTGTGGATCTTTGCAACATCTTAGTGAGCTCTATTATTGAGAAGATGCCAGATGAGATCCAGATGAAATATGAGTATATTAATAACAAATAAATATATACATAAATAAATTTAAAATATATTTTCATTATTATTTTTCATCCAAATAATTTTATCTATGTTCTCTAATTCAGTATTAGACCATTGTTATTATTAGATGTGATTGACTGCTAGTGATTATATTAATACATTTTTCCAAAATGGTTTATCATTTGTCTATTTTTTGATGATAAAGTTTATTCATCTTATTTTCTCATCATCCTATTGTTCCTTAAAGATAAATCTTTTTGAACATTATACATTTTTCTAGTAAATTAGTTTATCTTATACTATTACCATCATCATCATCTCATCATTATCATTTCCAACCATTATCAATACATTGTAAAATTAAGATCTCTCTATGTTTCTCTGACCAAAAGCACCTCATCTCCACATCATACCAACAAACTTCTTTATACCACCATCTCTCAAGTGTTCCATTTCTAGATCTTTTACAATCTCTTAAGATCCAGTTGCAGATTTTAATTCTCCATATATTATTAAATTAATAATTATCTTATTACTTACAGAATGCACTTCACAGATACTCCTGAGCATTAGAGAATTGCTATGATCACTAGCTATAGGTTTTGAAGCCTTTCAAATAAAATTTTAAAAGAACAAAAAGGATGCAAAAAATCATTGACAGTGTGAGATCTTCTAGAAAGAGAACTGCAAAAAGAAAAGAAGATGGACATGCAGAAAAATAATATTTATAAATAAAATTTTAATATGTGTAAATAATTTATAAATTTTGTTTTATTTTTTGTTTATTATGTTTAGGGATGTTGAAATATGTAAATATATATGTATAGTTTTTTTTTCTTTCATATGTCATAGCATCGGCCGGGAGGCGAACCCACAACCATCTGCAAACAACTACTTGCTTGCAAGGTGGCTGTGATGACTTCTCAGCTAAATGAAAGAAAACGGTACATAAAAGTGGAGTTAGAAATAAATATTATAGTTTTGCTTTATATATCCATAAAACTGATACAGGCCACACTATTAACTTTGATGAAGTTAATGTTGTCTTCTTTGAGAGAAATGAAATAAAAAGAAAAATTAAAAAATCTTTATTATTAAAAATTTATGATTCTGAAGCAATTAACTTATTTAAAAGTTCTTTTTAATATTAAGGGTGTATAAGATGTAAGTGGAATTGTGGGTAATGTTTAAATATATTGTTATTTTGTAGTTCTTCAAACTTGAGAAATCTGCTTGTAGCAGTGAAACCATTGGTAGTGTTTTAGAGTTTATTTTGTTGGCTAGTCAGGTTGAGTTGTGAATTTGGGGTAATTTTGATTATATATATATGTATGTATATATTATAGTACTTAACGTGGGTAAGCTTTAATTTAGTTATATATATATTACTATTTTTCACTGCATAAACAAAGTAAAAGTACTCAAAATTGTGTGCTAAATAACTGTCCTGTTAAATAGCATTGATCAAGGGCAGCTAATTAATTAACTTGCTGCACTATTTATATACATCTCAATTTGTCTAACAAATAAATACTTATAAATCATAAATCATGTGATGTGCTTGGAAGAATAAAATAATGAGAAAGATTACAACATTTTTGATTTTCTGCTAAATTGATTGACTAAAACAAAAATTAGTGGGTGAGGAAATAAGAAATCCTGACCGGAAATCAATATATTTTGTAGATCACTTCTATTGATTTTATTATTTTTATGAAGAAAATAAAAAGAACAAGAAGGGGGGGGGGTCAACAATATTATAGCCTAATTATATATAAAAGGGTATCTTTAATTTACTTTGTTTTAAAAATACCCAGTAAATCAATGTCATTGCAAATACAAAGAGAATAAAGTAAAACTTTAAAGAACAAATAAATAATAATAAATTTTCATATTCGAACGTGTGTGTGTTTATATATATTTTCAGCTACTACATGTCAATAATCTCTTCAAATATTTATAAAATTCTATCACAATCTCTTTCTTCGTTGTAAAATTGTCATCAATGCTCTGAAAACATGGTAAAAACAGATTTAGTATGATTTGATACTGGCTATATACAAATAGTATGGTCAATAATAACTCTAGAGATCTGATGAAATTTAAGCAATAGAATAACAAGTTTGGTAAGTAGATCAATTCAACTTTTTTGTTTCTCTGCCATTATAGGGTCATATTAAAATGATTATTTGGGCATATCAATAGTAAAGGTATAAGAAAAGTAAACATTAGCAAAATATCATGTGTTTCTGTACTTTGACATATGTTTTCTCTAATTGATAATTCTCATTAACTTAAAAGACAAGTAAAAATTATTAATATTAATGCAATATTTTTTCAATAGATAGTGCTAAAATTGTAGAGAGGAATCTACTTTTTTATTTATAATGTAGCAATCTTAAAATAAATAAATAAACATAGTACTTGATTTCATTTTTAGATTACATTATATGCAAAACTAGATGTGATGTGATGTGATGCACTGTGACTTCTCCTTAAACAGAGTCAGGAATCTCTCAGCATCTACCTGTTAGACACTTTACTTTCCTTCTCCATTGTCCACCCTAAGTTTTCCCATAATCTGCTCCATCCCATTTCCACAACACAATCTTTGTCAACTCCATGACCTTCATATCTAAATCTCCCTTATCTTTTCCCAAACCTAGCATAAAAACCAATAAGCTCACTTTCTGTATAATCACTTTGTTCATATTTAATCTTCCAAAACTTCATTATTTGTACCCTTTCTG
Source organism: Epiperipatus broadwayi (assembly GCA_028023455.1). NCBI lineage: Eukaryota > Metazoa > Onychophora > Udeonychophora > Euonychophora > Peripatidae > Epiperipatus > Epiperipatus broadwayi. The sequence continues at coordinate 1,681,116 of JAQFVV010000042.1, read as the reverse complement.
CTTCCAAGCATTTACATTGAAGTAACAGATGCCTAATATTTTCTATGCCTTCCTTACACAACTTGCAGACTATATCACCCATACTTTTCCATTTATGTGTATATTCCCTTGTTGCTAAAGATCCCATTCAAGCCTTAAACAATAAACTACTTTCCCTACTATTATAAATTAACTCACACCCAATGTTCTGTTTACTTCTATATATATTTAAACTCGTTTTACTCTCCATACTAGTTCTCCATTTCTCCAACTCCCTATTCTTTATTAATGCATCTATTCTTCTATCCCACTCCTCACCACTATAACACTCAACAATCCTCCTAACACAATCATCCTACCTTTTGTACAAGTATACTGACATAACTTCGTTATCCAAATCTTCTGCATACCACATTAGCTTTCTCACCCATCTTGTTGCCTGCCCTTTACTTGTAACCCAATTAAATACTATTTTGGTTATTCTTTTATTATCCATAACTGCAATCTACTGAACATTTTCAATTTGCTTTTTGCATCCCTCATATAAAAACTTGACCATCCCATTTCTCCTTGAATTGCTTCCTTTGCTGTCTACACCTCAGCATCTAATGCATGTCTTCCTACTTCCCTTTGTACTTTTTCTAAGCAATTTAATACCCCTTTACTAACACATAACACATCATTGCCATATGTTAACCCTGCTACTGCCACTCCCTTCCATACAATTCTAGCTACATCATATTTATTATATGAAAACACTGTTAATTTCTTTATCAATCCCTTTCTTTTTTTTTGCTTCATTTATCAATTTTTTCTCCCATTCATCCAAGCAATTTTTCTTATTACTCAAGATGATTAACTATATCTAGTCACCACACTTAACTTTATATCCCCCAATAAAAAAATCTTTGTCTTCTCTTTCCCCAGTATTCATCATCATTATATTTGATTTTTCTTCACTAAATTTAATCACCATATCTTTATCCACCCTTGCGCATGTCCTCAGCATAACTTCCATATCTTCTCTTCTTTCTGCACATAAAGACATCATCCACAAAAAAAAGACCCGACAATGTATATACTCTCTTGCCACCTATTAATGGTATCTCTATCTCTCTTCCAAGACTTTCTATTGCTCTCTTCATTTCACTCAAATACAACACAAACAAAATAGGTGACATAGGGCCTCCTTGCCTCAGTTCCACCCTATTTTTAACTTTAACTGATTCTATATCCCCTAATTGATATATATATATATATAGTAATTATTTTCATATAATTTCTTAATAACACCCACTAAAGCTTCATCCATTCCCAGATTTGCTAAACTTATCCATAATCTACTTCTATTCACTCTATCACATGCCTTCTCTATATCTATAAAACTCATATATAACTGTCTACCTGAATTTCTACTTATATCTATAAGTTATGTAACTACAAATAAACTATCTCCTATACGCCTATCTGACCTAAAGCCTCCTTGCATTTCCCCACTATATTATTTTCTTCCATCCACTTTGCAACTCTTCCAGTCACCATATATGAAAAAACTTTATATAAAACGGATGTCACCGCTATTGGTCTATAATTATTTAACTTTCTATGATCCTTACCTTTTCCTTTAAATAATAATCATACTCTTGTATTACTCCAGCTACCCAGAAAAACTCTCTTCTGTGCCATCTTATTAAAACATGATATTAACTTTACTTTTGCCCTACACCTTAAATTCATTACCATCTCTGCTGCCCATCCATCTAACCCTCTTGCCGTACCACTTCCCAGTTTCTTCCCTGTCGCATTCAGTTCATTTTCTGTAAATCTAATATTCCCATTACTATATGCTTTCATATTTTCTATCCCTCTGTCCTTCACATCTAACATCTTTTTTATATTCATTACATAACTATTAAATATTCTCTCTAATTTTTCTCTAGAGCTACACTCTATTCCCTCCTCATCCAGTAATACTCTCTCTCTCTCTCCCCTAAATTTCTCCTTTTAATGTAATTCAAAATTTTTTTACTCCCATCTCTTCCACTTTTATTAATATCATCCAATAATTTACTATTTAGTTTCATTCTCTCTATATAATTATCTATTTTAGCTAACTTCTTCTTTTCTAAGTACTTTTCCCATTTAGCATTAATATCTTTTTCACGTTCTCACTACTATTCAAGCACCATCTATTGAAATAATATTGCATTAGTATTACTAATTTATAATTGTATTTTAATCAAGAGAAAAAAAGTATTTATAATTAAAATAAAACTGAGGTTATTAAATATATAGTTATTAATCTGGTGTCAGATATGTATACAAGTAGTTTAGTTTGGATTCAAAGCCTTAGGGTTTTTGTAATTCAGGCTATTACTTTTATAGTTAAAGGGAATTAAATTAAAATTAGCAGATGTATAATTGCAATGATCCTCATTGATAAAGATAAATCCAGAAATTGATGTGGAGATAGGGATTTGATTGCAATTCATCTGTTTTCAGTGACTATTCAATCTTACAAAAGATAGTACTAGATAATACAAAGATGAATCTATTTTTGTTTATAAATTATGAAATTAATTAAAATTTTATAATGCTAAAAAAAGCAAGGATTTGAATTGTTTTATATTTATGTGAAATTTATTATTAGATAAGCTTAAGTATTTTTTTAAGTATAAATTTAAAAATAAAAACATAAGAAAAGAACTAACTTATAAAATTAATATTAACAAATTAAAAAAAAACCCTCTCATTTGAAAAGAAAATTAAATGAGAAAGAGTTTCACTAAATTAAAAAATATTCTTGCTTTTTAAGATATTTCAACCATCATATTCACAAAAGTAATGCACTTTGAATATTTTTAATAATTATATACACGTTTTAATATTAATATAATGAAGTTTTTTTTTATAAAATTTTTTTCCTCAAAAAGTTCTTTTTTTAACTTATTAATATTTTGCCAAGAAATCTGTCCACAAGTTACTCATTATGCCAAATTTAGAAAAAAATATTTCTCTCTGAATATATATTATATATTGGAAAATCAAAATTGAAATATCAGATGGTTTAAACAGTCAAAATTAGAAATATTAAAAAGTAGAATAATTCTGTTATTATAGTTTTTTATTTTGTAAAAAATTTAACTATTCTCAGCTGGATAATTTCTCATCATCCTAGTGATAAATTCATGTTTCTTTTTTATAAGAATGTGTTTAGCAATCAATAAAAGCAGAAAATATGCATTAAAATCAAAATTTCTGCTCAGATTTTCTCAATTAGCTTAGATTTAAATCTTATGCAAGAGTTACAAATCCATGTGAGTCACATAATTCTAAAAACTGTGTAGATAAACATATATTTCAAATTGTATAATCCAAAGTTTATTACCATCACTGGAAAGTTCTTGCTATAAATGAATCATTGTAGTGTCAAAAACAATAGACTAAAAGTGGAGATTGGTTAATTGAACGTTATTGGCAGGTTTAGTCTTTTACATAAAAATAAACAAACCTGATTATCAGAGTAGAAAGAGATATATCAAATTTTACCTAATTAAACACTGGATTAATATTTATAGATCAATTTAAAAAAACATATGAATATGTCATTAAATGAATGAACATTTCAGACTTCTTCTCTATCAAAATAAAAGAAACTAATACCGCTCCATCCCATGCTAACTACATTCAATTACTAGAAGAATCATTGATAGAAAAATATAAATACTCATATGCCAATGCTATAAAAGATATTAAATTATAACAGGTTTGATCAGTTCCCTTCATTTAAATTCTAATAAAAAATAAATCTTGGGTTTAAACTTAGAGTAGGATCATATATAAAGTATTAAATAGAAAAATAAATGCACCATTTTAATTAATTCTATTAAATCTTTATTTTCTTATATATCTCTACATTTTTGTAAATATATTGCATTAGCTGAAATATATTATATTAAAAATGAATATGATAAAGAATTTAGCTAAACTTCATTAAATGTTATAACCCTTTGTGATATAATATTTACTGTAATATGAAGTAATGTATAACTAATTAGTAGTTGAAGGTTCATAGATGATGATGATGAAAAAGTCAAAGCTTTGAAAAATATAGACAATCAGCAATATATATATTCATTAGATTCTTGAATAAAATAGCATCTCTGATGTCCAGAAAAAAATGTAAATTTCGGGGGGGGGGGGGCTATTTCAATATAGTGAAAAAAAAACTATTGCAATTAAATTAGTCGTATAGAAAGCTGCTTCCCCCCCTTTTTTTTTCCATATGTCAAAGCATCGGCCAGGAAGCGAACCCACAACAACTGTCTGCAAGCAACTGCTTGCAAGCTGTTTTTTAATCAATTTATTATATGGAAGTAAGATTTGGATAGCCTATCAATATATCATTAGAAAATTTTTATTTAAGACATCTACATAAAATTTTAAAATTATAATGGCTTGATCAAAACACCAATTAGTATGTACTTCAACTTGCTGATGCGATACTTATCTTAAAGACATTCTAAAGAAGTACAATGTTGAGTGTTTTCATTGGGCAGAAGTGATTTGATTGAGAATAGATTACATTGGAGAGCTCAAGACCTTGAGAAAGAAATGTTTTCTTCAAAAGAAATTCAAGAGACATCACAAAATGTCAAATAAACAGAATAATCGACTCACATGTTCTATAAGTGAACATATTTTCTGTTCATTGATTGGTTTTTATTTACCACTAAACTTAGTTATTAATTATAATTATTTAATTTTCCTTTTTATTTTTCTCTTATTGGAATGACCAAATACACATTTGCAAATGGCCACTGCTGATAATAAAAATTAAAAAAAAATCATAGCTGTACATCAGGTAAGTTTAATATCTTCTCAATTATATAAAAACACACTGGATTAAAATACAAGATAGCTAATCAATCAAGAATTCAGTTGTAAAGACCCTTCACTAAAAATTATGATTATTTTAAATACCCTATCTTGGGAAGAGCGGATACTTTAGGCTTGTTTTGGAGAAAATGTGTAATATTGAGATTCATTAAGGAACTAGTCATGAATGGTAAAATATTTATTGTTTGGAATAAATAATTAACCAAGAGTTTGCCATTCATGAGGTCATATGACATATGAAAATCAAAAATGACAGCTTGAGCTTTGATCTATGGATTAAATCACACAGGATTTTACAGGGATTCGACCAGGCAAAACTCTCTATTGATTACTCTGACTTGTAATTGTGAGACTAGTTGCTTCATGATTGAGCACCAAAGTGACAAATTGGATGCAATTTTACTTTCCTCAGATGGGAATTGATTCAGAAATCCTTTAGATCTTGAATATCATTCAAGGAAAAAATAGGTATTTCGAGAAGATAAAATCAGAAGTGCATATATAATAATAATAAAAAAAAAACAATAATGCCAACTTTAACAAAATAACAGACCAATAATTGTAAGAACTAGTCAACTAAAGCAGAATTTGAAGATAATACTGATAGATATAAAAGCACATCGAAGTTTAAAGAAATGATCTGCAAGATTTGGCATTCACCCTGGTTTACTGCCTTAAATCTAAAAAAATTATATTTATAAAGAAATTATCATAAACAATGTAATGATTCATGGTGGTATTAATTTTTACAAGCCCTGGGTCATTTTAGCATACAGAATAATTAATAAATGTGCACAACTCTACAAACAGATAAAAGCTCATATTTAATTCTAACTGCAAGTTTGTGACTTTCTGGGGAACTTAACAGTTAACTGAATACATATAGCAGGTTTGCATAAGTAGAAATATATAAATATAAATGACAACTGTTTTATTACAATATGTAATCCCCCCCCACCCCAAAAAAAATTATAAAGATTTGAGACTTAATATAAATCAATGAACATTGGCATATGAAGAATGAAAATACAATATAATAAAATCATCTTTAATACTTATATAAGGCTAAAACCTCAGTACATGCACCTTGAGTGCTTAATTTTAGCAAGAGAGACCTCTACAAATCATAGCACAAGATTCGACTTTATAAAGATAAGAGGGACCCCTTTTATCTATCAACCTATTTTCTTATGATTTGTAGAGGTCTCTCTGGCTAAAATTACACACTCAAGGTGCATGTACTGAGGTTTTAGCCTTATATAAGTATTACTTGATGACATCGCGCTTAATAAGAATTAATATTTACAACTTTAAATTGATTCAAAATATTACTAAATTTAATATCTGAATATTGACTCATTGTAAATTGAAAGATTTCATGAATGTTAATGTTTAACAGAAATAGCGGACTTAATCAGTGAAGAATTTATTAGCTTCATGCTCCCAAATCAAAATGTTTTAGATTTGCCTATATAATTAGAAAAATAGGTTGAAGATAAGAGTGGGCCAGTCTTATCTTTATAAAGTTGAATCTTGTGTTATGATTTGTAGAGGTCTCTCTTGCTAAAATTAAGCATTCAAGGTGCATGTACTAGCCTTATATAAGTATTATGTGCTGACATTGCGCTTAATAAGAATTAATATTTAAAATCATCTTTATAAATACTTAAACCAGAAATGAGCATTTCCAGAAATAAAACAAACAGTATTTCAGAAAAGTGTTTTTGATAAGAATATGATGAATTCCATCATTTTCCCAATAAAAACATTTTAAAAAACCATTATATATTTTTTATTTAATAATGTATCTTCCTTTGTTATGCATCTTCAGATACAATTCCTCAACTTATCAATGTGTACCTTTTTCAGACAATTGAAAAAGACTGTGAACAGATAATAAATTCTCAAAAATCAGTTATCATTTACATTTATTTATTTTATTGTGTATATTATAGGTGTAACAGCTCTAATACATAACATATTTAAAAATCACTATAAATGAAAATTTTCAAAAAACTTGAAATATACCATAGATATTCTTTGAAGATCCAAGTGTATTTCAGCGTATCCAAAATTAAAAAAAAAAAGCCACTGATGCATTTATGTTTTTAAAATATTACTGAGAACATTTTATAATGATTAGTAAAAGAACTTAGTTAAAAACTGTGTCAAACATGCTTCAGAAATTTGTGAGTTATCATTATGAACAAATATAATGTTTTTATAATGATCACAATTAAATGGATGTTTATTTTTTTGTTGGATGTAAAGATATAATAATAATCACATGATTACACATAAGTTTACATTAAACAAGCATTCACAGAAATTGTTTTATTATTGTATTCAAAATAAGAATAAATAATCATGTGAATATGTTCTTAAAGGCTATGTGATGAAGAAGTACCCAATTGTCAGGTTGAGTTTGAAATTAATTCGGAGACATTTAGTTTTAGAATTCAATAATCTATCACTTTAATATAAGCACAGAACATTTTTAAAATTTGAGATTTTGAATTAAAATATGCATGAGATTTTTTTGCATTTTTATAGCATATTCAGGCTTTCAAATTAAGACAGAAAACATTTAATTTTAAATCTGCCATTTATAGTTCTACTTAAATCTATAAATGATTAATTATTATTAAGTTATATCTATACATATCCAGATTAACGCACTGACTGTCATCTATGACATAAATCTTAAATAATGATCCCATACCAAATATGGATGACTTATAAACTTGTCTTTATAGTGAATGCAAATATATTTGTAGTAATCTTATCCTCAGATTTATATTTAGATTATTAAGCAATAAACGTGTTAAACTTAATGGACAATAAAGGTGATTCTTTAGTTTATCTTTTGATATATGTCAGGGTCTATCAAAATCATGAATTACATTTATTTAGTAATTTCATTTACTTATTTATTTAGTATTGTATGAAGCATTATTATTGAAAACAATATTAACTAACATTTTTATTGCAACATATTAAATAAAATAAAATAAAAAGAATTTTCTCTGATACTATAATATGCTTGAAAGATCCATTGCACACATGCAGGAAAAAGAGTCAAAAAGAAGACTGTCTAACTGTTTGATTGGACAAAAAAAAATATCAAAGTACATAAAAAGCAACTCATAATAAGATTGGCTGAAGACAGATTGTAAACATTTTTAGAAAATGAGAGGCTTAAGTTGACAATTTTTTTAAAGTATTTTAATCATTTGTTCTGAAAAACATTAGAAAATACTTTAAATGTAGATTTTGATTTGGAGTATTTTTGAAAACTGTAAAAAATATTTATCAATAGTAAAACTTATTTTTTTTGTAATTATATTTGTATAAATAAATATGCTCATTATATATCATAATTTTTTTAATGTTTTTGGATTTCATTATGTAACATTTTTACCTTTTATTATGTTGTGATGTGATATGGCTACTCCTTTATCGAAGTCAAGAATCTCCCAGCCACTATCCCTGAGAAATCTGTTAGTCACCTTATTTTCCCATTCCATTTTCCACCCTAAGTTTTTCCCATATTCTTATCTATATTTCTCCATCCCACTTTCCTAACATCATATTTATCCACTCTATAACTTTTATATCTAGATCCCTCTTATCTATTTCCAAACCCAGCATAAAAACCAATCACTTTGTTTATATTTATTCTCCGACAACTTTATTATTTGTACCCTTTCTTCTTGTAAGCATTTACATTCAATTAGCAGATGCCTAATACTTTCTATGCCTTCTTACACAACTTACAGAATGCATCAATTCTTCTATCCCATTCTTTGCCACTATAATATTCAACAATTTTTCTAACACAATCATCCTACCTTTTGTAAAATTATACTGACATAAAGTCTTTATCCAAATCTTCTGCATACCATACTATCTTTCTTGCCAATATTGTTACCTGTCTTTTATTTGTAACCCAATTAAATACTATTTTAGCTATTCTTTTATTACCCATAAATTGGAATCCAAACATTTTAATTTTGCTTTTTGCATCTCTCATATAAAAATTTGACCATTCCATTTCTCTTTGAATTGCCTCTTTTGCCATCCACACATTTGTATCTAATGCATGTCTTCCTATTTCTCTTTGTACTTTTTATAATTAATCTAACACCCCTTTACTAACACAATGCATTGTTATCCTAAGTTAACACTGCTACTGCCACTCCCTTCCATACAATTCATGCTATATCATTTTTATTACATGAAAATACTGTTAATCAACTTTTTCTCCCATTCATTCAAGAAATTTCTCTAATTACTTAAGACGATTATATCTATTCACCACATTTAATTTTATATCCCCCAAGAAAAAAATCTTTTTTCTTTCCCCAGTATTTATCATCATTACTTTTGTTTTTTCTTCACTAAATTTGATCTCATGTCTTTACCCACCATTGCACAAGTCCAGCCCAATTACACATCTTCCCTACTTTCTGTGCACAAGAAAATATCAGAAAATAAAGAACCTGATATTGTACAAGTCACTTTAAAATAAAGTGCCACCTAGTGTAGCACACATTAAAGGAGGACCAAAAGTTGCTCACCATTATCCACTTTTAAATTACGTGTTCTTTTTATGATAAATAAATTACTGTTCGTAAAAATAATTCAATTTTTGAAAAACAAAAATTACAAATGTAACTTTTAATAGTAATAGAATCTTGATAACTATGTAACATAAAGAGAAAAGAGAGAAATAATACATTTCTTTGAAGTTAAAAGTCTATCTTAAAAATATTGGAATTATATACAGCGACGTAAATACATTAATAAAATTGTGGCTCTCATGTGAGTTAAAATTTCTATCAAATTTTAAGAAACAAAAATGATAATTAAATTTTCATTTTTTTTTAAATAATAAAAGGGATTGTCTTACTATTAAGGAAAAAAATTTTAGCAACTTTTTAATAAACATACTGCTGTTGTTTATATTAAGGGACCTAATTTAATAAGAGATTAATTTTACGGGCATTATACTAAAAATAAAATAAAAAATGCTAAATGTTTTTGTTTTAATAATTTTCAACTACTTTTTTTACATGGTAATTTAATTATTATATTATTAGATTAGTAGATTAGCACATTTTAAAAATGAAAGCTAAATGTAATTTATGAAGCAAAATCTTAAGAAAACAAAATTTTTAAAAGGGAAAAAACTGCAATAACATATAAGTCTGTGTGAATATATATGTGAATATTTGTAACTATTTACACATACAGATTTAATTGCTTCATTTGCAAACGATTTACGTAAAATAATTTTTTTTAGAATGTTAATTCGAAATCTTGCGTAGTGTATGTGTATGCGCGCATACACGTAGCTAGAATTGTATGGAAGGGAGTTGCAGTAGCAGGGTTAACATATGTAATGATGCAATATGTGTTAGTAAAAGGGTTTTAGATTATTTAGAGAAAGTACAAAGGGAAGTAGGAAGACATGCATTAGATGCAGAGATGTGGACAGCAAAGGAGGCAATTCAAAAAGAAATGGGATGGTCAAGTTTTTATATAAGAGATGCAAAAAGTAAAATGAAAATGTTTGGCAGGTTGCAGTTTATGGATAGTAAAAGAATAGCCAAAATAGTGTTTAATTGGATTATGAGTAAAGGGCAGGTAACAAGATGGGTGAGAAAGGTAATGTGGTATACAAAAGATTTGGATAAAGAATTTATATCAGTATACTTGTATAAAAGGTGGGATGATTGTGTTAGGAGGATTGTTGAATGTTATAGTGGTAAGGAATGGGATAAAAGAATAGAAGCATTAATAAAAAATAGGAAGTTGGAGAGATAGAACTAGTATGGAGGGTAAGAAGAGTTTATATATATATATATATATATATATATATATATATATATATATATATATATATATATATATATATATATATATAGAAGTAAATGAAACATTGGATGCGAGTTAATTTATGATAATAGTAAGGAAAGTAGTTTATTGTTTAAGGCTCAAATGGGATCTTTAGCAACGAGAGAATATACATGTAAATTGAAAACTATGGGTGAATTAGTGTGCAAATTGTGTAAGAAAAGTATAGAAAATATTAGGCATCTAGTGATTGAATGTAAATGCTTAAAAGCAGAAAGGGTACAGATAATGAAGTTATGGGAGAATAGATATGAACAAAGTGATTATACAGAAAGTGAGTTATTGGTTTTTATGCAGGGGTTGCGAAAAGATAAGGTGGATTTAGATATAAAGGCCATAGAGTTGACAAAGATTATGTTGTGGAAATGGTATGGGGCAGAATATGGGAAGACTTAGAGTGGGGAATGGAAAATAAAATGGCTAACAGGTTTATCTAGGCATAATTGCCAAGATATTTTTGACTTCGTTTAGGGAGAAGCCAAAATACATCACATCACATCACATCATCATACATTAACTCAATGGAAAGGAAAAAATAAATGAATAATACTGAAATCAAAACTACTAAACAATAAGATATTTTAAAAAAAATTATTGGCATTATCATTACTTTATATATATTTTAATTAAAATGCATCAAATGTACCTGTAATTTCTTATTCTAAGGGTTTATACAAATAAAAATTAAAAAAATATATAATTTTTTTTTCACAACATATACTCTATGAACATACATACACTCATATATATGTAATAAATAGTATAATAAACATTGTATTAAAATATTTATTTAGATTCCCATGCTACACACACATACAAAACAGACAAACCAGTCTGCTGTATGTATGCATTTCAAAATGATTGCTGCTGACATCTTTATATTTCTTAACAACTAATTCCCTTAAAGAGTGGTTTGTCAATTTTTGTAACCATAAAGGATATTTTATGCATGATGATTGGAGTTGACATTCGCCCAGATTTCTTTATACTTATATATGTGGCATACACATTTTCAACATAAATATATATAATAATCAATAAAGCAAGTCATATATAGCATGACATTGCTTTTATGAGCTTGTATTTGCAAATACATAATATAGGGAGTGTACCAATAGCTCACAAAAGGTTTTAATTAATAAGTGCAGTAAGAGAAAATATTTAAAATCTCTATCCGGAATATTCCCATCCTCAGACCAATTGGTTTCAAGCTTGACATTGCTTTTATGAGCTTGTATTTACAAATACGTAATATAGGGAGTGTACCAATAGTTCAAACAAGCTCTTAATTGATAGGTGTAGTAAGAGAAAATATTTAAAATCTCTATCTGAAACATTCCCATTCTCTGACCAATTGGTTTCAAGCTTTTGACTTACTTCAGTGAGAAGTTAAAATATTCAAACACTAGATCTAAAATATCAACTCAAAGCCCAGGACTTATTTAATATGTAATATTTAAGTAGAAATTCTGAAATTTTTGGACATGAACATGTCTTTAACTCCAGCTATCTAACTTAAATAGCTATATGGAACTGAACCAAATTCACATCTACCATATATTAACACTATATATATTACATATTATACATATATATAGAATATATATAATAATCAGAAAATAATAATTCTTTACAACAGCTATATAATGAAATAATAATTTTATACATAAAAAGCTTTTTTCAGTACCTGCTCTGGTGCCCTTTCCAAATGTTACTAATCTATTTAACATTAATGAATCATCTGACATAAAAACATCCAGTGTCCAATAATGGAATTAAAACAAACAATAATAATATAAATAATTAAAACAAATCAAAACCCTCATATATAAATTGAATAATTACAAAACAATTGCCTATATCATAAAAATATGTTAAACAATATTACATGCATTTTTTATACAATTATATATATCATCTTATATAATTTTCCATTCATTTTTAATCAACCAGTTATTAACCAAATTTGTAGAAGTCTTATAAATATTCGTACAATTAATCAAATTATTTTTAATATATGTTTCATATATTTGCCCTCTTTTTGGATCTTTGATGAAATTTAAATATTTAATACTTTTTGTAGCATCTATTCTATGACCATATTTCAAATAGTGAATATATAATGCAGACCTATCATGTCTTCTTTTAATAGTATTGTTATGTTCTTTGGCTCTTATCTGCAATTGTTTTCCAGTATGCCATTAAAAGAAGAGATGATAGGTCTGGATTATATATTCACTACTTGAAATATGGCCATAGAATAGATACTACAAAAAGTATTAAGTATTTAAATTTCATCAAAGATCCAAAAAGAAGACAAATATATGAAACATATTATATTTTTCTACTATGAATTTAAGTTGTTACCACATTCTGAGAAAATATTTATTGAAATATAGGAAGATACTAAAAATGTTCACATTTATAAAAAAGTATTATGAAGTGATTCACAAACTTCTTGGAAAATGTGACCATTTTTAGTGTTCTTCCTGTATTTCAATAAATATTTTCTCAAAATGTGATAATAACTTAAATTCATAGTAGAACAATTAATTCCAGCAAAAAACAAATTATACAGCTACATATTTTTTTATTATTCACAAATTCCATGAAAATAGCAAATCATACCTTGCACCATATGGATGTGATCTCCTGTGTTATACATACTTTTAAATATTAATTATTTTGGTTAGCCTAATTTCAAAGATCTTGGTATATGAATTATAAACATCTTATAAAGAATTGAGAAAAGATTAACTAATATGTATTTTTTAATATTTTAAAATTACCCAAATTCACTACTTAATTAGACTAGCCAAGAAAATAAACTCCAAAACACTACCAATGATTTCACTGCTACAAGCAGTCTTCTCAAGTGTAAAGAACTGCAAAATAATAACATTTAAACTAAACATTACCCACAATTCCACTTAATTCCCATACACCCTTAATATTAAAAGAACCTTTAAATAAATTAATTGCTTCAGAATCATAAATTTTTAATAATAAAGATTTTTTAATTCTTTTTATTTCATTTCTCTCAAAGAAGATAACCTTAGTTTCATCAAAATTAATAGTGTGGCCTGTATTTTTTTCATGGACATATAAAGCAGAATTAAGATATTTATTTCTAACCCATTTTTCAGGCACATAGTCTTAAGGTTATAGCCTTAATAAATATTACTTTAAGTAACGAATATGCGCTTTATAAATATAATTATTACAACCCTATTTTTATGTACTTTTATTTTTTCAGTTATGCTCTAAACTACATTTTATGCTTTTAATATTTTTAATACTTAGTTTTTAATATTTCTTAAATATAACAATTGCATTTTTTTTTATTCATTTGGAATATAATTTTGATATATAATGTATCTCTTTGATAATAATTTTTTTATTATTTTTAAAACTATTTCTTTTGAAATACTTATAATCATTTCTTCAAGCAATTCATAAATATGGTATTTCAAAAAATATCAGGTGTTTTGTGTCCTTTATTACAATATAGTTCTTTGGACAATTCTACAAAATATGTAACTATTTTTTTGAACTTTTAAGTAAAAATGCCACATCCCTTGCTTATTGATGAAATAACGCTATTTCTAATATTATCTTTGACATTTTCTATTATTTTTTTAGTTTTCCTTTGCTATTTCATTATTACATTTCATTATGAGCATTAACTTTTCCTATAGCAATTTCTAGAATGACAAATATTCAGTTTTTTTAATGAATCATTTAAAACTACTTTCATATAACTTCTTTCCCAGAAGCAATGTCCATTTTCAAGTAAAAATATAGTCTTTATTACTGCATTCTATATCATCATCATCATCATCATTATCAACCATTATCAATCCACTGCAGGATGAAGGTCTCTCCAAGTTTAATCCATCTTTTCTGATCTTTAGCTTCTCTTCTCCACATCACCCCTGCACACTTTCTTATTTCATCCATCCATCTCACATGTGGTCTCTTTCTGGGCTTTTTACAATCTCTTGGAATCCAGTTTAAAATTTCAATTGTCCATCTATTATCATCTCTTCTAGCAATATGTCCAGCACAACTCCACTTCAATCTTTTAATTTTTTCAATGAGGTCAATAACACCCGTTTGTTCTCTTACCCATACATTGCATTTTCGATCTGTTCTTGTTACTCCCAACATACATCTCTCCATACTTCTATGAGTGGTCTGAAGTCTCTGTATTGCTCTTCTATTGAGTGTCCAAGACTCAGATCCATAAGTAAGAACTGGTAAAACACATTTGTTAAAAACCTTTCTTTTCAAACAAATAGGCATATTTCCTTTTAGTATCAAGTTATTTCTACCAAAAGCACTCCAACCAAGTTTAATTCTATGATTAATTTCCTCCATTATGTTTCCATCTGTATTAATAATCTGACCAATGTATTTGTAACTGTTAACTTCTTCTAATTCATCATAATCAATCTTTATTTTCATATTTTGAGCAAATTGATTAAACATTACTTTAGTCTTTTTAACATTTATCTTTAGTCCTACTTTCCTACTTTCATCTGATAACTCCTGCAACATTTCCTGCAGCTCTGAAGCATTATTTGCAAAAACAACTACATCACCTGTGAAATCTAAATGACTTAAATAATCTCCATTTACTTTCACTCCTTTAGTTTCCCATTTTAATCCACAAAATACTTCTTGCAGCACTGCTGTAAAACGTTTTGGAGATATGGAGTCACCTTGTCTTACACCTTTCTCAATGTTGACTTTCCCAGTATCATTTACACCTATTCTGGATGTTGACTTTCCCAGTGTTCTTAAAATATGACAATATCCTGGATCTATACCTTGATGATCCAATGCTTTAATCACTGAAGAAATATTTATAGAATCAAATGCCTTTTCATAATCTACAAATCCAAAACATAATGACAACTCATATTCATTTGTCCTTTCTATAACTCTCAGTACCTGAATATGATCCACTGTATTAAAACCACTTTTAAATCCAGCTTGTTCTCTTGGTTGGTGGAAATCCAATGTTCTCTGTAGACAAGTTGTAATTATCTTGGTAAAAATTTTATATAAAACTGATAAAAGGCTGATAGATCTGTAATTTCTAATATCTTCTTTATCACCTTTTTTAAATATTAATATTATTAATGCATTCTTCCAATCATCCGGTACATCTTTATCATTTAGACATTTGGTATATAACTTTGCTAAAAAAATTTTTGTTTCTTCACCTGCTTCTTTTAATATATCAATTATAATTCCATCATTACCTGGCGCCTTTCCTTTCTTCATACATTTAATTGCATATCTCACTTCTTCATTTAAAATTCTGGGCAATTACTCTATGTTTAATAGAGTAATCCTACTTGTGTAATTTTCAGTCTGTTAATACGTTAATCAATTTTTAAGTTCTAGTTCAAATTCATTAAAGTATTTCTAAATTTCAGAGACATCAATTATTATTATTGTTTTTCTTAACTTTTTTTCCAATAGCTTTGTATTATCACATATCTTTACATCTCACTATCTGATTGCTTATTATTAAGCAACATAGTAGTCTTTAAATATTTTATAATAATCAAAATATCACCCGATTCTACAGTGCTTTGTTTGAAGGCTTCCATCACAATTTTTCTTTGGAGTTTTTTCAAAAAAATAATAATCCACATCATGTTAATTTATTCTTTTTTCAAGTATAAAATTTTATTCTCTCTCATTATTATGTCTAAAATCTAAATTTATTGACAATATTTACATTTTTCAAATCTATTATTAATAATGCTTAAAAAAATTGTTTAATCTGTTCAAAAGCATTCTTCAAATTTATATAAAAGTCTCTATTTTTTTCTAAGAATGAGACATGGCAGATATGAATTATCTGCAACTGATAACTTCCCTTAAATAGTACAATTAATCTTAGTATTTTCTCTTGTATATCATTAATTATCACAATATTGTTCTTCCATATTTTATTTATAACCAATCCAACTTCACTTACACTTTCAACTTGGCGATTTTATAATAAATCATAAACACACACACACATATATATATATATTATTAATTAATAAATAGCATCTATAATATATGTAAAAAATTAAATAGATATAATTTTCCAATCACAGTGCTTCAAACATTTTTTATTTGTCCACCACATTATTTAAAATAACTGATAAATTAATACATTAAAATTGTCGATCATATTTAATATATGAAAAATGCTCAGTATTTCATGTGAGGAAAAGGTGGCATTCTAAGCAGTATGAGAATTTTATTCCACAATGCATATATAATGGTCAGAAAAAAATTAGGCATGCTATGGTAGAGTATATCATACATATGTGATGAGGTTATCACTTAAAAAGACTAAGAAGGATGTAACAGGTTTATTGTAATGTAGATAGTGTGTAAATGGGATAGAGGTAAAAAAGTGGTTTCTAAGTGTAGATACTTTAAAGAGAAAGTCAGAAGAAATGGAGTAAATTGGGAGAAAGATAGGATAGAGTATGGTTTTAGTGGAGTGACAAGAGATATGAGTGGAAAATTATTAGTGCAATGGAGATGGTTAACCAAAGAATAAATAAGATAGACGAAGAGGTAAAGGATATAGAAGCAAAATTAAAATCATTAGAGATGAAGTGTGAACAGATAAAGGAATTATTGAATAGGAATGATAAGGAAGAAGTAGATAAGGAAGTGCAGAAAGTGGTAAAGAATGTTACGGATGAAGCAGAGAAAGTAAAATATGAGACAGTATTGATAGGAGATTCACTAATTAGAGAATGTGGAGATATAATTGCAAGAAAATATAGAAACAGGTATGTAAGAGTATGTTTGCTTGGAGTTTGAAATAGGGATGTTACAAAGTAAAAAAGCAAGGTAGTAGAGATGTGTATGTTATGGTAGGAACTAATAATTTGTCAAAGCCATCAGAGAGAGTAATGGATGAATACATAGAATTGATTAGGAATTTCAGTAAGATTAAAGAAAGAGTAAAAATAGTTGTATTATCACCAATATTAGACAAGAGATATATGCTAGATAGGGCATGTTCTATAAATGAGAAATTGAAAAAATTGTGTGAGAGAAATGATGTTATATTTATGGATGAGTGGGATTTTTTTTTATTGGAAAAAGGGAGTTATATAGAAGAATGGACAGGATGTAAGAAATAATCAAAGAGTAGCTGATTTATATATAAATGTAGATGTGGAGAGGGAATGGGTCTGTAAAATTAATGGTAAGCATGTAATGGAAAAGAAAGAGTCAAAAGAATTTATAAGAGTAGTTAGGAAAGAAGTAATTGCTAAAATTGGCTATTTGAATGGGCAAGGTGGTAGGAGACCAGAAAACTGGCAGAATTAAACAAAGCAATTAAAAATGAAGAGCTTCAATTAATTAGCAGCAGTGGAAACACATCTAAGAGAAGAAGAACCTATTCTGGAACTTGGTATGGCAGGGTATATATAGAAAAGGAAAAAAAAAAGGGATAGTGGTATAGGAGTTATGTAAAAAAAATATTTTAGTATTGTTAAATATCAAGAACATTTGTAGTTTGAGATAAGGGTAGGAAGACAAAAATGAATGGTGGCTATAGTGTATATAACTACTGGAGATAGTCAAATTATAATAGAGTGGAACAGTAGCATATATGAATGCCTAGTTAAGAATATACAAAGTTTCAAAGAAATGGGGAAGAGAATAATGGTTATGAGGGATATGAAAGGGCATAATGAAGAAATTTATGATAAAGGTAATAAGAATGGATAGGTTTTGAAGAATTTGTGTCAAAGAGTGAATTTGAGCATTGGAAATTTATCAAATATTTATGAGGGACAATACGCATGATCTAGCAATAATATATTACACACAATAAATTATGTATTAGTAGAGTAAGAGAGAATAAATAAAATACAGAAGTTTAAGGTATTTGATAATGAAGGGAGAGTATTTAATAGTAATCATAATTTATAGGTTAGTAATGTGATGGGAAATAGTAATAGAAGTAGAAAGAATAGTAAAATATGTGGATGAAAAGGGAATGATAAGAATAAGTTAGAAGAGTATAAAATAAAAGTTGAAGAAACCATGAAAGGGTTGGTTGGAGATGAGTATAAGGATTGGTGTGGTGAAATAAAAAAAGTGGCAAATAGGGTTTTAGGTGAAAATATTCAGAAGAATAAAAGTAATAAAAAGTGAGATTTAGTAAAAGTGTAAAAGTGAGGAAAAAAGCATGCAGAGAATATAAGTGTGCTATTAAGTACAAAGAAAGTGAAAAAGATGTTAATGTTAAATGGGAAAAGTATTTAGAAAAAAAGAAGTTGACTAAAATAGATAATTATATAGAGAGAATGAAATTGAATAGTAAATTGTTGGAGGATATTAATAAAAGAGAAAGAAAAGGTAGTAAAAAAATTTGTAAATACATTAAAAGAAGGAATGTAGAGGAGAGAGAAATAGTATTATTAGATGATGAGGGAATAGAGTGTAGCTCTAGAGAAGAATTAGAGATAATCTTAAATAAGTATGTAATGGATATAGAAAAGATGTTAGATGTGAAGGACAGAATGATAGCAATCATGAAAGCATATAGTAATGGGAATATTAATTTTACAGAAAATGAACTGAATGAGGCAGGGAAGAATTTGAAAGTAGAAAGGCTAAAGGTTTCAATGGATGGGCAGCAGAGATGCTGATGAATTTAGGGCATTGGGTAAAAGTAAAACTATTATCATGTTTTAATAAGATGGCACAAATGAAAGATTTTTTGGGAAGTTGGAGTAATACAAGAGTAAGGCTACTATTTTAAAGAAAAGATAAAGATCATAGAAAGTTAAACAATTATAGACTGATAGTGGTAACATCAGTTTTATATAGTTTTCTCATATATAGTGGATAGAAGAGTTTCAAAATGGATGGAAGAAAATAATATAGTAGGAGAAATGCAAGAAGGTTTTCAATCAGAAAGGCATATAGGAGATAGTTTATTTGTAGATACCCAACTTATGAATATGAGTAGGAATACAGGTAGACATTTATATATGGTTTTTGTAGATATAGAGAGGGTGTAATAGAGTAAATAGAAATAGATTATGGGTATTAAATTTGATAATGGATGGAGCTTTATTGGATATTATTAAGAAATTATATGAAAATAATTACTATATGTATCAATTAGGGAATATAAAATAAGTTAAAGTTAAAAATGGGGTGGGACTAAGGCAACGATACTCTAAGTCCCCTATTTTGTTTTTGTTGTATTTGAGAGAAATGGAGAGAGCAATAGAAAGACTAGGACAAGGGGTAGAGATACCTTTAATGGGTGGCAAGGGAGTATATACATTGTTGGGTCTTTTATTTGCAGATGATGCCTTTTTGTGTTCTAAAAGAAAGGAAAGATATGGAAGTTATGCTGAGGACATGTGCAAGGGTGAGTGAAGAGATGGGGATTAAATTTAATGAAGAAAAATCAAAAGTAATGACAATTAATATCGGGGAAAGAGAAGACAAATAATTTTTATTGGGGGATATAAAGTTAAGTGTAGTGAATAGATATAACTATTTGGAAATCATCTTAAGTAATCAGAGAAATTTTTTGGATGAATGAGAGCAAAAATTGATAAATGAAGCAAAGAAAAGGAAGGGATTGATAAAGAAATTAAGTGTTTTCATATAATAAATATGATGTAGCTAGTATTGGATGGGAGTGGTAGTAGCAGGGTTAACACATGGTAACAATGTGTTGATAAAGTGGTATTACATTACTTAGAAAAAGTGCAATGAAAAGTGAGAAGACATGCATTAGATGCAGATGCATGGATAGCAAAGAAGGCAATTCGAGGATAAATGGGATGGTCAAGTTTTTATATGAGAGATGCTAAAAACAAAATGAAAATGTTCGATAGATTGCAGTTTATGGATAATAAAAAAAATAGCCAAAATAGTCTTTAATTGGGTTATGAATAAAAAACAGGTAACAATATGGGTGAGTAAAGTAACATGGTATGCAGAAAATTTGAATAAAAAATTTGTCAGTATATTTATACAAAAGGTGGGATGATTGTGTTAGGAGAATTGTTGCATGTTATAGTAATAATGAACAGGATAGAAGAATAGATGCATTAATAAAGAATAGAGAGTTTGGAGAGAAGGAGAACTTGTATGGAGGTAAAAAGAGTCTAAATATATATAAAAGTACATGGAATATTGGGTGCTAGTTAATTTTTGATAATAACAAGGAAAGTAGTTTATTGTTTAAGGCTCGAATGGAATCTTTAGCAACAAAGGAAATATACACATAAATGGAAAAATGTGAGTGATTTACTCTGCAAGTTGTGTAAGGAAGGCATAAAAAATATTAGGCATCAATTAATTGAATGTAAATGCCTGAAAACAGAAAAAGTACAAATAATGAAGTTGTGGGAGAATAAATATAAGCAACGTGATTATACTGAAAGTGGGTTATTGGTTTTTATGTTGGGTTTGGGAAAAGATAAGGTGAATTTAGATATAAAGGCCATAGAGCTGACAAAGATTATGTTCTGGAAATGGAATGGAGCAGGATATGGGAAAACTTAGGGCAGAGAATACAAAGGGAAGGTAAAGTGGCTAACAGGTTTCTCTGAGCATAATTGCTGAGAGATTCCTAATTATGTATAAGGTGGTCACAGTACATCAATTGACATCACATGTTTCCAATTACATATAGCCTGCACAGTGATTCTTCAGTTTTTCCACATTGTCTGGTAAGTGAAAAAAAAAAGGTTTTCAATGCACATACACATATATATAATGAAAATGATATTAATTCTGCAACACATACTAATTTTTAAGTATAACTGAACTAGCAAGAAAAGCTGTAGAAGAAAATAAAAGTCTCAAGAATGTAAAACAACATTTTGATATTGATAGAAAATTTATATCTGCAATAAGAAAAAAGATGGAATTATTACTAAAAAGAGAGATGACATCATGAAATGGGTAGAAGACTTTTATCAAGAATTATATAGTAATAAAGAAAAGTACCTCCTATATCTATTATATCTTTCGAATTGCCCAGAATTTTAAATGAAAAAGTGAGACATGCAATTAAATATATGAAGAAAGGAAAGGCTCCAGGTAATGATGGAATTACAATTGATATATTAAAAGAAGCAGGTGAAGAAATATAATTTTTTTTAGCAAAGTTATATACCAAATGTCTAATGATAAAGATGTCCCAGATGATTGGAAGAATGCAGTATTAATATTAATATTTAAAAAATGTGATAAAGATGATATTAGAAATTACACACCTATCAGCCTTTTATCAGTTTTATATAAAATTTTTATCAAGATAATTACAACTCATCTACAGAGAACATTGGATTTCCACCAACCAAGAGAACAAGCTAGATTTAAAAGTGGTTTTAGTACAGTAAATCATATCCAGGTATTGAGAGAAGTTATAGAAAGGACAAATGAATATGAGTTGTCATTATGTTTTGGATTTGTAGATTATGAAAAGGCATTTGATTCTATAAACATTTCTTTAGTGATTAAAGCATTGGATCATCAAGATATAGATCCAGGATATTGTTATATTTTAAAGAATATTTATAAAAATGCAACAACAACAATTAGATTACATAATGATACTGGGAAAGTCAACATTGAGAAGGGTATCAGACAGGGTGACTCCATATTTTCAAAACTTTTTACAGCAGTGCTGCAAGAAGTATTTTGTGGATTAAAACAGGAAGCTAAAGGAGTGAAAGTAAATAGAGATTATTTAAGTCATTTAGATTTTGCAGGTGATGTAGTTATTTTTGCAAATAAGCTTTAGAGCTGCAGGAAATATTGCAGGAGTTATCAAATGAAAGTAGGACTAGAGATAAATGTTAAAAAGACTAAAGTAATGTTTAATCGATTTGCTGAAAATATAAAAATAAAGATTGATTATGATGAGTTAGAAGAAGTTAACAGTTACAAATAACTTGATCAGATTATTAATACAGATGGAAACATAATGAATGAAATTAATCATAGAATTAAACTTAGTTGGAGTGCTTTTGGTAGAAATAACTTATACTAAAAGGAAATATGCGTATGTGTTTGAAAATGAAGGTTTTTAACAAATGTGTTTTACCAGTTCTTGCTTATGGATCTGAAACTTGGACACTTAATAGAAGAGCAATACATAGACTTCAGACCACTCAAAGAAATATGGAGAGATGCATGTTGGGAGTAACAAGAAGAGATCGAAAATGCAATGTATGGTAAGAGAACAAACAGATGTTATTGACCTCATTGAAAAAATGAAAAGATTGAAGTGGAGTTGGGCTGGACATATTGCTAAAAGAGACGATAATAGATGGACAATTGAAATCTTAAACTGGAATCCAAAAGATTGTAAAAGACCCAAAAAGAGACCACATGTCAGGTAGATGGATAAAATAAGAAAGTGTGCAGGGGTAATGTGGAGAAGAGAGGCTAAAGATCTGAGATGGATTGAACTTGGAGAGACCTTCATCCTGCAGTGGATTGATAATGGTTGATGATAAATTATGTCAAAAAGTAGGAAGTTTAAATAAACATTGTTTTTCGTAGCACAAAAATATTGTTTATAAAAATATAAATTATTTTACAAAAATATTGTTTATATACAAATATAATTAAAAAATTTAATTTTAAAATGTTTTAGATTTAAAATTCATCAGTGTAATTTAAAAAAACATTTAAACTAAAAACATTTTTAAAAAATAAATAAAATTGACCGATAAAACGACCACATCAATTTAATTTTTTAATTACACATGATAAATATTTTATTAAGTTATATTTGAACATTAATAATGCTATCATACATATCCATAAAAGACTAAAAACTGTTCTACAATAGATATTTTACAAATGTAAAAAGGTTATTAAAACTTATAACACTAAAATTAGGTAAGGTGGATGAATTACGTTAAGATGATAGCAAGTAATAAATTATGAGTAATAATCATATGATCAGGTGTTATATGGTCGTAACGATCTACTACTACCGAGTCATCTCAACCTGCCTTCAGACAGAACAAACGTATAGCTACATATTTCAGAAACTAAGTTTGTAACTGAAGTCAATCCAAATTTTAATGTTATCATTTGATGTGAAACACTTCTTCTTTCCATCATTTTATAAATGTCAAAACTAGAGAGTTTTTCTGCTTTTGGCATTTTAACATTCTAAACTCATCTCAATGTACATTAGTGATTATAAAATGTCAGATTTATTTAACCTTTCCATAGGAGTTGGAAAAGAAAGTAACTTGTTTTCTTCTATTTCATTTTTATAACTAGCAAGTCAAGAAATGATAATTAAAAATCGATTATTATTGATTTATTTAATAGAAAAATCATTTACTGTCAATTAAAAGAAAAATGTTTTTTCAAATTCAGTATTTACATTTAAATAAAGAATTAAACTAAACAAGATGACAGTTATTTCCCAGTCACTTTTATATATGAAGTAAAAAGAAATAGTTTTTATTTATTCATAAGTGATCATATGATATTGATTTCTTATATATGCACATGCTTATCTATGCATAGGTGTCACATAATCTAACTTTCTTATACATATATACAAATAAATATCTATATATGATATGCAATATAAATTTAGACTACTAGATAGGAAATAGGGATAAACTAAAAGCTTTGCGTGTAATGAATTAATACATTATCCTGTTACACTAATGTTCTGGTGTTTAAATTCAAAATGGAGTAGAAAATTTCAACAGGTTTTCCCAAGTCCAAGACTTTTTCAGGTTGTGAAGAAGTAGATTAGAAATGGTGGCTCTTTCTGATAGGTGAGTCAATATTGAATTGAATTTTTCTTTAAATTGAACTGTGGGTCAATTATTATATGAGCAATTAAAAAACTAAACGATGCATGTAAATATGATTTTACTTACATTAAACATATAACTATTATAATATAGGGTATATGAGCACAGCCTTTCAGATGACCCATCACTCTCCACTCTATCTAATAACACTAATACACTCAAGCACATATATGCTGAAAATATAAATAAAAACCAATATACGTATTTCATGCTAAAACAGCAATCATCAGTTGGTCCAGATTATCATCTCCCTCACATATATACTATAAGTGCTCATATATATATTAAGGTAGACAATGTTCAGGCTCCAATCTGTTACACACCCCAACTCTTCAACCGTCCATTCAATTGAAAATCTGATGATGGAATGCTCAAAGGCCACCTTGAGGCTGAGATTCTTGTCACTCCCATATTGACATAAGGTCAATCTGAACCCCACATGTACAGTACATAATCTATTTAATACATATGCAAGGAAGAGCAGACATCTCTACAACTACAAAATTTTATAATGAATGAAGGAAAAAATAAACATTAACATAAATGAAAAAAATTAATAATAACAAATTTTGCATTATGTATATATAATGCAAAATTTATTATTGTTTATTTTCAGATAATTCTTGTATTTAGATTTCACTAATTTTATGCATACATCAGTTAATTCCTTGCTGAATCAGTTTCTTTCAACAGATTTTATAAAATTCATTGATGAAAATAATTTTTCACCAGCACATAATAAGCCAAACATTGTTAAAAAAAATTGAACAGTATTTTTCATTGTATTAAATCTACCTGGTAAATAGTCTCATTTCTTCAATATAATATTTCCAATTGTTTTTTTATTATTTTATTTTTATTGTCAATAATATTTTCAGAAATTTGTTCCTTAACTGTATATTTAAATTTTCAAATTTGTTTTGCCACATAAATCAGCTTTGGAATTTTGTAAAATTTCACTTCTAAATTATCATACCTAACCATATAACAGGTTAATTTCAAGTTAATAAACATCATATGATCACCATTTTTTATGCTTGCTTATAACTGTTATTAAAACAGGCAAAACTCTAAAAAAACCAAAATCTAGGTACAGTGCTCTCAGATCCAAGCTCCTCACTGATGAAGGCCACAAGCCAGAAACTAGTCTGGAATATTGGACGAGTAGGCACTAGATGGGAATTTTATGCACAAGCCTTCTGGCATCCATTGATTACTCTGGCTTGCACTGAGTGGCACTACTGTATAGAGAGTTTTGCCTGTTTTAATTTCACATTCTTAAATTTGAGTTTAAGTGGATTCAAAATAAATTGTAATGTAGTTTATAAATATTTAATTTGATTAAATCTCTCCGGAAAAGCTTGTTTTATTTCATCTATAATTGTTAATTATTTTTAATGCAATTTTTTGAATATTGATATTATTTTCAAAAATTCTCAAATTTTAAAAATGTTTTTGTAAGTATGGAAGATATTTCATTTTCATTTTCGAATCATTTTTATATATATATTAAGTTTTGTTAAAAACATTTTAATATTCTAGAACATGATTAATACAACTTGATTACATTCTGAAGTTTTTTATTCAGTTCAGTGAAATGTTGAATGATATCATATAAAAACATAAATCATTTAACCATTCTATATTTTCTAAGTCATTATAAAGATTACCTTTATCATGAAAAAAGAGGCTTATTTGTTCTAATAAATTAACAAATCAATTTAAAACTTGACCATGATTCAGCCATCAAACTTTGTTGTATTTAAAACTCCAGAGCATTGAGATTAGTAATTGAGTAAATTGTTGCTTCCAGAGAGCTCTTGCATTTATAAAATTGGCAACTTTTGTTACAAATGACATAATATTTGAAAATGTCTTCAATTCTTGTTTTCCACATAGTATTTCTTAATGAATGAGACCATGAAATTTAATTAAACAAAGTCTAATATTTTGCTTAAATTGTTGAATAAATGCAATATTTTTCTCAGCCATACTCAGAATACTGTCAGTTATTGCAAAAACAATTTTCTTCAGTCAATCTCCATTTTTGCAAATCTATAGCTGAACTTTGTAAATATTCCTTTAAAATATTCAAATTAGTAATTTTTCCTGTTAAATTTATTAATTCTAACAATTCTTACCTCATTATATTTCCAAACATATCTTATATAATATACATGTTGTGCATGACTACTTACAGCTGTATTCTTGTCTACAGTGATTGAGTACATTTTGACAAATTGTAAATTGCAATTATTTGAAAAGAAGTTTTTCTAATGCTAATATTTCGTCTTTCACTGCTATATGATTTATTGATAATTCATTTATGCATTTTAATTATTAGGTCTTTTTCTTATTCAGCAAAAAAATGTAACATTACATCTCAAAACTACTTCTTTTAAAAACTCCCCTCCTGCAAGAGATTTTTCATGTCAAGCAATACAAGATGCTACATGAAAACTAGGAGTGTAATGTTTTGAAGAACAAAAAAAGCTTTAAATATATCTTCAAATTTATATTCTTGTAGTTTTACTAAAAATAGTTTTTGTCACTTCTTTAATTAAACAAGATTTTTTATGTATTTTTCAAAATATCACTTTGCATTCTAACCATGAGATGTGACATTTTTAGTGCAAATTATGCTAAGAGTTTTTTTCTCTATATTAATAGATCCATGTTTGTCATACTATTCTGAAATATTAAACCTTGAACTTGTTTCATTCAACATATATTTCTTAGTTCCTGATATGGCTAACGTTTGAAAGAATTAATATTGATAATTATAAATTATTTAATATGAAATAGAAGCAAAGTGAGAAAAATTACTTTCTTGCTGGCAGTTTAAAACTTTATAAATATTACACTAAATTAATATTTATTAAAAGAAGTGTTGTTGACAACGAGACTAAACTAAAACATGTTTAATTTATTGCACACATGCATAAATACTTTTTTATATGTACAGTATATCTCTCTACTACTAATTAATCTAATCCATACTAAGTTTGTATTTTATAATATGCTTAACATTTTTTCTGGAATAATCATCAGATTTAATTATTTTTGCCATAAATTCTTTTTTGTTTTGGTAAATTGCTTTTTATAATTAGTAACATCGTGTTTTACAAATAACATGTGGGTAAATTAATATAACAATTGCTTGGAACAGTCTGTGGCCTGCAGTCATAGATTGACCATAAATGATACATACCATGAAAATAATTTGAAGCAGATTATATCATATATGAATTCAAGTCTTTATTTAATTAATAAAAAAACTGATAGGTGGCTAACCCATTATTAAGCTGCTATGTGAGTACACTATTATCTGACTGCTTGAAAAAAATCTTGAATACCGAAATCTTCCTAAATTTTTTTGTTACTTGATATTTGAATGTACAAAGTAAACGAATTCAATAAATACTACATTTCAAAATCGTATATTCTGTCTATTAGTTTAAATTATTATAGCAACTTATGCATATGTATTTACCATTTGAAGAATACTATGCATAGCTACAAAAGTAATTAATATCATGCTTAAGTCAAAACTATTTGACATCCTAAATTTGATATTAAAAATATTCATTTCAACAAATGTATATGGCTGAATTACACCTATTGTTTTAATATCAATTTTTATTTATATACTATCCCCCTCCCCCCTCTGCCAATTATAAGCATATAAAACAGGAAACGTTAAATTTGGTCTAATAGAAAAATGTCAATTTTATGCATATATATTATTTTCTGGTATTGATGTCACATTCTCTAAGTTTCACACTATCAAATTTTGCCACTATCAAATTTTGCCCTTCACTATCATGTGTGAAATCATTCAGTTACACTTTTTTGCAATCTAAATGAAAGCTATGCTATGCTTTTTTTACTTCCACGTTTTTTTATAGAATTTAAAAATTTCATGGCTTCAAAAAAAAATCTAGTAATCATAGAAATTCTACCATGCCTAAAGCAAATTGTGAAGTCATTCAGTAAAATAATGATAATTAATTTTAAAAAAAGCAGAAAAATGTTATTTTAAAACAAAAAAATTTAATAAATTTTATTTATTATTTTTTCAAGGACTATGATCAGGTGAACGTGCATAATATACACTAATATATGCATATGTAAATATGCTGAAAATGCCTGTGTTCAATATATATATCTTTGAAAAGTGAGTGCACTATAGTGTAGATTACAGTTTATAACAAAATGTAAGTTGCTATTTTCTAGTTTATATCACAAGTTAAGGTCCCTGGAACAAAATCAGAAGACATAGTTTCTCCATTGGGCACCTATAAATACACAAATCATTCACAAAATGAATAAAACAAGTAAAAAGATAAAATATTTATAGTGATGGAAAACTTAAAAATATATTAGTATCACAGAGTAATAATTAAATTATACTAGCTCGAGCATACTGCTATAATTATGCCAAATAAGAAAATATTTACTTCTGTTATGTAGAATTCATTTACAAAAGAAAGTTTCAAACTATAATCATGGATTATATCTGTAAAGTTTTTAATAGAATTGCTGTTTGAAATAAAATAATAACAACAAAAACAAACCGATTAAAAATATCAATAAATTCAATTGTCATTCCTATTGCATTTAATCTTTTTTCTATTTTTGTTCTGAAGAATCATCCATTTGTGGAGTAAATATGAAGATATTTGAAACCGAAGAAATTCAAAAAGTAGCAGGCTTATGAGTTATTATTATTTCCTAATTTGAAAGATATAGAGATGGTTTGTGCAATATATAGACCACAAAGTTAATTTGAAATGGATTGTATCATGAATTCATTCAAAACTTTATTTAATTAATAAAAAAACCTGGTAAATTTCCAACCAAAAGTGCTAACATTACTTATGGATAGATGTGCAGTCAAATTAAGCTTTCAAACATATTTATTATAATTTTAAATTAAACTTGCCTATTTATAAGCTTATAACATTAAAAATATGTCACAGAGGCCCTAAAGAACAAGAATATATATAATTTTCTGAGTATTAGTGCTTTGATGTAATGTTATTTGTTGAAAAAATTTTTATCAATTAATTTTTTTTTATCAACTACATCTACATATTTTTTTTATTAATCTATACATAATTATTTATTTAATTAACAAAGAATATTTTTATAAAATTACTGTTTTTAAACTCAAATCCTTATTTAAAGATGGTGTAATATTTTTAATTAATACACCTTTTATTTTTCTATGTCTTTTATTGTTAGTATAATTAATCAACTTTATACTATCTTTTTCAAATCGATATTCTATCACCAATGAATGTAAATAAATAGATGATCTTTAATTATATTTGTGTTGGGTTAATCTTGTATAAATTGAATTTTTTGTTTCACCGACATAATTACTTCTAATATTGTTAGCTTGACATAATTTACACTCAATTTTATAAAAATTTCTATACATTTAGTTAATAATTGGTTAATTAAAAATGAATAGAAAATTATATAAAATGACATATAAATAATTGTAAAAAATACCTGTAATTTATTTTATTTATTACATTGTTATGATATAGTCAATTATTTTGTAATTACTGAATTTATACATGCAGGTTTTGATTTATTTTAATCTTTTGAGTGCTGATTATTTTATTGGCTGAGTGAGGTAAAAGTCTAAACTTTTAATTGGTCAATTCACAAACTCAAGCATCAAAATATATTCATTTTTTAATATTATATTCACTTTAGTTTCATTTGTAGAAAGTATAGAAATAATTTGTCAGGTTATAAAAGTAAAAGAAAGTTTTTTCAAAAATAAATTTTTATTTATAATTATAAAAATATTCAATAGCGGCAAATCTAAAATGAACGTTACTCACCAACCAAAAAGTTTTGCTAACATCAGTGATTTCTTTCCCAATTTTATGTTGCAGATAAGTAAATAATTTTTGCTAAAGTCTTAACTATTTTTCTAAAATAATTTTATTTTTAGCATATTTTATCAAAATAATTCATAATTTGTCAAAAAATACTTTTAAAATGGTCTAAAACATTCATTTATCATTTTCAAAATAAAACAAAAGAAATAAAAGTTATTGGCAACCATTTTCTTTGTTGTCGAAATTTACCAGATAATCAGATTCAAGAATGGGTGGCACTCTTCCTTTGATAGACATTCAATGTCAAATTTAATGATTTTTTACTTGTAAAATAATTCAAGAGGGGGAAGCATCTTATGGAACTTTTTATAACCTTTCAAATGATGGTAAAATCTTTATCGTAGTGTTAAAAATGATGGAATTTAAACGACTTGAAGTGGCTTCGAGTCATCTCATAAAATTCCTTTAAAAGGTTAATGATTTATATTGTTATTGTTTGTTTTAATTTTATTATTGAACACTGGATTATTTTATCTGAAATAGTTTGTTAATGTAATAGATTATTAACATTTAAAAGACACCAAATCAGGTGCTGAAAAAGGCTTTTAATGTATAAAAAAATTTGATATTTATATAGATGTAAAGAATTTATTATTTTCTCATTATTATTATATACTCTATTTACATAATTTTCTACATATTTATTGTCTAATATATTAACTATATTTTTTCTTTATTATTTATCTTAAAATTTTATCATATTAAATTTTATATTAATCTTGTAATGGTTTATTTTACTTATATTTTTTTTAACAATATTGTTGTTATAAGTGTTTATACCTATATTTATCTTTGTTGCATCTATCATTTTTATGATTATTTTTTCTGTTATTATTAAATTTTTCTTCTGATAATTTTATATCATCTTTTATGACTTTAATATGATAAAAAATCATATATTTATTTACATTCAATGGACACAGGACATCAATGTAAAAAAGGTTGTATAAAGATGTTTAATTATACTAACAATAAAAGAGGTAGAAAAATAAAAAAAGCTATATTAATTAAAATTATTAAGTCATTTTAAAATAAGGATTTGGGTTTAAAGACAGTAATTTTATAAAAATATTGTTTTTTAATTGCATAAATAAGTATGTATAGGTCCATAAAACCAGATGTAGTTTCAAATGAAGCTCATAGAGGGAGATAGGATGATAATGTAAGAAAATTTGAAATTGTTTCAGTTAAAACTTGTTTAGAAATTGGTAAGAGTTTAAAAGAGGTAGTTATTTAAGAAAAAATATAAATTAAAAAAATAGAATTATATAAAAAATATTGTGTAGTTATTATTATTAAAATGATAAAAATAATTTAATGTAGAAAAGTATATATTAAAATTAGAACAGATTATGAAAAAGGAAATCAATTAAGATTAAAAATAGGATAAAAAGTAATATTAATTAAAAATGAATAATGGTATATCATTATAGGAATCTGTAAAAATGATATTATTTTAAAGTTCGTAACATAGAATATTGTTTATAATGTTTATATTGTTTAAAAATATGTATGCATAGATAAGTTATTAATTGTATGGTTATATATATATATATATATATATATATATTAATTGTATGGTTATATATATATATATATATATATATATTGTAGCTCTGATGATGACTGTTGGACAGTTGAAATTGTTAAGCAAGAATAAATTCTATTATATTAAATTGCATTGAAAAGTGTTTATGTAATATTTTATTTTTATATATAAATCAATGCAGTATAGGATAATAAGTGGAAAGAAAATTATTATTGTCATCATAATATAAATAACAGTAGAATATTAAAATTCTAGATGTATTTAATAGCCAGAGTGACAACTTCCAAATGTGAAAAATATAAACAATTCAACTGACTTCTAATTTGCTATAAATTTTATGGATTTTTACAAAAAAATCTTTCTTCTGGCCCAAGAAATTATACAGAAATTGATTCAAATCACAACAATCATATTAAATCATCCTGGCTATTTAAACCAAATTTATTTGAATAAATTGACATTCAAATTTAGAGAACTATTTTTACTCCTTTTACAAAGTCTGCAAATAAATGATCACATGTGAAATTTTTAATGAGAGAATATTACAATACCAGGAGCATGTAACAGTTGAAGTGAAAAAGTCCAAGAAAATCTAATATAAATAATTGAAATATTCTATGATTGCCTTAAAAGTAATGGGAACTTTTTAATAAAAGAAACAATCTTTCAATTTTTTGGTCTAAGATAATATATGGGAGATTGATTAAAATCACAACAATCATTGAAAAAATATTACATCAGTTGAAACATTTAAAAGAATATATTGGGTCAACTGATATTATTGATATATAAATATTTAATAACAGAGAGTTTAAAATGAGTAGAAGTAATTCTCCTCTGTAAATATAAATAACAGTTGATTTAAATAAATTTGCTTAAATACCTTAGCTGCTTTAATTTTCACTCCTTTAGTTGTAGTAATTCAAATCAATTTCCCCTATAATATGTTGGTTCATGAGAAAGAAATAACAGAGTGTTTAAACATTCTCATTCATAATATTGTTATTCTCACATGTATGTCATAAAACACACACACATATATATATATATGTGCATGTGTGTTACATATGTTTTAATAATTAAAAAAAATTATGAAGAAAAAAAAATAGCATAAAAATAGATTTTAAGAATGAAATTAAAAAAAATTGCATCATATTTTTTTAGAATAGATTTGTTTTTATTAAAAATAAGTATGGGGAAAAAGAATCCTGTTAGATAAAGATTCAAAACCTGCTCACTTCTTTTTATAAATGAAAAAAAAAGGAAATGTTATAATGAAAAAAAATGTTAAAAGATTTTAAAATAAAACTTTCAATAAACAATAAAATTAATTAATGAAGGTAATCTTGTAAATTATATACTCAGCAGGAATGCACTTAAATTTTGGAAAGATTCCTGGCTGATAAGATAGTAGATGAATCTAAGAAAGATAAATGAATGTAAATTTATTTAAAAACCAAAATTGAAATTTTGATAAAAGTGGACAATGGGAGAGGTAGGTATAAAAGTATGGCTTGTCTATTGTTAGGATTATTATTGTTCCAATTTTGTGTGTGGTGGAGTCAACAAGATTCTCAGAGAATGTTATTTCTAACTGCATAAAATCTAAAAGTAAAAGCATAAAAGCAATGAAATGTGTTGCAAAAAGACCAGGAGTGTTCATCTGGATTTTGTGCCCTGGGTCCTCAGCACCATCAGTTTCTCTCACCAGTGATCAATGCCATGACCATAGTATAGACTCTGTCACATACTCTCTCTCCTATTGTCAGTCAGAAGCATGGAAAGAAATCAAGGAAAGTCATTTCTGAACACTGAATGGCCAGATATGAGGAAAATCAGAAATGAAAGGAAATATGCTAACTGCCAAAAGATGACATCATCTCCCCATTAAAAAAACGTATGTAAATATAACATTCTAAGTTGTAAATTAAGTGTCTAGACATTCTTAAGAGATTATGAAAATGAAGGACAGTTAATGGTATTTAAATGCTGATAATTATTGTATAGTTATTTACATAATTTTTTTATTGTATTGAATATTTAATTGATTGGGTGTGTGTAGGAATAGAAAGTGCTTATTTAAATGTTGCTTAGTCTGTTTTTTCTATTTTAATTGCATCACCATGATTATAAGATTATAATTATTCCCATATACTTGCTAATAATGCACTGGGTCCCCTGTTCAAGATGTTGGAGTTAGCCTAAGTAAATTTCAAGTGTTGGGGGCATGCCAGCTATATAAAGTTTATATGGTCAAATAGTGCCTGAGATTCATTTCAAAACAAATAAAGTGTTTTAAATGATGGGTGTTGTCCCTTCCAGCAGTACGGAGGGGTGCTATGGTTAGGAAAAATGGTCAGGGATATGTGTCATGTTACCTCGAACTTTCATTAATGGTTAATCTATCAATGATATTCTATCCCTCTGCTTTAATATGCGATCACTGGGTAAAGAGGTAATAAATAAATATGAAGAGAAATCATAATAATAATGTTGAGCAGTACATAATGGTAAATGTCGAAATGTTAATGGTACAATAGTTTGCTAAAGATATATAATCAGTTAGCAAATATAGATAGATAATTAATAAATCTGATCATAATAATGTATAGTTAAAATAATAAATAATAATCATAGTTAAGGAATAAGCATTTGTAATAAAGATGAATATATTTGGTCCTTTTAAAACACCTGTGATCATATATATATATATATATATATTGTACCTATATTGATATAGGCACATAATTTTATCTAAAATTATATTATTAAAATAATCTTTCGTTAAAGAGAAACATAAAATTAAATGTTGAGTTTATTGCAGCTTGTTTTCGGAAAAGATAAGAATCAAATAGTTTTCTATCGTTAATTTCAGAAGGGGAGAGGGTTGTTTCATTAGAGAAATTAAACTAAGGGTTATAAAAGGAAGTAAAGAGTTTTTATTAGTATTCGTAAAAATATAATTTAAAAAGCTAAAACATACAAATCTCTTTTCATTCAAGTTTAATTCAAGAAAAAATAATGTTAAAACTAATATATGTGCATATATATGTGCGAGTGTCAACAATAGAATAAATGTTATTATAAATAAATGAAAGTTAAAGAAGATTATCATTAAAAAACACGGCAATGGTTATTAATTAATATCAAACAACATTTTTGCATGGCTATTACTAATTAAGCAATCTTTCAAAACACGTTTATCAAATGATTATCACTGGAATTTGACAACAGATCTTTGCAGGAGATATTACGAAGACAACACATTGCAGATATAAATAGACTTTTTTTTATCGGACAGGGTCAGTTCACAAATTAGTTGAGTGAGTGCAGTTCACAAAGTAATTGAGTAGTGCTGTTCAGAAATTAATTGAGTCAGTTAAGAAAAAAAATGCAGTGTTGAGAAGATTTTGGGAATTCACGCCTCTCCATAGCCTAAAAAGTCCGATGAAAACAGCAAGATCTGCCCATGAAATAATGTCAACGTAACAACTTAGAAAATCTCCATCAGTATTTAATTGTCTCCAATAGTAATAATCATGAAAATCAGGAAACTCATCAAGGAAAAGTCTCAGCCGGCTGGTAGCATTCATAATGGAAACATTTTCACCGAAAACAGCCTCCAAAGAACAAAATTCTATGTCTACATTCAAAAGACTAGGTAAAAACATTTGCTTATTTCACTTATACTGTAATAGCCATTGCATTGCATTAATTTGTACGAATCTTTCAAGAGTCTAATTATATGAACTCTATATCATACATAAATGAACTATTGATGTGTGTGATTAAATTTCAAATGCTATGTAGTCCTTTATTATCATTATTATGTGTGTGCATGAGTTAATATGTGCATGATCCTTTTATCGATATTATTAGTCAAAGTAGATAAATTCCCAGTGTTCTGTTATGAAAATATTCAAGAATATTTAAACTATTTAGAATGTTAATTTAAAATATGCATGTGTTTTATTAGAAGTATAAAATGTTTAAATTTAGTAAATAAATGTTAGTTAATAAATTATCTTTCAAATTAAACTTTATTTGTAGGTCAATTCTTTTTATCAATTCCCTTTTATCAAGTCTTTTAACAACTAATTAAGTATAATCTATTAGTGATTACAAACAACTGAGCTAGTTGTGGATTTAGGCATTGAGTTAGTGGCCACTGTTCAAAGTGTGTTGTCTATTCTTTTAGTATTCTTTTAGAATAAGCAGCTGGCGCCTGTGTTTATACACAAACAAAAAAAGTGCTTTGAACTTGGTGTTGAATTCAACAGCCGAGAAGAAGCTATGTCCTGGAAATGTAATGCTAGTTATATACTTTATAGCTATCGTTTGGGCATACATACTCTCCAAGTATGTTCTTCTCTGCCTAAGAGGCCGGTGTTTCGAATACGTTTCAAATGGCTTTACCCAACGTGGGCCGAACTTGTCATAAATGACAGTTAATTAAATACTTTGTTCTTGTTGAAAATAAAAATCTAAAAAGTTAAACTATGTATGTAAAAGTGTTTTAATTTAAAAAAAAAAAATAGAATTGACCGAAAATTTTTTTTCGAAATGAAAAGAGATTTTGACATTTATGCTATCAAATCAGAGTCAACTAGATGTTATGGGTGGAGTTAAAGCATTAAGATTGGGTAGTGAAAAGGACTAAAAGGGTGGAGTTAGTGTGAGTTTCTGTCTTAGTAAGAAAAAATAAATAAATAAGTCGTATTTAAATTTAGTTTAACATAAGCGCTAGTACTTTGAAATTGAAATTTTTGAAAATGGATCCGAAAGAAAGCCCAATATATTAAAAAAATCCCCAGTTAATAGAAAAGGAGAAAGAAGAAGTATCTGAGACACGGATGATGATGAAAATGATGATGAATATGATGGAAGAAATGCATCAAGAAATTAAACAAAGTCAACAAGAATTGTGTCAGAAATTTGAGCAAAGCCAACAAGAGCTCAAAGAAGAATGCAAAGCAAAATTGAAGGCAAAAATTAGTCAGGTTAAAACAGAAATTAAAGAACTCAGAGCAGAAGTAAAAGAAATAAGATGTGAGATAACGGTAAAGGTAGAGAAGAACCAAGAAGTTATAGAGTTAGATTTAATTAAAGAAAGTCAGGAAGTTGAAAAGGAAGTTGAGGTGATAAAAGACATAGAAATTGAATTAGAATCAGATAGCGTTGTGATAAATAAAGTAGACAAACATAAGTTCAAGGTAGTAGATAGTGTAGAAAAGTTTTTACAAAAATTTAAAAAGGTTAAAGTAAACATTCGCATTCGCTGTAGACGTAGATTTAAAACAAAGAGAAAGTGTAGAAAAAAATATTCCCAGATTGAAGTAATTCATAGTTTGTCTAGGTATAAAGGTTTTCTGAGTTACGAAGTCGAAAACAGAATGGAAAGAGAAAGAGATAAAGCTATAAAATATAAAAGCGGAACCGATAAGAGAGGAAAGTTAGTTTATATTATAGAATTTGTAGAAAGAAAAAAGGAGCCGCCGGACATAGTTTAAGAGTTAGTAAACGGGCGGAATAGTAAAAGAAATAAACAAAAAGGACCGGAAATGGACAATGAGCACGAATATGATTATTCTAAAGTAAATAAATCTAATAAATTAAATCTGAAACTTCTATTTAAAACTTAAGACAATAAATTTAAAAATGAATGAATAATAATAAATGAAATGTTGCAAGTAATAATAATAACGTAGGCTTCACAAAATAAAAGATTTTTTTTTCTTCACGCACATATTAATTAAGGAAATGCTCATAAATAAACAGATCAAATAAATAAAAAAATCAATAAAATCAAGTTAAATAAATGGGTCAAAGTAATGATGTAAAAGTAGAGTTGTAGGTTGAAATAAATAAATAAGATAATGGAAATAAGCAAAAAATAAATCAAGTTAAGCAAATAAGTATAATATATCTGTAGTAAATAATAATAATGAATGAATCATAATAAAGTAAAATAGTTTTTTTCTCGGAGTACACGCACGTTAATATATAAGTTAAAGTAATGGGTTAAAGTAATATTGTAATATAAATAAATATGTGTCCGTGATAGTTTCAAAATAATAATGTAGCATAAATAAGTATCATAAAACTAAATATTTAAATAATGTTCATAATGAATTTAAAAATAATATGAATGAAAGTCAATCTAAGTTGTATTAGGAGCATATAAGGGTTCGAATCTAAAGGGATGAGGGTAGTATTGAAATAAGTTAGATAAGGATTAAGTTTAAAGCTTTCGACTGGATAAATTCTAGTACCCACAACGGATTGGCTGGGATCATTTCTCTTTTAAAAAGCGCACTGGCAACAACTAGAGTAAGTCATAAGTCACTTTTCAGGGGAGAATCCCCATATCTCGTACCTCGTTTTCCAAAGCGTAAGTCGAAAATGGACAGTTAAAAATTCCTGCCATTGCAGCTGCTTAGTCAAAGTCAGATCAAGAGAATTGGCAATCGTTTTCCAGGGCATAAGTCAGAAATGGACAGTTGAAATTCCTGCCATTTGCAGCCACCTTTTCTTAGTCAAAGTCCGATCAAGAGAATCGGCAGCCGAAGCTTCGTTTATAAAAGATCCCTGTGCTACAAATTTAGTTTGTCCTCATGGTCATTATCCAGGACGAACATTGTAAGCAATGTTACCAGCATAGAAAGAAGAAAAGCATAATTGGAGATTGCCCTTAACATGAAAAGGAAAAGACACCAAAAGCAAACTTAGAAAGAATAATAAATTAAGATTTAATGTTGTCAGAGATAAAATGGTCAAAAATGACACATTTTACTCTCAAAAGGAAGGGCGGTGTAATATACCTATATTGATATAGGCACATATAATTTTATCTAAAATTATATTATTAAAATAATCTTTCATTAAAGAGAAACATAAAATTAAATGTTGAGTTTATTGCAGCTTGTTTTCGGAAAAGATAAGAATCAAATAGTTTTCTATCGTTAATTTCAGAAGGGGAGAGCGGTGTTTCGTTAGAGAAATTAAACTAAGGGTTATAAAAGGAAGTAAAGAATTTTTATTAGTATTCGTAAAAATATAATTTAAAAAGTTAAAACATACAAATCTCTTTTCATTCAAGTTTAATTCAAGAAAAAATAATGTTAAAACTAATATATGTGCGAGTGTCAACAATAGAATAAATGTTATTATAAATAAATGAAAGTTAAAGAAGATTATCATTAAAAAACATGGCAATGGTTATTAATTAATATCAAACAACATTTTTGCATGGCTATTACTAATTAAGCAATCTTTCAAAACAAGTTTATCAAATGATTATCACTGGAATTTGACAACAGATCTTTGCAGGAGATATTACGAAGACAACATGTCGCAGATATAAATATACTTTTTTTTATCGGACAGGGTCAGTTCACAAATTAGTTGAGTGAGTGCAGTTCACAAAGTAATTGAGTAGTGCTGTTCAGAAATTAATTGAGTCAGTTAAGAAACAAAATGCAGTGTTGAGAAGATTTTGGGAATTCATGCCTCTCCACAGCCTAAAAAATCTGATGAAAACAGCAAGATCTGCCCGTGAAATAATGTCAATGTAACAACTTAGAAAATCTCCATCAGTATTTAATTGTCTCCAATAGTAATAATCGTGAAAATCAGGAAACTCATCAAGAAAAAGTCCCAGCCGGCTGGTAAGCATTCATAATAGAAACATTTTCACCGAAAGCAGCCTCCAAAGAACAAAATTCTACGTCTACATTCAAAAGCCTAGGTAAAAACATTTGCTTATTTCACTTATACTGTAATAGCCATTGCATTGCATTAATTCGTATGAATCTTTCAAGAGTCTAATTATATGAACTCTATATCATACATAAATGAACTATTGATGCGTGTGATTAAATTTCAAATGCTATGTAGTCCTTTATTATCATTATTATGTGTGTGCATGAGTTAATATGTGTGTGATCCTTTTATCAATATTATTAGTCAAAGTAGATAAATTCCCAGTGTTCTGTTATGAAAATATTCAAGAATATTTAAACTATTTAGAATGTTAATTTAAAATATGCATGTGTTTTATTGGAAGTATAAAATGTTTAAATTTAGTAAATAAATGTTAGTTAATAAATTATCTTTCAAATTAAACTTTATTTGTCGGTCAATTCTTTTTATCAATTTCCTTTTATCAAGTCTTTTAACAACTAATTAAGTATAATCTATTAGTGATTACAAACAACTGAGCTAGTCATGGATTTAGGCGTTGAGTTAGTGGCCACTGTTCAAAGTGCATCGTCTATTCTTTTAGTATTCTTTTAGAATAAGCAGCTGGCGCCCGTGTTTATACACAAACAAAAAAAAGTGCTTTGAACTTGGTGTTGAACTCAACAGCCAAGAAGAAGCTATGTCCTGGAAATGTAACGCTAGTTATATACTTTATAGCTATCGTTGGGGCATACATACTCTCCGACTATGTTCTTCTCTGCCTAAGAGGCCGGTGTTTCGAATGCACATATTCGAATACGGTTCAATATATATATAATAGAAATAGTTAAATGACTTCTTTACAACAATAAAAAATATTTATCCTCTAAAATGAATATGAAACCCAGGTTTGTTCAATTATTTGTTTGAACTATTAAGTAATGATGAAAACAATGTAAAAAGAAAAAGAGGATTAAAAGATTTACAAATGTTGATTTAGTGGTCAGAGAATATATTGAAAAGATGAGGATAAAAATACAATATGTCAAGCGTTGTTAGCTGAGAGGTTATCGCAGCCGCCTTGCAAGCAAGTAGTTGGTTGCAGACGGTTGTGGGTTGGCCTCCCTGCCTAGGCTATGACATATGAAGAAAAAAAAAACCCAATATGTTGAAAAAAATAATGAAATATTCTATAATGCAATGATTCAAACTCCATTTAAATAATACAGTCTGACTATACATGCCATCTGGTCATTCTATAGAATTGGTATTATGATGTGTTTGTATTAATCCTATCCCGATAAAAGTTAGCATATTAATGATTATCTGATGCTTTTAAAAAGAACCAGAAAACTTACTTCAAGGGAAGACAGAAATAAATAAATAAGATTGATTAAAAAAAAACTGGATGGATAATTCATATATTCCATTGAAAAGTATTATTAAAGGTAAACAAAATGTCAAAGTCAGGATCTTTTTTTTTTTTTTGTAACTCTATTCTTATTTCTTTCTTTTCTGTTTTTTTGAGTAAAAAAGTATATATATTTAAAAAAAAAACCTCTTCGAACCCTATATGTGGTCTGTGTGCTCGTGAAGATGAAACCATAGACCATATTATACACCGGTGCCCAAGACTTAAAACTCTGAAAAATATAATTATAACCAATTCCAACATAAGACCTGATATGATTTTCTCACTTGAAAATGCCATTCATAATGGTTTTTTGTCAATAATAAGGCTTTCTACCTTTGTCCTTTATTCCATATGGATAGTGAGATGCAAAAGTCTCGTGGAATTACCCCCCCCCCCCCCACAAATCATACCATTGTTTTATCAAACGCTCAAAAAAATCAAGAAACGTGACCAACTCCTTGCCTCCAGTAAAGTCTTTGCTGACACCTGGTCTTTAATTGCTCTTTCCTTTTCCTGATTATCAATTCCCACCTACCCAGCATTATAGAATAGTCATTTATAAAAGAAAATATTCATGTCTATATTAAAAATGCTAATACCATTAAACAAGTTCTTAGAATCTCTTCACTATACCTAACCACATAAGAATATAACATTGTTCTCTCATAACATAATCTAGCCAGATGACATATAGAACATTATATAATCATATTATTGTACAATTTATTCATTTATTTATCCTTTATTAGTATGTAATCACTATTTATTGTTAATAAAATTTTTATTGAAATGATATTTAAAAAAAAAAAAAAAAAATCTAATCTTTATATTTTACTGATTAGAAAAAAGATAATCCATCTAATTATGGTAATTAAGTAAGAATTTATGTCCTGTTTGTCTTTTTTTTTTTTTTGTAAAAAAATATAAATAAATTTGGAAACGTTATTAAAAATAAATGTAAGAGGGGGGGGGGCAGTATTTTTGAAATAAAAAAACAAACAAAACAATAAATAGGCAAAATAAGAGTCATAGATCACATGACCCTATTCTCTTAAGCTTGTAAGTTATAAACAATGAGGATTTGCCAATTTCTCAACAAGCTAATTTGAGTTGGATAGCTGGTTTGAAGACACGTAGGTGTCTGAAAATTTCAGATTTTCCACTCAATATATAACTTTTAGTTAAATGCTGGCTTTGGGTTGGTGTTTTTAGATCTAGTGTCTGAACCTATTTAGCACCTCTCTGAGGAGTGCCAAAGCATGAAAACAAGTCAGAGATTCGGGGGGGGGGTCCTGACAGAGATATTTTAAATGCTTTCTCTAGCTAAGCACTTATCACAAAGCTTGTTGAAAAAACAATAAATAATATTATTTTGGTGTAAAT
Source organism: Epiperipatus broadwayi (assembly GCA_028023455.1). Taxonomy (NCBI): domain Eukaryota; kingdom Metazoa; phylum Onychophora; class Udeonychophora; order Euonychophora; family Peripatidae; genus Epiperipatus; species Epiperipatus broadwayi. The sequence goes on along the minus strand of JAQFVV010000042.1, from coordinate 1,638,498 downwards.
ATGAAAAGGATGAGAGATACTGTAAGGAATCTATGCAATTGGCTAAGGAAAGCAGCTAAAAAAAGACTAAGTTAGTAAAAAAAAAAAACTAAATGAGAAAAATCAACATATGGCTCAAATTTTACCCATTTAAGAGATTTTATTAACTGTATTCAGAAAAAATTAGCTATTAGAAATGGCATCTCTAGATGTTCAAGAAACTGCTAGCTAAATCATGAACTCTCATTAAATATGACAAATCATACAGTGCTTGAAATTCTCCCATGAGAGAGTGAACCATTTATTAGTCCGCTAGTTGAAACCTAAAACTATATAGCCTTCTGCCAACTTTATATGTGTGTTGACCTGTTTGTATTAATGACCAGTGCAATAAGTTATTAAAACAGGCAAAAACTCTCTATATGTAATTTCACTCAATGCAAGCCAGGGTAATCAATTGCCTGTCAATTCTAACCCCATTTTTATAGATCTACCTATGATGGGCACATAGTGTAGATATACTGTCATTTCTTTACTAATAATGGAAAAAAAATTAACTGAATAAAGCACTGAACTTTACATGATTAGTGATTGCCATGTATAAAAATTATCTCAAACCGTCAAACCTGTTTGAATCAACTGGTAGTAAAAATCAGAATTCTGAATATATCTGTATAAGATTCATTTTTATTTAAATAAAAGATTTTTAAAAAAGTTATTATAACATGTAATTTAATAGTTGTTTCCTTTTCAATATTTAATATTTCTGATTGTTATAAGAAGTATTTAAAAACTTTTTAACATTAAAATTTGATCATTAAAATATTAAAAAATTATTTATTTTTTCCTCAACTTTATATTTATGGTTATTATAACACATTTTATTTATTTATTTCAATTCTTAATATTTTTTGTTATTTCTACATATTTTAATCTTAATTCTTTTCAACCTTTAATATTTCTTATTATTGTGCTTATGTATTTGTTTGTTAATTAATAATAATTGTGTGAAGGTGGGATTTAATTGCTAGTGGAAGCATATCAGAACTCATGGGGTCAAATTCACTCAAGTTGACTTTACTCCTATATGAATCATCATCATCATCATCATTATCAACCATTATCAATCCACTGCAGGATGAAGGTCTCTCCAAGTTTAATCCATCTTTTCCGATCTTTAGCTTCTCTTCTCCACATCACCCCTGCACACTTTCTTATTTCATCCATCCATCTCACATGTGGTCTCTTTCTGGGTCTTTTACAATCTCTTGGAATCCAGTTTAAAATTTCAATTGTCCATCTATTATCATCTCTTCTAACAATATGTCCAGCCCAACTCCACTTCAATCTTTTAATTTTTTCAATGAGGTCAGTAACATCTGTTTGTTCTCTTACCCATACATTGCGTTTACGATCTCTTCTTGTTACTCCCAACATACATCTCTCCATACTTCTTTGAGTGGTCTGGAGTCTCTGAATTGCTCTTCTATTAAGTGTCCAAGTCTCAGATCCATAAGTAAGAACTGGTAAAACACATTTGTTAAAAACCTTCCTTTTCAAACACATAGGCATATTTCCTTTTAGTATCAAGTTATTTCTACCAAAAGCACTCCAACCAAGTTTAATTCTATGATTAATTTCCTCCATTATGTTTCCATCTGTATTAATAATCTGACCAAGGTATTTGTAACTGTTAACTTCTTCTAATTCATCATAATCAATCTTTATTTTCATATTTTGAGCAAATCGATTAAACATTACTTTAGTCTTTTTAACATTTATCTTTAGTCCTACTTTCCTACTTTAATCTGATAATTCCTGCAACATTTCCTGCAGATCTGAAGCATTATTTACAAAAACAACTACATCATCTGCGAAATCTAAATGGCGTAAATAATCACCATTTACTTTCACTCCTTTAGTTTCCCATTTTAATCCACAAAATACTTCATGCAGCACTGCTGTAAAAAGTTTTGGAGATATGGAGTCACCTTGTCTTACACCTTTCTCAATGTTGACTTTCCCAGTGTCATTATGTAATCTAATTGTTGCTGTTGCATTTTTATAAATATTCTTTAAAATATGACAATATCCTGGATCTATACCTTGATGATCTAATGCTTTAATCACTGAAGAAATGTTTATAGAATCAAATGCCTTTTCATAATCTACAAATCCTAAGCATAATGGCAACTCATATTCATTTGTCCTTTCTATAACTTCTCTCAATACCTGGATATGATCTACTGTATTAAAACCACTTTTATATCCAGCTTGTTCTCTTGGTTGGTGGAAATCCAATGTTCTCTGTAGACGAGTAGTAATTATCTTGATAAAAATTTTATATAAAACTGATAAAAGGCTGATAGGTCTGTAATTTCTAATATCTTCTTTATCACCTTTTTTAAATATTAATATTATTATTGCATTCTTCCAATCATCCGGTACAACTTTATCATTTAGACATTTGGTATATAACTTTGCTAAATTTTTTTCTATTTCTTCACCTGCTTCTTTTAATATATCAATTATAATTCCATCATTACCTGGAGCCTTTCCTTTCTTCATACATTTAATTGCATGTCTCAATTCTTCATTTAAAATTCTGGGCAATTTGGAAGATGTAATAGATATAGGAGGTACTTGTTCTTTATTACTATATAATTCTTGATAAAAATCTTCTACCAATTTCATGATGTCATCTCTCCTTTTAGTAATAATTCCATCTTTTTTTCTTATCGCAGATATAAATTTCCTACCAATATCAAAATGTTGTTTTACATTCTTAAGACTTTTATTTTCTTCTACAGCTTTCCTTGCTAGTTCACAGTTATACTTTCTTATATCATTTTCAACTCTTTTCCGCACCATTTTACAAAATTCGAGATATTCAATTCTTTTTAATGCATTATTTTTGTATATCTTCATATTCCTTCTTTTCTTCATAAATTCTCTAGTCTCAGTAGAAATTTTATTGGTCAATTGCTGTTTTTTTCTACCAGCTATCTTTGTTGCAGTTTTCAAAAGCATATCAGTTATTTTCATATTAATTTCATTCAAATCTGAATCATGTTCAAAATCTACTAATACTTGAAACCTATTTGTAAGTTCTAATTTAAATTCATTAGAATGTTTCTGAAGATTAGGAATATCAACTGCAAATATTGTTTTCCTTAATAATTTTTGTCTCTCTAGTTTTACATTAACACGTATATTACACCTTACTAATCGATGATCACTTCCTGTGTTAAATTTATTAAGAACATTACAATCTTGAAATATGTATTTCCTGTTAGTCAAAATATAATCCAATTCTGCTGTACCTTCATTTGGATGCTTCCATGTCCATTTCCTTTTAACATTTTTCTCAAAAAAAGAATTCATAATATAAAGTTTTTCTTTTTCTGCAAACTCCACAAGTCTATGTCCTCTCTTATTTCTATTACCATAACCAAAATTACCTACAGCACTTCCATCTTTCATTTTTATACCAATTCTAGCATTAAAGTCTCCCATAACAATTTTAAAATGGTGTTTACTCTGATCAAAAGCCTTTTGTACATCCATATAAAAATCTTCTACTACTTCATCACTATGAGAACTTGTTGGGGCATAAACCTGAATTATCTGCATTTGGTATCTGCTATTAAGTTGTATAACTAATCTTGCCACTCTGTCCGATACACCATCAATCTCCACAATATTGTTCTTCCACTTTTTATTTATAATGAATCCTACTCCACTTGTATTTCCAATATTTATGCCTTTATAATAGAGTATATGTCCACTTTTTAAATCAATTGTCTCTTCACCTTTTCTTCTAACTTCACAAAGTCCAATAATGTCCCATTTAATATAAGAGAGTTCTTCTTCTAATTCTTGCATTCTTCCTTCACTTAAAAGTGATCTGCAGTTGTAAGTACCTAAATAAAAAGTCATCATTAAATGGCAGCCTGGGTCCCCAATCAGGCGATTCTTAGCACCCTCCGCCTTCAGCCACCAACTGCTGCCTTGGTTGGTGACTTTACAGCCTCCTGGGAATAAGGGCCATGCTTTATTTTTGTCTGTCATAATTGTATATATGTATTTGTTTAAATGATAAATATTTTCTCAATACATATATACAATTATGACAGACAAATGATAAATATTTTCTCAACATTCATTCTGCCTTATCAGGCACTGAGAAGAAAGACCATGGTGTTTCTTGATCTTAAACTCAGAGGTAAAAAGCCAATAAACTCACCACGCTGGCTAATGCATGTTGGTGAGAAGCCCATCCATGTTCGTATACTATATGAATAATCACATAGTAATAACAGCTGCAACGACAAGAACTTATGGAGTGGACATTAGGAATTTGCTTTGCTCGGTTCCTTCAAGGCCTCCAAGAGGAATCAAAGGGTCTCCTTTCAGTTAATAGCAAAACTCCTTTCTGCAGCCCCTATATGAATATATCCCCATTCTATTTGTACAGAATAGATTGTAATGATTATAAATATGTTAGTTATTGTAAATGAATTTTGTTTTTTTTTTATATTTATATTGATTTTTAAACTTAGTTGTCTATTCTCTTGCTCTTACTCTAAACCTAATTAGAAATAGTTTACTCCATATTCTGAGAAAACCAGTTTAGCTGAGCAGTTAAGGGAATGAGATCATTCTGATGATGATGTTACCAGAGGCACTCCTAGAAACATTCTTTCAGCAGTAAATGTGGCAATTACAAATAGTTATTCTATGATAACACTTGTGGGTGAGAGCCTTTTGCTTTACCCTCTGAATATTGTGTTGGTATGAGATGATAAGGTTTATAATACCCTAACAATTTGATCACCATATCAATGTTGATATGATACAATTCAGCTAATTAGACTTGCAATATACATGGTTTAATTTTTATGAATCATGCTTAAATGCATGGTAGAAGAGATCAGTCTTGGATCATCATAATCATTAAAGGGGGAACAGGTATAATAATAAATAAATCAAAAATCAACAAAAATGAATTGGACAGGTGCTAAAAGATATAATAGTAATGGAAGTTCTTTTAAAGACTATGATATGAATTAAAAACAACTAAAAGAGAAAATTTAATCTATTAGATAATCTTTAAAAAAAATAATAACTATAAAAAAAAGTTGTGTGAAATGTGGTAGAAGGTCTGTTTTTTAGAATGTACACATGCCTTCACAAGCTGTTAATAACAGTAGCAAACTCACCCTACAGTTGTGCCACCTAGTGCAAACCTTAATGATCAATGGATGCAAGGAGGTTTGTGCATAAAATTCCTATGGAGTGCCTATTCATCCAGTATATCCAAACTAATTTGTAGCTTGTGGCTTTTATCGGAGAAACCTTGGATCTGAAGGCACTGTACTAGTCTTCAGCAGCTACCTTTTACACATTTATTTAACTACACAAGTAAATGGTCATGGATTGAAAACATTGTTTTCATCTTGGGCTGCTAACTTTATAATTAAATAAATAGGTGTTAGATGGCTGCTAGAGGACTGCATTAGTGCAGTGATCTCGTATCCAAGGCTCTTCACTGCCAGGCTAGAAACTAGTCTGGAAATATCAGATGAAAAGACATTAGCTAAGGATTTTATGTACAAACCTTCTTGCATCCATTGATTATTAAGGCTTGCACCGGGTGGCACTACTTTAAGGAGAGTTTGCCATTGTTATGTTATCAATAGCTTGTACGATGATTTTATCATATGCCCCGAGTGTTACTGATAATGATCTTATTATCAATAAGTATTTTAATCATATATTATAATAGGTTTAGGTAAATTGTTAAAAGTTTTTGTGTATAAAAAAAGATGTTTATATTTGTTTATATTAATTTAAAGCTATAGTTTAGGAATGTAGTTTTGAGATGGGTTTTAGCTAAGATTTAAAAAGGGGGAGGTTATTTGAAATTAGGATTGGTTTTTAAATTTGTATAAAAAGTTTCTTGGATGATTTTAAGACAGATTTGTAATTAAATAATGTAAAAGAAAAAATAATATAAAAAATAGCAGTGAAAGAGAGATGTAAGTAAAATATAGTTATGTCTGTTTAATATGTTTGTTACTGTTTATGTTAATGTAAGATGAAAGTATTTATGTAATTGAGATTTATTTATAAATATGTATTTCATATTGTTGTTGTAGATCCTTGAAAATGACTGTATGAAAATAAAAACTGTTGAAATGTTGGAGTTTTGTATTATATATATGTTCAGCATTGATATTAGAAAGTAAAGTTTTTGAAAAGAAAAAGGATTTTTAGTTTGTTGATATTTAAGTATTTTAATCTGTTTAATTGCATTAATTTGCTTATTTGTTTACAAGAGATTGTTTTCATGAGCTTAATAATAATTTTTACAAAAAAAATACATATTTTAAGTATTTAGTTATTAATACATTTATTAATAATTAAAAGCATTTTTTTGAGATCTTTAAAATAAAAAACTTAAACTACATGTGTGGAAATATATAATTACACAAATTAAGCTTTATTTTATAAATCTCTGCGCCTCAGAAATAATTTATTATTAATCAAACTATTATATTTTGATCTAATGTGTAGTGCCTCAAGCAATGATCACAATTAAGGACTGCCAGCTAATTAAACCTGTCATCATAATTGCTATCTTAATTCTCAAAGAGCTTGAATTATAAAAAAAAAAAGAGGAGGAGAGAGTAGAATCAGAAATTCTGTTCATTTTATTAATTAAAGGATGGAACTGTAAGAAAAATGTTAAGAATAAAGAAGAAATTTATATATTCCTTTTATTGGGTTGTTAAATTTATGATGCGGTTTGAAATTAGTTGGCTGTCCAACAAAATTTACTCATATTATACTGCTTCTACACAATCGGATAAGAGAAAGTATTATTACTACAGGTGGAAAACTGGGACATTTGAAGTGAAAATTGGTACAAAAGAAAGATGTGTACTTACTCTAACATTGTTTAAAAAATTTTTTTTTTAAAAGTGTCATAGCATCGGCCGGGATGCGAACCCACAACCCGGGCAACTGCCTGCTAGTGCAAGGCAGTCGTGCTAACCTCTCGACCACCAATGCAGGCAATTTCTTCTCCCCCCCCATACATTATCATTCAGAATATTGAAAACAATTCATGTCTGTATAGTGTCTCTTACAGGTGTATACTGACACACATATTATCCATTGCTTAAAATCATTTAGTTTTTTATTTTATTTGATAAGCCATGACATGAGATTAATTAAAGTCCCAAATTTTATTTGCTTTATTAAACTTTCCTAACTATATGCTATTTTATATAATTTTTATATATGAGCATTATAATTCCATTTCACAATATGTATGTACTCATATATTTCGAATCATTTGTGAAAAGATTTATATGTGTATACAGATAAATGTAATCAAAATTACCACAAATTTATAACTCAGCCAAACTAGCCAAAAACGAAACTCTAAAACACAACCAATAGTTTCACTCCTACAAGCAGACCTACAAAATAACAATACATTTAAAACAAAGGCAAAACTCTCCATACAGTAATGCTACCCTGTGCCAAACAGAGTAATCAATGGAAGCCAGAAGGCTTGTGCATAAAATCCCTATCTAGTACCTACTCATCCAATATCCCCAGACTAGTTTTTGGCTTATGGCCATCATCAGTGAGGAGCCTTGGATCTGAGAGCATAGCACCTAGATCTTAGGATCTAATGCAACCCTCCAGCAGCCACCTTTTAACTCTACTTTACTACAAAACTATGAGAATGAAATTGAAAACAATAATATTTTCAATCTAAGCTCACTCTGTTTGGCACAGGGTGGCACTACTGTATGGAGAGTTTTGCCTTTGTTTACAACAATTATGTGCTAGTATAGAGATGGTGATCATGTGATGTTTAGTGGTTTAATACATTTAAACTAGATATTACTCACAATCCACTTCTCTCCTATACACCCTTAACATTAAAAGAACTTTTAAATAAGTTAATTGCTTCAGAATCATAAATTTTTAATAATAAAGATTCTTTAATTCTTTTTTTTATTTCATTTCTCTCAAAGAAGATAATCTTAGCTTCATCAAAATTAATAGTGTGGCCTGTATCTTTTTCATGGACATATAAAAAACATAACATATAAAAAGTGTAGAAGACAATAATTCTAAGCTCTTAGTGAAATTGTCTACTTAAAAAACAAAAAAATGAGACTAATTGCACAAGGTATTTATTTTTGAAGTGTCATCTTATTAATTGATTTGACTTCATAGATGGGTGTTTAAACTAAAAGTTTTTTTAAACATGTACTTGTACAATATACTGAATAAGAGAAATTTAATTTAGTGATAAACAAACCATTAATAAGATAAAAAATCATAGATTTTGATTCTAGAAAAATGGTCATATGGGTTATTTGATGTCTATTTGTTTTCTAAAACAAAATAAATTGTGGAATATGACAAGTTACAAAAATTGTATAATGTAACAGAAGAAACAGTGTTACAACAAGAACAACAACAATAATTACATCCAAGCAATTACAAATATATAAATACATTAATAAGCTCTAGAAAATTTATAAATATATAATTGTAAAAAAAAAAGACGTATCTTAAAGATAAAAAAAACTAATTTAAAATACAAATAAAAAATTAACTGCAGTTGGTTAATTTGTGTTACATTAAGATTTACAAGTGCCAAATTTGCTACCACTACAATTCTGACATGATCCACTCTAGATAAATATAATATTATTATTAATCATTTATTAAACTAAATAAAGACATCTTAAACGACAAATGATTTCCAAAATGTATTTCGTGCTGAATAAATCCTCATCAGTTGACCCAGAACACAATCTCTCACATATATCTTTATCATATGTTCAGTATTTATCAATAATAAATTGTTAAATTTTGATTTACTTTGTGTATTGCATTCACTTTAGCTTTTAATATTTTAGATATTCATTACATTTTTGAAATATAGTAAAGATTTTTTTTTTTACGTTGTAAAGAAATTGAAATGAATAAAATGAAAAAGTAAATTAAATGAAAATGTAATAGAAAATAAAAAAAGAAGCAATATCAAAAATTTTACGAAATGCATTAATATATAATAGATAGTGATGTCGGAAAAAAAAGACAGTACTATTTGATTAGATGTTTATATTATAAATTAATTAAGAATATGATACATTAAAATAAATCATTTAACAGTTGACAATTTTTTCATTTCTAATCTTTTTTTCTTCATAAAATGAAATCACACAAAATCATATCAAAGATTATAAAGCAAACTAAACAAGTGTAAAAATATATATATATATATTTCTCCTTCTTCATAAGATCATTTCTATTTACAAAGTAATATGTTTCCACATTCTTGCTCTTTCTAAATTAGCTATGACTCACAAAATATCTGTACACCCTATTTCACTTTTTAAACCTAACAAATTACTAATAATCTATTTCTAGGATCCTGAGGCTAGGAAACACTAGGTACAACCTTGTTCTCCCCATTGAACAAAACTCCTGCTAAACAAACAACACTGGCCTTTGAGCATAATTGAAAAGAGTGGAAGAAAGCCAAAGAGAGAGATAAAATGGGTGAGAGGGGGTATTCATCAACAAATAATATATTTATTGATATCAAATTCTGAATAAAAGAATCAATAAATTATTTAGTGAAAATTTCATCAGAATGATTTTATGATTTGCTTCTTATTAGAAATAAATGTTGAACAATTATTTTTGACAGTTTACAGGGTGATTCAAAAAAACATTAACACTTACATGACAGATTCTGGAAAAATTAAAAATTTCTGCCCAAGCTACATCTTTCTTGGGCTCAAACTCCATCTGACAATCATTTTACCAAACAGCAACAACAGTATTGCAAACAAAAATATTGGCAAAATGTATATCAATTTAAAACCAGTCTATGCATGTTCATATATAAAAACAACCATGAAATACAAGTGTTTAATTCACGGGTCTGCATAATTGTAAAAGTACTAATAAAATTTAATATATGCACCAAGTAATATTACTATAAGACATCATAATTTTTACAAAAAAATTTATGGGAAAAATGATCTTAAGAATGTGGATAATTATAAGATAATATAACAAATTATTAATAAATATGAACATGGTCATTCTAACCACTGATTTAAAAAATATACAAATATAGAACTAAATTCAAAATGAGTAAATGAATCTGTAAACCATAAATATATTACTTACTAATTTTTTAGAGTTATTTGACATCTTGCAAAGAGCATGCAGTAAGTTTTTTTTTTTTTTTCCAGAAAACTTCAATGCCTTTCTACTTGAAATTCTCTATTTCTAACATAATCTATATTCTAACAATAAAATTAAATAATATTGCATCTCTTTAGAATGTCTTTAAGATATTTTAATAATGTAAATGGTTTGATTTTTATTTTATTTCAAAACAGCATGATCTTATTCATCATAAATACTTTTAAGGAATTTTATTAATCTTCAACTGCTTTACTTACCCAATCCCTTTCCCCCACAATATATTCTTACAATTATTTATTCCCTCTCTCTTTACATGAAACAAAATATGCAAATATTTTAATTATCTCATGTCACAGCAAAGACATCTGTAACAGTCCACCATAGAGAAACAGTAAAGAAGACAGCATTACTTATCAGACTTCATATTTGCAGGATATGAGCATTTAAGTGTTTTTCATCCTTGTTTTTCAGAATAATGAACAGAACTGGGTAGTCTTATTTATTTGTCAATTCTGTATGGTTTATTGAAGCACTGTGGAAAAAAATCCTAAACCTGTCTTTAATGTGAAATGATAGAAATTTTGTTCACGAGAATGCTGGAGCAAATATTAATATTCAAATCAAAACTTTTCACTAACAAAAGAAATAATTCTCTTTAGTGAGGTTGATAATGTGCAGTACCACTATATACCACAAGATGCTTCAGATATATATATATATATATATATATATATATATATATATATATATATATATATATATATATATATATATATATAAAGAGACTTGAACCCAGACTTTAAAGCTTCCTATACCTATCCAATTCTTTTTATACAACTGATAATGTTACCCCATACATGTGAAAAAGACAAATGATCTCCGATATATGTATTTTGTACTGAACCAGCACTCATCAGTTGGTTCAAATCACCATCTATCACACATACATACAATCAGTGCTTGGTTTATATTAAGATAGCAAATCTTCAAACTTTAATGCACAAGCTTCAACCTTTTCCACTCTCCAACTCTTCATCCAAAGTATAAAAAATATATTTGTAGTTAAATATGACAACAGTTAGAAATTGTTGATTGTTATTGCTATTGTCTAAGTGTTGACTGCTTTTTAATATATATAATGTTCATAATGTTTTCATGGGTTGCAGATATAAAACATATTGTAGTTTTTAAATTAAAATCTTATACGGATGAACCCACAAAATATGTTATATATATATTGAAACAGTAAGGTCTGCTTTGCAGATCTTCATTTCACCTTTTCTCACCTATTTCCTACCTCATACCTTAGTTTGAACCCCAATCTATCGTAGTGTGTCTGCAATACGCTTATATACCGAAAATCCCACCTAATTTTAAACCACGAGTACAATGCTCGTATTATATATATATGTCATTCCCAAATAAATAAAAGATTATAGATTATGTATATGTTCACATAATTTTGATTTATTAAAAAGTAGGTTATATAAGTCGTAATTGCGCACACACTATGATATGCATTTTAAAACATATCAAAATTATAAATTGTTAAAGTTATTTTGTTTGAATCTATTTACAAATATATTACTGTCGTAATATATTTTGATTTAAAATAAAATTCATTTAGTAAATATTCGTTTAGTAAATAGATTCAAATTTTGCAATTTAAAAAGTAAAATCATTTTCTTTAATTTAATAAAAGTTATTCCAAATATTTCTGTTTAAATAAATCAGGGACAATAGTTTAATTAGTTAATGTTCTATAAGTTTATCTAAAAACAGCAGATGTCCACTTAAGGTTTTCTTTAATTAATAAAAGTAAGTTTTAATTAAATCTAGTTTGTAATCCGAATGTCAACAGGGAAATTAACAAAAGAAATTAATTAATGTTGAATTCGTTTAGACATTGGGATAGATTTAATTACAGCTGATAAGTCTGATATATTTTGTAATGCTCCAGGGCAGTTCTATTGTTAAAGTCTACTATAAAAAAGGGTTGCCTTTTGTTCTCCAGTTTTTCTTCTAATGTTTCTAAGAGAAATCATTCTGAGTTCTATTCTAGTAATTTGTAAATCTTGACATGACAGAGTAGAGCACGAGAAGGCTATTTCTCTCCGGAATGGTCATCTGCTGCCATAGACCATCGGAAGTTATCACACAGGGAACCAGCAATACGTAATAACTGATGTACTTCGTTCAGTTACGTATTGCTTCTACGTCTATGGTTTAGTAAGAAGCTATAAAATTATATATATATATAATTCATTTATTTCTTCCAATAAAGTGATACTTAATTATTGCTTCGTTTACGTGTTAAAATAGAATACTTCACTAGAATTTATCAACACTCTATTAGCTCATTTCTAACTCTACAATGTCCAACCACATTACATAAGAGATATATTAAGTTTCTATTGGATGTTTATTCACCTATAATTATTAATATTATTTATTTGAATCTGCTTAATTAAATATAAAATTAGTTGGCAATAATTAAAATATATGATTATAATTTAGATTCATACCAATTTAAAAGTAAATTTTCAATTAAACTATTCAATGAAATTTGTACTCTTTATTTTAAGTTTTAAAAAAATATCTAAGACGAGTTAT